>CM047580.1:29930591-29964922 GCA_026184515.1 Peronosclerospora sorghi
CCTGGGACTTGATCGCATCAGCGCGATGAGTAACCCATCCAAAAATAACCTGCCTCCCTTGAGTGGGGCCGAACTTGCGGGGCCGAACTTGAGCGGTGAGTGAACGTAACGAGTGCTCCCTGTCGTGGGGCTTCCGGTGGAACTCTGTCCTGGACGGGCTTAATAAGCGTGAGTGGACCCTGTCAGTGCTCCCAATGACTCAGATCGGAGCCACTGGCGACTTACGCAACCCGATGTAATACGAGCACTATATTTAATACCCAGTAAAAATCTAATATGTAACCTATATGTAAACCTTGTGCCTTACCTTAAATCCGCGTACAAAAAACACTCCAATCTCACGATTGGCCCAAAATACTCCGTCCTTTCAGCCAACCCGATCGATCTGCCTTGAAAACGGGTACACTGGTACAAACTGGTTAAATATTTTGACTTGCACTTCACCATAGTCACGAGAGCAAACAACTCTTTCTAGTACTGAATAGCTGACCGCGGAGCTGTTGCTAGCTAATGATTAATACGATCCACGTCAGATAACTCTTTAAGTCCCTTCTCAAATCATGTCCATACAATCATTGCTGGATTCTAGAATGAGCAAGTGAATACATCTCGATACTCATGGAGTAGAGTAAATAAAATTACGCTGATTGGCGAGTTCAAGGCGTGCGATCACTTTCCTCCCGAAGTTTTTTTATCGTGTTATGATTAAAAAACTTCAGGAGGAACGTGATCACCCGTGATCGCTTTTGGCAACAATTTCTACCCAGACCGCCGTTCTGAACTAAAGGGTAACCCGTGATTCTTTGTGATGAAGCTGATCGCGAGATTAGTATTCGATGATATCAATATTTTGCATGGATTTTTCCGAAGACTTAATCAGCTGGTCATATTGATTTTGGAGACTGATTAAGTTGTGTAGAGCCTGATCACGATTTAACTACAGAGTGGAGAAGTTGACCATCGTGATACAGAGGCCTGAGCAGAAGTTACGACAGGAAGAGCAGTGGAATCAGCCCTGTGATTAGCTTCTTACACTTTTGAATTTATGTTAAGCCTCTTGATGTTGAAGAATGGTTTATTCATGTTCAATTGGAAGCTTTATAATCTCTTTCTAGAAATATGGGAGAGATTTTTTAAATTTTCAATCATGTATTAATTCGCATGATATTAAGGTAACGCTACTACCTGATTTGGAATTAGTGGCTAGGATTAGTTTAGGTACTCATGTCTTACTTTGCAATCAATTGGATAAGTGGTTTCTTCATTTCCCTTTGTTTATTGGTTAATATCCTCCACTAATTAGCGGTTTCCCTTTTTTTAAGGACTCAACCAGCTCTGGTGTATCATACACGGCTACGATTACCTGTGGAAGGAAGGTATATCGACCCACGACGACGCCACTTCAGCTGGTCAGCATACGAAAACTCTCAACGCACCTGCCACGGGCAGGTTTCCCTATATATTCGATAACATATTGGGTTATAATTCGTGGAAGTTCGTTCGAAAGACCTTCGGTGGATTATGGCTGCGCCGATTCAAGTACCGTTACAGATCAAGTGAAGAGTGTCCATGTAACAGGGTTACATTTGGTTACGTGGTGTACGTAAGTACACAACGGTTGAGGTCAAGTATCGACAGTCCGAAAGGTTTGGACCTATTGGTTATTTTAACCAATCAGGGCAGGAGCCCTTGGTGGAGGCGTGGCAGCCTGCCACGTGTTGGTACACAGGTGTGTACATTACATTTCGGCTAGGTACGAATTGAGTAAGTTCTACTTAGTATTACATATAGTTTACATTAGTTTAAATTAATGTAGGCTAATTACATATTAAATATAAATCAGTTTACAAAATACTCTTATACTGCTAGGCGCACGACCTCGACCGGTCGCGCGAGCAGTGAGTGTTTAAGAAAAAGGGAGTACCTTACTTAGCTTTTCCCTTTCTAAGGGAAGCCTTGTAACAAGGCGTTAGTGTTTACTAACAAGTAAACTCAGGGAATCTTGGCCGCGAGTGAGAGAGAGATCTCTCACTAAGCCCTTATATACAGGCGTATCGGCTAAGCAGCGGCGTATCGCCGCTTTAGGAAAGTCTTCTTCTGTGCGCTAGCCGCACCGTGCGTGTACGCACCAGCTACATCTGGTAGCACTTGTAGTCAATCCAACACCTGTGTTGGTAGACGTCATCCTTTGCAAAGGCTGAAACAAGAGGATTGGGGTAAGCTAACCCCCGGCCAGCAGGAGGCCATTAAAAGGCTGTTATCCATCCTGGGTGAGGATGGCATGCACCTCATAGTGGATAGGGGCCTTGAGGCCGTGTGTGAGAGGGTTAACGCCCTCATCGCCCATGAGGCGAATTTTCGTGGAAGTCACTCCATGTCTACGGGGGTGTGCCCTCCGTTGTCCTTTAGGATAAAGGAATTCACCGGTGAAAAAGGTGACAACCTTTATGTGTGGATTCGAGAGGTCGAAACGGCCTTCGCCACAGCGAATTTGATCGCGGATAACTTGCAAGTGGGACTTGCACTGACCCATCTTACGGGTAAAGCCCGTGCACGGGCGTTTACGTGTTCGGATTCGGTCATGGACGTGTTCCCAACATGGGAAGTCATTAAGCAAAATCTTATGGACATGTACGCCACGCCTGATCTGGTTTTACAGAATCAGCTGGCGTTTTTGAGGTGCCGTCAGGGCACTATGTCTTGGAGGCATATATCCAAGAACTTAAGACCCTGTTGGCAGGGATGTACACGAAAGTGTATTCGGACGATGTGTCTATTCCCGTGTTCATGGGAGGCCTGAAAGAAGGTCTAGCACGTTCGGAGCTCTTCCGATGACGACCCCAATCCCTGGGGGAAGCGTTTAAGATGGCGTTCAACGCCGAAAGGAACTTTCGTTCCTCTAAGGTGGGTCCCGAACCCATGGACCTGAGTCAGGTCTAAGCGGAGGAGAAACCTCCCGCTAAGAGTCACTCTGACTCTACCTCGAAGAGCTTCGAATCGGAGCTCCTTGCAAAGCGGCAACGTAATGGGCCGCTGAGATGCTTCCTGTGTGAAAGCACGGATCATCTGAGGAACAGATGTCCGAAAAATCCCCAGCGGGCCACTCGCTTTAAGGGTCCGATGGCGGGTAAAAGACCCTCGCCCAAGCCGTCGGGAAACGACGGCTCCCCGTAAGTGCGTGGCGCCCTACTGGGGGATCCCTCAGTGCTGATAAACCCCAGGGTAGGGGCCGACAGCACAAAGCCCCGAGGGAAGCGGTGCTTTCTAGCACCGAGTTGGTATACCAGCCAGGTTTGCTGGTAGTCCTTACGGACGTGAAAGGCTTTGATAAGCCTTGGAGGGTCTTGATAGACTCTGTAGCGTCTGAAAATTATGTCAGACGGGCTTCTGTTGAGAAGAGTTGGCGTATGCCGAGGCCCTAGAGGCACGTTCTCGTGACGTTGCCACAGTCCGTCTTGCGACGGGCGTACAGGTTTCTGTACCCAAGGTCTCGATTGACCTTAAGCTGAAGTTTGCAGACTTCGACAGCTTAGAACGTTGCCTAATCCTGGATTCGGACTCAAGGTATGACCTCATTCTGGGCATGAATTGGCTGGAATGCCACTAGCCATGGATAGACTGGAAGTCTAAGTCCATCGTCTCAACGCACCCGCGATCGGGTGAAGCATTGGTGAGTCATCAACTCACCTTTGCTCGATCTCAAAAGCGATTCTGGCGTGAGATGCCAGCGATTGGGATGCATGAGATGATCGGTCCCAATGAGGTCAAGGAAGTGTGCCTTGACGAGGGGGATTTGGCGGTTAATCCCCACGCCGATATAGGCGAGACTGGTGAGTCGCCAGTGGTAGATGTGGATTTAAGCGCGAGGCGCTTCCTAGAGAAGAGACCCCTAGTTTGTCTCATCTGCATGTCGGAATTGATTCCGACCACGCCGTATTCGGCGAAAAAGTTGCGACTCCAGTGGTAGGGGTAGAGACCCCTGTGGTTAAGCGCGCGGCACTTCCAAGCGGAGATACCCGTAGTTCGTCTCTTCCGCACGTCGGAATTGATTCCGACCACGCCGTATTCGTATTAGGTGAGACCGGCAATTCACCGGTGGTAGAGGTAGAGTCCTCTGTGGATAGGCGCGATGCGCTTCCAATAGATGGGGCATTAGACTCCCTCCATCTGGGTCACGAGATGAGTCCCGAGGCCAGTAGTCAGCATTCCTATCGGATGCTGAATAGTGTGGCAGGTGTTGTCACAGAAGGCGTAAGCCTGGAACGGTTGCCTGGGGTAGGCGAACTGTTGTCGTTGGAGGAGATGTCCTTCAACGAGTTTGATACTGCCGTAAAAGCAGGTGAATCGACGAGATCGTCGTGTTGCGTCCGGAAGAGGAGTTGAACTCCTCATCCACGATGGACGAGTCAGTTTTGGAGCAAACCAAACAGGCATTGAATGCCCGAAGCGGCCTCAAGATCCTTGCGGATCCTGAGGACCCTTACCATTCCTTACTGAACGAATTTGGAGATGTCATTAGTGACAACCCGCCGATAGGGTTACCACCGGATCGGGGAGTCCGACATGAAATTGATTTGGTTCCTGGAACCAAATACTGCGTCACTAGGCAGTGGCCTCTCCCCAAGGAGAAATGCGACGTCATTGACGCATTCTTTAAGGGGAAAGAAGAGGCAGGGATGGTACGGGAGAGCAAGTCTCCCCACTCATCTCCCACTTTTTGTGTTCGTAAACAGAACGGAAAGTGGCGCATTGTGCATGGTGTACAACAAGCTGAATGTAGCTACTGTACCCATGCAGACTCCGATTCCTCGGAAGAATGTCCTCCAGAACAATATGGCGGGCTGTACTATATAAAGTGCCTTAGATCTGGTGGACGGGTATTATCAGGTGCTCATGCGAGCATCCGATATTCCGCTTACAGCGGTCAGCACGCCTAGTGGAATGCTTTGGGAGTGACTTGTTATGCCACAGGGGCTTTCGAATGCACCAGCGACTTTTAATCGCTTGGTGATTCAACTCTTCCGCCCTCATAGAAAGTACGCTCAGACGTACTTCGAGGATATATTCGTTCATAGTCGCGCGGAATGCGACTCGTCTGATGTTCAGAGGCACCTAATACACCTTCTAGCGGTGCTCGAATGTATGCGAGAGCATAAGTTATATGCGAACGCATCCAAATAAATATTTGGTGCTGAAGAAATTCCTTTTCTCGGATGCTTCATCGGTAAGGATGGAGTGCGGGCGGATCCCGCGAAGGTGAAAGCCATTGTGGAGTGGCCTTCGCCTGTAAATATTAGAGATTTACGGAAGTGGCTTGGATTAGCCAACTATCTCCACAAGTACAGCGAGAACTACGCTGAAATGGCGAAGCCATTGACCGACCTTCTTAAGAAGGATGTTGATTGGTGTTGGGAAACTGAACACCAAAACGCTTTTGAAGCGGTTAAGGGGAGCTTGTTAAAAGCCCCCCGTTCTTGATCTCCCACATTCTGGGAAACCATTTAGTGTCGTCTGCGACGACTCGGATTTTGCAATCGGATGTGCTTTGTTACAAGCAGATGATGCGGGAAGGGAACGCGTGATCGCGTTTGAGTCGAGGCAGCTTAAAGCTGCGTAACGGAATTATCCCGTATATCATAAGGAGCTACTTGCTATGAAGTATGCCCTTGTCAAGTTTAGGGCTCACCTACTCGGCTCAAAGCCGTTCGTGGTGTATAAAGAACACGCGTACTTACGGACAGCGACAAAGTCGCCTCATCTCTCCCAACGGATGGCCCGTTGGTCCTCCTTCTTTGCGGAGTACAACTTTGAGGTTAAGTATAAACCTGGCAAGCAGAACGTGCTTGCAGACATGTTGTCGCGTCGTCCCGATTACGAGCTCGCTCACTCGACATTCGTCACCTCGTCTGTGGTGGTTCTCATACGCCAAGCGTATGAGAATGACCCACAGTGTACGGCGCTTATCAGCGCGTTGGGTGGAAAGGTACTTGGCTCGTCTGAGCCAACCCTGTCAAGTCGAGCTAAAGCTCCTTTACACCGTTACAGGTACTGTGACGGTTTGCTATATTATAGCACGAGCGCGGAGGACACTCCGCGGGTGGTAGTTCCTCATGATGAGGAACTGAAGTATAGAGTCCTCTTTGAGGCACATGACGCCCCTACCGGGGTCATTTAGGTCGGGATAAGACCTACGGCGCTTTAAGCGCTTTGTATTGGTGGCCCAACATGTAAAAGTGGGTCGGTGCGTATATACGCACCTGTGAGACGTGTATGAGGGTTAAACCCTCTGCGAGGTCAGCTGCGCTTTTGGCGAGCTTGTCCGTTTTGACGGAGGGTTGTAAATCCATTAGTATGGATTTTATCTTCGGTTTTCCGAAGGGTAAGACCGGGAACACCGGCATATTGGTCTTTGTAGACCGTTTGAGCAAGATGGCTCACCTGGAGGCGGTGCCAGAGTCCATTGATGGACAAGGAACAGCACAAGTGTTCTTAGACCGTGTCTTTCGACAGCATGGTCTACCCGATTCCGTTGTGTCGGATCGGGATCCCCGTTTTACGGGACAGTTTTGGGGGGCGTTGTTTAAGGTGCTGGGCACCAAGCTCCTCATTTCCACTGCGGATCATCCGCAGACGGACGGGCAAACGGAACGCGTTAATCGCGTTGTTGAGGATATTCGCCGGAGTTTATGTCCGGATTCTCCAAAGAGTTGGAGTGAGATACTCCCGATGGTTGAATTTGCTATCAACAATTCGGTGCATGCATCTACGGGGTTTACCCCGTTTTACGTGAACGGATTAGTGAATCCGAGGGCTCCACGTGTGTGAGTCCGAGGGCTTGAGGGGGGAGGATTCCCTTATTTCAGCCCTGTATCTGCTCGAAAGAACATCGATAAGTTTTTATTGACGCGCCTTTGTGTCTTACGACACGTTTGCGATGCCATGGCGGAAAGCCAAGACAAGCAAAAGGAACAGGCCGACCGCTAGGGTAGGCGTAACAAAAGGGCATATAAAGTAGGAGAAAGAATTTTATTAAACGATAAAAACCTTCCTACGCATGCAGTTTCTAATGTGTTAAGAAACAAACTGCGCCCCAGGTTTGTGGGGCTTTTCAAGGTGCTAACCCGAAAGGGCTTGACGTACACCTTGGATATTCCGAAGGCGATGCGTACGCATCCAACCTTTTACGTAGGTATGCTTAAGCCATACCAGAACCCGGAGGCGGGTCCCCTCTTGGAGGGGGTTGGAAAGACGGGTAGGCATAAGAGCCGTAAGACACGGCAGGGCGGAATAATTCCGACAGGGTCAATGGCGACCACGAATCTCCGCAACGGTCGAATCGAGAGAGTCGAGCCGCTTCTCGAAGCGTTCAATCGCATCCCCCTCATTGCGGAGTCCCTCCTGGACGTCCTGGATGCGACGGCTGCGTCGATCACAGCGCTCGCGAAACTCGCGTCGCAATTGCGCGACCTCCTCCTCCAGTTCCCGATACGGAGGGTATTCCACATTACCATGTGGAGTGTTCAGTGTTTGAAGAGGTCACCAGCATAAAAGGCAACATCTAGCATGTAGGGTGTTGGCATAGTAAAAATTATACAGTGAATTTATAACTACCGCCGAGTATCTCTTATATGCGATAAACATAAAAAAAAATTCCACTTCACCACAATCGCCCCTTGCGTAACTTCAGCGTACGCGAGCAAAAGGAACGCACATACGCACTCCTTAATAATCATACTTCAGATATTTACGTGCAGAATTTTCATCCATACTTGTAGCGAAAACCGGAACATCACTATCTTTGCAAACGTTTATCAATCTTTTCCAAGTGCTTTCACATTCAAACACGTAACGCGACGCGACAATGAAGAGGTAATCACGAGCTCTGCTAAGTGTCACTAATGATCCTGATGGATATCCGTCAAGGAATCCCAGTGTATGTGATCGAACCATAGACACAATAACGATATCTGCCTCACGACCCTGACTAGAATCGGTACTAGCCACCTCAATATCCAAATGCTCATCGAACACATAACCCATGTACCTTAATTGCCTCTGTATAGTCTTGACTTGATTTTGATATGGTGGAATAACTAACAATGATTTCCTCACGGCCATTCTAGTTCTTCGCATCTCGCTTTCCATCATACCGTATATCTTCCCCAACAAGTATATGACCATTGCCAGTTCAATAACATTAGTATGCCTGAACTCTTGACGTTCCATTTCTCTCACCCACTCTTGACAACTAATCCACATAACTCGATTACTCTTGAGACTTCTCATCCCAGAAGGATCACGATCAACTGGCTTACCCCAATCAACCACCTCCAAGCTATTGAAACGCATACCATCCAAATAACCCTCGATATAGATAGTCTGTATCGGATTGTATACGGGTAAAATACTTGTAACAATCTCGTGATTTCTGGATGACTTCTAAATTCGGCAGTCATAGTGACTCCGGGGAATACTGGTGATAACTTGTGAATTTCACGAAAGTGTTCTATAGAATGTAACAATCCTCAGGTGACTTTATGACGACGGGCTCCATTGTGAAACCGATGTCTTGACTTTTCATCTATGGGAGAGTAGGCAAACAGCTGGTAGGGGCCACCCACTGATACCAGAACCTCAACGTTTGGTCTAATAGCTTGTAATAACGCCACTTCTGCTGTTTGGTCTCCTTCATCATTAATGACCACGTTGTAAGATAATTGCGGTAGTCTGGCCGGCCTAAGTGGGCCAAGGTAGCAACAATTACACGTGCTTGCTCTAATGTCTCCATCTCCTTCATTCTTAATCTTGTAGAAATTTCTTTTCGGACCACATGGCCTTCCAATGAACTTCGCTCTCGTTGCAATATTTCTGAAAGAAACCTTAGTCGGTAATGGTCAGCATCTGGTAATGTCATCGTACACTTCATTTCACCCAACCGCACTATGTCATGATCCGGTATCACTTTGGAATCCATCAACCTTTTAAGATCCTCATCGATGGCTGCATTTGTCTCTGAGACGATAGCAATACGACACCGTTGGAGCACTGCTAATAGCGTTTACACAATTGCAGTAATTGTAGATGTTTTCCCACATCCGTAAGGGCCACGAGCTAGAACAATCCCTTTTGTTTCCACAGCTGTTCGTACTACTTTCAATTGATGCATATCTAGTGCATGATGAAACACTTTGTACACATGTGTCTGTTCCATTTTAGCCATCACTGATGCGGATCTCAACGACTCAATCGTCTGCCTCTTGGTCATTAATCTTAGTAATGGAGATGGCGGTTCTCTAGTCAATTTATCCACCGTGCTGAATCTTCTGACATAATTCATAATATTGTCCACGGGTAACCATCGCAATCCGTCGATGTTCCTACGTATGTTCCTTACACTGGCAGTGGTTGTAAGTATGTATCGAAATCCAACAGAACCTAATATTCCACAGTCCAAAAACTTCAACTCATGATAGCGTACGACGCAGAGTATTCCGTAATCCCATCTCTTCAAGCTGGCTTTATCCGCGTTTATATACTCATTCCTGAAATCTCCAGTTACTTGTAAATATAACAACCCTCTCATTAATGGCATGTAATGATCGGGACCATGGTCGTTGTCGTATGCCTTCCATTTCTTAGCCAAACACTGCCCCACTCCATAAGATGTCACATGAAGCTATATTGTTGATGCAACATCTTTTGGGTCCCATTTATTCTTGTAATGAGTCGGATCGGTAATATGAAATACTTCCAAGTGTGTTATTAGGCACATAGTGAAGAGATAGTCATTCACTGACGTGAACTTATCCATATATACCTCCCGAGATTTGAAATACAGCCAATGCCGGCAACTTCCATGATAGTTAAACTGTGGTATTGTGACATCATATAGTAGACAGCACACTTCGTCTCTACATGGTCCATAACCTCCACCCCAGCACTCTAGAAGGAAGACCGCTAGGGATTCCGAATCTCTTAACAATAGTGTGGCTACGAATAATACGTTTCTTGCATCTTCTGGGTTGATTGCGCTGAGTTGTTGTTGCGCACTACGTTCTATATGGAATCCCAAAGACCTGGCTACACTCATAATAGTTACAGGAGCTATAGTACCTTTGTTAATTTCTTGACACCATTCCCTTTCAACATCTATCATTCGTAGTATCACTTGTCTCGCGGTTGATCCTGATCGACCTTTGCTTCTCCACAATAAGTGTGGTTGATCCACGAAAACCAAAATATAATTAATCGTGTATTGTCGATACTCGTCTGACCTCTGAGCCATTGTTTGAGTTACTTCTGCATCACCATCACTCATTGGGGTGAGGTGACTCAAGACCTCTCCGTGTGTTTTCTCATTTTCATCCTATCCAGTTGTAGATGCGTCAAACTCCTCCGTGGTACTTCTATCCTTATCTTCCAATTGTTCCCAACCTGTGTTATCGGGCGACTCCTCTTCCTTCGATTCTAATTCCCTTTTATCTCCGTTACTTGCACTGGATTCCGAATCCTCTGTCGACTCAACCAAGTCAATCATTAGTGGAGGGGCTGACGTCGCCTTTTTTCATATTCTATAGTTTGCTCAGATTTATCACCATCTAATGGGGCTTCTACGGTCGGTTTATTCCTAGAATCAATTTCTTGGTCTGCCATGGTGTGGTGCTCTGTATCTGCACCGGTTACGCTCTCACCCTCGGTTACGATTGGTGACCGTCCAGTTGGATGGGAAATAAACTCGACAGACTGTTTTGATTTGTCAGCCTCATCTAATTCCATTCGCTGATTTTCTGACACTTCTTGGTCAATTATTACCGAGGGGGCTGGAATTTCCTCCATAACATCAGATTCTTCAGTCACCACGTTATGACTCTCCAGATCCATGACATCCAATTGGTTTGATTTGTCTTCTTCTTAAGACTCCAGTCTCTGGTTCTCAGCTATATAACTTTGGTCCTCGTTATTTTCCACCATGCCCTTATCATTTCCCGCCATGCTTCCTTGATCCGAGGTAGATACTGACTGTGTGATCGAGTGGACATTACCACAAAACTTATTCTTCAATCGAAGGAGCCTATGCCTTATTCCACTGTCTGTCCTTGGCATTTGTTTATTTCCATCCCTATCTGTGACGTCACCCAACTTTTTTGCAACATCTTTTACGTCCACATTTCCACGTTTTATCGGTTCTAGTAATACGTCGTCTTCTCGATTCATCCACCTTTTATAGCGTCCTTTAGTTAAGCTTTGGTTTCCTTCTCGGTTCGGTGATGTTTGAGTCTTATCTTTCCCGTATTGACCTATCATTTGCATTCTCTTTTGCACAGCCGCTATAGTACGTATCTTTTCGAGTGCGGGAATTTTACTGGATATTGTTCAACTACTTCGGTGGCAGTAGCTTCTTGTTCCATCATGGTTGTTAACCCGTCTATTTCATCTTTTTCCCATTCACCGCCCCTCTTGCGCTTAACTCCCATTCGATCTAACTTGGCCATGACCCCCTTTTTAGTTCTTAGGGTCCATCCTTTGTCGTGACATTGTTGATTATACAAGTCATATATTCATTCGCTGGGGTGTTTATACTTTTACTGGCACGTTGTATCTTTAATAACTCTTCCTTCTCTTCCTTGTTGAGACAGCCATGGATGTTGATACTGTTATAGAGGTTGAAGCATTCAGATTTTGGGCTGTATTCTCACTGATAGAAACGCCTTCTTTCTCGCTCCCTGCTTCATCATCTTCTCGTCTTATCGCTCTCAGACTCAAGAGGGACTCTACCATATCTGTGTTATCCATCTTGGGTTCTCGTTGAAGTCGTGATCAATCACCAACGTTGTTTTCGCCTTGCAGTGAATTACTTCAATATTAATTTAACTTGGACGGGATGTGTGCTTCAGGCAGGTGTCGTACTAGTCAATTCGTTGATTTGAATGTTTGTGAGTCGATATTGCTTCGACCAACTCTAACTTAGTAGGGCTCCCGGACAATCAGTTGGAAATAGCGTCTATTAGGCTCTCTCTGATGGAAAATGCTGTAACTCCAATATCTCACACCAACTTTACTCAAACCCTCCATAATCTGATCATTTGCAAGTTGGCCGTCGCGAGTTGGCCATCGCGAGTTGTCCGTCGTGGGTCCCTTCTGATTGGTCGAACAGTCTCACTTAAATCAGTACAACCTCAAACACCAATTTCACTCAAACCCTCCATAATCCGATCAATCGAGTTGGCCGTCGCGAGTTGGCCGTCGCGAATCTTTTCTGATTGGTCAAAAATTCGTTTCCTTAAAATGTCAACATCACACACCAATTCCCAGCTTGCCATATCCACTCTCCACAGGTAATGCGCGCGCTCTCATGCCTCATGCATGAACTTCTAGTCTCCAGACTAATCACAGTATATGACCCCATTCTGTAGACACCCTTTGACCCAGTGAATCGACTTCTGCTTCTTCCTTCCTTCATATACAGTGTCTTTTCCATGCAAAAGGTGGCTCACTCCCTGGCTTCTCATCCTGGTGAACCCACTTATACTCTCCAAATCTATTCTTCGCATCGTACGTTCTGTCTTGCTCTCATCTCATCAACGTCTAACTCTTTGAACTGTAACTCAATTTCTTCTGCATTCCTCTGATTTCCATACAAGTGCTGACCCTCAATTGCCCCAAATCGATATACTTTGTCATAAGGTTATCAACGGCATTCAGGTTTGTCACCCCATGGCTTATTGTAGTAACATCTTCACAAATTTGTACCCAATCTATTCTTTCGATATCTCTTGTACATTCACCTTCGATGTTCAGGTTTCCTTCTTTTTATTTTACAATGCACGTACAGGTTTCACACCTTTTGCACCCTGATAGGTTTCTCTTCGTACGATCCTTAATTTTGCCGCACAGGTTTCACACCTTTTATACCCTGACAGGTTTCTCTTTGTACGATTTTTGGTTGTTGCCGTACAGGATTCACACTTTTTAGTACCTTGATTGGTTTCTCTTCGTACGACACCATTTTCATTATGTATTTTCGTGGTTGGTTGATATCAGATGCACAGGTTTCACACCTTTAGCACCCTGACAGGTTTCTCTTCGCACGATCTTATTGTTGTCGTACAGGTTTCACACCTTTAGCACCCTGACAGGTTTCTCTTCGTACAATCTTGTTTTCATTGTCTTGTCCCCATGTTTGATTGACAATAGATGTACAGGATTCACACCTTTTAATACCTTAATGGTTTCTCTTCGATCATCTTGTTGCTGCCGTACAGGTTTCACACCTTTAGGACCTTGATAGGCTTCTCTTCGCACGGTCTTCATCTTACATGGATTCCACATCTCATTATTAATTCATAGAGAATTAATAGGCTCAATTTGCATTATCGTTAAAGTTAAACATGTAACGCCAATAAACGTTAACGTGTAACTTGTCTACTCCACATATTCCAACCAATTCCAATTCTCGTTTACACATGTATCTTTGGTTATATTTTTGTTTTCTCTTGTTATGCCACCTAATGCAACCAACTCGGTTCCGCATTCTACTTATCACAACCAACGTGGGTCCGTGATAGGGATGTACTACATCTTCTGGGGCCTTGTCTTCTTATTTTCTTTGTCGTTTTCTCTTGTTATTTTCTTGCATATCCTGACGCTTTCGTCTCTTGTTTCTTATTTCATGAGGAGTCTACAGTTCAGCCTCTGTAGTGTCCTCTTCGGCTGTCTGATCTGCGTAATGCCGCTTCTCCCAAGCTCGTTGAGCATCAAACTCATAAAATAAAACGGTGCATGAAAGATTGTCTTCTGGCTCCCAATCATCTCATCTGTATTTTTCCACTTGACATAATGTTCCTTGGTTCGACGTCCATTCCTTGTTCGCTGTTTGACCCGACAATCCACGATTCGTTCTACTTCCCACTCATCATCATGACCTGGTTCATACCACGAGTCCTCAGGGAGTAACGGTTCATCCAATTTAAGTGTGTCCTCAACCTGGAGTCTCTCCCGAGGTCGTCTCATTTTGTTGAGGTATGGCTTTAACCTGGCAATGTGCACAAGCGGGAATATTCGACTTTCACCAGTAGGTATAACTAGCCGGTACACCATGTCGTTTATCAGTTCATCTACTTCATATGGTCCATGCCATAAATGCGCCAACTTCCTGACCAACCCTGGTTTAACCAGATCATGATACAGCCAAACCAATTCACCTGGTTGATACGCCGTTTTGGTAGTTGACCAAACTTTAGTCGCTACCGCGTCATTATGACGTTGGGCTCTATCTTTCATTATCTGTTCCTGGATAATAGCAGCATGTGTCTGCGCTCTCATATACTTCTCAGTTGTAGCCAACCCCCACTCAAATGCATTTATTTCCGTGATTGACGTATCTTTGGGTGGTATCATCGCTTCAAATGTATTTCTGGGTTCCCAGCCATGTACCAAGTAAAATGGATTTTGATGATGCTGAAGACCCACTGAAGTATTCAATGCAAACTCTAAGGGAGCCACGTATTCATCCCAATCTCTCTGTTCCGGATCTGTGATGTAACACTTGATTGCCTTGACCACTGTTTGCACCGATCGTTCTTGTTTTCCATTGGCTTGCGGTCGGTATGCTAACGTTGGTCTCTGATTCTGCTTCAACATACGATTGAATATCCTGAAAACCGAACTTATGAATCGTGGATCTCTATCATGTCTTAACATTTCTTGGGCTCCAAACCTCTTATACACTCCCACCATATACGCTTCTGCTACATTTTGCGCAGGGGTGGTGCTCATTGGAATTAGGATCACATACCCAGAGAACAGACATATCAAGCACAACAACGCTTCATGCCCCATTGCAGTTTGTGGAAATGGCAATGTGAAATCCATCGCTAAAATCTGAAATGGTCTTGACGCTATGATGTTTTCACTAGTGCGCCCCTGGTATCTTGGCCTCCCTTTTGCGGTGGCACAATCTTCACACAGTGCAATATAGTTTTCAATGTGGGCAAACATCCCTCTCCAATAATATTTAGGCCTCAACCGAGCATAGACCTTTCCGACTCCTTGATGTACCCCTCTACCGACTTCCACATGATACGCATGCAATACATCCTCTTGTAATATGGTCGGTACCACCAATCTCCACACATATTCTTCGGGTTTATTTTGGGCTTTCGAGACATAGTAAAGGACACCTTTATTATCCAACACGTAAGTGAGTGCATGTCGGGCTATCTTTTTCCATTCACTGGCGGAATTTAACTGATCATCATCTCCTCGTAGATACGCCATGACTTTTCTACACCACTCATCCTGTATCTGGGCTGTTCCAATCCGTTCAATTCGGATAGATGGGGCGTTTTCATATGGACCATTATCCACTTCATCCTGAGGTTCTTCAGATCTAGCCACATCATTGCCCACTGAGTGTAAATCACCATTAGTGTCAGCCTCTTGTCCAACAGTGACATTCTTCTGGTGTTGAGGCTTCCCATTACGAGAGTTTACCATACTTCGCGTGAGAACAAACACTTGCGGTGATGCATAATCATCGTTCACCCATATATCATTTGACTTCATTTCAATTTGCTCCTCATTATTGGAAGTAGTGCCATCGTCACCGGGTGGCCTCTCAGTTGTCTCTTGGGCCTCATCTGCAGTGGCATACAACAAGTCTGGCAGACGATTCAACAGCTGCAGATCCGCTATTCTCTCCTCTATGATAATTTTCCCTGCCCGCTGCTCTTTCATTGCACATTGAGTCAAAAAATCAGCTGCTTGATTATACTTGCGAGCCACGTGTATTAGGCTGACTGCTTCGAATTTCTCTATCAGTGAACGTACTCGACCCAACCAAACCAATAGTGATGCATGATTGCAGCGTAGATCTCCATTGACTTGTCCAATAACCAATCTAGAGTCTCCACACACAATTGCTTTCATTACATTATGGTCTTGTGCGAGCTGTAATACATGAATTAGTCCGTGATATTCACTCTCATTCACGGTAAGGTTATCTTGAATCCCATATTTTGCTTCCACTACTTCCCAGGTAGGTAAATCCCACACTATCATGCCAAATGCTCCTTTCGGGTCATTTTTAAGACGCACTGCACCATCAAACGATAACACATATCCAGTGCTATGACGTTGTAGACTAGGAATTGGCTTAATGATCGGCACATCTTTCAACGATTTTAACGGAGCGATATCTTCTAGCACTTCATTCATCTTTTCTGCGGGAACAATGGACGCGGCTAATAAAGCAGGTAATCCTACAGCTTCATGATTCATTCGTATGATTTCCAATGACCACGGAGACAACATTACTGCCCATTGGATTCCTCTGCCTGTCAGACTTTTTGATGTGAACAGCCATCGCATTGTAGAATATCTTGCATACAATATTATATGCTGTCCAAACAAAACGTGACTGGCATTATGTAACGTTTTTAGCAACGCTAGCACCTCTTGTTCCGCCCCGCTATATCTCGTTTCAGCACATTTGAAAACCTTGCTAACGTAACGCACTGGGTGCACTATCCCATTATAATCTTGATACACTGTTTCTCCGAACGCCCATGGATTGGTATATATCACTATACTCAATGGTTTTGATCGTTCAATATGTCTTAACAAGGTGCATTCACCAGACGATCCTTAAGCAACGAAAACGACTTTTCAGCGTGCTTCAGTTGTGTACCATCATTTAACTGTAGTTCGGTTAACTCATACAGAGATGAAGATAGTGTTGAAAAATTATCACTAAATCGTAGGTAGTATATCAAACTTCCAGTGAATCTTTGAACTCATTTTAATTTCCGTGGGAACGCCATTTTGACAATAGAGTCCAAATTGCGGGAGAATGCTTTAATTCTTTCTGCAGAAATACGATGGCTCAAAAACTCCACACTGTGTTTGCCAAACGCACTCTTCGACAAACTTATAGTGATCCGCCAATATTTGAATGACTCCAGGAGATTCTTAAGCATGATACACAATGTATCACAACTGCTAGCACCAAAATTAATATCATCAATATATGATCGCCTCCCAATAATAGGTTGTTCATCAGTCATCACTACTTGGCCCTTATGGAACACGTCTTAAGTGATGGATACGTCTGTTTCCAACACATGTGCCTCTTCACTTTCATTATCCATGACTGACTTGCCACCCAGCAGTTTACAGTTTATTCCCATCATTAGTGACCGCCGTACCATTGTCCACAAAGCGTTATCCACTATACGCTGATATATCTGTGGAGCATTCTTAATCCCTTGAGGCATACGAAGCCATTCGAATTGTCCTAAGGGGCAAATAAATGCTGTGATCAACCGAGCTCTCTTGGGCATCGGTATAGCCCAATACCCACTCGCATTATCCATTGAACACAACCATCTTACTCCCTTAAAATTGTCCAGTAAATCATCAATTAACGGCAATGCATACACCATCAATCTTATCTTATCATTCACTGACCGGTAATCAATACACAGTCGTATGTTGGTTTTGTTCTTTTTTAACAATATGACGATCGGTGATGCCCAAGCAGACTCCGAATACCAAATTTGTAGCCGGTGCGTATACGCACGGTGCGGCTAGCGCACAGAGGAAGACTATTCCTTAAAGCGGTAGCTACCGCTACTTAGCCGATACGCCCTTGTAAAGGGCTTAGTAGGAGAGTGCTCCTACTCGGGGCCAAGATTCCCGGGTTAGTTTACGGTTTAGCCTTAACGGCTGTATTCCCTTTACGGGATGTAAGTAAAGGGAGGAATCCCTCTTACCTACAACACTCACTGCGCGCGCGACCGGTCGAGGTCGCGCGTCCGTTAATTAGAGTGAAATGTAAACTGAATATATTTAATATGTAATTAGCCTAAATTAATTTAAACTAATATAAACTATATGTAATACTAAGTAGAATATTCCTAATTCGTACCTAGCTAAAATGTAGTGTACACACCTGTGTACTGACACGTGGATGGCTGACACACCACCACACCAAGGTCCCATTCCCTGATTGGTTAAAATAACCAAAGGTTCGAAACCTTCCAACCCGGCCAATACTGACCTCAACCGTGGTGTACTCATGTACACCAACACTCAGCGTTACCCGAATGTAACCCCGTCACATCCCCCCATCAAGACTATTGTTTACGCAATAAACAAAAATTTGTTGGAGAACTCCAACGCCAGTTCCCCTGGCCATCCATATGTACACCTCCAGTGGTGCTATGGCGTCTCCTTTAGAAGAGGTAGACTACTCCGAAAACTCGGAAGTGGATGCCTTTGGGGATACCTCCCCAATGGTGAGCCGCTCCGACAGCGCCGAACGGCGTTGTCAGGAGCCTAATCCCTTCCCCACACGTGAGTAAAATGCACTAACCAGTGCGGCACCCCTGCCCGTATCGGATGATACATCCGAATCGCCAAAGGCGATCGTCACTAATAAGCTGGACGCAGCTCAAGACACTCAACGTGCCGCACAGGCACTAAGGGCTGCGTTACGCGCCCCCAAACGCCCGTCAAGGGCCGCTTGTAATTTCGATGGTCCTCGCGACCTTCCAAGGTGGGCCGGGCGTTTGGTGAGGGCTAGTTTAGCCTCCTATACCCCTGGCCCCGCGGCTGAACAGCCGTATCAACGCGAACGCCGTGAGAAACTCCGGCAACAACTGATTACGCAAAAGCAGTTGACTAACGTCTCGTATCGAGAGCGCTAAAACAGGCAGGCACAAGGTGCCCCTGTTGAGAACCTCCGCGAGGTTCCTTTCGTTCTTTCTCCGGGAGAAAGTGCCGATGATGCAGAGAAGAAGTTCCGCGCTTCGGCAGAAGGGGAGAAGCTTCTCCCCAGCTTCGATGAGCTGCATGACAGCTATTCCCGTCGAGACATTTGGGTGGATAGGGTGTTGCGCCTGACATTTGCCAAAGCTAAGGCGATGGAGCAACTACGTGCTCAGTATCGCACGCGCTACGCCAGCGCCCCTGTCTCCACCATAGTGTCCGGAGACAGTGTGGTCTCCACATCTGCCTCCGGCAAACTCCGACTTATTGGGAGTGAAGGGGCTTCTCATGACCCTCTGGTCGTTCACCTACAGCGGGATTCTCCAGCTCAAAAGCGTCAACGACGTCGCGGCAATCCTGCCGTAGGGGAGTCTCGAACTCCCACGAACTCTGTGAGTGTGGATAACCTTTCCACTTCACCAGATACTGGGTCTGACCCAGATGATGGCGTCGCGCCATCAGCCGCTCCACATGAAAGTGTGGAGTACTCTCCGCATCGAGCATTGGAGGAGGAGGTCGCGCAATTGCGACGTGAGATTCGCGCGCGCTGTGATCGACACAGCCTCCGCATCCATGATCTCCACGAGGGGATCCGCGATGAGCGGGATGCCACTGATAGCTTCAAGAGGCGGCTTGCCTCTCTCGAGACGACCGTTGCGGAGCTTCGTGGTCGCATTTTAGCCGTTTCGGGCTTACTTCGCCCTGCGGTGCCTTACGGCTATCCGCCTTTCCACCCTCCTCCAGGAGGGACCCCGCCTCCGGGTCCTCGTATAGTTTAAGCATACCGACATAAAAGGTTGGATGCGTACGCATCCCTTTCGGGATGTCCAAGGTATACGATAAGCCTTTTCGGGCTAGTACCTTAAAGGGTCCCACAAACCTGGGGCGCAGTTTATTGCGCAACACATTTGAAACTGCATGTGTAGGAAGATTTTTAGCGTTTAATAAAACACTTTATCCTACTTTGTACACCTTTTTGTTACGCCGCCCCTTGCGGTCATCTTGCTCCTTCTGCTTGTCTTGGATTTCCGCCATGGCATCGCAGACGTGTCGTAAGACACTAAGGCGCGTCGATAAAAACTTATCGATGTGCTTTCGCACAGATACAGGGCTGACATCGGGGAATACTCCCCCCTCAAGACCTGGGCCACACACACGTGGCGTTAACGTAACCCTCGGATTCACCAATCCGTTCACGTAAAATGGGGTAAACCCCGTAGATGCATGTACCGAATTGTTGATAGCAAATTCAACCATCGGGAGCATCTCACTCCAACTCTTTGGGGAATCCGGACATAAACTCCGGAGAATATCCTCCACAACGCGATTAACGCGTTCCGTCTGACCGTCCGTCTGCGGATGATCCGCACTGGACATGAGGAGCTTGGTGCCTAGCACCTTAAACAACGCTCCCCAAAACTGTCCCGTAAAACGGGGATCCCGATCCTACACAACGGAATCGGGTAGACCATGCTGTCGAAAGACACGGTCTAGGAACACTTTCGCTGTTCCTTGTCCATCAATGGACTCTGGCACTACCGCCAGGTGAGTCATCTTTCTCAAACGGTCTACAATTACCAATATGCCGGTGTTACCGGCCTTGTCCTTCGGAAAACCGAAGATAAAATCCATGCTAATGGATTTCCAACACTCCGTTGGAACCGATAAGCTCGCCAAAGGTAGAGATGAATATGTAGAGGGTTTAACCCTCTGACACGTCTCACAGGTACGTATATACGCACCGACCCACTTATAAATGTTTTGGCCACCAATACAAAGCGCTTAAAGCGCTGTAGGTCTTATCCCGACCTAAATGACCCCCGGTAGGGGCGTCATGTGCCTCAAAGAGGACTCTATACTTCAGTTCCTCATCATGAGGAACTACCACCCGCGGAGTGTCCTCCGCGCTCGTGCTATAAAATAGCAGACCGTCACAGTACCTGTAACGGTGTAAACGATCTTTAGCTCGACTTGACAGGGTTGGCTCAGACGAGCCAAGACCATTTTCACCCAACGCGCTGATAAGCGCCGTACACTGTGGGTCTTTCTCATACGCCCGGCGTATGAGATCCGCCACAGGCGTGGTAACGAATGTCGCGTGAGCGAGCTCGTAATCGGGACGACGCGACAACGCGTCTGCAAGCACGTTCTTCTTGCCAGGTTTATACTTAACCTCAAAGTTGTACTCCGCAAAGAAGGAGAGCCAACGGGCCATCCGTTGCGAGAGATGAGGCGACTTTGTCGCTGTCCGTAGGGACGCGTGGTCAGTATAAACAACGAACGGCTTTGAGCCGCGTAGGTGAACCCTAAACTTGACAAGGGCATATTTCACTTGCAAGTAGCTCCTTGTCATGAACGGGATAATTACGTTCCGCAGCTTTAAGCTGCCTCGATTTAAACGCGATAACGCGTTCCCTTCCTGCATCTTCTGCTTGTAACAAATCACATCCGATTTCTAAATCGGAGGCGTCGCAGACAACACTAAATGGTTTCCCAGAATCTGCGAGAGCAAGAACGGGAGCTTTTAACAAACTCCCCTTTACCGCTTCAAAAGCGTGCGTGTGTTTGGTTTCCCAACACCAATCCACGTCTTTCTTAAGAAGGCCGGTTAATGGATTCGCCATTTCAGCGTGGTTCTCGCTGTACTTGTGGAGATAGTTGGTTAATCCAAGCCACTTCCGTAAATCTCTAAGATTTACAGGCGATGGCCACTCCACAATGGCTTTCACCTTCGCGGGATCCGCCCGCACTCCAACCTTACCGATGAAGCATCCGAGGAAAGGAATTTCCTTAGCACCAAAGATACATTTGGATGCGTTCGCATATAACTTATGCTCTCGCATACATTCGAGCACAGCTTGAAGGTGTATAAGGTGCGTCTGAACATCAGACGAGTCGCCTTCCACACGACTATGAACGAATATATCGTCGAAGTACGTCTGAGCGTACATTCTATGAGGGAGGAAGAGTTGAGTCACCAAGCGATTGAATGTCCCTGGTGCATTTGAAAGCCCCTGTGGCATAACAAGCCACTCCCACATCATGCCGCTAGGCGTGCCAACCGCTGTGAGCGGAATATCGGACGCTCGCATGAGCACCTGATAATACCCGTACACCAGATCTAAGGCACTGTACAGAGTACAGCCCACCATATTGTTCTGGAGGACATCCTTCCGAGGAATCGGAGTCTGCATGGGCTCAGTAGCTGCATTCAGCTTGTTGTACGCATGCACAATGCGCCACTTTCCGTTCGGTTTACGAACACAAAATGTGGGAGATGAGTGAGGAGACTTGCTCTCCCGTACCATCCCTGCCTCTTCTTTCCCCTTGAAGAATGCGTCGATGACGTCGCATTGCTCCTTGGGGAGAGGCCACTGCCTAGTGACGCAGTATTCGGTTCCAGGAACCAAATCAACTTCATCTCGGACTCCCTGATCCGGTGGTAGCCACATCGGCGGGTTGTCACTAATGACATCTCCAAATTCCTTCAATAATGAATGGTAAGGGTCCTCAGGATCCGCAAGGATCTTGAGACCGCTTCGGGCATTCAAAGCCCGTTTTGTTTGCACCAAAACTGACTCGTCCATCGTGGATGAGGAGTTCAACTCCTTTTCCGGACGCAACACGACGACCTCGTCGATTTCATCTGCTTTCAAAGCAGTCTCAAAATCGTTGAAGGACATCTCCTCCAACGACAACAGTTCGCCTACCCCAGGCAACCGTTCATGGCTTACGCCTTCTGTGACAACACCTGTCACACTATTCAGCATCCTGTAGGACTGCTTACTATTGGCCTCGGGACTCATCCCGAGACCCAGATGGGGGGAGTCAATTTCCCCATCTATTGAAAGCGCCACGCGCCTATCCACAGAGGTCTCTACCTCTACCACCGGTGACTCGCCGGTCTCACCTATGACGGCGCAGTCGGAATCATTTCCGACGTGCGAAACAGACGAACTACGGATCTCTTCGCATGGAAGAGCCTCGCACTTAACCACAGGGGTCTCTACCCCTACCACTGGAGTCGCAACTTGTTCGCCTAACATGGCGTGGTCGGGAACCCCGACCTTAAGAAGATACAAACCTCGTGTCTCTTCTCTAGGAAGCGCCTCGCGCTTAACCTCAGAGGATTCCACCTCTACCACTGGCGACTCACCAGTCTCGCCTATAACGGCGTGGGGATAACCGCCTAATCCCCCTCGTCAAGGAACTCTTCCTTAACGCCATTGGGAATGATCGTTTTAGACATTCCAATCTCTGGCATCTCACGCCAGAATCGCTTTTGCGATCGAGCAAAGGTGGGTTCATGAGACGCCAATGCTTCACCCGATCGCGCGTGCGTTTAGCCAATGGACTTCGACTTCCAGTCTATCCATGGCTCGTGGCGTTCCAGCCACTTCATGTCCAAAATGAGGTCATAGTCCGATCGTGGTCGAGTGGTTCACTGCTTACTACTGTGGTGGAGTCAATTTCAAAATAGAACACTGTAGTGTCGAGAACCTGACCACCATCGTGCCCAGTCTTCCAACTGACGGGGGGGGGGGGTACCCAGCAAACCTTCGCCTATGATCCGATCTGATCGTCCGCTTCAGCAGACGATCGATCATCAGCATAGGACGCCTGGTCCGATTTTTGCGTCTCCATCTCACCTTGTGTACCCGATGAAATGGGCTGGTTGCACACTAGGTGGAACGTCGCTGTGAATTGATTTGGGTATAAAATGCGAGACCGTGCGGGTAGTCTACCCTGGGTGGGGTGGAACTCTTCACCCTGGGTACGGGCAGACCAATTATACTTAGTGTAAGTGTACTACAAAGGGCAGATCGCTTAACCGATCGTAGAGCCCAACGAATGTATGAAGAAAAGTCCAATATTCCAATATGGAGACCCAACGAGAACGTGACAAACTCCACGAACGATATTTCGACGTAACAATCCAAAAAATTGTTTACACGTTCCAAACGTGTGTAACTTGGGCTTGCGAAGCCGACCAATGCGTACTCCCGTCGAGGGAATTCCGGTGGGTCAAGTGCGTCTGCAACGCGTCCCGGCCGGGTATAATGAGCTAGAGGGGATTACTCGACCCTCTGCTCCCAAACACTCCGCGGCGGGTGGAGGCGACTGATGTACTGTGCAAAGATGCGAACGACTTCCTTGTTGAGGTGTTAACGACCAAGAAAGACGGAAAAACCAAAATACTCTTAGAAGGAAAAACCAAAACTTACCAATACTATCTCCCTACGGTCCCCAATATGTACAATCATGAAATATGTAAAGTACACGCAATATCATGTGACCTACCAAAATCTGCGTTCTTGACACTTCTTGCACATGATAGGCTTAAAAGCCTCCTTGTTTTCCACCAATCCGATCGCTGATAAGCTGATCGGCGTGCCGCTGACACAAAGTGACAAAAATTCTTGAATCCACTTCACCACAGCCGCCCCTGAGTCTGGTCGCAGCCGCACAACGGTAGCAACCCGATCACACGACCAGTTAGCATCCCAGATCTTCACAGTAGCAGACTTTCTCACCGATGGACAGATCTTCGAATCCGCCTTCGCCAGATATTCGTCCTTGCGCATCTGATCATCTTATAACCTCTCTTGACGCTCGTTGCTGCAGGTTTCCTGTGTTCCCAATTGCCCCATGTCAATTCGCCTCCCCGATCGGCCCGATCTGACAGCCCTCGCAACACTCCAGATTCCGACACACCCGATGGGCATCAGATCGGGGTCGATCAGCTCCGGAAGACAGTCCGGGTGTGGTGAAGTGGAAATAAATTTTATGTTTATCGCATATAAGAGATAGTCGGCGGTAGTTATAAATACACTGTATAATTTTTACTATGCCAACACCCTACATGCTAGCACGATGTTGCCATTTATGCTGGTGACCTCTTCAAACACTGAACATTAGCAGCAAAGATTGTGTTGGGTCTTCATTATACGAACAATGTGAGAATTCAGTGTGGAATGGTTCTGATAGCGCGATGCTTTCGGTTATTATTTACCGCTTGTATCAAATGGTGCGTCTTGCTCCTACATCATGTTTCAACATAGTCGTTTGGGTTATAGCCTCATGGCAGTTAAACCATCGAACAATCATGCACCCTCAGCTCCATGAACGGTCCAACATAATGTTACGCGGCTAGAAACACTAGGGCGCATGAGATAGCACGTTAACCAGACCACGAAGACCAATCATCAGCACCACAAAAGACAGCCAAGACCCAGGCATAACCTACCAGCATAACGGCGGATTCGTTCATGGCAGCAAAGCCAACAAAAAGTCGTGTGCCCTTGGTCTAATGCTCAACAACAAAGGGGCTCTAGGGCACATGATATAACAAGGCAAGTAAACTGTGAAGACGAACTGTCAGAAGTGCATAAGGGAGTCAAGACATAGGCGCAACTTACTAGTACAACGGCGGGTCCATTCATTGTGGTGAAACCAACGAAAAGTCATGCGCCCTTGGTCCCATACTCAACAACAGAGGGGCGCTAAGGCACATGATATAACAAGACAAACAAATTGTGAAGACGAACTGTCAGCAGTGCATAAGGGAGTCAAGACATAGTTGCAACTTACTAGTACAACAGCGGGTCTATTCATCGTGGTGAAGCCAACGAAAAGTCATGTGCCCTTGGTATCATATTCAACAAAAAAAGGGGGCGTTAGGGCACATGATATAACAAGACAAACAAAGTGTGAAGACGAACTTTCAGCAGCACATAAGGGAGTCAAGACATAGTCGCAACTTACTAGTACAACGGTGGGACCGTTCATGGCGGTGAAGCCAACGAAAAGTTATGCGCCCTCGGCTGCTCCAGTTGACCAGCTTGGGTATTCTCGATTGTTTTCAAGTGGTCAAGAATTTTATTGTGGATAAGATATTTTCAGCCAATCAGAGGGACTTGAGACGGCCAACTCGAGTTGAGTGAAATTGGTGTATGAAGTTGTATTGATTTAAGTGAGACTTTTCGATTAATCACAAGGGATACGCGGCGGCCAACTCAAGTTGAGTGAAATTGGTGTATGAAGTTGTATTGATTTAAGTGAGACTTTTCGATTAATCACAAGGGATACGCGACGGCTAACTCAAGTTGAGTGAAATTGGTGTATGAAGTTGTATTGAAGTCAGCGCTGAAGTAACCAAGAAGTAGCAAGTAAAGAAAGGTGACCGACTTCGATGTAGGACTTAGTAACTTTTAATAGAATCAAATTTCCCCTGAACTACAAAGATCTCTGGCGGCCCTCTAAAACCTTATCTACTGTTCCTATACAAAAACCAAGTTTAATAAAAAGCAACCGTTGCGTGAACGCGTAAGCAAGTGGAGCAGCAGCCTTTAAAGCTAGCTAGTGTTGGGGGCAGCCTGGAACTGGTTTTGGGAAGTGTGTTCCTAGTGTTTTTGATTGATTTGTTGGTTCGGGCGGTAGTATTAAGCACCCGGGAAGTAAAGCAAGGAGTACCAGGATTTTTACCTCTTTGTGTTGTTGATTTAGTGGATTTATTACAATTTTCAACACCTTCACGACAACTGGTGCCGCGACTCGGGACTAACGTCGACCTTCAGATTAAACTTACACAATGGCATTAGTACCACAAGAATATGATCCAGATATCCATTTTACACTGGAATACTCAGATGATGATACCAACAGGACTTACACATTTTTTGAAGCATGTGCAAAGATGACGCAATATCAACAACAGGTGCTCAGATTACCAAGTGATTCGAGCTGTTGGTTTTCGTTATTTGAGATACGTAAGGTGAATCAGGCTGCACCCAACTTTAAGGTGCGAGATGATCTCACTACATTTAGGAATTTACAAGCCTCTGTGCTGGCACTGGAGGATTTGTTTCCAAAATTGGGGTATGAGATTATCAGACGGGATGAGTTTGAGAGTGCGTATGATTACGATTTGGCACGGACTGCAGAAGATATTGGACTGATGATGTCTTTCCTATTAGCAGAAAATCAGTGGGAAACATCATTAATGGTATACCGGGAAGACTGACAATATCATTCCCACTTATTACATAATAGCAGATAATGTACTTACACCAGTAAGGGAGTCTAAACCACTGGGTATGTTGGATCTCATTGAAAGAAGTGATTCTGATGAAGTACCACAGTTGCGGCCCAGAAAAATTGCAAAAACTAAAAAGAAGTTGGAGTTTTCATCTGACGGCGATGAAATCATGTCCACACCCAAATCAGCTGGGATTAAGCAAGAACCAGGGGTGGCAGCACATAGACAGGGTTCAAGGATGGCTACATCTAAACAAGATCCAGTGGTAGCTAATTTGGTGAAGATGATGCAAGATGGATATTTGAGTTTGGAAGAATTAGCTAAAGTCACAACAGTCTTGTCGACTAGTCGAAAACCCAATATACCGAGGGGGGTGCCTAGTGCTTCATATCAAACACCGGCTACGCAGCCACGAATGCCTCATAGTACCCCAGGGTATGGTATACCTGGTGGAAGTGCAAATGCATGGGCCCCCTCAACTCAACCAGTTACAGCCATCATTCAGAACACTGAGATAAAACCTTTTGATGGGAATAGGCAGGATGCCGGAAGTGCACGGGCCTGGGTCGCTCGATTGTCACATGTTGCTAATATATCACATTGGAATGATAGTCAACGTCTGGGAATGTTTGTTGACAGCTTGACAAGTACAGCATCATGGTGGTACGAACAACTAGCCGATTCGGTAAAATATGACTGGAGTAAGGTGATTGCGCTTTTCCAAAAGAAGTTTTGTGTGGACAAAGTGTCTCCTCAAGTTATGTATTCAAGATTAACGCAGAAACACGATGAGTTGGATACTACATATTATATCGATTAAACGCAGCAGTGTTGCGAGCAGGGATGGATTTTAGAAATGCGTTCAATTCCTCCCTATTGGAAGAACACATTCAACAGTTCTTTGATACCATCCATGATCGCACTATACAGATGCAGTACCACACATATCACGTATCACGTTCTAACACATTGAAGAAGGCGAAAAATTGTTGATTAAACATGAAGCGCGCCTTATGAGTACTGGAAAGAAGGTAGCTGCGCGTAAGAATGCTGATGCTGTGTATGAGGACCCGCAACCTAGCGTACATGCGATGGGCGGGGAAGCACCAACAAACCCTACTAATGATCATGTTGTGATATGTGAGCACTGTAACCGACGGGGACATGACAAGAGCCACTGTTGGAAATTGGTGAAGTGTGAGCATTGCGACAACTTTGGGCATGATGCGAAGTATTGTCGGAAATTCATTCAGGAGATGGCCGAGATGCGTGCTAAGTTGAAGTCAGGGGAATTGACTAAAGCTCAGGTGGCGGAGAAGTTAAACGCCTAGCCTCACAGTGCATTGTAACCACTGTCGAGAGAAAAGGGTAGCATTATCAAGTGAAATTGAAGCGACACCGCTGTCACCCTGCGCAAACAAGAAAACTAAGAAAAACAATACATGTTATATGGATGGATCACTCACTTTGGATGAAGATCAAGGAAAGAAGAAAACCAAGAAAAATGATACATGTTATATGGATGGATCACTCACTTTGGATGAGGATCAAGAAAATAAGAAAAAACAAGAAAAAATAAGAAAACAAGCTACTTCCAGTGGAGATAAGATACAAGCTGAACAAATGATAAGTGATGAAGTAACAGAGACTTCAGCATGTGTCACACTGGTGGATAAAAAGGTGGGAGAACGAGATGGATGGCAACAGCCAATGGAAGAAAAACAGCCTGCAACCCAAGTCTATGTAAATGGGGACATTGATGATCTAGAATTACCATTAATGTTGGATTCAGGCGCAAACATATCCGTTTTACATACCAATGTGGCACGGAAGCTACAAGTAGCGGTTCGGATGTTTGATACCCCAACTAGCTTTTGTGGCGTGACAGACAGTACCATTGGAGCAATATGTGTGGTTACAGTCAAAGTTCGCATGGGCTTATCAGTGGTTTTCACCTGTGATATGTGGATCGCCAGTATTGATACACATGCGCTAGCTATACTGGGTACAGACCTTTTGGTCAAGGCAGGTGTAATTTTGAACTTGAAAGACCAAAGTTGTCAGATTCCCAGGGAAGAACCATTGCCATTAATGACACAAGCAGATCTAAAGTCAGAAGAATATCTACAAGTGCATACACAAGTGATGGAAAGCGCTAACACACCGATCAATTGGACTAACGTGCACGCCGTGAGAACTGTTGGAGATAAACCTCCTGCTGCGTATGTAATGGATGCAATAGATCCAATGAAGGTGGATCAGACAAAATTGGAAAGAGAGGTGTAATTGCATGAAGGAGTTGATATGGCGGCTGAAGCTATGGAAGAACAGCTGGAACTCATTCCAGAAGTAGATAGAAGTCCAATCGAACCACCGGATATGACTACTGCAGACGTAGGAAAACCAGGAGTTACTACTAAAGAACAAGAAGATAATCTACGTGCCTTGTTGTCTGAGTATGGTGATGGTTTTATAAGTTCTGGTAATGCGCTACCACCTCCAGCTAAGGATGTAGTCTGTTATGTGGATGTTGGTGACAACGCACCAATTGCACAAAGAGCACGAAGAGTACCGCCTACACTAATACCTAAATTGTATGAATTGATACGAGGCCTATTACAGGCCGGACTAATTCTGTAACGTGGTTACATTCGGGTAACACTGAGTGTAGGTGTACATGAGTACACCACGGTTGAGGTCAGTATTGGCCGGGTTGAAAGGTTTCGAACCTTTGGTTATTTTAACCAATCAGGTCATGGGCCCTTGGTGTGGTGGTGTGTCAGCCATCCACGTGTCAGTACACAGTTGTGTACACTACATTTTAGCTAGGTACGAATTAGGAATATTCTACTTAGTATTACATATAGTTTATATTAGTTTAAATTAATTTAGGCTAATTACATATTAAATATATTCAGTTTATATTTCACTCTAATTAGCGGACGCGCGACCTCGACCGGTCGCGCGCGCAGTAATTGTTGTAGGTAAGAGGGATTCTTCCCTTTACTTACACCCCGTAAAGGGAATACAGCCGTTAAGGCTAAACCGTAAACTAACCCGGGAATCTTGGCCCGAGTAGGAGAACTCTCCTACTAAGCCCTTTACAAGGGCGTATCGGCTAAGTAGCGGTAGCTACCGCTTTAAGGAATAGTCTTCCTCTGTGCGCTAGCCGTACCGTGCGTATACGCACCGGCTTTATCTGGTAGAACTTGTAGTCAATCCAACACCTGTGTTGGTAGACTAGGCATCCTCTGCAAAGGATGAATCAGGAAGATTGGGATAGTTTGACCCTCGTCCAGCAGGAAGCCTTTAAAAGCCCGTTACCCTTAACGGGGGAAGAAGGTATGAAGCTCCTAGTGGATCAGGGCCTTGAGGCCGTAAAGGCAAGGGTAAATTACCTCATCGCTCATGAGGCGAGTTGCGGTGGAGGTCATTCCATCGGGGTGCGCCCTCCATTGTCGTTTAAGATAAAGGAGTTCACCGGAGAGAACGGTGACAACCTTTATGTTTGGTTGCGAGAGGTCGAAACGGCCTTCGCCACAGCGAACATGACCGCTGATCACTTGCAAGTGGGACTTGCATTGACCCATTTTACGGGCAAAGCCCGTACATGGGCGTTTACATGCTCGGAATCAGTCACGGACGTGTTTCCAACATGGAAGGTCCTTAAGCAGAAGCTCATGGACATGTACGTAACGACTGATCTGGTTTTCCAGAATCAACTGGCGTTTCTGAGGTGCCGTCAAGGCACTAATGACCTGTACATTTATATCCAGGAGCTTAAGACCCTGTTGGCAGGGATGGACGCGAAAGCGTATTCGGACGATGTGTCCATCCCCGTCTTCATGGGAGGCCTGAGAGAAGGGCCAGCACGTTCGGAATTGTTCCGGTTCCGACCCCAATCCCTAGGGGAGGCGCTCAAGATGGCGTTCAACGCCGAGAGGAACTTCCGTTCCTCTAAGGTGGGTCCTGAACCCATGGACCTTAGTCAGGTCGAAGCGGAGGAGAAACCTTCCGCTAAGAGTCACTCTGACTCTTTTCCACAGAGCTTCGAGGCAGAGCTATTAGCTATGTTGCAGCGGCGTGGGCCGCTGAGATGCTTCCTGTGTGGGAGCACGGATCATCTGAGGAACGGATGTCCGAAAAATCCCCAGCGATACACTCGCTACAAGGGTCCAAGGGTGGGGAAAAAGCCCTTGTCCAAGCCGTCGAGAAACGACGGCTCCCAGTAGGTGCGGGGCTCCCTACTGGGGGACCCCTCAGTGCTGTTAAGCCCCAGGGTAGGGGACGACAGCACAAAGCCCCGGGGGAAGCGGTGCTTTCTAGCACCGAGTTGGTATACCAGCCAGGTTTGCTGGTAGTCCTTACGGACGTGAAGGCTTTGATAAGCCTTGGAGGGTCTTGATAGACTCTGTAGCGTCTGAAAATTATGTTAGATGGACTTCCGTTGAGAAGAGTAGCCTGTATGCCGAGGCCTTAGAGGTACGTTCTCGTGACGTTGTCACGGCCCGTCTAGCGACGGGCGTATAGGTTTCTGTACCCAAGGTCCCGATTGACTTTAGGCTGAAGTTTGCAAACTTCGATAGCTAAGAACGTTGCCTGAGTCCTGTATTTGGACTCATTCTGGGCTTGAAGTGACTGGAACGCCACGAGCCATGGATAGTCTGGAAGTCTAAGCCCATTGGATCAACGCACCCGCGGTCGGGTGAAGCATTGGCGAGTCATGAACCCACCTTTGCTCGATCGCAAAAGCGATTTTGGCGTGAGATGCCAGAGATTGGGATGTCTGAAATGATCATTCCCAATGGCGTTAAGGAAGAATTCCTTAACGAGGGGGATTCGGCGGTTAATCCCCGCGCCAATATAGGCGAGACTGGTGAGTCGCCAGTGATAGAGGTGGAATCCTCTGAGGGTAAGCGCGAGGCGCTTAGAGAAGAGACCCGAAGTTCGTCTCTTCCACAGGTCGGAATTGATTCTGACCACGCCGTGTCCGGCGAACAAGTTGCGACTCCAGTGGTAGGGGTAGAGACCCCTGTGGTTAAGCGCGAGGCGCTTCCAAGCAAAGAGACCCGAAGTTCGTCTCTTTCGCACATCGGAATTGATTCCGATTACGCCGTAATAGGTGAGACCTGCGAGTCACCGGTGGTAGAGGTAGAGACCTCTGTGGATAGGCGCGTGGCGATTCCAATAGATGGGGAAATTGACTCCCCCCATCTGGGTCTCGGGATGAGTCCCGAGGCCAATAGTAAGCAGTCCTACAGGATGCTAAATAGTGTGACAGGTGTTGTCACAGAAGGCGTAAGCCATGAACGGTTGCCTGGGGTAGGCGAACTGTTGTCGTTGGAGGAGATGTCCTTCAACGATTTTGAGACTGCTTTGAAAGCAGATGAAATCGACGAGGTCGTCGTGTTGCGTCCGGAAGAGGAGTTGAACTCCTCATCCACGATGGACGAGTCAGTTTTGGTGCAAACCAACAGGCATTGAATGCCCAAAGCGGCCTCAAGATCCTTGCGGATCCTGAGAACCCTTACCATTCCTTATTGAAGGAATTTGGAGATGTCATTAGTGACAACCCGCCGATGTGGCTACCACCGGATCGGGGAGTCCGAGATGAAGTTGATTTGGTTCCTGGAACCAAATACTGCGTCACTAGGCAGTGGTCTCTCCCCAAGGAGCAATGCGACGTCATCGACGCATTCTTCAAGGGTAAAGAAGAGGCAGGGATGGTACGGGAGAGCAAGTCTCCTCACTCATCTCCCACATTTTGTGTTCGTAAACTGAACGGAAAGTGGCGCATTGTACATGCGTATAACAAGACGAATGCAGCTACTGTGACCATGCAGACTCCAATTCCTCGGAAGGATGTCCTCCAGAACAATATGGCTGGCTGTACTGTATACAGTGCCTTAGATCTGGTGTACGGGTATTATCAGGTGCTCATGCGAGCATCCGATATTCCGCTTACAGCGGTCAGCACGCCTAGTGGCATGCTGTGGGAGTGGATAGTTATGCCACAGGGGCTTTCGAATGCACCAGCGACTTTCAATCGCTCGGTGACTCAAATCTTCCGCCCTCATAGAAAGTACGCTCAGACGTACTTCGACGATATATTCGTTCATAGTCGTGCGGAAGGCGACTCGTCTGATATTCAGACGCACCTTATACACCTTCAAGCTGTGCTCGAATGTATGCGAGAGCATAAGTTATATGCGAACGCATCCAAATAAATATTTGGTGCTGAGGAAATTCCTTTCCTCGGATGCTTCATCGGTAAGGATGGAGTGCGGGCAGATGCCGCGAAGGTGAAAGCCATTGTGGAGTGGCCTTCGCCTGTAAATCTTAGATATTTACGGAAGTGGCTTGGATTAGCCAACTATCTCCACAAGTACAGCGAGAACTACGCTGAAATTGAGAAGCCATTGACCGACCTTCTTAAGAAGGATGTTGATTGGTGTTGGGAAACTGAACACCAAAACGCTTTTGAAGCGGTTAAGGGGAGCTCGTTAAAAGCTCCCGTTCTTGCTCTCCCAGACTCTGGGAAACCATTTAGTGTCGTCTGCGACGACTCCGATTTCGCAATCGGATGTGCTTTGTTACAAGCAGAGGATGCAGGAAGGGAACGCGTAATTGCGTTTGAGTCGAGGCAGATTAAATCTGCATAACCGAATTATCCCGTTCATGATAAGGAGATACTTGCTATGAAGTATGCCCTTGTCAAATTTAGGGTTCACCTACTCGGCTCGAAGCCGTTTGTGGTTTATACTGACCACGCGACCTTACGGACAGCGACAAAGTCGCCTCATCTCTCGCAACGATTGGCCCGTTGGCTCTCCTTATTTGCGGAGTACAACTTTGAGGTTAAGTATAAACCTGGCAAGCAAAACGTGCTTGCAGACGCGTTTTCGCGTCGTCCCGATTATGAGCTCGCTCACGTGACATTCGTCACCACATCTGTGGTGGATCTCATACGTCAGGCGTATGAGAAAGACCCACAATGTACGGCGCTTATCAGCGCGTTAGGTGAAAAGGGTCTTGGCTCGTCTGAGCCTACCCTGTCGAGTCGAGCTAGAGCTCGGTTACACCGTTACAGGTACTGTGACGGTTTTCTATATTATAGCACGAGCGCGTAGCACACTCCGCGAGTGGTTGTTCCTCATGATAAGGAACTGAAGTAAAGAGTCCTCTTGAAGCACATGACGCCCCTACCGAGGGTCATTTAGGTCGGGATAAGACCTACAGCGTTTTCAGCGCTTTGTATTGGTGGCCCAATATGTATAAGTGGGTCGGTGCGTATATTCGCATCTGTGAGACGTGTCAGAGGGTCAAACCCTCTGCAGATTCAGCGGCGCGTTTGGCGAGCTTATCCGTTCCTACAGAGTGTTGGAAATACATCAGTATGGATTTTATCTTTGGTTTTCCGAAGGACAAGGCCGGTAACACCGGCATATTGGTAATTGTAGACCGTTTGAGAAAGATGGCTCACCTGGCGGTGGTGCCAGAGTCCATTGATGGACAAGGAACAGCG
>CM047580.1:29971230-29984984 GCA_026184515.1 Peronosclerospora sorghi
CGCTGTTCCTTGTCCATCAATGGACTCTGGCACCACCGCCAGGTGAGTCATCTTTCTCAAACGGTCTACAATTACCAATATGCCGGTGTTACCGGCCTTGTCCTTCGGAAAACCGAAGATAAAATCCATACTGATGTATTTCCAACACTCTGTAGGAACGGATAAGCTCGCCAAACGCGCCGCTGAATCTGCAGAGGGTTTGACCCTCTGACACGTCTCACAGATGCGAATATACGCACCGACCCACTTATACATATTGGGCCACCAATACAAAGCGCTGAAAACGCTGTAGGTCTTATCCCGACCTAAATGACCCTCGGTAGGGGCGTCATGTGCTTCAAGAGGACTCTTTACTTCAGTTCCTTATCATGAGGAACAACCACTCGCGGAGTGTGCTACGCGCTCGTGCTATAATATAGAAAACCGTCACAGTAGCTGTAACGGTGTAACCGAGCTCTAGCTCGACTCGACAGGGTAGGCTCAGACGAGGCAAGTCCCTTGTCACTCAATGCGCTGATAAGCGCCGTACATTGTGGGTCTTTCTCATACGCCTGGCGTATGAGATCCACCACAGACGTGGTGACGAATGTCGCGTGAGCGAGCTCATAATTGGGACGACGCGACAACACGTCTGCAAGTACATTCTGTTTACCAGGTTTGTACTTTACCTCAAAGTTGTACTCCTCAAAGAAGGAGAATCAACGGGCCATCGATGGGAGAGATGAGGAGACTTCGTCACTGTCAGTAAGGACGCGTGGTCTGTATAAACCACGAACGGCTTTGAGCCGAGTAGGTGAACCCTAAATTTGACAAGAGCATACTTCATTGCAAGTAGCTCCTTTTCATGAACGGGATAATTCCGTTACGCAGCTTTAATCTGCCTCGATTTAAACGCGATAACGCGTTCCCTTCCTGCATCATCTGCTTGTAACAAATCACATCCGATTTCTAAATCGGAGGCGTCGCAAACGACACTAAATGGTTTCCCAGAATCTGCGAGAGCAAGAACGGGATCTTTTAACAAACTCCCCTTTACCGCGTTAAAAGCGTGCGTGTGTTTGGTTTCCCAACACCAATCAACATCCTTCTTAAGAAGGTCGGTTAATGGCTTCGCCATTTCAGCGTGGTTCTTGCTGTACTTGTGGAGATAGTTGGCTAACCCAAGCCACTTCCGTAAATATCTAAGATTTACAGGCGAAGGCCACTCCACAACGGCTTTCACCTTCGCGGGATCCGCCCGCACTCCATCCTTACCGATGAAGCATCCGAGGAAAGGAATTTCCTCAGCACCAAATATTTATTTGGATGCGTTCGCATATAACTTATGCTCTCGCATACATTCGAGCACAGCTTGAAGGTGTATAAGGTGCGTCTGAATATCAGACGAGTCGCCTTCCGCACGACTATGAACGAATATATCGTCGAAGTACGTCTGAGCGTACTTTCTATGAGGGCGAAAGATTTGAGTCACCGAGCGATTGAAAGTCGCTGGTGCATTCGAAAGCCCCTGTGGCATAACTATCCACTCCCACAGCATGCCACTAGGCGTGCTGACCGCTGTAAGCGGAATATCGGATGCTCGCATGAGCACCTGATAATACCCGTACACCAGATCTAAGGCACTGTATACAGTACAGCCAGCCATATTGTTCTGGAGGACATCCTTCCGAGGAATTGGAGTCTGCATGGGCACAGTAGCTGCATTCATCTTGTTATACGCATGTACAATGCGCCACTTTCCGTTCAGTTTACGAACACAAAATGTGGGAGATGAGTGAGGAGACTTGCTCTCCCGTACCATCCCTGCCTCTTCTTTACCCTTGAAGAATGCGTCGATGACGTCGCATTGCTCCTTGGGGAGAGGCCACTGCCTAGTGATGCAGTATTTGGTTCCAGGAACCAAATCAATTTCATGTCGGACTCCCCGATCCGGAGGTAACCCCGTCGGTGGCTTTTCACTAATGAAATCTCCAAATTCCTTCAATAAGAAATGTTAAGGGTCCTCAGGATCCGCAAGGATCTTGAGACCGCTTCGGGCATTCAAAGCCCGTTTTGTTTGCACCAAAACTGACTCGTCCATCGTGGATGAGGAGTTCAACTCCTTTTCCGGACGCAACACGACGATCTCGTCGAGTTCACCTGCTTATACAGCTGTCTCAAACCCGTTGAAGGACATCTCCTCCAACGACAACAGTTCACCTAACCCCAGTGCTACCAGATGTAGCAAGTGCGTATACGCACGGTGCGGATAGCCCAGAGAGGAAGACTTTCCTAAAGCGGCGAGACGCCGCTACTTAGCCGATACGCCCTTATAAAAGGGCTTAGTAAGAGATCACTCTCTTACTCGGGGACAAGATTTCCCTTGGTTTACTAGTTAGTATAACTAACGCCTTGATACAAGGCTCCCTTAATAAGGGCGTAGTTAAGGGAAGGTATTCCTTTTCACTACAACACTCACTGCGCGCGCGACCGGTAGCGGTCTTTTGTGCCTAGCAGTCTTTAGTGTGAAATGTAAACTGAATGTATATTTAATGAGATAACGTCTAATTTGCCCCTGTTTTCGCCCAAAAATTGTAAAATACCCCTCTTCTTAAAAAGTCATAAAATGCCCCTGTTTTTGCGGTGCCCTCCAATCGCTAAATTTAAGGCGACTATTTAATGAAACATTAGCTTGCCAATCATATCTAAGTTTGAATGTCGGTATTACAGGGGAATAATTGACGTTATCTCATGTTAGAGAATATATAACAAGTGCTACATGCACTAAAATGTAATTTACTTGCGACGAGTGAGAATAGGTAAATGAACCTTGATTGCACTGACAGCTCTGAATGATCATTTGGTAGCATCAAACCACAAGAAGTCCCGTTGAATAAAAAATTAGTTCCTTTGCAAGCATTAGATCTCGTTCAAAGACCCATATCATTACGTTAGTCATTTTGTTGTAGCATCCTTAGCATCAAAACGTACCATCAAAAATGGTCGTCCAATTAAAAGGGCTACAGGAACAGCACCCAAATGTCTCGAGTCTACAGAGCACGTTGCATTGTCACCTTCTACCCACACATTACCCTTTGGAACTGTGATTGTCCGCCTTCGCTCCTGATAAAACGCGGTTGCAGTTCCACCACGTCTCCCTCCTGCAGCATTGCGTAATCATCAGATAGCAAAAACTTCACCTTACATAATTAAAATAAACCAACCAGATCGAGAATTCGCTTGGTGATTGTCGCACCCTGGCATCGAGTGGGCGATCGCAGCTGAACGAGGTCACCACGCTTTCATCTCCGCCAATATCGCGATAGTTGCTCCACGAAGATGATAGAGCCGTCAGGAATCGTAGGAACCATGGAATAGCCAATACCGTAATTAATATAAAAAAATATTTCTTTGTCAGGCTGCCCAGCTTACAATCAGCACACCGTTGCGCACTAGCCTTAGCATCGTCAAAATTTTGCGATATTATTATCACTGCAATTTTACCTCACTAAAATAATATTGTCTACTACATGGCGATTATTTCATTAAATAGTCGCCTTAAATTTAGCGATTGGAGGTCACCGCAAAAACAGGGGCATTTTAGGATTTTTTTAAGAAGGGGGGTATTTTTAAAATTTTTGGGCGAAAACAGGGGCATATTAGACGTTATCTCATATTTAATATGTAATTAGCCTTCATTATTTAACTAATGTAAACTATATGTAATACTAAGTAGAACTTACTCAACACCTAGCCGAAATGTAATGTACACCACCTGTGTACCAACAAGTGGCAGGCTGCCACGCCTCCACCAAGGGCTCCTGCTCTGATTGGTTAAAATAACGAATAGGTCCAAACTTTTCGGACCGGTCAATACTGACCTCGACCGTAGTGTACTTATGTACACAACATACCCAAACGTAACCAAATGTAACCCTGTTACAGCCGTGGCTCCAATCATGAAAAAAGCCCAGGTGATTGCCAGCTGGTTCAAAACCTCTCTTAAACAGTTGCCAACGCTGCGTTACATTCAGAAGAAAGAGTACGGAAAGATTATTGCGATTGTTTTGTCCGTCAGTACTCGCTGGGTACACGGTACGGTCAGGTGGACCATTTGATGCAATCGAAGGCAGTATCCGTGCTTATGCTGTTGATGACAGTGTGATAATGGACCAGAGAAGATAAATTACCTGTTTTGGATTCCAAATTATGGGCTAAATTTGAGGAGGTTTAGGAAGTCTTTGCACCGATCAATGAGCAGATCCGGATGTTGGGATCCACCAATTCTCACCTAGGCCATGGCATTCAATTATGGAAGTATATCTATGTCAAACTTGAACCTATAGTGTGGTGGAGTCAAGTTCAAAATCGAACACCGAAGTGTCCGGAACTCGACCACCATCGTGCCCAGCCGACCAGCTTACAGGGGGTGTACCCCGCAAGCCTTTGCCTGGGTGCCGATCGGGCGACCGATCAGCACTGCAGGACACGGAGGCCGACTTAGCTGCAATAATATCACCTTGTGTACCCATTGGTATGGGTGGTAACCCACTCGGTGGACCGTCGCGCAGTATGAGTCTTGATAGGTACCGATATGGATGGTACCACTTCGAGGGTAACTTGTACCAAAAACAAACGAAATCTAATCCAAATGAACCGATCTGAAAATGAAGCGGAAATCGTCACTCCAAATGCGAAGAAAACTTGGGAAAGACCGCGAAGCGGTGTGGAGACCGAACCAATAGAAATCTGGGGCAGACCGCGTGCAGCAGTGTGGAGACCCAGCCAATACAAATTTGGGGCGGACCGGAACGGCGCGTAAACTCCACCAATAATCTGGGGCAGATCGCTAGACGCGATGTGGGGACCCAGCCAATACAAACGTTGTTAACACGTTCCAAACGTGTGGGGATTGAGGGGAGAGTGAACGAAGTGGAGCGCTTCCTGTCGTGGGACTTCCGGTGGACCTAACGTGTCCTGTACAGGAAAAATGAGCTAGAGGGGACCGTGTTGACCCTTTGCTCCCAATAATCCCTGAGGTAGGAGCGGCGACTTCTGCGAACCAAAGAAAAACGAACACTATATTTAATATCCAATTAAAATCCAATATGTAAAATACATGCAAAAACGTGTGCCTCACCCTAAATCTGCGTAATCAACACTCCAGACACACGATTGGCCCAAAATACTTCCCCCTTTCAGCCAACCCTATCGCTCGAAGTTGATCGATAGTACACTGGTACATGCACTTCACCACAGCCGCCCCAGCGTCTGGTCGCAGCCGCACAACGGTAGCGCCGATCTCACAAACAGTCTACATATTTTATGCATCCATACGAATCCACTCCACCAGGTAATTCCACTTTACCTCCAATCGCCACATTTCTTCCTTAACACTTGTCTCCGTAGGCGATCGGTGCTCGCAATCCCCACATATTCTCGTCTCCAGCCGATCTAACCATTCTGACGACTCAGGCGATACTCAGATTGTCAATGAACAAGATGAGCACCGAGACGAGGTCTATAGGCCTCAGAAAATAATCGATGCGCTCCAACAGGAGTTGAAAATCGAGCGCGAGAAGCGGACTAGGTCGACGCTGCATTTCAGAGGATGATCCAAGACGTAAAGCGGTTCTCCAGACAGGTCGAGGCTGTAAAAACCGATCGTGCACTTTTGACACCTGAGAACAAGCGCCTAAGGGCCTTGGTTCGGCAGCAAACCAAACTAGGTAAGTCAATCTACCGTTAACTCCACCTTGACCGGTTCTCACTTCCTTCTGTATGTAGATCCATTACCAATCGATATCGTCCAAACCGTGAACACGCTGCTTTATGCAGACCGGCAGATGCACAACTGCTTCGATCAGCTCCGACCAGTTTTGGAAGGGCTGATCGGCGCTCGTCATGATATGAGTCGCTTCAAGATCTGCTGATCGGATATTCAAGAACATATCGCGTTGGGTAGATCTTATCCACTGGGATATCTGCCGATCGACCCACTGGAATAGTGATATCCTGGTTCCATCTTACCAGATCAGTGTGTGATCCGTATAAGGAGCGCCAACCCGCCAGTTGGATCTGGACTTCGTCTGAAATCGTGAGTACTCCATTGGACAGATCGAGACGTATGACTGCCGTCACCATAAAATCCATGCCAAGGAGCGCATCTTGTCCGGTCAGCTTGCCGACTCAGGCGCTAAAGAAATAAACAAATAAACCAGATAAAGTAATCTTGACACGCGTCCTCCTTTCGGTCATGTAGGAATTTTCACCAATTACGACGAATTCTTGCATCTGTGCTTAGTCAATCTGACATCCGACCTTACGAGCAAAGGCGGAGTCAATAAACGAGACTTCTGCTCCAAAGTCAAATAACACCATCGCCTTTTCATTGTTGATATTCCTGCAGGCTTTCGCCTGTTTAAACCATTTATCGGGAGCGTGATACTTCCAATATCCACGTGACTCGCCAGGCAGCAGATCCAACTGCATAATGACCTTCGATCGGGAATATTCATCAGTCGTAAGACTGTAAATCGGATGATTCCCACCGCCTGTCCTTTTTGCTGTTGAGTTGCCGTCCTTTCCGACATATAGATAGTTGCTAAACGTAGATCGCTTGGCTCGATCCAGATTCCAACCTGGCGATCAACCTAGTCTAACATATTTTCCACAACTGGTGGCAAGATCCCTGCATGCTTGTCTGGCATATACCACTTGTGCGTCTGGTTAAAAAATTCTTCCATCTTTCACTGTCCATCTTCGTGAATTCTCCACACGTCTTGCATGCAAACAAACAGTAATCGGGAGGGTGGCCGCGTCTTCCACACTTCTTGCAGGTAATTCTTTTTCAGCAGCCCCGATCATCGTGTTTGGTCGACCCGCAGTGCGTTCACATCTTTCGTGGCGAATCTGGGTCTGACCTGTTGCCGCTTCTTCTCTTCCGTTCGGCACTGCTTGAAATTGGTCGGTCTCTTGGTGCAGATTGGGCCACGAAAATGTGACGGTACTGTTCCTCGTCCGACTCCAGGCTGGACCAACCACTGCTCTCCTCTTTTTACCCGGTGCTTAAATGAGACATGATCGCTTTAATCGCTCTGGTCGGTCTGGTCGCAGGCCTCTTCACATGATCATCCTGCACCTTCGATCGGTATCGGTTCGATCTCACAGCAACCTTCGTCCTCATACTGCGGGAGTGGCGCAGCATACGTAACGTCTGCTCCACTTCCACGTCCCTAAGGCGCTGTAAGGTCAGCTGATCGGCCAATTACTAATCTTCCAGCGTACTGATAAAGTGGCCCACATGTTATTGGGCAGCGCCGATCGGCGGATCGGTATCCTTGATCGTGATCCCCGCACGCATCGCGGCCACGTTGAGTCGATGGAGGTACTCGTTCGGCGTTTCATCGACCATTTTCCTCATATGGTTGTTGTTCCTAGCAGTAGAAAAGCCAGAGTGGAAACACTGCCCTTCAAATTCCACACATAATAGGTTTCAATCAGACCGAACATACCGACTTAACTGTTGAATCCAATTTGCAGCCGGTTCCTTCATCAAATCTCGAAAGATCAGACACCGTTCTTTATTCAGCGAATTATCACGGAGGAAGGCGGAAATTCTTTCGGCTGAACCACGTCGGATTTGCTCTTCATCGGCATCTTTGCCCGTAAAATCTTTCAACTCAGTGGTTACAGCCATACGAATCCTTGGGATCGCTATGGAATTAAAATCAAAAGTCGTAGTCGAGGCTAACTTCTCCTTGCGCGTCCTGCCTATGCCCGTACCACCGTAGTCACCGTCAATTTCGCCAGTCGACTCCGTGTCAAAATCGCTTCTACTAGTCGATCGGCGAGGGCGGGCAGGATGCGACTTGCGCTTCGCCTTAAAAACGACTCCATCACCTTCAAACACCTTATCTGTCGATTTTGTCGACTCCATACCAACCTCCGCGTAAACGGTGTCGTTATGCCGGAACTGTCGACTTGCTGCAAGTGGGCGCTGAGGTTATTGGCCTTGATTTTTGATAAAACGCTTCATCATGACCTCAAACATGTCTTCATGCTTCCTTCAGTTGCGTGCAAATCGACTGGGTCCTTTTTGGGAGAGGGGTGTAGATACCTGTAACCTCCCCTGGGGCCCCGACTGATATGCCGCCCCACGCTGCCGCACGCCTTTTTTATGTTCTGTGCGACTGTTACTATGAACCATGGTCATCCGCTCCACACTGACCTCCAACTCCGATGAGCACTTAGAGGAAGGTGGCGACCCGTAAAGCGAGCTGTTATTCGAAAGTGACTGTTCTGCAAGTGATGCCGCGGATTTTGGGGCTTCCAGCGCAATTGTGGGAGTTGTGCGGCGTAGCGCCCCCACCAATGGCGTCAAATGGTCATGTAAGGTCGACATAGCTATCATTGAGATCGACACGTGGAATATATTCCACGTGTCGATCTCAAACAACTTGCATACACCATTAACGTTTTGCACCTTCCTCCCGACCTCTTCCAACATCGCCAGAAAATTCTTAACCAGCTCCAGCGGTTGATCCGAGTCAATCGTTTTAGTTGTAGGGCCGTGAAGCTGATCGAGAATTAGGGGGTTGACGATTCTTCTGACTTCATTTTCGCGAATTCTTAAATTTCTTTAATTCATTGATGTAATACATCTTGGTCACTTCCTTGTCATCAACAACTCCATCACCGATCGACGACTTTTCTTCAAAGTCGTCATCATCTGAGAGCATTGCGAGCCCCTGCTTTGACTTCTTCATAGATACTTCGGGCGGATCAGGATAATCAGCCCCCATAGTGTTTTCCACATTATGCGGTTTGACGTCGAAATACATAGGATCAGGAACAGAGCCCTGATCCTTTCCGGAACTAAGCAAGACTTGCTAAAGTCTCCAACGGCTACAATTGGAGCCTTATGGGGAGTAATAAACTTGTTAATCTTGATCTGGTCCTTCACCTGTCCAGATCGAACATAGCTTTCCTTTTTCTACGACCACGACACAAGGCGATAAGCGCTCTTTGTGTCGATCGGCTCCGCAGGAGCGGTATGGGGGGTCGTAAATTCACTAATTTCGATTTGATCCTCCCCTTGACAAAATCGAACATCGCCATCCTTTCCAACCAATAGCACACAAGGCGATAAGCGTTCCTTACGTCCTCTCCAGAGGGAATCCATACCGAAACTTGTAAAATCCATTCTTTTCGAGAACTCGCGGTGATATCCACGGTCACCAAGTGATCTGGGAACACGCACCATTTTGTTGTAGTCAAGGTCAAAATCGAACACCGAAGTGTCCGGAACTCGACCACCATCGTGCCCAGCCGACCAACTTACAGGGGGTGTACCCCGCAAACCTTCGCCTGGGTGCCGATCGGGCAACCGATCAGCACTGCAGGACACGCAGGCCGACTTAGCTGCAATAATATCACCTTGTGTACCCATTGGTATGGGTGGTAACCCACTCGGTGTACCGTCGCGCAGTATGAGTCTTGATAGGTACCGATATGGATGGTACCACTTCGAGGGTAACTTGTACCAAAAACAAACGAAATCTAATCCAAATGAACCGATCTGAAAATGCAGCGGAAATCGTCACTCCAAATGCGAAGAAAACTTGGGAAAGACCGCGAAGCGGTGTGGAGACCGAACCAATAGAAATCTGGGGCAGACCGCGTGCAGCAGTGTGGAGACCCAGCCAATACAAAATTTGGGGCGGACCGGAACGGCGCGTAAACCCCACCAATAATCTGGGGCAGATCGCTAGACGCGATGTGGGGACCCAGCCAATACAAACGTTGTTAACACGTTCCAAACGTGTGGGGATTGAGGGGAGAGTGAACGAAGTGGAGCGCTTCCTGTCGTGGGACTTCCGGTGGACCTAACGTGTCCTGTACAGGAAAAATGATTTAGAGGGGACCGTGTTGACCCTTTGCTCCCCAAAATCACTGTGGTAGGAGCGGCGACTTCTGCGAACCAAAGAAAAACGAACACTATATTTAATATCCAATTAAAATCCAATATGTAAACTACATGCAAAAACGTGTGCCTCACCTTAAATCTGCGTAATCAACACTCCAGACACACGATTGGCCCAAAATACTGCCCCCTTTCAGCCAACCCGATCGCTCCAAGTTGATCGATGGTACACTGGTACATGCTAGTAAAAAAATTACATGCACTTCACCACAATATCAAAGAAGCTCCCTCTTGCTGAGTGTGCCCTGCCCGTGACGAATGCAAAAAGCAGCTACGCAGTCAAGCCGTTCCATGGGGTTACTTATTACCTTGTTCTACTAATCACAGTGTACCTATCAACTTTCAGTATGGCAACGCGATCCAAAGCCTTTTCGAAAAGTACGCGCCCACAAGTGGAACCCTCATGGCGTAGCTTGTGTACTTTTGGTCTCAAACCCGGCCGTTCGAGGCCAGAAACCTAACTCGGCAATCCAGTTAAGTTCTGTAATGCGATGAGCATGATGGCACCCGTTCCTCCAAGTTTGCCATTAGCATTTTGAAGCTCATAACAACAGCACAGCCAGCAAAAGAGGCTACTACGTTCAAAATATCACCCATCACAAGAACAGTAATCGCCTCACTTGAGCTAAGACTTCAAAAATGGTTTATATTTACATGAACCACCGAGTGCTGCACGGTACAGCTGGTTCTAATGAAGAGAACGGTGCAGATATTCTGAAGGGGACCTAGCTTGCAGATGATTTCTAGTTTCAAGGAGAAGAGGACGAAGTAGATAAAGACGTTGAAGAGCTTTAGGGTGATGAAGAAGACGCAGGACATGTGGGCAAAAGACAGAAACTTGATTGAGGATCGTCCGCGGGCGGTGATGCAGATACCTATAGGACAAGAAGGCGTTGTATTATTATTCTTTATAGCAGGATAAACTACACCATTGACCGTTCAAAATGAAAAATTTTGCGACTAATGTGAAATGGTTAGCGAAGTAAAAAATAAATTTCATAACTTTTGTGACGAATGTGAAATGGGTATCGAAGTAAAGTATAAATTTCATAACTTTTGTAACCAAAGTGAAAATTATTCAACCAATGTAAAATGAAACAATTAATTAAAAACATAAAAGAGAAATAAGCCTCAATCATATCCTTTTACAATTTGAGATGTCTCGTTCCCCAGGTCCAAGATGTGGAAGCTGACAAACGTGTTCTCAAAGATTTCATCGAAGGAGGCGACTAGAAGACTGTCGCGAAACACAACGGTACATCACCCACAACCGCCTGGCGCATAACGAAGCTTCGTATGGTGAAGTATAGATCTCCTGGGGGTGCGCGAGCCCGGACGATAAAAATTACACCATAAATCCTAGAATCCATGGAGTAGTAAATCAAAGAAGACTGCACCGTCACGCTGAAACGAATTGTTGCTGTAACGGGGTTACATTCGGGTAACACTGAGTGTTGGTGTACATGAGTACACCACGGTTGAGGTCAGTATTGGCCGGGTTGAAAGGTTTCGAACCTTTGGTTATTTTAACCAATCAGGGCATGGGCCCTTGGTGTGGTGGTGTGTCAGCCATCCACGTGTCAGTACACAGGTGTGTACACTACAGTTTTGCTAGGTACGAATTAGGAATATTCTACTTAGTATTACATATAGTTTATATTAGTTTAAATTAATTAGGCTAATTACATATTAAATATTTCAGTTTACATTTCACTCTAAATAGCAGACGCGCGACCTCGACCGGTCGCGCGTGCAGTGAGTGTCGTAGGTAAGAGGGAGCCCTCCCTTTACCCACACCCCGTAAAGGGAACACAGCCGTTAAGGCTACGTAGTAAACCAACCCGGGAATCTTGGCCCCGAGTAGGAGATCTCTCCTACTAAGCCCTTTATAAGGGCGTATCGGCTAAGTAGCGGTAGATAACGCTTTAAGGAATAGTCTTCCTCTGTGCGCTAGCCGCACCGTGCGTATACGCACCGGCTACATCTGGTAGCACTTGTAGTCAATCCAACACCTGTGTTGGTAGATTAGGCATCCTCTGCAAAGGATGAATCAGGAAGATTGGGATAGTTTGACCCTCGTCCAGCAGGAAGCCTTTAAAAGGCTGTTACCCTTAACTAGGGAAGAAGGTATGAAGCTCCTAGTGGAGCAGGTCCTTGAGGCCGTAAAGGCAAGGGTAAATGCCCTCATCGCTCATGAGGCGAGTTGCGGTGGAGGTCATTCCACGGGGGTGCGCCCTCCATTATCGTTTAAGATAAAGGAGTTCACCGGAGAGAAGGGTGAAAACCTTTGTGTTTGGTTGCGAGAGGTCGAAACGGCCTTCGCCACAGCGAACATGACCGCTGATCACTTGCAAGTGGGACTTGCGTTGACCCATATTACGGGCAAAGCCCGTACATGGGCGTTTACATGCTCGGAATCAGTCACGGACGTGTTTCCAACATGGAAGGTCCTTAAGCAGAAGCTCATGGACATGTACGCAACGCCTGATGTGGTTTTCCAGAATCAACTGGAGTTCCTGAGGTGCCGTCAAGGCACTAAGGACCTGGAGATTTATATCCAAGAGCTTAAAACCCTGTTGGCAGGGATGTACGCGAAAGCGTATTCGGACGATATGTCCATCCCCGTCTTCATGGGAGGCCTGAGAGAAGGGCCAGCACGTTCGGAATTGTTCTGATGCCGACCCGAATCCCTGGAGGAGGCATTCAAGATGGCGTTCAACGCCGAGAGGAACTTCCGTTCCTCTAAGGTGGGTCCTGAACCCATGGACCTGAGCAAGATCGAAGCGGAGGAGAAACCTTCCGCTAAGAGTCACTCTGACTCTTTTCCACAGAGCTTCGAGGCAGAGCTCTTAGCTATGTTACAGTGGCGTGGGCCGCTGAGATGCTTCCTGTGTGGGAGCACGGATCATCTGAGGAACAGATGTCCGAAAAATCCCCAGCGAGACACTCGCTACAAGGGACCAAGGATGGGGAAAAAGCCCTTGTCCAAGCCGTCGGGAAACGACGGCTCCCAGTAGTTGCGGGGCGCCCTACTGGGGGACCCCTCAGTGCTGTTAAACCCCAGGGTAGGGGTCGACAGCACAAAGCCCCGAGGGAAGCGGTGCTTTCTAGCACCGAGTTGGTGTACCAGCCAGGTTTGCTGGTAGTCCTTGCGGACGTGAAAGGCTTTGATAAGCCTTGGAGAGTCTTGATAGACTCTGGAGCGTCTGACAATTATGTCAGACGGGATTCTGTTATGAAGATCGGCTGTATGAAGAGGCACTAGAGGCACGTTCTCGTGACGTTGTCACGGTCCGTCTTGCGACGGGAGTACAGGTTTCTGAACCCAAGGTCTCGGTTGACCTTAAGCTGAAGTTTGCAGACTTAGACAGCTTAGAACGTTGCCTAGTCCTGGATTTGGACTCGAGGTATGACCTCATTCTAGGCATGAAGTGGCTGGAACGCCACGAGGGATAGACTGGAAGGCTAAGTCCATTGGCTCAACGCACCCGCGGACGGGTGAAGCATTGGCGAGTCATGAACCCACCTTTGCTCGATCGCAAAAGCGATTCTGGCGTGAGATGCCAGAGATTGGAATGTCTGAAACGATCATCCCCAATGGCGTTAAGGAAGAGTTCCTTAACGAGGGGGATTCGGCGGTTAATCCCCGCGCCGATATAGGCGAGACTGGTGAGTCGCCAGTGATAGAGGTGGAATCCTCTGAGGGTAAGTGCGAGGCACTCAGAGAAGAGACCCGAAGTTCGTTTTTTCTACAGGTCGGAATTGATTCCGACCACGCCGTGTCCGGCGA
>CM047580.1:29985084-29996275 GCA_026184515.1 Peronosclerospora sorghi
ACTCCAGTGGTAGGGGTAGAGACCCCTGTGGTTAAGCGCGAGGCGCTTCCAAGCGAAGTGAACCGTAGTTCGTCTCTTGTGCACGTCGGAAATGATTACGACCACGCCGTTATAGGCGAGACTGGTGAGTTACCTGTGGTAACTCCAGTGGTAGGGGTAGAGACCCCTGTGGTTAAGCGCTAGGCGCTTCCAAGCGAAGAGACACGAAGTTTGTCTCTTTCGCACGAGACCCCTGTGGTTAAGCGCGAGGCGCTTCCAAGCGAAGAGACCCGTAGTTCGTCTCTTGTGCACGTCGGAAATGATTCCGACTACGCCGTTATAGGTGAGACCGTCGAGTCACCAGTGGTAGAGGTAGAGACCTCTGTGGATAGGCGCGTGGCGCTTCCAATAGATGGGAAAATTGACTTCCCCCATCTGGGTCTCGGGATGAGTCCCAAGGCCAGTAGTTATCGGTCCTACAGGATGCTGAATAGTGTGACAGGTGTTGTCACAGAAGGCGAGAGCCTGGAACGGTTGTCTGGGGTAGGCGAACTGTTGTCGTTGGAGGAGATGTCCTTCAACGAGTTTGGAACTGCTTTGAAAGCAGGTGAAATCGACGAGGTTGTCGTATTAGGACCGGAAGAGGAGTTGAACTCCTCATCCACGATAGAAGAGTCAGTATTGGTGCAAACCAAACAGGCATTGAATACCCGAAGCGGTCTCAAGATCCTTGCGGATCCTGAGGACCCTTAACATTTCTTATTGAAGGAATTTGGAGATTTCATTAGTGAAAACCCACCGACGGGGTTACCACCGGATCGGGGAGTCCGACATGAAATAGATTTGGTTCCTGGAACCAAATACTGCGTCACTAGGCAGTGTCCTCTCCCCAAGGAGCAATGCGACGTCATCGACGCATTCTTCAAGGGTAAAGAAGAGGCAGGGATGGTACGGGAGAGCAAGTCTCCTCACTCATCTCCCACATTTTGTGTTCGTAAACTGAACGGAAAGTGGCGCATTGTACATGCGTATAACAAGATGAATGCAGCTACTGTGCCCATGTAGACTCCAATTCCTCGGAAGGATGTCCTCCAGAACAATATGGCGGGATGTACTGTATACAGTGCCTTAGCTCTGGTGTACGGGTATTATCAGGTGCTCATGCGAGCATCCGATATTCCGCTTACAGCGGTCAGCACGCCTAGTGGCATGCTGTGGGAGTGGCTAGTTATGCCACAGGGGCTTTCGAATGCACCAGCGACTTTTAATCGCTTGGTGACTCAACTCTTCCGCCCTCATAGAAAGTACGCTCAGGCGTACTTCGACGATGAATTCGTTCATAGTCGTGCGGAAGGCGACTCGTCTGATGTTCAGACGCACCTTATACACCTTCGAGCTGTGCTCGAATGTATGCGAGAGCATAAGTTATATGCGAACGCATCCAAATGTATCTTTGGTGCTGAGTAAATTCCTTTCCTCGGATGCTTCATCGGTAAGGATGGAGTGCGGGCGTATCCCGCGAAGGTGAAAGCCATTGTGGAGTGGCCTTCGCCTGTAAATCTTAGAGACTTACGGAAGTGGCTAGGATTAGCCAACTATCTCCACAGGTACAGCGAGAACTACGCTGAAATGGCGAAGCCATTGACGGGCCTTCTTAAGAAGGACGTGGATTGGTGTTGGGAAACCAAACACCAGAACGCTTTTGAAGCGGTAAAGGGGAGTTTGTTAAAAGATCCCGTTCTTGCTCTCCCAGATTCTGGGAAACCATTTAGTGTCGTCTGCGACGCCTCCTATTTCGCAATCGGATGTGCTTTGTTACAAGCAGACTACGCGGGACAAGAACGCGTGATTTCGTTTGAGTCGAGGCAGCTTAAAGCTGCGGAACGGAATTATCCCGTTCATGACAAGGAGTTACTTGCAATGAGGTATGCTCTTGTCAAATTTAGGGTTCACCTACTCGGCTCAAAGTCGTTCGTGGTTTATACTGACCTCGCGTCCTTACGGACAGCGACAAAGTTGCCTCATCTCTCACAACGGATGGCTTGTTGGCTGTCCTTCTTTGCGGAGTACAACTTTGAGGTTAAGCACAAACCTGGTAAACATAATGTACTTGCAGACGTGTTGTCGCGTCGTCCCGATTACGAGCTCGCTCACGCGACATTCGTCACCACGTCTGTGGTGGATCTCATACGCCAGGCGTATGAGAAAGACCCACAATGTACGGCGCTTATCCGAGCGTTAGGTGAAAAGGGTCTTGGATCGTCTGAGCCAACCCTGTCAAGTCGATCTAAAGCTCGTTTACACCGTTACAGGTACTATGACGGTCTGCTATTTTATAGCACGAGCGCGGAGGACACTCCGCGGGTGGTAGTTCCTCATAATGAGGAACTGAATTATAGAGTCCTCTTTGAGGCACATGACGCCCCTACGGGGGTCATTTAGGTCGGGATAAGACCTAAAGCGCTTAAGCGCTTTGTATTGGTGGTCCAATATGTATGAGTGGGTCGGTGCGTATATACGCACCTGTGAGACGTGTCAGATGGGTTAAACCCTCTGAAAGTTCAGCTGCGCCTTTGGCGAGCTTATCGGTTCCAACGGAGTGTTGGAAATCCATTAGCATGGATTTTATCTTCGGTTTTCCGAAGGATAAGGCCAGTAACACCGGCATATTGGTCTTTGTAGACCGTTTGAGCAAGGCTCACCTGGTGGTGGTTCCAGAGTCCATAGATGGACAAGGAACAGCGAAAGTGTTCCTAGACCGTGTCTTTCAACAGCATGGTCTACCCGATTCCGTTGTGTCGGATCGGGATCCCCGTTTAACGGGACAATTCTGGGGAGCGTTGTTTAAGGTGCTAGGCACCAAGCTCCTCATGTACACTGCGGATCATCCGCAGACGGACGGCCAGACGGAACGCGTTAATCGCGTTGTGGAGGATATTCTCCGGAGTTTATGTACGGATTCTCCAAAGGATTGGAGTGAGATGCTTCCGATGGTTGAATTTGCTATCAACAATTCGGTACATGCATCTACGGGGTTTACCCCGTTTTACGTGAACGGATTGGTGAATCCGAGGGCTCCGTTAACGCCACATGTGTGTGGCCCAGGGATTGAGGGGGGAGGATTCCCCGATGTCATCCCTGTATCTGTGCGAAAGCACATCGATAAGTTTTTATCGACGCGCCTTAGTGTCCTACGACACGTCTGCGATGCCATGGCGGAAAGCCAAGACAAGCAGAAGGAGCAAGCTGACCGCAAGGGGCGGCGTAACAAAAAGGTATACAAAGTAGGAGAAAGTGTTTTATTAAACGCTAAAAATCTTCCTACACATGCAGTTCCAAATGTGTTGCGCAATAAACTGCGCCCCAGGTTTGTGGGCCCATTTAAGGGGTTAGCCCGAAAGGTCTTGTTGTACACCTTAGACATCCCAAAGGCTATGCGTATGTATCCAACCTTTTATGTGGGTACGCTTAAGCCATACCCGAACCCGTAGGCGGGTCCCCTCTCGGAGGAGGGTGAGAAACCGGATAGCCGAAAGGCGCAACAGGTTGGAACATCTCCGACAGGGTTGATATACGACCTTGAAGCTCCGCAACGAGAGTCTCGAGAGAGGCAAGCCGCTCCTCGATGAGTTCATTCGCACTCCCCTCGTTGCGGAGTTCCTCCTGAGCATCTTGGATGCGAAGGCTGTGCCGATCACAGCGCTCGTGGAAGTCACGCTGCAATAGCGCGACCCCCTCCTCCAGTGCTCGATACGGAGGGTACTCCACATTATCATGTGGCACGCCTGATGGCGCGACGCCATCACCGGGGTGAGACCCAGTACCTGAAGAAGTGGGAAGGGTATCCACATTCCCAGAACTCGTGGGAGTCCGAGACTCCCCTGCGGCAGGATTGCCGTGACGTCGTTGACGCTTTCGAGCGGGAGAATCCCACTGAGGGTCAACGACCAAAGGGGCTGAAGAAGCCCCTTCACTCCCAATAGCTGGGAGTTCGCCGGAGGCAGATGCTGTGCTTGCATTGCTCTCCGGCACCACATCGAGGGCAGAGCGCGTATAATAGGAGGCAGACAATTGCCCTTGCACTTTGGCCTGAGCATAGTCCAAGCGTAGCGCTCTCTCTACCCGAACTTCGTGTTCGGAAAAGCTGTTGTACAGCGCATCGAAACTGCGGATGTGTTTCTTCCTTTCCGCCCAGGCGCGGAACGCCTGTTCTGCGTCTTCGACGCTTTCGTCCCTCAGGAGAACAAGGATAATCTCGCGGAGAATGTCCACGAGGACACCGCTTGCCTGTTTCCCGAGGCGCGTCCGGTAGGACTTAACGGAATAATGTTTGGGCGTTAGTAGCAGGGCCCGGAGTTGGTTCCGATGCGCAATTTCATGCGGCAGTATAGCCGCTGGTTCAGTAGTATAAGATGCTTAACCCCTCTTGACCGCGTTCTTAGCCCTCTTTTGAGGGTCGCGAGGTCCCTTACGTGCCCGTCCGGCACGTCGGACCTCTTGAACCAAGGATGGTTCATTAGTGGTGGTTGTCTGTGGCAACCTGGAGGTATCACCCCTAGCGGGTAACGGTGGCGCACGAGTTAGAGCGTTTTCCCCACGTGTGGGGAATGGGTTGGATGACCGACAGCGCCGTTCGGCGCTGTCAGCGTGGCCAGCCGTTGGGGAGATCTCCCCAATGGCATCCACTTCCGAGTTGTCGAAATAGTTTTCGTCCATAGCACCACTGAAGGTGTACAATGGACAGCCAGAGGTACTGGCGTTGGAATTCTCCAACAAGATTTTGATTATTGCGTAAGAAATAGTCTTGATGGGGGAGGATGTAACCGGATTACATTTGAGTTACATTTAGTGTTGGTGTACATGAGTACACTACGGTTGAGGTCAGTATTGACCGGGTTGAAAGGTTTTGAACCTTATGTTATTTTAACCAATCAGGGCAGGGCCCTTGGTGTGGTGGTGTGTCATCCATCCACGTGTCGGTACACAGGTGTGTACACTTAATTTTAGCTAGGTACGAATTTGGAATTTTTTACTTAATATTACATATAGTTTATATTAGTTTAAATTAATTTAGGCTAATTACATATTAAATATATTCAGTTTACATTTCACTCTAAAGTGCAGACGCGCGACATCGACCGGTCGCGCGTGCAGTGAGTGTCGTAGGTAAGAGGGAGCCTTCCCTTTACCTACACCCCGTAAAGGGAACACAGCCGTTAAGGCTACGTAGTAAACCAACCCTGGAATCTTGGCCCCGAGTAGGAGATCTCTCCTACTAAGCCCTTTATAAGGGCGTATCGGCTAAGTAGCGGTAGATACCGCTTTAAGGAAGAGTCTTCCTCTGTGCGCTAGCCGCACCGTGCGTATACGCTCCGGCTACAGTTGCGATGATCTTATTTGATTTCGACGTGACGGTATTGGAATAAACGGTGAGCTGCTACCTATGCGGTTCACTATATTCCATAAAAAGATAGGCTATTATCTATCGAGTGTACCATTATACAATATGTTATTAAATCTATTATGTAGGCCCGGTTTGAGCCAGTTAAGTGCAACGACGAGGTCAACAAACCAAAGCGGCATATTTTTGCCACGGCGCTACTTAACCACATCACGGACGGTGCATTTATCGTGTACTTAGATGAGACTAATTTCAATTTGTACTGTGCTCGTAAGCAGGGGAAAGCTAAGATTGGCAGCCGAGCTGCCGTCGTGCATCTGTGGTGAAGTGGATTCAAGAATTTTAGTCACTTTGTGTCAGCGGCACGCCGATCAGCTTATCAGCGATCGGATTGGTGGAAAACAAGGAGGCTTTTAAGCCTATCATGTGCAAGAAGTGTCAAGAACGCAGATTTTGGTAGGTCACATGATATTGCGTGTACTTTACATATTTCATGTTTGTACATATTGGGGACAGTAGGGAGATAGTATTGGTAGGTTTTGGTTTTTCCTTCTAAGAGTCTTTTGGTTTTTCCGTCTTTCTTGGTCGTTAACACCTCAACAAGGAAGTCATTCGCATCTTGCACAGTACATCAGTCGCCTCCCCACGCCGCGGAGTGTTTGGGAGCAGATGGTCGAGTAATCCCCTCTAGCTCATTATACCCGGCCGGGACGCGTTACAGACGCACTTGGCCCGCCGGAAGTCCCTCGACGGGAGTACGCATTGGTCGGCTTCGCAAGCCCAAGTTACACACGTTTGGAACGTGTGAACAAGATTTTGGATTGTTACGAGGAGATATCGCTCGTGGAGTTTTTTACGTTCTCGTTGGGTCTCCATATTGGAATATTGGACTTTTCTTCATACATTGGTTGGGCTCTACGATCGGTTAAGCGATCTGCCCTTTGGAGTACACTTACTCTAAGTATAATTGGTCTGCCCGTACCCAAGGTGAAGAGTTCCACCCCACCCAGTGTACACTACCCAGCACGGTCTCGCATTTTAGACCCAAATCAATTCACAGCGACGATCCACCAAGTGTGCAACCAGCCCATTCCATCGGGTACACAAGGTGAGATGGAGACGCAAAAATCGTACCAGGCGTCCTATGCTGATGATCGGTCGTTTGCCAGCAGCGGACGATCCGATCGGATCGAAGACGAGGGTTCGCAGGGTACCCCCCCCCCCGTAAGTTGGAAGGCAGAGCACGTTGGTGGTCAGGTTCTCGACACTTCGGTGCTCGATTTCGAACTTGACTCCACCACAATGGTGCGCGTGCCCGGATCACTTGCTGATCGTGGATATCACCGCAGCGATATTCACAAAGGATTGATTACAAGGAATTGAATGTGGATTCGTTCTGGAGAGAACACAAGGAACGGCTATCGCCTTATGTTTTCGTTGTTAATAAGGATGGCGATGTCCGATCTGGCCGGGTGGAGGACCGGATCGGGATTAATAAGTTTTTTCCTCCCCATAAGGCTCCCACCGGAGCCGATCGGGACTATAGCAGGTCTTGCTATAGTTCCGGAAAGGATCAGGACTTTTGTCCTGATCCTATGTATTTGAATGAATGTTTGGATGAGAAGAAAATAAAAAGCGAAAACCACATGGAGCCTGATCGGAACGATCCAAGCCAACCCCCCAAGGTTCCCAAGAAGAGGCTCAGAATGCCGTCCGAAGAAGACGACCTGGAAGAGAAGTCGCAGGTCGGGGATGGGGTCATCGAAGAAGAAGACCTGACCATGATGTACTACATTCATGAGTTGAAGCGATTTATTCGCGAAGACCAGGTCATGCAAATAGTAGACCCCCAGATCCCCGATCGCCTTCTCGGACCCACCACCGAGCCGATCTGAAGCGACCGACCGTTGCCATTGGTGAGGAACCTGCTGGAGATGTTGGTCGATGTTGGCATGAAGATGCGGAAGCCCGCCAACTTGCATAAGCTTTTCGATCTGGACACTTGGAGGTTGGAGTTGTCGTTGTCGACCTTCCACGACCATTTGGTGCCGTTGGTGGGGGCGGTCAACCGCCCAACTCCCACCGCGGCATTGAAGGTCTCTGAGACTATAGAAATGGATGATGATGCATGCCCCGACGATAAGTCGTTATATCAGTCTCCACTTGCCTCGGATAACTCATCGGAGTTGGAGGTCTGTGTCGAGCGGATGACCATGGGGTCGGACCAGACCCCATGGGATCATAAAAAGGACGTGCGGCAACAAGGCGCTGCATGCCAGTCGGGGCCCCGGTGCCCCCACAGGCCTCAGTACCTCCAAAGGAGGATACCAACACGTTGCCCATGACCCAAGCCAACATTTAAGCCATGTTCGAAGCGATGATGGAACGTTTCTTGGGAGATCGATGCCGATCACCTCCGCGCCCACATGTCCAGGACCGGTCTGCCCGGCAAATGTCAATATTTGCCGGGATGTGGATATGGAGTCAGTGGCATCAGCGGATAAGCCTATCCGAGGTGGTAAGCCAGTTGTAAAGGCAAAACGCAAGTCGCAACCAATCCGACCGCGCCGACCGATCAAGAGCAGCGATTACGACATGTAGTCGGTCAGCGACATGGGTGACCACGATGGGTCAGACGGTACAGGGTCGGGCTAAACACGTAAGGCTAACCTAGCTCCTACGACCGCATATGATCTTGGATCTGCCGCGATCCCACGTATTCGTATGGCTGCGACTACGGACCTTAAAGACTTTACCGGTAAGGACGCCGACGAAGAGCAAGCCAGGTCGTGGTTTGGAGGGGTCAAGTCTGCTTTCCTAAGGGATCAGACACCAAAAAACGAACGGTGTCTGATCTTCAGGGATCTTCTAAAAGGACCGGCTGCGAACTGGATCCAACAGTTGGGTCGGGATGTCCGATCTGACTGGGATCTGCTATGTGCGGAATTTGAGGGGCATTACTGCAACTCCGGATTTTCTACCGCCCGCAAATATCACCATATGCAGAAGCGGGGCGACGATACGACGATCGATTATTTGCACCGCCTTAACGTGGCTGCACTCCGCGCCGGAATAGTAATCAAGGAAGGCAACCCGCCGACCGGTGCCGCTATGGAGCATGTTTGTCACTACATTAGTACCCTGGATGACCAAGAGCTGGCAGATCAGCTTACTCTGCTGCGCCTAAAGGATGTTACGGAAGTGGAACAAACGCTGCAGTATGAGGGTGAAGGTCGCCGTTGGATCGGGTCGATATAGATCCAAGACCCAGGCCGACCCCGTGAAGAGACCCCTTACTAGATCGGACCGTGCTGTCAAAGCGATTGTGACGGAAGACAGCACTGTGTCGGAAGAGTAAAGCAGCGGCCTGTCCAGCCACGAGTCGGATGAAGACCAGTGCCGCCACGTTTGAATTACGGAATCCCCCCCAAGATCCCGATCGACGCCTAACCAGGCAGATCGGAAGGGCAGGAGCGGGTACAAGTCTGACCCGGACCGACCTCGCAAGATTTGTGTTTACTGCGGGTCGAGTAATCATGACGGTGGGTATTGCTGGAAGAAGTTGTCCTGCAAGAAGTGTGAAATACGCGGCCACCCCACCGATCACTGCCTCTTCGTGTGCAAGTCATGTGGAGAGATCCACGAGGCCGGCCAGTGCAAGATGGAAGAATTTTTCAATCTGATGCGCAAATGGTATGTGCCGGGTAAGCACGCGGGGATGCTTCCACTGGACGTGGAAAAGATGTTAAACTAGAACGCTCGCCAGGTTGGAATATGGATCGAGCCAAGCGGTCTACGTTTGGCATCTACGCATATGTCGGCAAGGAGAATAAAACCGACAATACATGTTCTATTCGCAATCGCGTCGGTCGGTATCATCCGGTCTACAGTCTCACGACCGATGAATATTCCCGATCGATGATGGTCATGCAGTTGGATCTGCTGCCTGGGGAGTCTCGCGAATAATGGAAGTATCATGCTCCCGACAAATGGTTTAAACAGGCGAAAGCCTGTGGTAAGATTAATAACCAGAAGACGACGGTGTTGTTCGACTCTGGGGCCGAATTCTCTATTATTGACTCCGCCTTTGCTCGTAAGGTCGGATGTCGTATAGATGACACCCTGATACAAGAATGCGTCGGAATTGGGGGAAACTCTTACATGACCGAAGGAAGGACGCGCGTGAAGATCAATCTCTCAGGTTAGTTGGTCTACTTCTTCAGCGCTTGGGTCGGCAAGCTGGCCGGTCAGGATGCCCTGTTAGGCATCGATTTTATGGTGCCGGCGGGTATTCGACTGGATTTGTCTCATGGGGTTCTTACACTCCCGGATGAGGTCCAGATCCAGCTAGCTGGTCGTCGGCCCCTATACGGATCGTACACCGATCTGGTCAGGTGGGATCAAGATGTCACCATTCCAGTCGGTCAATCCGCTGAAGCCCCGGTCGATAAAGGTTTCAGATCAAGGAAGTTACGGGTGACCAGGGGCTAGCGGTGGGTGTCGACCTTTGTGAAGAGCGCCGACCGGTTTGATTACGTTCGACTCACCAATATCGGTGACAAGCCGCTTACGCCCGAAACAATGCTATTGTTGGCATGTGGATAGCGGAAGGGAAGGTGTAGCCGGGTGCGTACACGCACGGTGCGGCTAGCGCACAGAGGAAGACTTTCCTTTAAGCGGCGTTCGCCGCTACTTAGCCGATACGCCCTTATAAAAGGGCTTAGTAGGAGAGATCTCTCCTACTCGGGGCCAAGATTCCCGGGGTGGTTTACAGATAGCTTTCGCCAACCCCTTGTAACAAGGCTTCCCTTATAAAGAGAGGTAGAGTAAGGGAACTCTCCCTTGGGCTACAATACTCACCGCGCGCGCGACCGGGCGTGGTCGTGCGCCTAGCTCCGCTAATGCCTTGACGACAAGGAGCTCCGCTAATGCCTTAACGGCAAGGCTCCCTTACTAAGGGTGTAGGTAAAGGGAGGGCTCCCTCTTACCTACTGCACTCACTGCGCGCGCGACCGGGCGTGGTCGCGCGCCTGCACCTAAGAGTGAAATGTAAACTGAATATATTTAATATGTAATTAGCCTAAATTAATTTAAACTAATATAAACTATATGTAATACTAAGTAGAATATTCCTAATTCGTACCTAGCAAAAATGTAGTGTACACACCTGTGTACTGACACGTGGATGGCTGACACACCACCACACCAAGGGCCCCTGCAATGATTGGTTAAAATAACATAAGGTTCAAAACCTTTCAAACCGGCGAATACTGACCTCAACCGTGGTGTACTCATGTACACCAAAATTATATGTAACTCGAATGTAACCCCGTTACATCCTCCCCCATCAAGACTATTGCTTACGCAATAATCAAAATCTTGTTGGAGAATTCCAACGCCAGTACCTCTGGCTGTCCATTGTACACCTTCAGCGGTGCTATGGACGCAAACTATTCCGACAACTCGGAAGTGGACGCCATTGGGGAGCTCTCCCCAACGGCTGGCCATGTTGATAGCGCCGAACGGCGCTATCAGTCATCCAACCCATTCCCCACACGTGGGGAAAACGCACTAACTCGTGCGCCACCGTTACCCGCTAGGTGTAACGGGGTTACATTCGGGTTACATTGAGTGTTGGTGTACATGAGTACACCACGGTTGAGGTCAGTATTAGCCGGTTTGAAAGGTTTTGAACCTTTGGTTATTTTAACCAATCAGGGCAGGTGCCCTTGGTGTGGTGGTGTGTCAGCCATCCACGTGTCAGTACACAGGTGTGTACACTACATTTTAGCTAGGTACGAATTAGGAATA
>CM047580.1:29996375-30023921 GCA_026184515.1 Peronosclerospora sorghi
TATTCCTAATTCGTACCTAGCTAAAATGTAGTGTACACACCTGTGTAATGACACGTGGATGGCTGACACACCACCACACCAAGGGCACCTGCCCTGATTGGTTAAAATAACCAAAGGTTCAAAACCTTTCAAACCGGTCAATACTGACCTCAACCGTGGTGTACTCATGTACACCAACATTATATGTAACTCGAATGTAACCCCGTTACAGAAGGTGCCAAGAAAGGCGGGGTTCGTCTCGATCGGATCGAGACGGTATGTCGAGTGGCAGAACTTGGCATACCAAGCGACCACCGATCTGGTTAGCAATGATGGACCGGTGGAAGAAGATAACTCACCTATGGTGGAACGACCCAGCTATTCAACCCCGAAGAAGATGCTGGTACGAAGATAGGCGCCGCATTCGCCGGACACGGTGGACCATCGAGCAGATGAGTCAAGGCTCGTCAACATGGTGGTTTCACATGAACAGGCGACAGAGGAGCCGGAACCAGAAACGGAGAAAGGATAACACGGGATTGCTGGGGCGGACCACGATGGCGCGCCTAAACAGGTCGATGTTGTTGAAGAGCAGCCCGCCGACCGGGAACAGCAGTGTGCAGCCGATCGGGACGGGTCGGGTGATGTCACACCAGAAGATGACCTAGTTTGCATACATGAGGGCGGGGATCAGTACATTCAGGAGCTGGAGAGCCAGATGGCAGTCCTTCCTGAAGTGTCTGCGGATCCGCAGACACTTCTGGGACGATCTTCAAGTGGGTGATCGGGATGTCAACAGTCCCGACCAGATTGATCAGCTTAAGAAGATCATCTGGAAAAAGAAGCACCTTCTGATCGGGAAAGGCAATGCCCTACCCCCTGCTGCTCGCGGAGCAATCTGCGACATCGATGTTGGTGATGCCAAGCCTATCGCTCAGCGATGCGGACGTGTGGCGCCACAGTACCGGGAGAAATTATCTGATCTGATTAAAGGACTGTTGGCTACCAATATTATCAAACCGTCGACCTCGTCTTGGGCCTCGCCGATCGTGATTGTAATCAAGAAGAACGGCGTCGACATCAGGTTGTGCATTGACTATCGGTTGGTAAATCGGATTACCAAGCTTATGGTGTACCCGATGCCGCTGATAAACGATCTGCTGGAAGACCTGGACAAGACCCTATGGTATTGCTCGCTGGACATGGCAAGCGGATTCTGGGTGGTTTCGATGACCGATCGGGCTCGCGAGATTTCTGTATTTGTTACGCCGTTCGGTCTGTTCGAGTGGAACCGCATGCCGTTTGGTTTGAAGAACGCGCCTCATATCTACCAGAGGCTGATCGACAACGCACTATATGGACACTTCAAGATCAGTACCGATCGGGACCCCACCGAAAACTAAGATGTATTTACAGAGGGTGAACCCGATCGGGAAATTAGACCGTCCGTTCTGGGGAGGCGATCATACATCGACGACATACTGATCCCTGCCTCGTCATGAAGCGATCTGTGCGAGAAGGTTGAACGGTTGTTGGAGACATGTGATCGCTGGAACCTGTCGATCAGTGCTGTGAAGAGTTTTTGGGGCATGCCAAGGTCGCCTATTTGGGTCACATAGTATCAATCAGCGGTCTAGAGGCCAATCCTAAAGATTTGGAGTCACTAGGCAACCTCCCGTTTCCCAGATCGCTGAAGGCAATGCAGTCCTTCCTAGGGAGCTTGAATTACTCATGCGAGCTTTGTTTGACACAGGAGCGTCAAACAATTTCGTTAGAACTCAGCGTCTAACGCTGAGACATAGGCGCAACTTACCAGCACAACCGCGGGTTCGTTCATGAGAGTGAATCCAACGGAAAATTATGCGCCCTCGGCGTTATAATGCATCATTAAATGGCGATATGGCACATGATATAACGAGGCCAACAAAACTGTGAAGATGAACTGTTAGCATTGCATAAGGGATTCAAGACATAGGCGCATCTTACTAGCACAACGGCGGGTGCGTTCATGAGAGTGAAGCCAACGAAAAGTTATGCGCCCTCGGCATCATAACGCATCATCGAATGGCGCTAGGGGACATAATATAACGAGGCAACAGACTGTGAAGGAGAATTGTTAGCATTGCATAAGGGAGTCAAGACATAGGCGCAACTTACCAGCACAACGGCGGGTCCGTACTGAGAGGCAGAGCCAACGAAAAGTTAGGCACCCTCGGCTGCTTGGGTCGATCGCTTGGATGGGCTTGAATGTTCTCAAGTGATGAAGTATTTTGATTTTGGATGAGTGATTTTGACCAATCATCATCAACCTGATGCAGATGACTATATGAAGCGTGAACAGGTTGCTTTTGGTATGTTGAAGGCTAAGATGGCGACGGCACCGATTCTCAGGCACTTCGATCCGGAAAAATGCCGACCGTCATTGTGTACGCTAGTAAGTGGGCCATTTCTGTCACTCTAACGCAAGAACATGATGGAGTGTACCATCCGGTCACTTTTACGAGCCGGACATTGAAGCCGAACGAAGTCAACTATGGGATCGTCGAAAAAGAAGTTCTGGCCTTACTACGGATTTTGGATGTGTGCTATAACCTGCTGGTCGGCCGACCCGTAAAGGTCCTATTAAGGAAGTCAACAGTGGCCTGGTTGCTATCAGCCAATGGGATGGACGGTCGGCTCGGCAGATGGTCTGCGATTCTGTCAGAGTGGTCCCTCGAGGTCGTCAAGTGCGTAAAAGGGTAGGAAGAGATATTGGGCACATTGACTGCCAGAATCACCCCTCGGTCTGAAGTGGATGAAGCTCTGATGTCGATTGCCCCAAGAAAACAACCTCGACAGTCTATCTCACTGCCGCCACCGACCGTCGATCGGGATGAAGAACTCCTGGTCTTGAGTTTCGACGGGTCGGCTAGCGTGAAGAAGAATGTCGGCGCCTATAGCGCCATACTGTGGAAGTTACCACAATGGACTATAGTTGCAGCCGCCGCCGATTTCACGCCGGGCATAACGGTCAACGAGGCGGAATATCGGGGGCTCCTTCTATGTCTCGACCTGCTGTCATCATAGAAGAAAGTTCGGATCATCATATGTGGTGACTCCAACCTGGTGATAAGGCAGATCACTGGGGAGATCGACTGCAAGGCACCACGGCTGAAGTTGTTAAACGACCGGGTGATGAAGGCGTTAAAATACTACCCAAACCACGATCTATTGCACGTGAAACGGGATTGGAATAGAAGCGCCGACAATCTCGCGACCCAGGCCATGCGGGACCAGATCGGGGTGACGATCACCGAGGAGGTCGCTCTACTCAAGCTAATGCATATAAACAGGCTCCCTGAGGTGATCAAGCCCGAGGATAGACCCGACCAGGTGCATGTGACGGCTGCGACTAGATCGCGGACTCAGAAGTATCGCCGATTTTCCCGAAGGAAAGGCTGAGTGAGCGTGTAGTGCAACAGCTAAGGGCGGAGCGGATGCTCAAGGAGCAGGAAGAAGAAGAGTGGATCGTCAACCTGAAAGCATGCCTGCGCGGTGAATTGGCCAAGTTGACGAATGATCAAGCGAAAGATTGTGCCAATATCGCGGACAGCTACGATGTGGACGACAATGGATTGCTCTATTACTGCCGTGACATTGATCAAGACAGTGCCGATCGATACCGACTGGCGAAATTGGTGATCCCTGAGTTGCTGCAGCCGGATGTCCTTCATCACTATCATGTGAGTCTAGAAGGGGGACATCAGGGAATAGGCAGGACATACCACAAGATCAGGGACCACTTTCACTGGAGAGGACTTTTTCGGAGCGTGCAGAAATATGTGGGCTGTTGCACTGATTGCGAGACCGGAAAGGGCAGGCCGGTAATCAAGGGGCGATCGCCCGGGAATATTGAGGCTTCTTACCCTTTCCAGGTGATATCAATGGACCACATACCGCTCTGCCCAGATCGACGAGCGGCAACACTGAGCTACTGATCTGGGTCGACCTGTTCACTAATCCGGTGATTGCGAAGGCTAGTGCATCCAGATCTGCGGAGCAGATCGCCCAGAGTTATGAAGAATGCGTGTTCAGAAGGTTCGGTGCCAGCGAGGTTATCAGACACGATCGGGAACCCTGTTTTATGGCCGAGGTGTTCCGATCGTTCAATAACATGCTGGTCCAGAAACAGAGCGCGACGATGGCATATCGCCCGCAAGAGAACGGATCGGCTGAACGCATGGTGCAGACAATCACAAGGGCGAACTAGATGTACGTGGCCGATCCGGAACAACGTGACTGGGACGAGTAAGCATAGAGGCTCGTATTCGCCCTCAACTCTTCAACCAATCGGGTCCGAGGAGAAACCCCTTTTTATATGGCGTATGGATGTGACCCTCGATCTACACTTGAAGCGGCCATACCTATCGGCTGCATTCGGACCCGCGACCGCGATGCCCGCCGTTGGCGTATGCAGTTCAAGAAGCATTACCAGCATGCGAAAGAAGTCGTCGATGAAAAGTTGCGTCAGGGAACAAGATCGAGCAGGTCAGAATAACGATCAGGTCCGACCTCATGGTATTGAACCAGGGGCGAGGGTATGGCTATACCTCGATCGGGTCAAGGAGGGATATGCGAAGAAGTTCGCTCATATGTGGCACGGTCCTTTGCGTGTAGCAGAGCTGATCGGTGAGCATGTGGCCCGTCTGATCACGATCGGCACGGATTACAAAGTTTTTCCGATCGTGCACGTCTCCAAGTTGAAGCTGGTTAGAGGATTCCCCGATCGGCCTAAAATACCCTGTCTGGTGGACGAAGCAGAGAGATTCGATTTCGATGAAGCTCTGCTGCCGGAGGAAAGTTGGGAACGGCCGTTGGAAGAGGACGAGTTCGAAGTGGAGAAGGTGCTGGATGTCCGATCGGTCAGGAAGACCCGTTTCGGACGCACCCACCGAGAATATCTGGTCCGGTGGAAGGATCATGATGAAGAAATTTGGATCGACGGGCTTGACCTAACTGTGGAGCACTGCTACGAGAGTTCGAGCGAGACCGAGTCAGTCGTAATCGCTTCGCCGTAATGCAGACCCACGAAGACCAAGACCCACAGTAGCGCCGATCAGTATATCGATCGGTATGAATATGTGTGAGGTTGGAACTTTGTGAATTTATGATGAACTGTGATGATCCTTGACGAATTGGAGTAGTGGAATGACGAACGTAGTGATTATTCTCGCGATGTGGATGGAAATTGTATATGATAACGTGTTGGTGCAAGCTTGGAGGAAATGGTGAAATTTGGTCAAGTGATTAGATGATCAGCAATGTAAAAGGAATGATGACATATATTACGAAGTATCTGGTCATCTAACTGCTACATCAAGGATCACAATCGCCCCACAGACGGCCGATAGTCAACACCGGATGGACTTCGATCTGAATCTGGTATTGATTGCGCCAGGGCTCCTTCCGATCTATCTGGGCCAAAGCGTCCTTGAGGTTGGTGACCGGCTCGTCACAAGGAAGACCGGGATACCAGGCGCCGTCGTCAGCTAGCACCCCAGCTTTCTCGATCCGACGCTTGGCCATATGGAGAACCATAGGTTACAGGAAGATGTCGCAGCCGTATTCGTGGGCCTGCATCCCTCCATGAACAAACTAGCATAGGGTCTGTCAGGCCTCGCCTGCCCGACTCCGGCGTCATTTGCGGTTCCTCTGGAACAAGATCAGACCTTGGTCATGCTGCGCTCGACCGGGAAGCACTAGATAGTGCGCGGACTCCCAGATCGCTTGGCTGTAAGTCTCGTTTAAAGTCTTCACTCGACCTAGGAACGAGTCGATCCACGGAGTCGGCGCAAACATGGGCCCCAGCTTAGGGCGGAAGAACACCTTCCACGGCTCATCTGCGTACAGAAGGGCAATCTGTGGCGCTGTAACCAAGTCCGCCCACCATGCAGAAGTGTACAAGCTGCCGATCTGCCACGAGGGCCACGGCGAAGTAGCATCCGAAGTCCGAGATGGGAGAGGCTGACCTCCATCCAACAATCCTTTCAGTAGGGCATGCTTATGCAATCCAGAGGTGCCGGGCTGGAACGAAGGAACCGATCCGGTCGACCCGCAAGTCGGCACAGCACCATCACTCTGGGAGCTGGTCGGCTTTTTATCCCCCCGATGCGGGCTTCGCTGGAACGGAACCTCGATGCCGATCCGACCGAGACTTGGATAAAGCGGTCATCAGATATTAGGAGTCACTGGATCCTCCCTCCGAGCCTGCTCCAGACGAGACCTCTATGCGCTTGGTGTACGCGGCACGGGGGCGCGAGGGCGCACTAGATTTGGCGGGGACAGACTTGTCATCTGCGACCGATTCGGGACTTGAGAGATGCGCCGGCGTCTTGGCCTTCTTCTGGGGCACCGCGCGCTTCTCTTCGAGTTCGGAGTCGCGCGCTATGCCCCGCGCCCTCGAGCTCTTCGACGCGCCCTTGAGTTTTTTAGACTGGGAAGTTTGTGAAAGTTTCGGTGGACCACTTTTGGCGTGAATGGCGCCGGGTCTGGTCTTGATGTAGACCGACCGGAACGGCCGATGCAGACCGGTCAGCATTGGAACGAACATCCGGACGCTGATGCAACAAGTCAGTTAACTGTTGATAACATCGATTTTTGCGGCCGCCCAGAGACGATTTGATTCCTGGGTCCAGGCGTCTGATCGGGCCTGGAAGGACTCGACCTTCCCGATCTGCTTCCGGACCATGACCTGCAATTCGCTGGTCTGCCTTTCCAGGTCACCACGTTGGGTGCGGAGCAGGAACCGGTCGGACTCGTATTCTAGCATCTGTCGGCCGACTACCGCGATCTGTTTTAGGAGATGTGAACGATAAGTTTCCATACGGGACAAGTCATGGCGTGCGCCGATCAGTCCGTCGGAGCTGATCGCGGTGATCACGAGACTGCCGATCCGCCGCGAATAAGGCGTCGAACGCCTTGGTGATATCGGTAGACAGTTGGTCTATATTCAAAAGGATGTCAGACCAGACCCAGGATGGCAACAGACCGGTCGACCTACCTCGCGTTGCTTTTTGGACGACCTGGGCCCGGAGACGTGTATTTTCGGTGGATACCTCTTGCAACTTCGCGGTCAGAGAGACCAAACCAGTTACTTCATCCCGCAGTTGCAAGAGCGCAGACTCCTTAATGGCCAACTGGTAACGGAGCTCTTCGACTGTTTTTTGAAGTTGATCGGCCACGATCTGATGCCGATCCGGTGTATCGGACCCCGGAGTGTTGGGTGGAGAGCTAAAAAGGCTTTCAGATAGGGCCTATCTGGTCGGCGAGTCAACCTGAGGCGACGAAGGACGCAGGGCGCCTGCAGCAAGAAGGTCAAGAGAGGTCACAAGGCGATCGGGTATGCAGAACAAGTACCTGGTGGAGTTGAAGTTGGAGATCCGTCCATTGGTCAAGTCCGCTCCGACGGAAATCGGGATTTGATGAAATCGGGCGGCTACCGTTGCGCGGCTGTCACACGACTCAGGGGCGGCTGTCGTGAAGCGGACCCAAGAATTTTGGTCGGTTCCGGTCAACAATGGACCGATCGGCCTGTCGGCGATCGGATTGGTGGAAAGTCAAGAGGTTTTTTTGGGTCAGTCATGTGCAAGGGGTGTCCAGGACACAAATTCGGGTAGGTCACATGAGATTGCGTGTACTACATATTTTCATGTTTGGTACATATTGGGGACTATAGGGGGTAGGTAGTAAGTTGGGTTTTTGCCAAGTTGGGGATTTGACAAGTTTGGGTTTTGCTTTCTTTTGGGTTTTGCTTTGTAAAGGTTTTTGGCTTTTAGCTTCGCTTAAGTGACCGTTGGACCCCCAGCTCAACCGGGGTCGTTTTCGCCTTACGCGTTAGTCGCCTCTGCACGCCGCAGAGTGTAATGGGAGCGGAGGGTCGAGTAATCCCCTCCAGCTCATTATACCCGGACGGGACGCGTTATAGACGCATTTGGCCCGCCGGAAGTCTCTCGACGGGATCGTACTTTGGTCGACCCCCAACGTTAAGTTGCACACGTTTGGAACGTGTTATTTTACCTATTGGATTATTTCGTGGAGATATCGTTTGTTGATTACGTCACGTTCTTATTGGATCTCCCCATTGGATTGGATAATTGGACCTCATTGGATTACCGGAGTTTATCTCCCATATTGGCCAGGCTTTACGATCGGGTTAGCGATCTGGCCTCAGGAGTATACGAATTTCGAGTATAACCGGTATACCCGTACCCAGGGTGAAGCGTTCCGCCCCGGGTACATCACCCAGCACGGTCTACCGCATTTAGACCACAAGTCAGTCGCAAGCACCGATCCACCGAGTGTGTTACCAGCCCAATCCATCGGGTACATAAGGTGAGATGCGAAAAGAATCGGACCAGGCGTTCAGTGCTGACGATCGGTCGTCTGCCAGCAGCGCATGATCCGATCGGATCGAAGACGAGGGCTCGCAGGGTACCCCCCGTAAGTTGGAAGGCAGGGCACGTTGGTGGTCAGGTTCTCGACACTTCGGTGTTCGATTTCGAACTTTACTCCACCACACTACCAATCTAGACACGAGGATTCCTGTCAGTGCGCTTTACTGGTTTATTACGGACGAGGCATCAGGAGTGAAAGAGAACCGATTCGCGTTTATTCGGCAGCTGTTATCGTACTTTTCTTTCAACGACCTAAGCATTGAGACAGATGTAGGATCAAGCGCAAGCGAGCAATTAACGACCGATTTATTTGCGCTATCGTTCATCTTGGTGGCTTCTCCCAACTCGAAGCTGCTTGATCTGGCTACTCGAATGTTTGAGGTAGCAGAGTAACGGACAGCATTGCGAACGCTTTCAGTCTCACGTCTTTGACATACTGTAACTAGAATGACTCGATTTATCGTGTGGGATCTCGTCCAAGGGGGCGAGAATGAGCATCTCAATCAAAGTGAATTATAGAAACGTGCTCTGAAAGTTTTATAAGCGAAATACGTTGACTTTCACTGGAATGTGATCAATCTGGCCGAAGTACTCAGTGATGTCTACTTATTTTGCTGGGATCGAAGTTGTTTTATCCACGAGCTGCGTGTGCCGTTGAGTGCCTTGATTCTTCCTATGTATCGCTAGTGGCCGTAAAAATGCACTCATTCCTGTCGACCTACAGTGCGTGCGGTAAGAAGTGTTGGAAAAATGGAGATCCTACGCGGAGTCGACGGCTCCCCAAGTTGTCATTAGCCGAGATAGGAGTGATTCGCAAGATCACTGAAATGATGGGAGATAATACGTGCTTGTGGACTGCTGTCGTTCATGGCTTGGCCTCCTGTCTGGAGCTTCATGAATTGATGGTAAAAGATTTGCCTGGTGACGTACCCGAGACAATAAGAAAAACGCGTCGTGGTTGCAATTGGAAGCAGGTACGCAGGTCGGGAGGAAGTAAATACGACCTGTTACAGAGAACTCGCGATCATAGTTTTCAGGATCGAGGCACGGATACTCACGAGTACATTCCTTGCATTCACGAGGGCTCGTGTGACTCGGCGGGTTGCTCGTGTACTAAACGCGGTCATATGTGTGAAAAAACTTGTGCCTGCGCTCGGGACTGTCCAAACAGGTTTGAAGGCTGTTCCTTCTCGCCTGGTGCGTGCCGTACGAGCGACTGCCCGTGCTTTGCAGCGCTACGCGAATGTGATCCTTATGTATGCGTGTCATGCATGGCCAGCGAGTTGGTCGTGGCGGTGGCGCGGGGTTCCAGCAGCAATGTAAAGTTAATATGTGGTAATGTGAATGTGATTCGCCAAAAACATAAACGCTTGGGTATGGACCTCTCGTCCATTCATGGTTATGGAATGTATGCGCGGGAGGCAAGAGCGTTGGTCTACGCACAAGTTATCGTGTTGAAGATGTCCCAATCTTGCGCTATGCAGCCAGTGCAAGACCCAATAGAGGCGAGAACGGTGTCGGGGAGTTGACGAAGGATCATGAGCCACGGGTTGGCAATGTGGCCGATGCCGAAGTGGCGGAGTATGTGTTGCGACTTGTGATTGGTCGCCTAGGCTACTCCGAACAGGTGTTACAAGAGCTAAAGAGCGAGCTTGGCTTTCCCCAGGCGTACACGGCCTACAGTGAGAGTTGAAAAAAAGGACGACTCGAGGAAACGAACAAATGCCAGTTTGGATACTATTGAAAAGATTTCTCAAAGCAGAGAACGTGCTGTGGATCCTGACGTCAGAGCCATGGTGAAATTGCTGAAGTGGTCGTCCATATCAAAGGGCACGCACATGAAATGATTAAGTCGTCGATTGCAGCCAGCAATCAGCATCTTTGAGTCAAATGTCCTTGATGATCTCCGGCGAGGCAAGTCTGCTGGCACGGGACTGCGTGCGACGGACTCATACAGCGAACTTGTGGATGAATTTCGAAACTGTTTTTGTCGGATAAGTTATACGTATAATTGTCATGATCATGGCGGTGACCACCCGCTTCCTACTAGGCGCGTGGACCCCGTGTACCCCCGTGTTCTATTGGCACCGCTCATGCCTCCACCCGACCAGGAAGTTGCTTCTCCAGTTTCTTCGGTTTCTTCGGACGAAGACGTAGTCTATTTGGGCACGGAAACGAAAGGTAGTACGAGGTTTGCGGACATTGCAGAAGATCGTAGTGCCCGGAAGAAGCATGTACCAAGGGGGGACAACGTACATGGTGATGGGAGTGATGGTGTGATTATCACGATTACCGACACAAAACACGGAGGAATAGATGGTGAGGATCACAATTTATTTTCTGCTGGATCCCCTGAGGGAGAAAGTGAACTGGTCGCACGAGTGATATTGACACGTATTGGCGTCGAAGTATCATATTCTTTGCAAGCGCTGCTGCGAAACTAAACCTGATGGGACTGAAGGTGAAGACCTCCTTTCACGTTCCAAAAGCCGTGTAGTATTGAGACCCCTTTCTACGGAGATATCGCGCCTCACCTTCTGTGAGCGTGAATAATCTGGACAAACATTTCCTTGTCCTGACGTATCTTGAGAGACCTCATGCGAAGTACACGTGGTTCGAGAGATTCATGTGGAATTGCAAAAGATGAAGATCTCGACTTTCATGGACTTTGTCGATCGGCTCAACAGATTGCTGCAGGAAACGGTGGCGCAATTTCAACACAATTCTCTCGTGTCCGCTTTCCGTAGCATTGAAGGACAGAACGATGAGAACTACTTGCTCGCGTACTTTGTGCCACAAAGTGAAGAAGGAGACAAGGGGGCGTATGCAGGCAACATGACGGCGATGACTGGTCGGAAGCTTTACATTTCATCAGGTGAAATCTCGCCTGCTCGTGTAGTTGTGACGTTTACGCGTAACAAAAGTCCTTCAACTCAGCGAGGGATAGAAGGCTTTTGGCTTTCGAATCTCAAGCTTAAGATCGATAACGCATGCGTGACACTCGATGGCTATCGGTTATCACATGTACTAGCGACATAAGAGTCGCTGCGAGCAGCAATCGCGCGGTTCTATGAGCAATCTGTCAAGTCACAGGCAATGAATCTGATCGAATCCATCGAATTGACGTCGCTTGTGATGAGTATGGTGACAGGGGGTTTCACGTCCCTCGTATCTACGCTACGAGGGAAAGTCGATTCCGCTGCTGTAGCTGGTGCCAAAGCGCCAGTATTACTCACCTCCAGCTTGTCCAATGTGGAGAAAAGTGACGATCTGTTGAGCGTTCCGTTCCGGTACGAGCACATGTCCAATGGTGAAATTGTACGAAAACATTCCCGAGCATTGGACTCGTGCCAGATCAGCGCTGAGTTTTTACGGCAGTGTATTGGAGCCTTCGACGAAAAGTGGAGTTGCTGGAGGAGCAAGCGCGGCGGCGTAGCGCAGATCGTGAGCTTGTGGTATTTTCTTATGGTTACACTCCGACACTATTGACATCAGGTGACGTGTATTTCACGGTGCAATACAATGCTTGTAATGTGTACGCAACACGCAAGAATGCTCAACTCAAGGCCAATCGAGGGTACACGACGACTTTTACACTACAAGAGACACATAGCTGTTGGTCTTTAAAACGCGCCGCTACCTCGGACTGTAGAGTGCGGAACTTATCATGGATATAAGTGCGCAGGGGCGCAAGCTGCTCACGTAACTGCTTTATCACGTCATCGCGATCAGCCAATTCACGAACAGCAGGTGCGAGCTGCTGCCGAAGATCGGAGACGGTGTCCTCGTGCACCGATAGCGAGACGGTCAACGTGACGTTCTCCTCCTCTCGTGTGCGGCGTGCCTCCTCCCGGGAATACGCTTGTTGTATTAGCGCAATTGCGGTGTTTGCTGTATTCTGATCAAGCGCTGGAGCGCTGCTCGTGGTCGTGGAGGAGTTGTTTGGGGTCGTGGAAGTGCTATTCTCGATCTCTCTCATGCTGGATGTGCCGAAAGAAATGTGAGCTGCCTGATCAAGAGGGCCTGATCGATGATGTTGTGGTTGGCGGGCGGTGACTACAAACGATGACGTCACGGTGGATGGATGGCTAACGGCCTGATCGAAAAAGGTGCCAGCGAGATGATCGATCATGACACGACGAAAAGAATAGATGATCGAGGGCAGAAAACGGCATGATCGACCCCCCGCCCCAACCGCTGTACGGATGGGACGAGGCTCAGGGGCGGCTGTGGTAAAGCATACTACAATTTTTTGCGGTACCATAGTTGGTACAATAGTCAGTATAATAGTCGGTATAATCGTTGGTACAATAGTTGGCATAAGAGTCGGTAAAAAACTGCGGCGAACATGGACGGGGGATGGAAGGGACATCTGGGACGACGCGACAACTGATACAGTTACGTAACGGGTACCTCACGGTTAGCGACGGACGACGAATAAATCAGGTCGACTGGTCGACGGAGTACGTAGGGATGGACAGTTATGATTGGTTGATTTTAGGTAATTGGTAGTTTTAGGGATTTAAGCAATAATAAAGTTCTCCTTTTGCGTACGATCGAACAGATCGCTTCAGGGATGGTACATTTGCGCCTCCCCTACTAATAAATACGTCTACGTACCGGGCGGGAGCACTTAGTGCGTTTTTGGGCCACCGGTAGGCGTAGAGTGTGAGAACTCACCCCGCAACTCCGCCCGCTGTGTCAGAGGTTCTTCTGTAAAGTTTTTTTTTGGTCTTGGGAGCGTGATTGTCAGTGCTCTCACCTCTCCCGTTTGGTTCACGTTTGTCCCCTAGAGTTCGGCTGCTGTAAGCGCCCCACGGGAACCCTACGTGGATTAAGTGAAATCTCCCCCCTCGAAGGTCTAGGCTAGGAATACATATATTTAGGTGTTCCTTTAGGTGTTTAAGACTCCAGAGGCTCCGTGATCGGGTAGTGAAGACTTCCGCTGCCTGATCAAGTACCCTCTTCGCCGATCAACACCTGATAGACATTCTGCAGCTCGCTACCCGCGATCAACCACTCGCAGATCGCGCCAACTCGTGCTTGAAGGACTTTCAGTACCTGATCAAGCCTGATCAAGTCTGGTCACAGCTGATCAACTACTTTTAGCACCTGATCAAGCCTGATCACAGCTGATCACAGCTGATCAACGTCTTTCAGTACATGATCAAGCCTGATCAAGTCTGATCACAGCTAATCAACGACGTTTAGCGTCTGATCAAGCCTGATCACTGCTGATCAAGCCTAATCACACTTGATTCGAGCTTGATTGTACCTGATCACGCCTGATCAACACATAGGTCAACTAGTTACAAGTTTCCCCAATCTTGCATCAAGGAATTGTCGTGATTACATCCCCGCCACCTGGAGAGCGACCCACGCCCAAGCCGTCGGGTACACAAGGTGAGAAGAAACACAAACAGTCAAGGACAACCGGAGGACCCCCTTCGTTAGTCGGCAGTCCGGGCGCCGTGGTAACGCCTGATCAAGCCTCAAAAACTATGATAAGCCGCTTCACCACAGTCGGCTCGGCAGATGGTCAGTGATCTTGTCGCAGTGGTCCCTCGAGGTCGTCAAGTGCACCAAAGGAGAGGAACATATATTGGGCACATTGGCGGCCATTATCACCCCTCGGTATGAAGTGGATGAGGCTCTGATGGCGATTGCCCCAAGGAAGCAACCTCGACAGTCAATCTCGCTGCCTCCTCCGATCTTCGATCGGGACGAGGAACTTCTGGTCTTGAGTTTCGACGGATCGGCTAGCGTGAAGAAGAAGGTCGGCGCCTATAGTGCCGTACTGTGGAAGTTACCACAATGGTCTATAGTAGCATCCGCCGCCGATTTCACGCCTGACATGACGGTCAACGAGGCGGAATATCGGGGACTCCTTCTATGTCTTGATCTGCTGTCATCACAAAAAAAGGGCGGATCGTCATATGTGGTGACTCCAACCTAGTTATAAGGAAGATCACCGGGGAGATCGACTGCAAGGCGCCACGGTTAAAGTTGCTAAATGATCGGGTGATGAAAGCGCTGAAAAACTACCCCAACCACGAGCTATTGCACGTGAAACGGGACTAGAACAGAAGCGCCGACCACCTCGCGACCCAAGCCATGCAAGATCATACCGGGGCGACGATCACCGAGGAAGCCGTTTTACAGGAACTTATGGACATAAACAGGCTCCCGGAGTTGATCAAGCCCAAGGACAGCCCTGATCAGGTGCATGTGATGGCGGTGACTGGATCGCGAACTCGGAAGTCTCGCCGATCGTTCCCAAAGGAAAGGCTGAGTGAGTACGTTGTACAACAGTTAAGGGCGGAACGGATCCTCAAGGCACAGGACAAAGAAAAGTGGATCGTCAACTTGAAGGCCTATCTGCGCGGTGAACTGTCCAAGTTAAGAAATGATCAGGCGAAAGAGTGTACCAGGATCGCGGACAGTTACGATGTGGACGACAATGGATTGCTCTATTACTGCCGTGACATTGATCAAGACAGTGCCGATCGAGATCGACTTGCGAAACAGGTGATTCCTGAGTTGCTACATCCGGATGTACTTCATCACTACCATGTGAGCCTAGAAGGGGGACATCAAGGCATAGGTAGGACATACCACAAGATCAGGGACCACTTTCACTGGAGAGGACTTTTTCGGAGCGTGCAGAAATATGTGGGCTGTTGCACTGATTGCGAGACCGGAAAGGGCAGGCCGGTAATCAAGGGGCGATCGCCCGGGAATATTGAGGCTTCTTACCCTTTCCAGGTGATATCAATGGACCACATACCGTCGCTGCCCAGATCGACGAGCGGCAACACTGAGCTACTGATCTGTGTCGACCTGTTCACTGGTCCGGTGATTGCGAAGGCTAGTTCATCCCGTTCTGCGGAGCAGATCGCCCAGATTTACGAGGAATGCGTGTTCAGAAGGTTCGGCGCCAGCGAAGTTATTAGACACGGTCGGGAACCCGGTTTTATGGCTGAGGTGTTCCGATCGTTTAATAATATGCTAAGCCAGAAGCAGAGCGCGACGATGGAATATCGTCCTCAAGCGAACGGATCGGCTGAACGCATGGTGCAGACAATAACAAGGTCGATTAAAATGTATGTGGACGATCCAGACCAACGTGACTGGGATGAGTATGCAGAGAGAAACGTATTCGCACTCAACTCTTCGACCGATCGGGTCTGAGGAGAAACGCCTTTGTATCTGGCGTATGGATGGGACCCTCGATCGACACTTAAAGCGGCGATACCGATCGGCTGCACTCGGACCCGCGATCGCGATGCCCGTCGTTGGCGCATGAAGGTCCAGAAGCATGATCAACATGCGAAAGAAGTCGTCAATGAAAAGTTGCGACAGGCCACGCAAGATCGAGCAGTTCGGAATAACGATCAGGTCCGCCCTTATGGTATTGAACCAGGGGAGAGGGTATGGTTATTCCTCGATCGGGTCAAGGAAGGCTATGCAAAGCAGTTGGCTCATATGTGGCACGGTCCTTTCCGTGTGGCAGAGTTGATCGGTGAGCATGCTGCCCGTCTGATCACGATCGGCACGGATTACAATTTTTTCCGATCGAGCATGTGTCCAAACTGAAGCTGTTCAGAGAGTTCCCCGATCGGCCTAAAATACCCTGTCTGGTGGACGAAGCGGAGAGGTTCGATTTTGACGAAGCTCTGCTGCCGGAGGAAAGTTGGGAAAGGACATTGGAAGAGGACGAATTCGAGGTGGAGAAGGTGCTAAATGTCCGATCGGTCAAGAAGACACGTTTCGGTCGCACCCACCGAGAATATCTGGTCCGGTGGAAAGATCATGATGAAGCAACTTAATTGATAAACTTGATCTAAATTGTAGAGCACTGCTACGAGAGTTAGAGCGAGAACGAGTCAGTCGGAATCGCTTCGTAGTGATGCAGACTCATGAAGATACAGACCAAGACACGCAGTAGCACCGATCAGACCGATCGTTGTGAATATGTGTAAGGTCTGAATTATTGTGAACATATGATAAACTGTGATGAAATAGAGTAGTTGAGTGACGAACGTGATGATGATTTTTGCGATGTGAATGGAACTGTATATGATAACGTGTTGGTACAAGTTTGGATAAAGTGATGAATTTTGGTCAAGTGACCAGGTGATCAAGAAGTTTGAAAGAATGATGACATATATTATGAATTATCTGGTCATCTATTACCGTATCAAGATTCGCAATCACCCCGCAGGCGACCGATAGTCAGCGCCGGGTGATCTACAATCTGGTCCTGGAACTGATTACGCCAAGGCTCCTTCCGATCCATCTGGATCAAGGCATCCTTCAGGTCTGCAACTGGCTCGTCACAGCGGAAGCCGGGATACCAGATGCCATCCTCAGCTAACGCCCCGGGGCTCTCGATGCGACGCTTGGCCATGTGAAGAAACACTGGATATAAGAAAACGTCGAGGTCGCACTCGCGGGCCAACATCCCTTCCAGTACAAACTGGCATATGATCAGCCAGGCCTCGCCCGCTCAACTCCGGCGCTGTTTCCGGAGCTTCCGATACAGGATCAAGTCTACATCACGCAACTTCTGACCCGCGGGAAGGACGAGGTAATGGGTGGATTCCCATATCGCTTGGAAGTGGGCTGCATTGAAATTCCGAATTCGATCCAAGAGCGAATCGACCCAAGGAGTTGACGCAAATATAGAGTCCAACTTGGCGCTGAGCAACACCTCCCATGGCCGATCTCCATATACCAGATAGATCTTCGCTCCTGTAACTTGATCTGCTCGCCACGCAGATGGTTCAGGAGTCTTCGGAGCTGGAGGGAAGAGCCAAAAGTCGGGTCGGGACAGAAACCGGACGAGACCTTGTTTGGTCAGGGCTGACCGGTGCAAGCTACCGATCTGCCCCGGTGACCAAGGAATAATGGCGTCGAAAGTCCGCGATGGGAGAGGTCGATCTACAATCGATATTCCCTTCAATCGGGCGTGACGGCGCAGTCCAAATGTGCCAGGCTGGCAAGAAGGCACCGATCTGGGTGTTTCACGAGCCCGTGCAGTTTTGTTACTCTGGGAACTGATCGCCTGATCAGTCCCCGATGCAGACTTCATTGGAGCCGGACCTCGACGCCGATCGGACCGGGACTTAGATAACGCGCTGAGTGTGAACTCAGAATCTCCCGATCCGCTTTCCGAGTCCCCTCCGGAGGAGACCTCTGTGTGATGGGTACGAACAGCACGGGGGATCGAGGGCGCATGAGATTTGGCGATGTTAGAAGTATCATTTGCAGCCGAGATTGGGCTTGAGAGATGCGCCGTCGTCTTGGCTTGTTTTTGGGGCACCGCCCGCTTCTCCTCGAATTCGGAGTCGCGAGATATGCCCCGCGCCCTTGTGCCCCTCGGCGCGTCCTTGCGTTTACGCTTGGAAGTTTTCGAAATCTTGGAGTGGCGAATTTTAGCCAATGAGTGGTATTGTTCCCGACCCTGGTGTAGGTCGACCAGAACGGCCGATGCAGACCGGTCCGCGCTGGAGCTAATAGCCGGACGCCGGTACAGAAAGTCGGTCAGCTGTTTATGGCACTGCTCTACGGCAGCCCAACGGCGGTCTGACTCCTGGGTCCAGGTGTCCGATTGGCTCTGGAAAGACCAGACCTTATCGACCTGACCCTTGACCACGACCTGTAGCTCGCTGATCTGCCGCTCTAGGTCACCATGTTGGGTACAGAGTAGGGTCCGGTCGGACTGATCCTCCAACCTCTGCCGGTTGACCAGCGCGAGCTGTTCCCGGAGGTGTGACCAGTACGCTTCTAGGCGAGACAGATCATGCCGAGCGCCGATCAGCCCGTCCAATATGGGGCGGAGCTGATCGCAGTGGTCACGCGACTGTCGATCAGCCGCAAAAAAGGCGTCAACCGCTTGAGCGATGTCAGTGGGCAACCGATCTGCATACGAAGAGAGGTTAGGGCAGTTCCAAGGTGAAAATCGGATCGATCGACTTACCTCGCCCTGTTTGTTGGGCAAGCTGGGCCAGGAGATGTGCGTTCTCGGCAAGAACATCTTTCAACTGCGCAGCCAAGTGGGTCAAGGTGTCGAAATCCTTCCTCAGCGGCAGGAACGATGCATTCTTGGTGGCCAGCTCCGACTGAAGGTCGCAGATGGTTTTTCGAAGCTGATCAGACCCGATATGATCCCCATCCGGTCTGTCGGAAAATGGGGTGCTGCAAGAGCTGTCAGATCGGGTCGATCGGCTAAGGCAATCGATGTGTGGTGACTGGGCGCACAGGGCACCTGCAGGATCAAGCGTCAAGAGAAGTTACAAGGAGATCAGACGTACAAGGGGCGCATACCTGGTGAAGGCGGGGCCGAAGACCTGTCCATTGGTGGAATGTTGGTTGCCGTGAAGGTCAAGGAGGTCAACTGCTGGCGAAAGGGTTAACTGGTGGTGAGATCGGGTCGCTACCGTTGCGCGGCTGCGACCAGACTCAGGGGCGGCTGTGGCGAAGCGAAGGCAAAATTTTGGTCACCTTCTGTCAACGGCGTGCCGATCAGCTGGTCAGCGATCGGATTGGTGGAAACAAGGGGGCTTTTAAGCCTATCATGTGCAAGGAGTGTCAAGCGCACGGATTTTGGTAAGTCACATGGCATTGCGTGTATTTTACATATTTTAGTGTTTGGTACATATTGGGACCGTAAGGTTAGTGGAAAAGAAGTAAATTGGTCTTGAATTGGAAAAGTGGCTAAGAGGTCCTAAGAGACTCTCTAAAAGTTTGGTTTTCTAAGTCGCCTTCGCACGTCGTGGAGTGTTTGGGGGCAGAGGGTCGAGTAATCCCCTCCTGCCCATTATACCCGGCCGGGGCGCGTCGCAGACGCATTTGGCCCGCCGGAAGTCCTTCGACAGGAGTGTCCATTGGCTGACTTCTCACAAGTTTAAGTCACGTACGTTTGGAACGTACTAACAAGTGGATTGGTCTTTACGTGGAGATATCGTTTGTGGAATTCACGAGCATATTGGATCTTTACGTGGACATATTGGTTTACTATAACATTGGTTGGAGTTTAGACCGGCTTTGGTCTTCTCTCATATTGGTCAGGGGCTAGACCAGTTAAGTGGTCTACCCTCTATTATCTCGTATTGGTTGGGTCTAGATCGATTGGACGGTCGACCCATTGGACTATACATATTTCAAGTGTAACCGGTCTACAAGTACCCAGGGTGAAGAGTTCCGCCTAGGGTACACCCCCCCAGTACGGTCTGCATACTATCAGACCCAAGTCAACCAGCGACACGATCCACCGAGTATTGAACTAGCCCATTCCATCGGGTACACAATGTGAGATGGCAACGCAAGATCAGATCGGATCGCAAGCGAAGGTCAGCGGGGTACCCCCCGTAAGTTGGAAGGCTGGGCACGATGGTGGTCAGGTTCTCGACACAACTGTGTTCGATTTTGAACTTGACTCCACCACACCACCTGGAGAGCGACCCACGTTTAAACCGTCGGGTACACAAGGTGAGAAGAAACACAAGCAGTCAAGGACAACCGGAGGACCCCCTTCGTCAGTCGGCAGCCCGGGCGCCGTGGTACCGCCTGGTCAAGCCTCAAAACATTTTATCAGCCGCTCCACCACAAATATATATTCAGTTTACATTTCACTGAAAGACTACAGGACGCTCGACCCCGACCGGTCGCGCGCGTAGTGAGTGTAGTAGCGTAAGGGAAGTTCTTCCCTTAGCTACCCCCTTATTAAGGGAGCCTTGTGTTAAGGCGTTAGCTTGTGCTAACTAGTAAACCAAAGTGGAATCTTGGCCCCGAGTAAGAGAGTTCTCTCTTACTAAGCCCTTTATAAGGGCGTATCGGCTAAGTAGCGGCGAACGCCGCTTAAAGGAAAGTCTTCCTCTGTGAGCTAGCCGCACCGTGCGTGTACGCACCGGCTACACAGCCGATCCACGTTTACCCTCGCCATCTGCCATCCCTTGCATCACCAGCTCTTTTTCGTCAAATTCGAAGAGGTCTTCCATGAAGCGGTGTGGTGAAGTGCTATTGGAAATTTTTGACCAGCATGTACCAGTGTACCAGTTATCAAGTTGGAGCGATCGGGTTGGCTAAAAGGATGGAGTGTTTTGGACCAAACGTGTGTCTGGAGTGTAAGGTACGCATATTTAAGGTGAGGCACACGGTTTTGCATGTAGTTTACATATTGAATTTTAATTGGATATGAAATATAGTGTTCGTTTTGTTTGGGTTGCATAAGCCGCCGCTCCGCAGGAGCTATTGGGAGCAGAGGGACAACAGGGTCCCCTCTAGCTCATTTTTCCCGGCCAGGGCACACCTCCACCGGAAGTCCCACGACGGGAAGCACTCACTACACTTCGTTCACTCAGACCTCAAGCCACACACGTTTGGAACGTGTTATTCTCTTTCGTATTGTCTGGGTCCCCACATCGCCTTGAGCGATATGCCCCAGATTATTGGTTGGGTCAACGCGCCGTTCCGCCCCAAATTTCTATTGACTGGGTCTACGCGTCGTTCCGCCGGTCCGCCCCGGGATTTCTATTGTCTGGGTCCCCTCACTGCTCTGCGCGGTCAGCCCCAGATATTCCCCCGCATTTGGAGTGACGATTTCCGCTCCATTTACAGATCGGTTTCATTTGGATTATCTATCGTTGGTTTTCGGTACAAGTACCCCAGAAGTGGTACCACCCATATTGATACTTATCAAGATCCCTACTAAGCGACGGTCCACCGAGTGTGTAACCACCCATATTGGTACTTGTCAAAATCCCCTACTAAGCGACGGTCCACCGAGTGTGTAACCACCCATACCAATGGGTACACAAGGTGAGATGATTGAAGACAAATCGTACTCGGCGTCTTGCAGTGCTGATCGGTCGCCCGATCGGCTTGAGGACCTTCGCATGCAGGTTGAAGCACAGTTGTACAGTCATAGAGAGCGTTTCTGGGGCCATGCGATTACGCGTTTTTGTCTTCGTGAGACTCAGGCTGGAAAACAAGCGCTAGTTCACTGCTGCATGAGGGACAATGGCGAACATCGTCACTGCGAACCGACGGAGGACGGGCGCGTGGCCGGTAAAAGACTGCCAGTACTACGAGCTTCGGTAATAGGTTGGTAAGGTGTGAAAAGATGTGTCGCTGTTGCCATAAAAGATCGCTTCTTTGACAAGTTGGGTATCATATGCCTTTCAGAAGTCCCAAGGTTTTGCTCGCAGCAGGATCCTTCAGACGAACGTGTTCATGGAATACTCGCGAGATTGCCAGCTTCCTGTGCATGGGTGAAAGGAAGAGGGATATGAAATAGATTGGATCATCCAACTAGCGTGCAAGTCTTCCTAGAGCACCCAATGCATGCTGCTGGAGAGCAGGAAATTTACTATGCATCTTGGAGATCTTCCAGTGAACCTAGCAACAACATTAATGGACAGTAAAGCAATTATCGATGAATTCACTCTCTATCCTTGCACATGACATCTTTCTCAAAGAAACTCGTTCAGGACATCAGCCAAAGTGGTTGTACAATTCTCAAGACGTCCAATCGCGTCCACAACCGGCTTCAGAATTGCCATGTCGATGATGCATCTGCAACATTTTGTTAGATTAACCAATTTCCCTCACTTTACTGCCTTTCAAGTTCATGCCAGGGGCTGCAAAGACGTTGAAGTCAGTGCGGAGCGACCACCCCTCCAGCGCGGGGCAGCGCCATCTCCCGCGTCTTTATATGTCCACGGGTGCGAGTCCTGTTGATCAGACGCCAAACTTTTCGTCTCATTACGCGCTATCCGCTTCTCCGACCTCTGTCGCGTACTCAACGACATTAGACGACGCTATTAGTGGCCTGCTCTCGCGCTATCTGCCAACGTTTTTCGATTTGTTGGATAAATTTCAGTATGAAAAGGTTATTTTATGAAAGTTTGCTTTTGGGGTGTGTGGCAAGAGCTTATGCCGAATATTTTGTCGTTTCGCTGTTGAATTCGTGTGCTGTTATGCTGCAGGCGCTGCAGATTTTGGGAGAAAAAGAAGAGACTCAATGGAGAAATTGGAATGCATTTAAAGTGATGCTGAAGCTTGCGGCATCGTGTGAGAGCACGTATGTCTATCGGTTGAGGTTGACAATCCAATAAACGTTAGACTGATTGTCAGGCTTGTATGTGAATAGGTACCATTTGATGAATTATTTGAATGCGGATTTAGTACAGTCGGACACGATTGAGCATATGTATGGCAAGCTATTGGTACTAATGAATCACTTGGCTGATGAATTGAAGCCTATCGCGGCCAAAAAGAGTCGATTCAGTTCAGTTCATGCGCGGACACCGAAAAATCATGCTGAAAAACGGGATAGTAGTGCAAATGGACGTCGTGCAGAGAGATCAGGGGACGATAATGAGTATACCTCAGATCAGATGCTAATGACGGAGCTTGACACGTGCGATGGCTTGAGCTATTTCGTTGAGTTGCTGGAGCAAGGAGCGGAATTTTTTTCGGTGCGTGGTCAAAAGAATCGTTCTTTTCTTACTTGTTTATGACTTTGTTACTTTGTCAAAAAGCTTCGTATTCCAATGATACAGATCTATCGTGAGTTGGCACTTTCCATTGTGCGTCGTAACAACCACTATGTATGGAAATGGTCTTATTTGTTTTAGTAGTGTGATCACGGATGCCCCTTACATTGTCCCTGCTTGTACTACACTAGATGCTCAAACGAGTTGACGCCCTTTTACTGCATTTGGAAACGTTCAGTCATCCTCTTTTAGAAACGATGAAGAAATCTTCGATTGAAGAGCTTAGCACAGTGCATGCTGCCTTCGAATGTGAAATTCGGGTGACAGAGTACGACCTTACTCGTTCCATAGTGGCGCTCCATCGGCTTAAAGTAAAATTACGGTGTTGGAGTGATCATATTGATACTGTCTCCGACTATCCACTGTTTGAAGGCAATAGCAAAGATTTTGGTCCAGATGGTCAGGATGAACGTCTGCTTCTTGATGAATCCGATGATCTCCCGTCGAACGGAATATGCTCTGGTTCAAGTCACCAGTCTTCTTCGTCGTCGCTTTCGCGTAGTCACGTATTAAACTCAAGCCCCAGTAATGCATCTCAAAATGTCCTTAGTGGCGGCATGTCTTGTGGAATTTCTTCTTTTGTGGAGTCTCGAGTGTCCAACAGTGGTGGACGATTAGGGGATACGTGCGATAATTCTTACGAAGTCGTGAATGCAATGACCACGCTTAATAAACAACAGTCGGGCGCGTTATTCAATACGAATTTGAGCCCAGCTTCCGCTGAGGTGCCAAGTACGTTCAAGCATTTACTCTCCCGGAGCAGCTTTTTACTGCGAAACGGTGCGTCGACATCTACTTTCCCCATTCGACGGGATCTTGTTCCGAATCCAGGCAACCACTATATAAATTCGAGCATTGCGAACTCCTCGATGCCAAGTGATGCACTAGAGCAAGCTATACTAGGTGGTGGAGGAAATGGTACGTGGGAATATGGAGGAACTGTAGGTACAACGCTCGGAAATAGCCAAGGACTTTCAAACGGTGGCGGGATGGCTGGCGGTAGTCTGAATCCGACTGCCGCTGAAATGATAGCGTCCTCAATGAAGAACCAGGAGCGTGACGATGGGTTTGCTCTTCCCGTGTTTCTATGGTCGAAGCGCTTTTACCGCTCGCTTGTGGCAAAATTCACGCTGTATTTTCATCGCTGGATCGAGCCATTTGAAAAGAAGTCAGACTACCTGGCGCTTGAACTCACTCGCTTTATCAAAACTCCACTTGGCATCTCGTATCTCCAGTTAATGGATGTGTTGCTCTCTCGAAGTTGTACGTGGCAATCGTTTTGTATGTAAACGCGACGGACTGACCATGAGATACTGTTGTGATCAGCATGTCGAGGAGATGGAAGTAAAATGTGTATCATGCTTGTTCTTGATACACAAGCTCTTGAAAACAAGGGTGCCCATTACTATGAAAATGGATACCGTTGTCCAAACTCGACCAATGCACTGTATACTTCAACCACGCAAGAAAAAGAGAATGAACAAGAAGAAATGAGGCATAGATCTAACGTCGTAGCTGGTACTCTAGGGATAAATAGCTGCACCCCATCTCCCGTATCTTCTAGAGGTGGAGGGGTATCCCCAGCAAATGGATGCCGACGGTCACTGGATCAACACACTAATCATACCTTGTTTATGCGAGTTGATCGGGAGGAGGATGAAGAACAAAACGATTTTTCAGAGCTATGGGGCCTTCGGAGTTGGCCAGCAGTGTTTTGCTATCCGGAAGGCTCAACTGTCCCAATTGATCACTGGCCTAACATTGTTAGTCTCATTATGGATAGCGGCTCATTACTTGATTCGGTTCGCCCAGTGTAAGATTCAGACTCATCTATGGTTGTATACATGCTAACTGCTTCATTCTTGATGATTATCAGCTTCATGCATTGCGAGCGGCGTTTAAAGACGACGTATCACATTACGAGAGTAGACGATGCCATGTACCTGGTTCTACTTGCCGAGGGCGTGAACAAACTCAACGAAAAGTTTGCTCAGGTATGTTTTACTTTTTGCCATGACTGTATCGCTTATAGATGGAAGTTAATCTTCAGTGGCATCCAGGATTTTATGCAGACAGTAACAGAAAATTTACAACACTCGGGAGCTTTTGCGCCTAGTATTATTGTGCCAAATCTACTTTCCTCGGCATAGCCAAGTGAGAAAAGTCTTTTGCACGTATCAATCGTTCAGTTATTGCTTATCGAACACGTAAGCTAGAGGATATACACAGGCTGGACGTCACTCGGTAAAAACACGTCAAGAGTGTCCACACACTTGATCATTCCGTCCGAGCGTCGTTCTTTCAACACCTCAATTCCTCGTTTGCTATAAACCCGACCATTGGGAAGTACGAAAGGAGGGTTGTGCTCGTCTATGACAGTTTGAGTTACGCGGCAAAGAAGTCGCGAGTGTGGGTGGTAAGCAAATGGAAGTTCTGAGCACAACTGACTGCCGACTTCACTGCATGCAGGGCAGACAGGTATGAATGCCTCAGAACGACAATGTTTGCGTTTTCTGCTACATGAAGCCACTTGGCCCGTGTGACCTGAATCGTCATCCTCTACCTGCGTTGTTGCCTTCGACTTGAACCACACCTTGAAGCTCTCATTGCTCCTTTCTTCACTGTCAGCATCATCTGCGGCTTCTTCACTTTTTCGGCGTTGTCTTTTACTATGAGATTCACTTTTTAAAAGCCTGGCCTTCAAATTTGCGTCTCGAATCTGATGACATGCTCGTGTATTGAGCGTAGACAACCCGGCGTATAAGCTGATACACAGTGACGGCGGATCGTGCATTCCATTCACGTCATTAAAAATTTTACAAAACATGTTCTCCAAGTTGAACCATTGCTCCACCGCAAAAATCGCTTCATACGCCTCGATACCGCATTTTTCAGGCGTCTTAAACGCCAATGTCGCCGTAGCTATCTGAAGTTTACTGATCGCAGCATCACGAAGCGTCCGATTATCCGGCTGCATTGCCAACGGTGTCAGATACGTCTGCGCGTATTGAATAGCTTCCAATGGCTGTTGACCGCGCACAAGTTCGATAAAATCTTGTAACCTGAGGTGAAATTCCAGTGGAGATTCCAGACGTCGCAGCCGTGGGCCATTTTGTGAACACCAAGCAATCGCTTTTTCTGTATGAAATGTTCGGAGGTCTGCGAGCACCACTTGGTATTCCCTATACACATCGATATCGACCAAAAAGTCAATACCTACATAGGTTTGGACACAAATCACGGCAAGAATGAGATCCTAACTCAAAGAAAAAACGACATGGAACTCAAAAGAGGAGAGCTGATAACTAACTACCTTTTCTCTCTGTCATGATCTTGGCACTTTCATGATATCCTTGTCCAAGCAAGTAGTCCGTAATCAGTCGGTCTTTAAAAGAATTTTCTTCACTCTGGCGAGTGATGACAGCGTGATCACCATCACTCTTTGTCTCTTGCAAGGTTTCAAGGTATTGCACACGCTTTGTACAGCTCTCGAGTTTCGTCTGCTGGACCACAACATTGTCCTTGGTACTCTGCTTTAAAGTCTGCAGTCTATCAGCCAGCTGAGCCAATTTTTTAATCGCAGCCTCGACGTCCATGTGATGGCCTGGTTGCTGGGCACCGCCGTCATCTAGCGCCTCAATCTGGGCTGTTACTTGGGCTAGCTCGCGCATCAGTTGTTTCTGGTACAGTCGGAAATTCTTGACGGCACCTTCAAAAGGTACACGCACGAGCGGGTAGCTTAGCTCCATGACAAGGGTAAAGGGAGAATCTGGACGAGGTAACGCAACTCCACACAGATGAGAATGCAATCGAAGAGAGACAATTCAGTAAAGTTATTAGAGGAGAGTTGACTTTTCTTCCGAGTGCTAGATCATATGAAGGTATGTAACCTAAGCTTACATAAGATGGATCCTAAGTAACAAAGAAGACTGCAGCTTGTGGGCTTGGTGCCGAGTGAGTTTATCAGAGACTGATACTGTACGGCATAAGCAGTAGTAGTGCCACATGCCTTTCTTCAAACTGGTTTTTTGGTGTTAGGGATGGAAAGTTTCGGAAATTTATTTATATTTCGGAAATATGTCAGGAGTGGAAGAGAATAAACTGAGGATGTTGAACCTTTTGGTTTCGAGGCTGGATATAGTGTAATTTAGGCCTAAAGAGCTGGAAAGTGAATGAAATTTTATCATACACAATGTCGATTTTGGAATGTCCAAAATGTCCAAATGTCCGATCTATTCGAAATGCCCGAAATACCCTCCGCCCCGTCGGTACGACCGGGTACTACTACACTGGTAAGCATATATTAGCAAATGTCAAGTGTCGGAAGTTGACACGAGTTGGGGGCACGTGTAACTTTCTTTAATGGCAGTTCAGTGTTAAAATGGCACAGAAAACGTTGCGTTCACTTCACACGATCAAGACTCACCTGCTGATAAAGTTTCAGCGTGGGAGGATCAGTGGAAGGTATCAAACTGGTGCGCGCGCGCCGTAGCCGTAGAAGAGTTCAGTAGGCGTACTCACTATATGAAAGCAAAAGGAAAAGTAAGTATATTATTTAAGGTTACTTAAGTAGC
>CM047580.1:30028921-30051007 GCA_026184515.1 Peronosclerospora sorghi
ATTCCGGAAGAGTGCAAAACCAAAAATGGCTACACACTCTTCCAACATTCAGACCGTTAGCACCTGATTGCCGTTGGGATGGAAGTTTCTTTGAAAGAAGAGCGCCCTACCTGGGCAGGATGGAATGCGACTTAAAAGGTAAAAAATATACTAATTATAAATGCGTACTTAAGAACCTAACCTAAAACTTAATAGAAGGATAAAATCCTAAAGTACCAAAATGCATAAACGCAAAAATGGCCACAATGACTTGAAGTCCGTATGCAACCTAATGCCAGGCTGCATATACGCATCACTTGAAGTCCTTATGCAGCCTAATACCAGAATGCATATACGCATCACTTGATAAAACTTCAACAGCATCAAACCCGGCCCGGTTACCCACAGGAAGAAACCTGAACTTGAGGGCAATTACTTCAATTCCAAATCTCAAAGTTGCAATCAGTACAAAGCCTCCGCTATAGCTAGCAAAACTACACCTTTGCCGTCCAAAATGAAAAGTTTGGCGACCGAATGTGGAATGGGTAGCGAAGTAAATATAAATTTCATATTTTTTGTGACCAATTTGAATGGGTAGCGAAGTAAAATATAAATTCCATAGCTTTTGTAACCAAAGTGAAAAGCATTTCAACCAATGTGAAACGAAACAATTAATATAAAAAGATAATTCTTATATACCTTCACACTTTTGTCGTATGTGACGATGCACGGTCTGTGTAACCGGGTTACATGTGGTTACATTAGTGTACGTAAGTACGCCACGGTTAAGGTCAGATATTGACCAGTCCGAAAGGTTCGGACTTATTGGTTGTTTTAACCAATCAGGGCAGGAGCCCTTTGTGAAGGCGTGGCAGCCTGCCACGTGTTAGTACACAGGTGGTGTACACTACATTTCAGCTAGGTACGACTTGAATAAGCTCTACTTATTATTACATATAGTTTACATTAGTTTGATTAACTTACGCTAGTTACATATATTAAATATAAATCAGTTTACAAAAATACTTAAGACTTCTAGGCGCGCGACCACGCCCGGTCGCGCGCGCAGTAAGTATTGTAGCCTAAGGGAGTTCTCCCTTACGCTACCTCCCTTTATAATGGAAGCCTTGTTACAAGGCGTTAGCGAAAGCTAACTGTAAACCACCCGGGGAATCTTGGCCCCGAGCAAGAGAGTGATCTCTTGCTAAGCCCTTATACAAGGGAGTATCGTCTAAGTAGCGGAGAACGCCGCTTAAAGGAAAGTCTTCCTCTGTGCGCTAGCCGCACGGTGCGTTTACGCACTGGCTACGTCTGGTAGCATTTGTAGTCAATCCAACACCTGTGTTGGTGATCAACATCCTCTGCAAGGGATGGATCCGGTCGATTGGGGTAAGCTAACCCCCGTCCAACAGGAAGCCTTTAAAAAGCTGTTACCCATATTTGGTGTGGATGGCATGCGCCATCAAGTGGAGAAGGGCCTCGATTCCGTGCGTGAAAGGGTGAATGCCTTATCGCCCATGGGGTGAGTCTTCGCGGGAGTTATCCCGCGTCTACGGGGGTGCGCCCTCCGATGTCCTTTAAGATAAAGGAATTCACCGGCGAGAAAGATGAAAACCTTTATGTGTGGGCTTGAGAGTTTGAAACCGCATTCGCCACCGCGAAAGTGATCGAGGATCACCTGCAAGTGGGACTTGCACTGACCCATCTTACGGGCAAAGCCCGTACATGGGCGTTTACGTGTCAGGATTCGGTCACGACCGTGTTCCCGAACTGGGGAGTCCTTATGTAGCCGGTGCGTATACGTACGGCGCGACTAGCGCACAGAGGAAGACTTTCCTTAAAGCGGCGTTCGCCTCTACTTAGCCGATACGCCCTTATTAAGGGCTTAGTAGGAGAGAGCTCTCCTACTCAGGGCCAAGATTCCCGGGTTAGTTTACGGTAGCCTTTGCTAGTGCCTTAACGGCACGGCTCCCTTACTAAGGGTGTATCTAAGGGGAGGGCTCCCCTTACGCTACGGCACTCACTACACGCACGACCAGTCGAGGTCGTGCGTCTGTACGATAGAGTGAAATGTAAACTGAATATATTTAATATGTAATTATTTAAACTAATATAAACTATATGTAACACTAAGTAGAATATTCCTAATTCGTACCTAGCTAAAATGGTGTACACACCTGTGTACTGACACGTGGATGGCTGACACACCACCACACCAAGGGCCCATGCCCTGATTGGTTAAAATAACCAAAGGTTCAAAATCTTTCAACCCGGCCAATACTGACCTCAACCGTGGTGTACAAATGTACAACAACACTCAGTGTTACCCGAATGTAACCCCGTTACATTCTCCCCCATCAAGACTATTGCTTACGCAATAAACAAAATTTTGTTGGAGAACTCCAACGCCAGTTCCCCTGGCCATCCATATGTACACCTCCAGTGGTGCTATGGCGTCTCCTCTAGAAGAGGTAGACTACTCCAAAAACTCGGAAGTGGATGCCTTTGGGGATACCTCCCCAATGGTGAGCCGCTCCGACAGCGCCGAACTGCGTTGTCGGCAGCCTAATCCCTTCCCCACACGTGAGGAAAATGCACTAACCAGTGCGGCACCCCTGCCCGTATCGGATGATACATCCGAATCGCCAAAGGCGATCGTCACTAATGAGCTGGACGCAGCTCAAGACACTCAACTTGCCGCATAGGCACTAAGGTCTGCGTTACGCGCCCCCAAACGCCCGTCAAGGGCCACTTATAATTTCGATGGTCCTCGCGACCTTCCAAAGTGGGCCAGGCGTTTGGTAAGGTCTAGTCTAGCGTCCTATACCCCTGGCCCCGCGGCTGAACAGCCGTACCAACGCGAACGCCGTGAGAAACTCCGGCAACACTGCTTACACAAAAGCAGTTCACTAGCGTCTCGTACCGAGAGCGCTTAAACAGGGAGGCACAACGTGCCCCTGTTGAGAACCTCCGCGAGGTTCCTTTCGTTCTTTCTCCGGGAGAAAGTGCCGATGATGCAGAGAAGAAGTTCCACGCTTGGGCGGAAGAGGAGAAGCTTCTCCCCAGCTTCGATGAGCTGCATGACAGCTATTCCCGTCGAGACATTTGGGTGGAGAGAGTGTTGCGCCTTACATTTGCCAAAGCTAAGGCGATGGAGCAACTACGTGCTCCGTATCGCACTCGCTACACCAGCGCCCCTGTCTCCACCATGGTGTCCGGAGACAGTGTGGTCGCCACATCTGCCTCCGGCAAACTCCCACTTATTGGGAGTGAAGGGGCTTCTCATGACCCTCTGGTCGTTGACCTACAGCGGGATTCTCCCGCTCAAAAGCGTCAACGACGTCGCGGCAATCCTGCCGTAGGGGAGTCTCGAACTCCCACGAACTCTGTGAGTGTGGATAACCTTTCCACTTCACCAGATACTGGGTTTGACCCAGATGATGGTGCCGCGCCATCAGCCGCTCCACATGAAAGTGTGGAGTACTCTCCGCATCGAGCATTGGAGGAGGAGGTCGCGCAATTGCGACGTGAGATTCGCGCGCGCTGTGATCGACACAGCCTTCGCATCCATGATCTCCACGAGTGGATCCGCGATGAGCGGGATGCCATGATCGCTTCGAGAGGCGGCTTGCCTCTCTCGAGACGACCGTTGCGGAGCTTCGTGGTCGCATTTTAGCCGTTTCGGGCATACTTCGCCCTGCGGTGCCTTACAGCTATCCGCCTTTCCACCCTCCTCCAGGAGGGGCCCCGCCTCCGGGTCCTGGTATGGCTTAAGCATACCGACATAAAAGGTTGGATGCGTACGCATCGCCTTCGGGATTTCTAAGGTGTACGACAAGCCCTTTCGGGCTAACACCTTAAAGGGGCCCACAAACCTGGGACGCAGTTTATTGAGCAACACATTTGAAACTGCATGTGTAGGAAGATTTTTAGCGTTTAATAAAACACTTTCTCCTACTTTGTATACCTTTTTGTTACGCCGCCCCTTTCGATCAGCTTGTTCCTTCTGCTTGTCTTGGATTTCCGCCATGGCATCGCAGACGTGTCGTAAGACACTAAGGCGCGTCGATAAAAGCTTATCGATGTGCTTTCGCACAGATACAGGGCTGACATCGGGGAATCCTCCCCCCTCAAGACCTGGGCCACACACATGTGGCGTCAACGGAACCCTCGGATTCACCAATCCGTTCACGTAAAACGGGATAAGCCCCGTAGATGCATGTACCGAATTGTTGATAGCAAATTCAACCATCGGAAGCATCTCACTCCAAGTCTTGGAGAATCCGGACATAAACTCCGGAGAATATCCTCCACAACGCGATTAACGCGTTCCGTCTGACCGTCCGTCTGCGGATGATTCGCAGTGGACATGATGATCTTGGTGCCTAGCACCTTAAACAACGCTCCCCAGAATTGTCCCGTAAAACGGGGATCCCGATCCGACACAACGGAATCGGGTAGACCATGCTGTCGAAAGACACGGTCTAGGAACACTTTTGCTGTTCCCTGTCCATCTATGGACTCTGGCACCGCCGCCAGGTGAGCCATCTTGATCAAACGGTCTACAAAGACCAATATGCCGATGTTCCCGGACTTATCCTTCGGAAAACCGAAGATAAAATCCATGCTAATGGATTTCCAACACTCCGTTGGAACCGATAAGCTCGCCAAAGGCGCAGCTGAACTTGCAGAGGGTTTAACCCTCTGACACATCTCACAGGTGCGTATATACGCACCAACCCACTTATACATGTTGGTCCACCAATACAAAGCGCTTAAAGCACTGTAGGTCTTATCCCGACCTAAATGACCCCCGGTAGGGGCGTCATGTGCCTCAATGAGGACTCTATACTTCAGTTCCTCATCATGAGGAACTACCACCCGCAGAGTGTCCTCCGCGCTCGTGCTATAAAATAGCAGACCGTCACAGTACCTGTAACGGTGTAAACGAGCTTTAGCTCGACTTGACAGGGTTACTCAGACTACCCAAGGCCCTTTTCACCTAACGCGCTGATTAGCGCTGTACACTGTGGGTCTTTCTCATACGCCTGGCGTATGAGATCCACCACAGATGTGGTGACGAATGTCGCGTGAGCGAGCTCGTAATAGGGACGACGCGATAACGCGTCTGCAAGCAAGTTCTGCTTGCCAGGTTTATACTTAACCTCAAAGTTGTACTCCGCAAAGAAGGAGAGCCAATGGGCCATCCGTTGCGAGAGATGAGGCGACTTCGTCTCTGTCCGTAACGACGCGTGGTCAGTATAAACCACGAACGGCTTTGGGCCGAGTAGGTGAATCCTAAATTTGACAAGAGCATACTTCATTGCAAGTAGCTCCTTGTCATGAACGGTATAATTCCGTTCTGCAGCTTTAAGCTGCCTCGACTCAAACGCAATTACGCGTTCCCTTCCTGCATCGTCTGCTTGTAACAAAGCACATCCGATTGCGAAATCGGAGGCGTCGCAGACGACACTAAACGTTTTCCCAGAATCTGGGAGAGCAAGAGCGGGAGCTTTTAACAAGCTCCTCTTAACCGCTTCAAAAGCGTTTTGGTGTTTGGTTTCCCAACACCAATCAACGTCCTTCTTAAGAAGTTCGGTTAATGGCTTCGCCATTTCAGCGTGATTCTCGCTGTACTTGTGGAGATAATTGGCTAATCCAAGCCACTTCCGTAAATCTCTAAGATTTACAGGCGAAGTATCTTTGGTGCAGAGTAAATTCCTTACCGATGAAGCATCCGAGGAAAGGAATTTACTCTGCACCAAAGATACATTTAAATGAGTTCTTATATAGCTTATGCTCCCGCATACGTTCGAGCACCGCTCGAAGGTGTATCAAATGCGTCTGAATATCATACGAGTCGCCTTCCGCGGCACTATGAACGAATATATCGTCGAAGTACGTCTGAGCGTACTTGCTATGTGGGCGGAAGAGTTGAGTCTACAAGCGATTGAAAGTCGCTGGTGCATTTGAAAGCCCTTGTGGCATAACAAGCCACTCCCACAACATGCCACTAGGCGTGCTAACCGCTGTCAGCGGAATATCGGACGCTCGCATGATCACCCGATAATACCCATCCACCAGATCTAAGGCACTGTACACAGTACAGCCCGCCATATTGTTCTGGAGGACATACTTCCGAGGAATCGGAGTCTGCATGGGAACAGTAGCTGCATTCAGCTTGTTGTACGCATGTACAATGCGCCACTTTCCGTTCGGTTTACGAAAACAAAAGGTGGGAGATGAGTGAGGAGACTTGCTCTCCCGTACCATCCCTGCCTCTTCTTTCATCTTGAACTATGCGTCGATGACGTCGCATTGCTCCTTGGGGAGAGGCCACTGCCTAGTGACGCAGTATTTGGTTCCAGGAACCAAATCAATTTCATGTCGGACTCCCCGATCCGGAGGTAACCCCATCGGTGGGTTGTCACTAATGACATCTCCAAATTCCTTTAATAAGGAATGGTAAGGGTCCTCAGGATCCGCGAGGATCTTGAGGCCGCTTCGGGCATTTAATGCCTGTTTGGTTTTCACCAAAACTGACTCGTCCATCATGGATGAGGAGTTCAACTCCTCTTCCGGACGCAACACGACGACCTCGTCGATTTCATCTGCTTTCAAAGCAGTCTCAAACTCGTTGAAGAACATCTCCTCCAACGACAACAGTTCACCTACCACAGGCAACCGTTCCAGGCTTACGCCTTCTGTGACAACACCTGTCACACTATTCAGCATCCTGTAGGACTTCTGACTACTGGTCTCGGAACTCATCCCGAGACCCAGATGGGGGGGAGTCAATTGCCCCATCTATTGGAAGCACCACGCGCCTAACCACAGAGGTCTATACCTCTACCACCGGAGACTCGCCGTTCTCACCTATAACGTCGTAATCGGAATCATTTCCGACGTGCGAAAGAGACGAACTTCGGGTTTCTTCGCTTGGAAGCGCCTCGCGCTTAACCACAGGGGTCTCTACCCCTACCACTGGAGTCGCAACTTGTTCGCCGGACACGGCGTGGTCGGAATCAATTCCGACCTGTAGAGAGACGAACTTCGGGTCTCTTCTCTGAGCGCCTCGCGCTTACCCTCAGAGGATTCCACCTCTATCACTGGCGACTCACCAGTCTCGCCTATATCGGCGTGGAGATTAACCGCCGAATCCCCCTCGTCAAGGAACACTTACTTGACCTCAGTGGGACTGATCATCTCAGACATCCCAATCTCTGGCATCTAATGCCAGAATCGCTTTTGCGATAGAGCAAAGGTGGGTTCATGACTCGCCAATGCTTCACCCGACCGCGGGTGCGTTCAGCCAATGGACTTAGACTTCCAGTCTATCCATGGCTCGTGGCGTTCCAGCCACTTCATGCCCAGAATGAGGTCATACCTCGAGTCCAAATCCAGGACTAGGCTACGTTCTAAGCTGTCGAAGTCTGAAAACTTCAGCTTAAGGTCAATCGAGACCTTGGGTACAGAAACCTGTACGCCCGTCGCAAGACGGACCGTGAAAACGACACGAGAACGTGCCTCTAGGGCCTCGGCGTACAGCCGACTCTTCACAACAGAAGCTCGTCTGACATAATTTTCAGACGCTCCAGAGTCTATCAAGACTTTCCAAGGATTATCAAATTCTTTCACGTCCGCAGGGACTACCAGCAACCCTGGCCGGTACACAACTCGGTGCTAGAAAGCACCGTTTCCCTCGGGGCTTTGTACTGTCGAGCCCTATCCTGGGGTTTAACAGCACTGAGGGGTCCCACAGTAGGGCGCCCGCACCTACTGGGAGCCGTCGTTTCCCGACGGCTTGGGCGAGGGCCTTTTTGCCGCCCTCGGCCCCTTAAAGCGATAGTCTCGCTGGGGGTTTCTCGGAAATCTGTTCCGCAGATGATCCGTGCTTCCACACAGGAAGCATCTCAGCGGCCCACGCCGCTGCAACATAGCTAAGAGCTCTGCCTCGAAGCTCTGTGAAAAAGAGTCGGAATGACTCTTAGAGGGAGGTTTCTCCTCCGCTTCGACCTGACTCAGGTCCATGAGTTCGGGACCCACCTTAGAGGAACGGAAGTTCCTCTCGGCGTTAAACGCCATCTTGAATGCCTCATTGCCGAGTAGCTAAATTTATTTTGGATAATTACTGAAAGCATCTAAGTAAGAAACCATTCTTAAAAAATTTTCATATAAAAACTGTAAAAGATGATTACATTGATAGGTTTTAAGTGTAAGTATTGTAAAATATTTAGCTTTAAAATACTAAAAGTTTTAAAAATAAAAATAATATTTATTTCTTTGCTTCCAGGGATTCGGGTCGGCATCGGAACAATTCCGAACGTGCTGGCCCTTCTCTCAGGCCTCCCATGAAGACGGGGATGGACACATCGTCCGAATACGCTTTCGTGTACATCCCTGCCAACAGGGTCTTAAGCTCCTGGATATAAACCTCCAGGTCCTTAGTGCCTTGACGGCACCTTAGGAACGCCAGTTGGTTCTGGAAAACCAGATCAGGCGTTGCGTACATGTCCGTAAGCTTCTGCTTAGGGACCTTCCATGTTGGAAACACGTCCTTGACTGATTCCGAGCATGTAAACGCCCGTGTACGGGCTTTGCCCGTAAGATGGGTCAATGCAAGTCCTACTTGCAAGTGATCAGCGGTCATGTTTGCTGTGGAGAAGGCCGTTTCGACCTCTCGCAACCAAACATAAAGGTTGTCACCCTTCTCTCCGGTGAAATCCTTTATCTTAAACGATGATGGAGGGCGCACCCATGTGGAATGACCTCCACCGCAACTCGCCTCATGAGCGATGAGGGCATTCACCCTTGCCTTTACGTCCTCAAGGCCCTGCTCCACTAGGAGCTTCTTGCCTTCTTCCCTTGTTAAGGGTAACAGCCTTTTAAAGGCTTCCTGCTGGACGAGGGTCAAACTATCCCAATCGTCCTGATTCATCCTTTGCAGAGTATGCCTAGTCTACCAACACAGGTGTTGGATTGACTACAAGTGCTACCAGATATAGCCGGTGCGTATACGCACGGTGCGGCTAGCGCACAGAGGAAGACTTTCCTTAAAGCGGCGTTCTCCGCTACTTAGCCGATACGCCCTTATTAAGGGCTTAGTAGGAGAGAGCTCTCCTACTCGGGGCCAAGATTCCCGGGTTAGTTTACTATAGCCTTTGCTAGTGCCTTAACGGCAAGGCTCCCTTACAAAGGGTGTAGCTAAGGGGAGGGCTCCCCTTACGCTACGGCACTCACTACACGCACGAACGGTCGAGGTCGTGCGTCTGTAAGATAGAGTGAAATGTAAACTGAATATATTTAATATGTAATTATTTAAACTAATATAAACTATATGTAACACTAAGTAGAATATTCCTAATTCGTACCTAGCTAAAATGTAGTGTACACACCTGTGTACTGACACGTGGATGGCTGACACACCACCACACCAAGGGCCCATGCCCTGATTGGTTAAAATAACCAAAGGTTCGAAACCTTTCAACCCGGCCAATACTGACCTTATCCGTGGTGTACTCATGTACACCAACACTCAGTGTTACCCGAATGTAACCCCGTTACACCTTAAGCGAAAGCCTATGGACATGTATGCAACGCCTGATATAGTTTTCCAGAATCAGCTGGCGTTCCTAAGGTGCCGTAAGGGCACTAGAGAATTGGAAACGTACATCCAAGAACTTAAGACCTTGTTGTCAGGGATGTACGCGAAAGCGTACGAGGACGATGTGTCTATTCCCGTGTTCATGGGAAGCCTGAGAGATGGGCCAGCACGGTCGGAGCTTTTCCGATGCCTACCCCAATCTATGGGGGAGGCGTTTAAGATGGCGTTTAACGCCGAGAGGAACTTTCGTTGCTCTAAGGTTGGTCCTGAACCCATGGACCTGAGTCAGGTCGAAGTGGAGGGGAAACCTTCCGCTAAGAATCACTATTACTCTTTTTCGCAGAGCTTCGAGGCGGAGCTCTTAGCTATGTTGCAGCGGCATCCACCGCTGAGGTTCTTCCTGTGTGGAAGCACGGATCATCTGCGGAACAGATTTCCGAGAAACCCCCAGCGAGACTATCGCTTTAAGGGGCCGAGGGCGGCAAAAAGGCCCTCGCCCAAGCCGTCGGGAAACGACGGCTCCCAGTAGGTGCGGGCGCCCTACTGTGGGACCCCTCAGTGCTGTTAAACCCCAGGATAGGGCTCGACAGTACAAAGCCCCGAGGGAAACGGTGCTTTCTAGCACCGAGTTGTGTACCGGCCAGGGTTGCTGGTAGTCCCTGCGGACGTGAAAGAATTTGATAATCCTTGGAAAGTCTTGATAGACTCTGGAGCGTCTGAAAATTATGTCAGACGAGCTTCTGTTGTGAAGAGTCGGCTGTACGCCGAGGCCCTAGAGGCACGTTCTCGTGTCGTTTTCACGGTCCGTCTTGCGACGGGCGTACAGGTTTCTGTACCCAAGGTCTCGATTGACCTTAAGCTGAAGTTTTCAGACTTCGACAGCTTAGAACGTAGCCTAGTCCTGGATTTGGACTCGAGGTATGACCTCATTCTGGGCATGAAGTGGCTGGAACGCCACGAGCCATGGATAGACTGGAAGTCTAAGTCCATTGGCTGAACGCACCCGCGGTCGGGTGAAGCATTGGCGAGTCATGAACCCACCTTTGCTCTATCGCAAAAGCGATTCTGGCATTAGATGCCAGAGATTGGGATGTCTGAGATGATCAGTCCCACTGAGGTCAAGTAAGTGTTCCTTGACGAGGGGGATTCGGCGGTTAATCTCCACGCCGATATAGGCGAGACTGGTGAGTCGCCAGTGATAGAGGTGGAATCCTCTGAGGGTAAGCGCGAGGCGCTCAGAGAAGAGACCCGAAGTTCGTCTCTCTACAGGTCGGAATTGATTCCGACCACGCCGTGTCCGGCGAACAAGTTGCGACTCCAGTGGTAGGGGTAGAGACCCCTGTGGTTAAGCGCGAGGCGCTTCCAAGCGAAGAAACCCGAAGTTCGTCTCTTTCGCACGTCGGAAATGATTCCGATTACGACGTTATAGGTGAGAACGGCGAGTCTCCGGTGGTAGAGGTATAGACCTCTGTGGTTAGGCGCGTGGTGCTTCCAATAGATGGGGCAATTGACTCCCCCCCATCTGGGTCTCGGGATGAGTTCCGAGACCAGTAGTCAGAAGTCCTACAGGATGCTGAATAGTGTGACAGGTGTTGTCACAGAAGGCGTAAGCCTGGAACGGTTGCCTGTGGTAGGTGAACTGTTGTCGTTGGAGGAGATGTTCTTCAACGAGTTTGAGACTGCTTTGAAAGCAGATGAAATCGACGAGGTCGTCGTGTTGCGTCCGGAAGAGGAGTTGAACTCCTCATCCATGATGGACGAGTCAGTTTTGGTGAAAACCAAACAGGCATTAAATGCCCGAAGCGGCCTCAAGATCCTCGCGGATCCTGAGGACCCTTACCATTCCTTATTAAAGGAATTTGGAGATGTCATTAGTGACAACCCACCGATGGGGTTACCTCCGGATCGGGGAGTCCGACATGAAATTGATTTGGTTCCTGGAACCAAATACTGCGTCACTAGGCAGTGGCCTCTCCCCAAGGAGCAATGCGACGTCATCGACGCATAGTTCAAGATGAAAGAAGAGGCAGGGATGGTACGGGAGAGCAAGTCTCCTCACTCATCTCCCACCTTTTGTTTTCGTAAACCGAACGGAAAGTGGCGCATTGTACATGCGTACAACAAGCTGAATGCAGCTACTGTTCCCATGCAGACTCCGATTCCTCGGAAGTATGTCCTCCAGAACAATATGGCGGGCTGTACTGTGTACAGTGCCTTAGATCTGGTGGACGGGTATTATCGGGTGATCATGCGAGCGTCCGATATTCCGCTGACAGCGGTTAGCACGCCTAGTGGCATGCTGTGGGAGTGGCTTGTTATGCCACAAGGGCTTTCAAATGCACCAGCGACTTTCAATCGCTTGTAGACTCAACTCTTCCGCCCACATAGCAAGTACGCTCAGACGTACTTCGACGATATATTCGTCCATAGTCGTGCGGAAGGCGACTCGTATGATGTTCAGATGCATCTGATACACCTTTTAGCAGTGCCCGAATGTATGCGAGAGCATAAGTTATATGCAAACAAATCCAAGTGTATCTTTGGTGCTGAGTAAATTCCTTTCCTCGGATGCTTCATCGGTAAGGATGGAGTGCGGGCGGATCCCGCGAAGGTGAAAGCCATTGTGGAGTGGCCTTCGCCTGTAAATCTTAGAGATTTACGGAAGTGGCATGGATTAGCCAATTATCTCCACAAGTACAGCGAGAATCACGCTGAAATGGCGAAGCCATTAACCGACCTTCTTAAGAAGGACGTTGATTGGTGTTGGGAAACCAAACACCAAAACGCTTTCGAAGCGGTAAAGGGGAGCTTGTTTAAAGCTCCCGTTTCTGCTCTCCCAGATTCTGGGAAACCATTTAGTGTCGTCTGCGACTCGTCCGATTTCGCAATCGGCTGTGCTTTGTTACAAGCAGACGATGCAGGAAGGGAACGCGTTATCGCGTTTAAATCGAGGCAGCTTAAAGCTGCGGAACGGAATTATCCCGTTCATGACAAGGAGCTACTTGCAAGTGAAGTATGCCCTTGTCAAGTTTAGGGTTCACCTACTCGGCTCAAAGCCGTTCGTGGTTTATACTGACCACGCGTACTTACGGACAGCGACGAAGTCGCATCATCTCTCCCAACGGATGGCCCGTTGGCTCTCCTTCTTTGCGGAGTATAACTTTGAGGTTAAGTATAAACCTGGCAAGCAGAACGTGCTTGCAGACGCGTTATCGCGTCGTCCCGATTACGAGCTCGCTCACGCGACATTCGTCACCTCGTCTGTGGTGGATCTCATACGCCAGGCGTATGAGAAAGACCCACAGTGTACGGCGCCAATCAGCGCGTTGGGTGAAAAGGGTCTTGGCTCGTCTGAGCCAACCCAAGTCGAGCTAGAGTTCGGTTACACCGTTACAGGTACTGTGACGGTTTGCTATATTATAGAATAAGTGCGGAGGACACTCCGCGGGTGGTTGTTCCTCATGATAAGGAACTGAAGAATAGAGTCCTCTTGAGGCACATGACGCCCCTACCGGGGGTCATTTAGGTCGGGATAAGACCTACAGTGCTTTAAGCGCTTTGTATTGGTGGACCAACATGTATAAGTGGGTTGGTGCGTATATACGCACCTGTGAGACGTGTCAGAGGGTTAAACCCTCTGCAAGTTCAGCTGCGCCTTTGGCGAGCTTATCGGTTCCAACGGAGTGTTGGAAATCCATTAGCATGGATTTTATCTTCGGTTTTCCGAAGGATAAGGCCGGGAACATCGGCATATTGGTCTTTGTAGACCGTTTGATCAAGATGGCTCACCTGGCGGCGGTGCCAGAGTCCATAGATGGACAGGGAACAGCAAAAGTGTTCCTAGACCGTGTCTTTCGACAGCATGGTCTACCCGATTCCGTTGTGTCGGATCGGGATCCCCGTTTTACGGGACAATTCTGGGGAGCGTTGTTTAAGGTGCTAGGCACCAAGATCCTCATGTCCACTGCGAATCATCCGCAGACGGACGGTCAGACGGAACGCGTTAATCGCGTTGTGGAGGATATTCTCCGGAGTTTATGTCCGGATTCTCCAAGACTTGGAGTGAGATGCTTCCGATGGTTGAATTTGCTATCAACAATTCGGTACATGCATCTACGGGGCTTATCCCGTTTTACGTGAACGGATTGGTGAATCCGAGGGTTCCGTTGACGGCACGTGTGTGTGGCCCAGGGATTGAGGGGGGGGGATTCCCCGATGTTAGCCCTGTATCTGTGCGAAAGCACATCGATAGGTTCTTATCGATACAGAGGGTACCCCACATTACCATGTGGAGCGTCTGATGGCGCGACGCCATCATTGGGGTCAAACCCAATATCTGGTGAAGTGGAAGGGTTATCCACACTCACAGAATTCGTGGGAGTCCGAGACTCCCCTACGACAGGATTGCCGAGACGTCGTTGACGCTTTCGAGCGGGAGATTCCCGCTGCGGGTCGACGGCCGAAGGGGCGAGAGAGGCCCCTTGACTCCCAGTAGTTGGGAGTTCGACGGAGACAGATGCAGCGATTGCACTGTAGTCTGGCACCATGGTGGGTGCAGGGGCGCTGGCATAGCGCGTGCGATAAGGGGAGCGTAATTGCCCCATCGCCTTGGCTCTTGCAAACGCCAAGCGCAACGCCCTTTCCACCCGAACGTCACGGGAGGAATAGATGTTGTTTAGCTGAGTATAGCTACGGAGGAGTTTCTCCTCTTCTGCCCAAGCCCGGAATTTCTGTTTTGCCTCTTCGTTATTTTCTACTTGAAAGAGAACAATAGGAACCTCGTGGAGGTTATCAACAGGGGCACCCTGTGCCTGCCTGCTGAGGCGCTCTCGGTATGAGAAGCCAGTGAAATACTTCTGCGTGAGCGGTTTTTCCCGGAGTTGTCTCCGGCATTCAAGTTGATACGGCTGTTAATCTGCAGGTCCAGGGGTATAGAAGGATAAACCCTTCTTTACCTCATTTTTAGACCAATTTTAAGCCCGTGGCGGGCGTTTAGAGGCGAGTAACGCTGCCTCTCGTGCCTATAAGGCAAGTTCGGCTTCTTGAGCTGCGTCCAGCTCATTGGTGATGATTGCCTTCGGCGATCCGGATGTATCATCCGCAATTGATAGTAGTTGCGCTCCAAGTAGCGCATGTTCCCCACGAGTGGGGAAAGAATTTGGCTGCCGACATCGCCGTTCTGCGTCGTCGGAGGGGTTGTCCTTTGGGAACTATCCCCAAGGACCTCGTCCTCTGAGTCATCATCCCCCGAGTAGAGGACTTACTCCTATTCCCGGGGAGAATCACCAACACCACTGAAGATGTTCATTGTAGGCCAGAAGTTCTGGCAGTTGGAGTTATCCAACTAAAAATCGGTTATTGCGTGGCAATAGTCTTGATGGGGGAGGATGTAACCGGGTTGCATGTGGTTACATTAGTGTACGTAAGTACACCACGGTTAAGCTCAGATATTGACCAGTCCGAAAGGTTCGGACTTATTGGTTGTTTTAACCAATCAGGGCAGGAGCCCTTTGTGAAGTCGTGGCAGCCTGCCACGTGTTAGTACACAGGTGGTGTACACTACATTTCAGCTAGGTACGACTTGAATAAGCTCTACTTATTATTACATATAGTTTACATTAGTTTGATTAACTTACGCTAGTTACATATATTAAATATAAATCAGTTTACAAAAATACTTAAGACTGCTAGGCGCGCGACCACGCCCGGTCGCGCGCGCAGTAAGTATTGTAGCCTAAGGGAGTTCTCCCTTACGCTACCTCCCTTTATAATGGAAGCCTTGTTACAAGGCGTTAGCTAAAGCTAACTGTAAACCACCCGGGGAATCTTGGCCCCGAGCAATAGAGTGATCTCTTGCTAAGCCCTTATACAAGGGAGTATCGGCTATGTAGCGGCGAACGCCGCTTAAAGGAAATCCTTCCTCTGTGCGCTAGCCGCACCGTGCGTCTTCGCACCGGCTACAGTCTGGGGGTCAAGTAGTGCTAACTGGAGAAATATTGATGCCTTCGCGTCAGTACTCTAAACTCTTATGATAATTGAGTATTCAGATCGGTTTGGCTTGAATAGTTCTAATTCTCGCTTATTATCATGCATGGATTTGTAATCTATGTCTTACCTAGTGAGTTGCGAGCCTGAAAGTTTCAGCGAAACGAAGTGGTTGTGCCAGTACTCGCTCAAGGTATCGTCTTCAATCGTGGACGGCTTTCATACTATTTTAATGGATTTGATCTACATAGTATATGCGCCATGTAATTGTTACTTATTGTGGTGTTATTATTGGCAGGAATTCAACGTGACAATGTGCCGAAGCAATCCAGACCCTCTTCTTATCGGCGCCTAGCACAACTCTTCACCGCCATCTCCGAGTTGATTTTATGAATGAAAATAGTATCGAAGGTGTAGGCATTTTGCGTGAATGGCTTCATCTTGTGTGCGACCAGCTTTTTGTAGAGACCTAAAGGGTTGTTTGCACTCACCAGTTCAGCTGCTCATCAAGGTTATTGGATTAAACGAACAGCTGAAAGAAGAGGAAACACCAATTGAGCGTAAGTAGAATTTATACCTGGTCTCTTTTCGTGATCTAACCAAAGGTTCTTGTGACAGATGTATGTTTTCTTTGGGAAATGGATTGGAAAAGCTATATTTGAGGGTTTTCTCCTGAACGTTCTATTATCGATTCCATTGTTGAAACGCCTTCTAGGTGTGCCGATTAAGGTATCTAACTTGTATCTACTCGATGAAACGGTACTTGTTTATGACGTGGATTCTCTCGCATGTGAACACGACCACCCTAGGTTGAATCTCGTCGTAGAAGATACCAAGTGGCGCTAATATCTCTCTCCATGACGAAAAAAAACAACTCTACGTTGCAAAAGTAGCCTAATATTATCATTTAGACAGTATTCGAGCAAAAATTACAGGTATTATGGATGGTCTCCTAAGTATCCTTAGCGATAATGTGCTCCACGTCCTCGACTTCAAAGAGATTGACTTGGTGCTCTCCGGGCTTTTGCACATTGACATCAATGACTAGAAAAAGTTCACGGAAACTCGATTCGAGCAAAGTAATCATGAATTTAATCTCATCGGATGGTTTTGGGAAATTGTGGAGTCTTTTTCGCAATGCCGACGAGGGCGATTGTTACATTACGTTACTGTATTAAGTGGTGTATCTGTTAGGGTATAATGTATGGTGTTATACTAGGAGTGGTGTGTAGAGTAAGAAGGTTATATTTGCTCACGTCATACTGATGAATTAGGGCTTGGCTGGTATGGATAGCCAGATCCAGCTCTTTACGATCCACTGGCAGTTGGGAAGCAACCGTATCAAGTGCAGTGGTGTTAAGACGAATCAACACAAAACGAGCAAGAGACGGAGGAACATGAAGGAGATGACACCACCGAAAATATTGCGGTCTTTGGACGGTTATGCCAAGGACTCCGGGTTGACTATTCTCTCCAAAAAGATGAAATTGATATCGTGAACGATTATTTACTTGACTTAGCGGTACATAAACATATATCTGAATAAAAAATGTATTCCGAGTATTTAGATTCCATTCTGCATTTATTCGAAGCATGCAGCGGCGTTGAGTGTATTCATCCAGTGCGTTGCTATCGCGTTAACAAGATCTATATCAATAACGCTGATGGATTGAGCTGCAGCGGCCTCGAGCAGGAGCATGCGCAGCTCTGTAAGCGTGGGCTCGCGGCGGATGTCGTGGCTGAAAACATGTTTCTGGTGTGCGCGTAGATACGCTTTCACTTTTTTCTTAAAAAACTAAAGCAGCCTGCACATAAGAAATAATAAATGTTTTGCACAATGCATCATATGCAGCATCGTAACCCTACCTTCAATTGGGTCACATATTGGTGAGTAAGGCCCAAGCCGAAACAGCCCCAGATCCTCTTGAGCCTCGATGTCCACGAAAATCTCCGGCTTGCTGTGAGCGGGGAGGGGTTATCGAAAACGATGACAATCTTCTTATCGAAATATCATTCCTTATAAACATCTAAAAAAAATTTCGGACTGTCTTGCACACATCGTGAACAAAAGCAGCATTCTGCTCCATATTGATGGACTCACGCTGGATCCGATGTAGAATTAATCCAACCGCTGGAGAAACAGAGCATTGTACTTGAAAGTTAATCCCTTTGATGGGTAGCTGTGTGGTGGTGTCAAGTTCAAAATCTAACACCGTAGTGTCGAGAACCTGACCACCATCGTGCCCAGCCTTCAAACTGACGGGGGGGGGTACCCCGCGAACCTTCGCCTACAATCCGATCTGATCGTCCGCTGATAGCAGACGACCGATCATCAGCATAGGACGCCTGGTCCGATTTTTTGCGTCTCCATCTCACCTTGTGTACCCGATGGAATGGGCTGGTATATACACTTCGTAGATCGTCGCTGTGAATTGATTTGGGTCTAAAATGCGAGACCGTGCTGGGTAATGTACACTGGGCGGAACGCTTCACCCTGGGTATGGGCAGACCAATTATACTTAGAGTAAGTGTACTCCAAAGGGAAGATCGCTTAACCGATCCTAGAGCCCAACCAATGTATGAAGAAAAGTCCAATATTCCAATATGGAGACCCAACGAAACATGACAAACTCCACGAACGATATCTCCACGTAACAATCCAAAAACTTGTTTACACGTTCCAAACGTGTGTAACTTGGGCTTGGGAAGCCGACCAATGCGTACTCCCGTCGAGGGACTTCCGGCGGGCCAAGTGCGTCTGTAACGCGTCCCGGACGGGTATAATGAGCTAGAGGGTATTACTCGACTCTCTGCTCCCAAACACTCCGCGGCGTGCGGAGGCGACTGATGTACTGTGCAAAGATGCGAAAGAATTCCTTGTTGAAGTGTTAACGACCAAGAAAGACGGAAAAACCAAAATACTCTTAGAAGGAAAAACCAAAACTTACCAATACTATCTCCCTATGGTCCCCAATATGTACAAACATGAAATATGTAAAGTACACGCAATATCATGTGGCCTACCAAAATCTGCGTTCTTGACACTTCTTGCACATGATAGGCTTAAAAACCTCCTTGTTTTCCACCAATCCGATCGCTGATAAGCTGATCGGCGTGCCGCTGACACAAAGTGACTAAAATTCTTGAATCCACTTCACCACTGCCGCCCCTGAGTCTGGTCGCAGCCGCACAACGGTAGCGACCCGATCTCACCACCAGTTGACATCCCAGATCTTCACAGTAGCAGACTTCCCCACCTATGGACAGATCTTCGAATCCGCCTTCGCCAGGTATTTGTCCTTGTGCACCTGATCATCTTGTAACCTCTCTCGACGCTCGTTGTGCAGGTTCCCTGTGTTCCCAATCGCCCCATGTTAATTCGCCTACCCGATCGACCCGATCTGACAGCCCTCGCAACACTCCAGATTCCGACGCACCGGATGGGCATCAGATCGGGGTCGATCAGCTCCGGAAGACAGTCCGGGAGCTTCAGTCGCAGTTGGACGTTAAGAATACGTCATTCTTGCCACTGCGGAAGGAAGTGGATACCTTGATCCCCATGTCCGCGAAGTTTCAGGAGGTGATTGCCGAGAACACGCATCTCCGGGCCCAGATCGCCCAACAAACAACGCGAGGTAAGCTAATCGGTCTGTTTTTTGTCTTGGATCTGCTCTAACCTTCCTTCGCGTGCATGATCGGCTGCCCACCGACATCGCCAAAGCGTTTGACGCTTTACTCGAGGCTGATCGGCAGTCGCATGACCACTGCGATCAGCTCCGACCGATCTTGGACGGGCTGATCGGCGCACGGCATGATCTGTCTCGTTTGGAGGCCTACAGATCACACCTCCGGGAACATCTCGCGCTGGTCAACCGGCAGAGGTTGGAGGATCAGTTCGATCGGACTTTACTCCGCACCAAACATGGTGACCTGGAGAGGCAGATCAGCGAGTTGCAGGTCGTGGTCAAGGACCAGATCGAGAAGGTCGAGTCCTTCCAAAAACAATCGGACGCCTGGACCCAGGAGTCAAACCGTCGTTGGGCAGCCGTAGATCGGTGCCACCAACAGTTGACCGACTTGTTGTACCGGTGTCCAGCTGCAGGCTCTAGCGTTGACCGATCTGCATCGGCCGCTCTGATCAATCTGCACCAATATCGGAAACGACGCCACTCATTGGTTAAAAGTAAACACTCCAAGATTCTAAAAACGTCCAAGAAGCGTAAGGACGCGTCGAAGGGCTCAAGGGCGCGGGGCGTAGCGCGCGACTCCGAACTCGAGGAGAAGCAATCGGCGTCCCAAAAGAAAGCTAAGGCGCAGGCGCTTCTTCCGAGCCAAAGATCGGACGCAGATAATACGTCGAACACCGTCAAATCCCATGTGCCCTTACGCCCCCGCGCCGCTCACACCAAGCATATAGAGATATCCTCCGGAGATGACTCGGGAAACGGATCGGGAAATTCTGAGTTCATGCTCACCGCTTTGTCCAAGTCCCAATCCGATCAACGCCGAGGTCCTGTTCCAGCGGAGTCTGCATCGGGGGCTGATCAGGTGATCAGCTCCCAAGGCGATGGTGTTGCGAGAACGCGTGAGTTGACCGGATCGGCGCCTTCCTACCAGCCCGGCACATCTGGGCTGCGCCATCACGCCCGATTGAAAGGAGTGTTGATCGGAGATCGAACCCTTCCGACGTTGACTTCAGATGCCACTATGCTATGGTCACCGGGGAAGATCAATAGCTTGCACCGATCAGCCCTGACCAAGCAGATACTAGCCCGGTCTCTATCGCGTCCAGACTCCTGGCCTTTTCCTACAGCTTCAAAGGCCCCTTCCGCTTCTTCATGGCGGGCGGAACTGGTCACAGCACCACAAATCGCCCGTCTGTATGCAGATCAGCCATGGAAAGTGTTCATCAGCCCCAAGCTGGGGTCCATGTTTGCGTCGACTGCGTGGTTCGACTCGTTCTTGGGTCGAGTGAAGGCCCTCAATGAGGCCTACAGCCAAGCGATCTGGCAGTCTACAAACTATCTTGTGCTTCCTCCTGATCGAGCTCAGCATGATCAAGGCCTGATCTCATTCCAGAAAAACCGGAAGAAGCGCCGGAGTCGGGCGGGCGAGGCCTGGCAGACCCTATGCCAGTTCGTTGTGGGAGGGATACTGGCCCGCGAATTCGACATCGACATCTTTCTATATCCTGTAGTTCTTCATATGGCCAAGCGTCGGGTTGAGAAATCCGGGGTATTAGCTGACGACGGCGTCTGGTATCCCGTTCTTCATTGTGACGAGCCGATCGCAGACCTCAAAGACGCCTTGATCCAGATCGATCGGAAAGGGCCCTGGCGCAATCGGAATCAGGACCAGATCGAAGACCCTTCGGCATTGACTATCGGTCGTCTGTGGGGTGACTGCGAATCTTGATGCGGCAGTTAGATGACCAGATAATCCATAATACATGTCATCATTCTTTCCAAATTCCTGATCACCTGATCACTTGACCAAATTTCATCACTTTCTCCAAACTTGTACCAACACGTTATCACAAACAGTTTGCATCCACATCGCGAAAATTATCACCACGTTCGTCACGCCACTACTCCAGTTCATCACAGTTCATCACACTAATTCACAATAATTCAGACCTTACACATATTCACACCGATCGATATACTGATCGGTGCTACTGTGTGTCATGATCTTCATCTTCATGAGTCTGCATCACTGCGAAGCGATTCCGACTGACTCGTTCTCGCTCGAACTTTCGTAGAAGTGCTCCACAATTTAGATCGAGTTCTTCGATCCAAGTTGCTTCGTCATGATCCTTCCAGAGGACCAGATATTCTCGGTGGGTGCGACCGAAACGCGTCTTCCTGACCGATCGGACATCCAGCACCTTCTCCACTTCAACCTCGTCCTCTTCCAACGGCCGTTCCCAACTTTCCTCCGGCAGCAGAGCTTCATCGAAATCGAATCTCTCTGCTTCGTCCACCAGACAGGGTATTTTAGGCCGATCGGGGAATCCTCCAACCAGCTTCAGTTTGGACACATGCTCGATCGGAAAAAATTGTAATCCGTGCCGATCGTGATCAGACGGGCAGCATGCTCACCGATCAACTCTGCCACACGGAAAGGACCGTGCCACATATGAGCCAACTGCTTTGCATAGCCTTCCTTGACCCGATCGAGGAATAACCATACCCTCTCCCCTGGTTCAATACCATAAGGGCGGACCTGATCGTTATTCCGATCTGCTAGATCTTGCGTGGCCTGTCGCAACTTTTCATTGACGACTTCTTTCGCATGCTGATCATGCTTCTGGACCTGCATGCGCCAACGACGGGCATCGCGATCGCGGGTCCGAGTGCAGCCGATCGGTATCGCCGCTTTAAGTGTCGATCGAGGGTCCCATCCATACGCCAGATACAAAGGCGTTTCTCCTCAGACCCGATCGGTCGAAGAGTTGAGTGCGAATACGAGTCTCTCTGCATACTCATCCCAGTCACGTTGGTCTGGATCGTCCACAT
>CM047580.1:30051017-30073769 GCA_026184515.1 Peronosclerospora sorghi
CCAAACTTTTAGAGAGTCTCTTAGGACCTCTTAGCCACTTTTCCAATCCAAGACCAATTTACTTCTTTTCCACTAACCTTACGGTCCCAATATGTACCAAACACTAAAATATGTAAAATACACGCAATGCCATGTGACTTACCAAAATCCGTGTGCTTGACACTCCTTGCACATGATAGGTTTAAAATCCCCCTTGTTTCCACCAATACGATTGCTGACCAGCTGATCGCACGCCGTTGACAGAAGGTGACCTAAATTTTGCCTTCGCTTCGCCACAGTGGCGGGGATGGCACACTACAATTTCTTGTGGCAAGACTGAGTTGACTTGTGATGAGTCGACTGATGAGATCAGGCGATGATCAGGAGCAATCGAGCTTGAACCACGTGCGTTAAGGTGTGATCAACAGTGATCAGGCTTGGGCAGGCACTAAGAGTCGTTGATGAGCGGTGATCAGACTCGATCAGGCTCGATCAGGTGCTAAAAGTCGCTGATCAGCTAGTTGGCGCGAGTTGCGAGCAGCCGGCGCGGGTCGCGAGTCGCAGTGTGTCGATCAGGTGTAGATCGGCGAAGGGGTACTCGATCAGGCAGCGGAAATCTTCACTGCCCGATCACAGAGCCTCTTTAAGCTTCATCCGTCAATAGAATACCCAAAGTACCTTGTATTCCAAACTTAAGCCTTATAGGGACGGTCGATCAGCGCGTTCGACGGGATGATCGACTATTACCACCAAAAAACCGCCCAGTGTTCCCGTGGGGCGCTTGAAGAAGCCGAACAACTAGGGTCCAAAAAACGTGGATTTGTGGGGAAGAGGTGAGAGCTCACTGCTCGATCACATTCCCGAGACCAAAAAACCTTTAAAAGAAGAACCGGTGTCACAGCGGGCGGAGTTACGGGTGAGTTCTCACACTCTACGCCTACCGGTGGGCAAAAAAATGCACTAAGTGCTCCCGCCCGGGACGTAGAGGTATTTAGGAGTAAGGGAGGCGCAATAGTGCCGTCCCTGAAGCGATCTGCACGATCGTACGCAAAAGGAGAACTGTATTATAGCTTATATCCTAATATCTACCAAAAACCTAATATCAGCCAATCAGAACTACCCATTCCTACGCATTTTGTCGACCATTCGACCTGATTCCTTCGCTTACCTTCGGGTTACCGTTAGGCAACCGTGCCAGTTGTCGCATCGTCTCAGACGTCCTGTCCACGCCTCGTCTTTGTCCGCCACCGTTGTGTCAACAGTTGTACCGAATGAGGTACCAACTGTGGTACCGACTGTGGTTCCCACTATCGTACCACCTTTTGTACCGACTAAATTTGTGGTACCTTCTACCACAGCTACACCTATAGGGGTGACCTTAATTATGCCCCTAAGTACGTACCAATTTTACGGTAGGATTTACCACAGCCGCCCCTGAACCCCGTCCCAGCCGTACAGCGGTTGGGGCGGGGGTCGACTATGCCGTTCTATGACAAGGACGAGTGGGTGAGTGCCGCGAACAAGGAGCTCACGGTCGCGGACGTCGTGGACGACTGCCTCCCGCTCCACGACTGCGCGTTCAATTGCCAGTTCTTTGCAGAGTACAGGAACCGCACGTTTGCAAGTGGAGCCTCCGGTACGCCGCTGCAGGCTATAGCGCTCGCTGGGCTGTCGAAGAGCTCCGGCTCCACTTTGGCGAGCGCGTCGCGTTCTTCTTTTCGTTCATGCATATTTACACAAAACACTTGGTGCCGCTCGCGCTCGCGTGCCTCGTGTACTACTTCGCGTTTCGTTTCATGTCGTCGGCGCCCGTGTGGCGGCAGTTCATGCAAGGCCTCGCGCTCCTCGACCTCGGCGTCGTGGGGGATCGTCGTTTCTATTGTGCTGGACCCGCGAAACGCGCTTGCTCGTGGAAAAGTGGCACCTGGCCAAGTACCGAGACATCGTTTACGAACGGAACGATAAAAATCCGGGCTTTCAGTACGTCTGGTCAAGAGCCACGTGACGCACGAGATGGAAAAGATCCCGCGGCAACGGCAGCACCCGTGGATCCAGCTCACGATGCTCGTGTTCGTTCTCGTGTGCGCCGTCATTCAGTGTCTCTGCCTCGTGCCTTTATCCGTTGTTAGGTCGACGCCAAGAACGCACCTGTCGTAAAGCGTGTTATAATTGGCCCAACAACGGGTCTTATTATAAGGCCTTATTATAGGGCCTTATTTAGGGGGGGGCGATTACGGTCATAATCGGTACGTAATCGTATAGGATTGTGGGTACCACGGCGTATACAGTTGCGTGTACAACCGTGGTGCACATAGTCAGGAAATAGACAGGGCATAGGAAGATGGGAATATTACGTACAGGTAATCCGCGAACATCGACGAGCGGCGACGGACGACGGACAAATCAGGTCGACTGGTCGACGGAGGACGCTGGAACGGGTAGTTCTGATTGGTGGATATTAGGAAATTGGTAGTTCTTAGGATTTAAGCAATAATAAAGTTCTCCTTTTGGGTTCGATCTAGCAGATCGTTTCCGGGACGGCACCTTTGCGCCTCCCTTATTAGTATACACCTCTACGTCCCGGGCGGGAGCACTTTGTGCATTTTTGGCCCACCGGCAGACGTAGAGTGTTGAGAACTCACTCCGCAACTCCGCCCGCTGTGTAAGCGGTTCTTCAGTAAAGTTTTTTTTGGTTTTGAGAGTGTGATTGAGCAGTGCTCTCACCTCTCCACGTTTGGTTCGCGTTTAGCCCCTAGAGTTCGGCTGCTGTAAGCGCCCCACGGGAACTCTAGGTGGATTAAGCAAAATTTACCCCCCGTCCTCGTAGGTCTAGGCTAGGAATACATATATTTGGGTGTTCCTTTAGCTGTTTGAAGACTCAGAGGCTCCGTGATCGGGCAGTGAAGACTTCCACTGCCTGAAGTACCCCCTTCGCCGATCAACACCTGATCGACACTCTGCAACTCGTGATCTGCGATCAACAACTCGCAGACCGCACCAACTTGTACCTGAGCGACGTTTAGCACCTGATCAAGTATGATCACCGCTGATCAACTACTTTTGGTGCCTGACCAAGCCTGATCAAGCATGAGCACAGCTGATCAACGACTTTCGGTGCCTGCCCGAGCCTGATCACTGCTGATCAAGCCTGTTCGCACCTGATTTGAGCTCGATTACACCGGATCACGTCTGATCAGCACCTCGATCGACTCATTACAAGTTGCCCAATCTTGCATCAAGGAATTGCCGTGTCTACATCCCCGCCACCTGGTGAGCGACCCACGCCTAAGCCGTCGGGTACACAAGGTGAGCAGAAACACAAGCAGTCAAGGACAACCGGAGGTCCCCCTTCGTTAGTCGGCAGTCCGGGCGCCGTGGTACCGCCTGATCAAGCGTCAAAAACTTTGATCCGCCGCTCCACCACAATGGTGCGCGTGCCCGGATCTTTCGGCGACGCGGGATATCACTGCGATTCTACGCAAGCCAGCGCTGATGTGAAAGTGAAAACGGAAGAGGAACCAGAAGTGAAGATAAAGGTGAAAAAGGAGGAGGAGGTTGTGACGACGGAAGGCAGTTCGCCGTCGTCATGCCTGAAGAAGAAATGAAATACTGATCATCAGGACCTGGGGAGGAATCTTGATGAAATAAAGGAGGAGAAGCCTCAACCACCTCCCGAGGCTCCTTCGGGAGCCCATGCGGATCATAAAGCAAGTTATGATCCGCCAAAAATATGTGTATATAATGATCCGGATTGGGATCCGGTGGTGAAGTATTACAAGACCGACCAGCCGAAGGTGTTGATGAAGGCGCCTGGGTAGGAGAGCGACGAAAGTCGATCAAGTACACCACTAACGGAGGCCGATATGGTGAGAACGTTTTATCGAAAGGTTTATAAAGGAAAACCGGAAGATTTCTTATTGACGAATTCGATCATGAGCCTACTTGGGGTCATGATCAGCGGGAAGATGAACGGACCAGTCGATCAGCCAGTTAAGGATGGGAGGGACAAGCTCACTATCGTACTGAGGCTAACACGCCTGATCAATCAGGCAGGTCTGACGACAGGCACTTACGATGCTGAAGAGGTGTTTGATCAGTATCCAGAAGATCTGTCAGAAGCTACCCAGCACTTGTTTCATCTATTGCTACCTATCAGGTCAAACCACTAAGTTGGAACCCTCGCACTCTCCGTTGAAGATTTAAGCAGGTACGTCAAACAACGCAGCAGAACACACGGTATCATCGTGCTACGAATCTGCCCCTTCTGAAGGCGATGAATTTGAAGCGGAGTCGAGTAGTGCCGGGAGTATAGAGCCCAAGATCACCAGAATGACAGTTTGCCAGAAGGATAAATCCAAGTTTTCGGTTGTCAAGATGGAACCTCAATCGATCAAAGCAGAAGATGATCAAGTATCGCAAAGCCCACAGCTGCAGAAATTCTTTGATAAGGCTATGAGGAATTTTCTGGCTGAAGAAAGAAGCAAGCTGACACCGGGAGTCGTCGGCGGAAAAAACCGCCAGCTAAAGATTGGAAGAGCGGAGTCGATCAAGGACGTTGACATGGAATTGTGCATTCACTGCGTTAGCAGCACTCGAATCCAGAAAGATCGTCAACGGTCAAGGACGTTGACATGGAATCGGTATATTCGTTCCATGATCAACGATCCCAGAGCGAGTACATTGACCCAGATGAGTTGATCACACTACCACGACGAGCCACCGTTGCGTCCGCACATACTGGGATGCCTGATCAACAGACGATTCCCAGGATTTGGATGTCTGCGATCAGTGATCTAAAAGAATTTTCGGGAAAGGAAGGGGATGCAGATCAAGCGCGGAATTGGATTAGCCGCCTCAAGTCAGCATTTATGCGGGATCAAGCTTCTGATCCTGAAAAGTGTCTAATCCTAGGCGATTTACTAAAAGGACCAGCGCGCAATTGGCATCGCCAGCTGAGTAGAAGCACTCTATCAAGTTGGAAAAATCATGTGGATGAGTTTGAAGTGCAATATTGTGGAAGTGGACAATCGGCATCCCTCCAGTACTATTATACGAAGCAGCGGTCGGATGAAAGCCCAATCGAATATTTGCACCGGTTGAATGTGGCGGGATTGCGAGACAAGTTGCCGATCAGGGATGGATCGCCCACGACTTTACGTGAACATGTACAAAATTTCTTGGATACATTGTCCAATAGCGAGCTCGCTGATCAACTGGCGATTTTGCGGTTGGACACCGCGGCAGACCTGGAAGAGACATTGCGGGCGTATGCACGTAATAGGTGGTACCAGCCAACGGCGGCCGTAGGTACCAGCCGATTCCGCCAGAAATTCGGTGATGATCAGGCACCGGCCACAGCGCGAAAGCCCAAAGCAGTACGCGCGATCAAGATGTCGTCTGGAAGTGAAGAATCAAGTGCTGACGACAGTGGAAGCGATGGAGATCAGCGCCGTTACATGATTGCTGCTATACGCGACCAGCCAGGGGCGCTCGATCAGCCTAGCGAGTCCCAATCGGGTAATCGAAGTGATTCAAGTGCAGTCGATCAAGGGGCAGTGAAGAAATGCAGTCATTGTGGGTCGATCAGGCACGATAATCTTCGTTGCTGGAAGCGCCTGACCTGTCTCAAGTGTGGCAAGAAGGGACATCCGACCGATCATTGTTTATACGTCTGTCGAGCCTGTGGCGAAGTTCACGATGCGGGCAAGTGCCCTATGGAAGAGTTTTACAACCGCATCCGCCAGTGGTACAATTCCACCAATCATGCTGGAATTCTGCCCATGGAAGCTGAAGATTTGTTAAACTAGGACGCTCGCCAGGTTGGAATCTGGTACGAGACGAGCGTTCTGGTTTGTGTATTTTTGCATATGTGGATAAGAAGAGGGCTGATCAAGCAGCAGAAAGAGATAATGAAAAATGTGATCAGCCTGATTTACCACGTTTGGCTAATTTCCATATCGATGAGTTTTCTCGGTCCCCGGTGATCATGGAGGTCGATCTACTTCCAGGTGAATCGCGCGGATATTGGAAATACCACTCGCCAAAGAAACAAGCCAAAGCGAGTGGTAAAATCAATAACGAACGTGCCACGCTATTATTTGATTCTGGTGCTGAAGTGTCGATCATCGACTCAACCTTTGCTCGTAAGGTGAGTTGTCAGATCGACACGAGTCAAACGCAAGAATGTGTCGGCATTGGAGAAAGTGCATACCTCACGGAGGGGCGCACTAAAATCAAGATTACGCTAGCAGGCTCGTTGGTCTATTATTTCCATGCATGAGTGGGCAGACTTGTTGGTCAAGATGCTATACTGGGTATGGATTTTATGATACCAGCTGGTGTTCGATTAGACATCGCCCACGGTGCACTAAGTTTGCCTGATGAGGTGATCATACCATTGGAAGGACGCCGACAGCTGTACGGATCGAGTGGTAATTACATGAAGCTTAATCAATACGAACAGATCCCAGTAGGTCGATCTGCCGAGGTTCGAATTTAGGACCAGCGATCTCGAAAGTTGTGGATTACTCGTGGAAAAGATTGGGTCCCCACTATCACTAGGGGCGTGGGCAATTTGCGATACCTGCGTCTTACGAACGTCGTTGATCATCCGATCATCGAGCAAGATGAGACGATTTTAGGTATCTGGATGAACAAAGATGATGTGGCCCGTCGCCCTGGATTTGTTTCGATAGGGTCTAATCGTTACAAGTAGTGGCAAAATCTAGCGTATCAATCGTCTACCGATTCCGTGAATGACGATCAAGAAAGTGTCGATCAAGGTCCTCTAGTCGAGAAGAGGGAGTATCCTACTCCTCGAAGTATTTTAGTACGCCCTACGGACCCGATCGCCACATCTGTGGCATTGGTAACCGGAGGGCCGCAAAAGGTGCAAGAGGTGCAAGCGCGGTGCAATCAGGAGCCGGAGATGAAAGTTCCGACCCCGGAGCACGGAGTTCAACAACCTTCTGCAAGTGATACGTTTATTCAAGATACGCGCGATCACCCTGTCTCAGCCGATCCTAGCGAAGTTGGTGTAATCCCTATCGATGATCAGGTTTGTTACCATGAAGGTGGAGATTTGCATGTGGAGGAACTGGAGAAGCAGCTTGCTACGTTGCCCAAAGTATCTGCAAGCACAGAAGAAGTAACTAGGGACGACTTGCTAGTCGGAGACCCCTTGGTCAACTCACCGGAAGAAATTAATCAGCTTCGCGATATAATTTGGGCGAAGAAACATCTGTTGATCGGAAAGGGGAACGCACTACCTCTTGCTGCACGTGGAGTTGTTTGCGATATCGATGTAGGCAATGCTCGCCCGATCGCCCAAAAGTTTCGGAAGGTGGCTCCACAATTTCGCGAGAAGTTATCGGCTTTGATCAAAGGGCTATTGGCTACCAAGATCATTCAACCGTCTACGTCACCCTGGGCATCACATATAGTGATCATCGTGAAAAAGAACGGGGTTGATATTCCGCTATGTATCGACTATCGCGCGGTGGATCAACTCACGCGCCTGATGGTGTATCCAATGACCCTGATCTCTGATCTACTCGAAGATTTGGATAAAGCGCTGTGGTTTTGTTCTTTGGATATGGCGAGCGGGTTTTGGGTCGTATCTATGACCGATCGAGCGCGTCAGATTTCGGCGTTTGTCACTCCGTTTGGATTGTTCGAATGGAATAGGATGCCTTTTGGCCTAAAGAATGCTCCGCAAATCTACCAGCGGTTGATTGATAACGCATTATATGGGTATCTAAAGGTTAAGGACGGTGCTGACGAATCGGATGATGTATTCACGGTGGGAGAGCCCGACCAAACACCGGGCCTGTCTGTACTGCAGAGGCGATCATATATCAATGATATTTTGATCCCGGCACCTACCAAGCTACCTGGTGTGACAAGGTGCATCGTTTGTTGGAGAAGTGTGATCAGTGGAACTTATCGATCAGCGTGACCAAATCGTACTGCGGGCGACGCGAATTTCCCTATTTAGGGCATCATATCTCTAGCCGAGGTTTGGAAACAAATCCGAAAAATTTGGATGATCTGATTGATCTGCCTTTCCCTGGCACCTTACGGGCCATGCAATCGTTTTTGGGGAGTTTGAACTACTACCGTCGGTTTATCGAATATTTTGCGATCTACGCCGCTGTGCTCTACGAATTAAGGGAAAAGGATTATCAAGAGTTAAAAAGCCGATCGTTGAGCAAGGAGAATATGGATCACGAAGGTGATCGATTAATAAGGGCAAAAGTAGCATTCAGCATGCTGAAGGCGAAGATAGCGTCATCTCCAACCCTGCGCCACTCTGATCAGAACAAAGCGCCAGTAATCGTGGTTTACGTCAGCAAGTGGGCGTTATACGCCGCGCTGGTACAAGAACATGATCAAGTGTATTACCCCGTGGCATTCGCCAGCCGAACGTTGAAGAACGGTGAGCTGAACTACAGCCCCGTCGGAAAGGAAGTTCTGGCGCTTCAACGGGTCTTGGATGTTTACTTCACGATGCTGGTCGGAAAGACGATCACTGTCTTGTCGCTTTTATACACACTGATATGGTTACTAACATCCAACGGGTTGGACGGACGATTGGGCCGATGGGCTGCGATCTTATCACAGTGGGACCTCGAGATCAAGAAATGTGTACAGGGAGAAGAGGAGGTTCTAGGGGCGTTAGCTGCAAGTATCACTCACCGAAATCGATGAGGCCCTGATTGCGATCGCACCGAAAAAACAACCGCGGCAGATGATTGAAGTACCACCTCCTACGGTCGGAAAAGGCGAAGAACTCTACGTGATTAGTTTCGATGGATCTGCAAGTGTCAAGCGACGTGTAGGTGCGCTCGGCGCTATCGTTTGGAAATTACCGGAATGGAAGATTATTACCTCGGTAGCCGATCATGCGCCTGATATCACGGTGAATGAAGCGGAATACCATGGATTGCTTTTAAGTTTGGACCTACTGTCGAGATACCCCAAAGGAACGACGATCGTGTGTGGAGATTCGAATTTAGTAATCCGGCAAATGCGTGGCGAAATAGAGTGTAAAGCTCCGCGATTGCAAGTGTTGCAACAGCGTGCGTTCAATCTCCTTCGCGAATGGTCGGATCATGATCTAGTGCATGTCAAAAGAGAGTGGAATAAGAGTGCAGATCTAATCATCACTAGGGCTATGCTGGGTGGAACAAGATTTGAAATCGATTATGTGAAACAGCTAGGAATTGACCGATCTCAACAGGTTGCCGGAAGTAATCACGTGGAATGAAGATCGCAATACCCCGCAAGTACTAGTGATGACACGATCACGTAACCTACATCAGCCGCGACCGTCAACATGGCCCGATATATCTATAGCCGGGATAAGGGCGGAACGGGTAAAAAAGGCACAGGACGAAGAGAAATGGGTTCATGATTTGCGAAGTTATATGTATGGTGACGTCTCACGATTGAACGCAGACGAGGTTAAGGACTGCGCGAAAATTGCTGACAGCTACGATGTCGATGAACAAGGATTGCTGATCTACTGTAGAAACATGGCTAAAAGAAAAGCCAACGATGACAGAGATGATCAAGACGATCGGCACCTTTCGATTAAGCTGGTCTTACCCGAGACCCTACATGCAGATGTCCTCCGCCACTATCATGCGAGCTTGGAAGGATGACACCAAGGCATAGGGCGTACATATCATAGGATCAGACGATACTTCCATTGGCGTGGTCTATTCCGAAGCGTACAAAGGTTTGTCGGCCAATGCGTAGATTGCGAGACGGGGAAAGGCAAACCTACGATCAAGGGCATCTCGCCGGGAAATATCGAGGCTACGTACCCATTTCAAGTGATAGCCATGGATCATATCCCGTCACTACCCCTATCGACGGATGGACATACTGAACTGCTGATTTTGACGGATCTGTTCACGGGTATGGTGATCGCGAAAGCTGGATCGTCCCGCACAGCGCAGAAAGTTGCCGAAAATTATGAAGAGTGTGTGTTTCGACGATTCGGGGCTAGCGAAGTGATCCGGCACGATCGTGAACCAGGTTTTATGTCGGAAGTATTTCGCGCGTTCAATAAAATCGTGGGACAACGTCAGAGTGCCACTGTGGCATACCGTCCACAGGCAAACGGCAAGGCGGAAAGAACGGTGCAAACGATTACACGGGCGATTAAGATGTATGTAGCATATGCCGGCCAGAAAGATTCGAGCTTGAATGCAGAGCAGCTGGTATTCGCGCGAAACTCAACCCCCGATCGTATTCGTGGTGAAACACCATTTTATTTGGCGTATGGGTTGGACCCACGATCATCGTTGGAATCGACATTGCAACTGGGCGGAATTCGGCGTAAAGACCGGGATGCTCGCCGGTGGAGATATAAGCTGCAAAAGGACTATCGTTACGCCCGTGATCAAGTGAGCGCTCGATTGCATCAAGCGGTGGCTGAGCGAGCTGAAAAGCACAATGGTCAAGTGACACCACACAAGATCGAAGCTGGATCAAGGGTCTGGTTATACCTTGATCGGGTGAAAGAAGGGTTCGCGAAGAAACTGGCGCACATGTGGCATGGACCCGTCAGAGTCGATGAGGTAATCGGTAATCATGCCGCGAGACTGGTTACGGCTGGCACCGACTATCGTATGTTCCCAGTAGTGCATCTGTCCAAGTTGAAATTGGTTAAGGAATTTCCAGATCGCCCTACTACGGCACTAACAGCTGGGATAGAGGAGCGTTTCGACTTCGATGAAGCTTTATTACCTGAATACAGCTGGTAAAGGATGCTAGATCCAGATGAATTTGAAGTTGATCGTATCACCGATGTCCGATCAGGTCGAAAGACTAGATATGGAAGAAAGTTACGCGAATATCAAGTTTACTGGAAAGGTTATGCTGAGACGTCGTGTGTAGACGAGGCAGACTTAAACTGTGATGCTCTGATCAAGGACTTTGAGAGGAAAAGTATCAACAGACATCGGTTTGACGTGATGCAAGTGGACGAAGAGTCCAACTAATGCGTGATCGGCAGACTGGTCATGAATTACGATCGAAGAATTACCGATTGAAGAAAGATGATTGACTAAACTCACAATGGATGAAGAAGCGATAAATGGCTTGAGGTGATGTGTTTGCAATGGATATTGTGAGACAAGGTGATGTAGTAACGAAGATAAGACGACAGAATACCGGTTTATATCATGCATGGGGAAGTAAAGAAGCACAGTGGAAATGGCATGACCAAGATGGCTTATTGATTAAGGGCGGAACGATAAAATGATTAACTAGACCCAAAGAACTTGAGATGAATCCGAGGGATTTTACGGCCAGGGTGGTTTTCAGGGGAGGAACGATATTGAACCCGACAAGGTTCAAAAGTATCAACCTCCTTAAAAGTGTCCAATAGGGTCCGGGGTGACTGGTCCGAGAGGTACCCTGGGTACCACGCCCCATCATCGGCCGGGGCATACTTCAAAGGACGGTTGCGAGCACAATGAGTGATCGACGGGTCCAGGAAAATGTCGAGATCACATCTTCCGTCGATCATCCCCCGGAGGACGAAATCTACGACCCTCTTCCAGGTCGCTCCGGCACGACTTCTGCGTTGGCGGCGACTGTTGTAGTAATTCCGGAAGAAGTCATCCGTCTCGCGAAGGCCTTTAGCGATAGGGAGATAATGCGTCGACTCCCAGATCGCCAGCGCGTGATGTTCGAGAAACGACCGGCACTTTGTCTCGAAGTCAGCGAACCAGCCGACTGAGCGAAAAGAAAGGGGCGGAAACATGGTCATGAAAACGCCCCAAGGGCATTGAGAATACAGCAGCTCCACTTTCGGTTGGGTGATCAAATGACTGGACCATGAATCAGCCGGAGGGGCGTGCACTTCAGCCGGGAACAACCATCCTGCCGGGCGGGTCAAGTAGTCAAAGACCACTTGGGCCTTGAAGTTACGCAGATCAAACCCACCAAGCTGATCCGGAGTCCACGGCAGGAAGTCGGCGTCACTGGCGTCATCCGATACCGCGATCAATGTCCGGAAATCACCCGTACGCGGAAACAGAGACCCGGCAGTGACTTGATCAGGTAGACCCTTTCTCCCGAACTCGCTAACTGTAGGAGTGGAAGGAATAGAAGCGATCGGACCAGGAAATCCGCCTTCATCGTCTTGATCAGGACTTGGGGGATCATCGTCTTCCGTCTTCGCCTCCGAAATAGGAGAAGGAGGTGTGGCCGCTTCAACCGAGAGGAGGATCGAGAACGCCGAGTACGCGTTTTAGGCGAAGGGGCGGCGCGGCTGATCGAGCCGTCAGGAGAGGCGGTAAGGCCAGATGGCGGTGTAACTTGATCAGAAGTCGCCGTAGGGGTGCGGATAACTGGTGCGATCTGCATCCGCAACGACATACCGGCCAACTGAGACTGAAGGTCCGAGTGGAACGAGCGTAACTGTGTGACTTCGCCTTGAACCTCCTGCACTTGATGGCGCAACGTGTCACGTTCTGCGGAAACTTGATCAAAGCGGCATCGCATGGCGGAATGTTCGTTCTCCAGCTGAGAATATGCGGCGTGCAGATCGTCCAGCTCAGTTTGGAGGTCAGACACTCCCTTGACCCGATCAGATAGCTCCTGCGCCTGGGCCATGACGGCTGTATACTCGTCCATCTTCAGGAAATTGGATTTGTTTTTCTTTCGAAGGCGATGATACTGGTGTTTGCGCCTATCAACCTCGGCAGTGATCCTGAGCACCTGTTCGAACAAGCGCTGATTCCCAGAGGCAGCCCGATCGCGTTCTTCTTGTAACTTGGCTAGGCGCTGTTGAAGTTGATCAAACTCCCGTGTTTGATCAGCGATGGTGTCTTCATGCACCGATTGTATATACCTATCACGGGCATGACGGCCTTCCAGATCCCGGATCTGTGCGCGTTGATCGACCATGAGTTTTCTTGATCGGCCCTAGCGTTTTCAATGGTCTTCAACTTGGTCTGGAGATCATTGACGGTGGTGTCGACAAAATCACACAATGGCTTGAGCTGTTCGAAGGCGTCCCGCTTGATCGCGACATCTCGCTCCACTACAGCGCGTTTGGCACGAGCGAGCTGCTGCCGAAGCATCGCGACCGTGTCTTCACTCATCGCGAGCGAGTCAGATAACGTGGCGATCTGATCATCACGCGCGGGTAGGGCCTCTTGCAAACTGTAAGCGCGATTGATAGCAGCAATCTCCTGATCGGCTGCGGCCCGATCCAGGGCAGGAGTGTCGGTGGTGTTTGCCGGGGTTCCGTCCGTTATCGCTTGCATGATGGAAATGCAGGAATGCCTGATCGAGAAAGCTTGATCGCAGATGACACGGTTGGTGAAGTTTGATCGTTGGATCGCGAGGGGCGTACCACTAACGGCAACAGCCTGATAGAACGGTACCTGATCGGCGGGAGAAAGGACAGGCAATTGATGGGTGATTATCACCTGGCCGATGACGTCATGGTGGACAAGCCGACCAACGGTAACATGATCCACGATATCAAACGTCATGATCGACCCTCGCCCCAACCGTTGTACGGCTGGGACGAGGATCAGGGGCGGCTGTCGTAAAGCGTGTTATGATTGGCCCAATAACGGGCCTTATTATAAGGCCTTATTATAAGGCCTTATTATAGGGCCTTATTATAGGGCCTTATTATAGGGCCTTATTTAGGGGGGGGGCGATTACGGTCATAATCGGTACGTAATCGTATAGGATTGTGGGTACCACGGCGTATACAGTTGCATGTACAACCGTGGTGCACATAGTCAGGAAATAGACAGGGCATAGGAAGATGGGAATATTACGTACGGGTAATCCGCGAACATCGACGAGCGGCGACGGACGACGGACAAATCAGGTCGACTGGTCGACGGATGACGCTGGAACGGGTAGTTCTGATTGGTGGATATTAGGAAATTGGTAGTTCTTAGGATTTAAGCAATAATAAAGTTCTCCTTTTGGGTTCGATCTAGCAGATCGTTTCCGGGACGGCACCTTTGCGCCTCCCTTATTAGTATACACCTCTACGTCCCGGGCGGGAGCACTTTGTGCATTTTTGGCCCACCGGTAGACGTAGAGTGTTGATAACTCACTCCGCAACTCCGCCCGCTGTGTAAGCGGTTCTTCAGTAAAGTTTTTTTTGGATTTGAGAGTGTGATTGAGCAGTGCTCTCACCTCTCCACGTTTGGTTCGCGTTTGGCCCCTAGAGTTCGGCTGCCGTAAGCGCCCCACGGGAACTCTAGGTGGATTAAGCAAAATTTACCCCCCGTCCTCGTAGGTCTAGGATAGGAATACATATATTTGGGTGTTCCTTTAGCTGTTTGAAGACTCAGAGGCTCCGTAATCGGGCAGTGAAGACTTCCACTGCCTGAAGTACCCCCTTCGCCGATCAACACCTGATCGACACTCTGCAAATCGTGATCCGCGATCAACAACTCGCAGACCGCACCAACTTGTACCTGAGCGACGTTTAGCACCTGATCAAGTATGATCACCGCTGATCAACTACTTTTGGTGCCTGACCAATCCTGATCAAGCATGAGCACAGCTGATCAACGACTTTCGGTGCCTGAACGAGCCTGATCACTGCTGATCAAGCCTGTTCGCACCTGATTTGAGCTCGATTACACCGGATCACGTCTGATCAGCACCTCGATCGACTCATTACAAGTTGCCCAATCTTGCATCAAGGAATTGCCGTGTCTACATCCCCGCCACCTGGAGAGCGACCCACGCCTAAGCCGTCGGGTACACAAGATGAGCAGAAACACAAGCAGTCAAGGACAACCGGAGGACCCCCTTCGTTAGTCGGCAGTCCGGGCGCCGTGGTACCGCCTGATCAAGCGTCAAAAACTTTGATCAGCCGCTCCACACACACCCACATGCTACGCGTGCAATGGCGACACTGACGACGCGTAAGCGTGCATTCAACTCTCGTATGTCATGATGTTCTCCGTCGTGTGGCCCTTGCTCACTTCATTCCATCCGTGCCCCCCACCGATATCGATCATTGGGAGGGTTCTTGACGAAGCAGTACAGCTTGAGACCCAAACGTGATGCAAGGATGCAGCCGCCCCCCACGTTGCGGCACTCAGGATACCGGTATGTGGTACAAATGTACTCATGTCTTATAGTTTGAGTACAGATTCGGTTGATCACTTCTTGCTCCATTAATAGACTTCTTGATGATACCATTCCCAATTGTTGCTTTGTCACTTTTCATTCATATACGTAATCGATATTCCATCAGACTATCTTCCGTTACTCCATAACCAAATCTCGCAATATCCATCGTAATTAACCACTTCAAATCAATCGTCACTTCTCCATTAATCGTGATTTCGTCGATCAATTTTCACTAATCGAGGGTCCGTCAATCACAATTTTGATAGTCGATTCATCGATCATACTTTAGTTGGACTCTTCGTCGACGTGCATCACGTATAGATCTTCGCCTTTCTCCACCGTGGGTGGTGGCACTTCGATCATCTGCCGAGGTTGCCTTTTCGGTGCGATCGCGATAAGGACTTCATCAATTTCGGTGCGAGGGTGATACTTGCGGCTAACACCCCTAGTACCTCCTCTTCTCCATGCACACATTCCTTGATCTCCAAGTTCTATTGTGACAAGATCGCAGTCCATCTCCCCAATCGTCCGTCTAGCCCATTGGCTGTTAATAACCACTTCAACGTGGATCGACGTGACAAGACAGTGACCGCCTTTCCGACCAGCATCGTGAAATAGACATCCAAAATCCGCAGAAGAGCCAGAACTTCCTTTTCGACGGGGCTGTAATCCATCTCACTGCTCTTCAGTGTCCGGATAGCGAATGCGATGGGGCAATACACTTGATCATGTTCTTGCATTAGCGCAGCTGACACTGCCCACTCGCTAGCATAAACCAGGATCACCGGCGTTTTGGCTCGATCTAAATGACGTAGGGTTGGGTATGACGCTATCTTCGCTTTCAGCATACTGAATGCCACTTTCTCACTGATCAATCGATCATCTTCGCGATCCGGACTCCCATGGATCGATGACTTACCCTTTAATTATTGATAGTACGTTTCTCGTAACTCATAGAGTACGGCATCATAGATCGCGAAGTCTTCGATAAATCGACGGTAATAATTCAGACTCTTCAAAAACGATTGTGTCGTGAAGGGGTTGAAAATTATTATAATTCCACGTAATTAACAACACAAAGAGGTATTAAGCCAGTCCTCCTTGATTAACTTCCCGGGTACTTAATACTTCCGTCCGAACCAACAAACCAATAAATTACACTTGGCGTGCACTTCACAAGGCTGTACCGGGCTGCCCAAAACACTTGAGCACTTCAACAGGCTGCTGCTTCACTCACTAGGGCGTGTGCTCACTGACTTCCTTGTGTTACACTTGGTCTTTGTATGGGGTTAAAAAGGAAAGGTTTTTGAAAGCCGCCAGAGACCTGTGCAGTACAGGGGAAATTTCGTTCTATTAAGTGTTACTAACTCCTACATCAAAGTCAATCACTTTTCTCACCCACTACTTCTTGGTTACTTCAGCGCTGACTTCAATACTGGACTCTGGGGCCGTCGCAACCCTCTGTAATTTGATTGATCAGATTTGCCGTTGCAATCTGGCCGCCGCATCCTCTGAAACTTGATTGATCAGTTTTGACATGGCGATCTGGCCGTCGCGATCTGGCCGTCGCGATCTGGCCGTTGCACCCTCTGGAACTTGATTGATCAGTTTTGATATATTTGCCGTTGCAATCTGGCCGCCGCATCCTCTGACACTTGATTGATCAGTTTTGACATAGAGATCTGGCTGTCGCGATCTGGCCGTCGCGATCTGGCCGTCGCACCCTCTGGAACTTAATTGATCAGTTTTGACATATTTGCCGTTGCAATCTGGCCGCCGCATCCTATGAAACTTGATTGATCAGTTTTGACATCGCGATCTGGTCGTCGCACCCTCTGTTAACTTGATTGATCAGTTTTGACATTGCGATCTGGCTGTCGCACCCTCTGAAACTTGATTGATTAGCTTTGACATTGCGATCTGTCCGTCGGAATCTGTCCATCGCAGGTTGTTGATGATTGGTCAAAATCACTCATCCAAAATCAAAATACTTCATCACTTGAGAACATTCAAGACCATCCAATCGATCGACCCAAGCAGCCGAGGGCGCCTAACTTTTCGTTGGTTCTGCCTCTCAGTACGGATCCGCTGTTGTGCTGGTAAGCTGCGCCTATGTCTTGACTCCCTTATGCAATGCTAACAATTCTCCTTCACAGTCTGTTGGTCTCGATATATCATGTGCCCTAGCGCCATTCGATGATGCATTGTGATGCCGAGGGCGCATAACTTTTCGTTGGCTTCACTCTCATGAACGCAACCGCCGTTGTGCTAGTAAGTTTCACCTATGTCTTGACTCCCTTATGCAATGCTAACAATTCTCCTTCACAGTCTGTTGGTCTCTTTATATCATGTGCCATAGTGCCATTCGATGATGCATTATGACGCCGAGGGCGAATAACTTTTCGTTGGCTTCACTGCCATGAACGAACCCGCCGTTGTGCTGGTAAACTGCGCCTATGTCTTGACTCGCTTATGCAATGCTAACAGTTCATCTTCACAGTTTGTTGGCCTCGTTATATCATGTGCCCTAGCGCCATTCGGTGATGCATTGTGACGCCGAGGGCGCATAACTTTTCGTTGACCTCACTGCCATGAACGGACCCGCCGTTGTGCTGGTATGTTGTGCCCTTGTCTTGATTTCCTTATACAATGCTAACTGTTCATTTTCACAGTCTGTTTACTTGATTATTTGATGAGACTTAGTGCACCTAGTTGTTGGACCTCGAATTAGGCAGTTATGATGCTGAATATGCTCAACTTAGCATTTAGCGTCACTGCTATGATGCTAGAGCTAAAGCAACTGTGTCGAAACATTGTAAAATGTGGGAAACCTTACTTGGCACTAGTAATGAATTAAAGCATCTTGTTAGAAGACAGAAGCTTCGTACTACTAAAAATGTTGCACTAAGTGTTCGTATTGTGCGCTTATTGAAGGCATTGCACAATCTTTGTCACTAATATTCAGTTTTTGACGGAATCACCAGCGTAACAAACGTCATCGCGTTAGTATATAGAATTTGGCGAGAGAAAACATACTAAGCATTGATAACTGCCATAGTTCATCTTTTATATGCTATAAATATAGCTTCCACTTCACCACAATTGCATAGCATGTAAAGAATTAGGAAAAGGCAAATTCATCAGATCATCCAAATTCTTTGGATATGTTTCCAAACCGCGACCAGAGACGCGGTGTCCTAAATAAGGAACTTCACTCCGCCCCCAGTACGATTTAGACACGCTGATCGACAAGTTCCACTGATCACACCTTTCCAATAGATTCTACACCCTTTCACACAGGGTAGTCCATGTAGGTGCAGGGATCTAAATATCATCGATATATGACCGCCGCAGCAGCACCGACGGTCCCGGTGTCTGGTCGGTCTCTCCCACAGTAAATACATCAGCTGATTCGTCAGCACCGTCCTTAACCTTGAGATACCCATATAATGCATTATCAATCAACCGATGGTAGATCTGTGGAGCGTTCTTTAGTCCAAAGGGCATCCGATTCCACTCAAACAATCCGAACGGAGTGACAAAAGCCGGAATCTGACGCGCTCGATCGATCATAGACACGACCCCAAAACCACTCGCCATATCCAAAGAGCAAAACCACAACGCTTTATCCAATCTTCGAGCAAATCAGAGATCATAGACATAGGGTATACCATCAAACGCGTGAGTTGATTCACCGCGCGATAGTCGATACATAGCCTAATATCAACCCCATTCTTCTTCACAATGATCACTAAAGGTGATGCCCAGGGTGACGTAGACGGCTGGATGATCTTCGTGGCCAATAGCCCCATGATCAAGGCTGATAACTTCTCGCGAAATTGTGGAGCGACCTTCCGACACTTTTGGGCGATCGGGCGAGCATTGCCTACATCGATATCGCAAACAACTCCACGTGCAGCAAGAGGTAGTGCGTTCCCCTTTCCGATCAACAGATGTTTCTTCGCCCAAATTATATCGCGAAGCTGATTAATTTCTTCCGATGAGTTGACCAAGGGATCACCGACTTGAAAATCATCCTTGGTCATTTCTTCGGTACTTGCGGACACTTCAGGCAGCATGTCAAGCTGTTTCTCCAGGTTCTCTCTTCCACGAACAAATATTCGCCCTCGTGATAGCACACTTGGTCATCGATAGGAATCACACCGAATTCACCGGAATCAGTTGAGATGGGATGTTCGCGCGTATCATGGGCAGGCTCATCTCTTGTAACAGATCGTTCAACCTCGTGACTAATGGTCGGACCTTTCACACTTTTCTCCTGACCGCACTTTTCATGCACCTCTTGTACCTTCCCCGATCTTCCGGTTACTAATGCCAATATGCCGTGGTCGAGTCCGCAGGTCGTACTAAGATTCCTTGAGGAATAGGGTACTCCTTTTTCTCGACCAAAGGAACTTTGTTGTAGCCGGGTGCGTACACGCACGGTGCGGCTAGCGCACAGAGAAAGACTTTCCTTTAGGCGGCGTTCGCCGCTACTTAGCCGATACGCCCTTATAAAAGGGCTTAGTAGGAGAGAGCTCTCCTACTCGGGGCCGAGATTCCCGGGGTGGTTTACAGATAGCTTTCGCTAACCCTTGTAACAAGGCTTCCCTTATAAAGGGAGGTAGCGTAAGGGAGAACTCCTTTGGGCTACAATACTCACCGCACTCGCTACCGGGCGTGGTCGTGCGCCTGCACTTTAGAGTGAAATGTAAACTGAATAAATTTAATATGTAATTAGCCTAAATTAATTTAAACTAATATAAACTAAATGTAATACTAAGTAGAATATTCCTAATTCGTACCTAGCTAAAATGTAGTGTACACACATGTGTACTGACACGTGGATGGCTGACACACCACCACACCAAGGGCCCCTGCCCTGATTGGTTAAAATAACCAAAGGTTCAAAATCTTTCAAACCGGACAATACTGACCTCAACCGTGGTGTACTCATGTACACCAACATTATATGTAACTCGAATGTAACCCCGTTACATCCTCCCCCATCAAGACTATTGCTTACGCAATAATCAAAATCTTGTTGGAGAACCCCAACGTCAGTACCTCTGGATGTATATTGCACACCTTCAGCGGTGCTATGGACGCAAGCTATTCCGACAACTCGGAAGTGGACGCCCTTGGGGAGCTCTCCCCAACGGCTGGCCATGTTGATAGCGCCGAACGGCGCTATCAGTCATCCAACCCATTCCCCACACGTGGGGAAAACGCACTAACTCGTGCGACACCGTTACCCGCTAGGGGTGATACCTCCAGGTTGCCACAGGCAACCACCACAATGAACCGTCCTTGGTTCAAGAGGCCCGACGTGCCGGACGGGCACGGAAGGGACCTCGCGCCCTTAAAAAGAGGGCTAAGAACGCGGTCAAGAGGGGTTTAGCCTCCTATACCCCTGGTCCAGCGGCTATATTGCCGCGTGAAATTGCGCATCGGAACCAACTCCAGGCCCGACTACTAACGCCCAAACATTATTCCGTTAATTCCTACCGGAGCGCCTCGGGAAGCAGGCACGCGGTGTCCTCGTGGATATTATCCGCGAGATTCCCATTGTTCTACTGAGGGACGAAAGCGTCGGAGACGCAGAACAGGCGTTCCGCGCCTGGGCGGAAAGGGAGAAACACCTCCCCAGTTTCGATGCGCTGTACAACAGCTTTTCCGAACACGACGTTCGGGTAGATAGAGCGCTACGCTTGGCCTATGCTCAGGCCAAAGCGTAAGGGCAATTACCTGCCTCTTATTATACGCGCTCTGCTCTAGATGTGGTGCCGCAGAGCAATGCAAGCACAGCATCTGCCTCCGGCGAACTCCCAGATACTGGGAGTGAAGGGGCTTCTTCAGCCCCTTTGGTCGTTGAATCTCAGTGGGATTCTCCCGCTCGAAAGCGTCAACGACGTCACGGCAATCCTGCCGCAGGGGAGTCTCGTACTCCCACGAGTTCTGGGAATGTGGATACCCTTTCCACTTCACCAGGTACTGGGTCTCACCCCGGTGATGGCGTCGTGCCATCAGGTGTTCCACATGATAATGTGGAGTACCCTCCGTATCAAGCACAGGAGGAGGAGGTCGCGCTATTGCGGCGTGACGTCCACGAGCGCTGTGATCGGCACACCGTCGCATCCAAGATGCTCAGGAGGGACTCCGCAACGATAGATGTGCGAATGAACGCATCGAGGAGCGCCTTGCCTCTCTCGAGTCTCTCGTTGCGGAGCTTCAGGGTCGTATATCAACCCTGTCGGAGATGTTCCGACCTGTTGCTCCTTTCGGCTATCCGGCTTCTCACCCTCCTCCGACAGGGGACCCGCCTCCGGGTTCTGGTATGGATTAAGCATATCCACATAAAAGGTTGGATGCGTACGCATCGCCTTCGGGATGTCTAAGGTGTACGACAAGCCCTTTCGGGCTAATACCTTGAAAGGCCCCACAAACCTGGGGCGCAGTTTATTGCGCAACACATTTGAAACTGCATGTGTAGGAAGATTTTTAGCGTTTAATAAAACACTTTCTCCTTCTTAGTACACCTTTTCGTTACGCCGCCCCTTGCGGTCAGCTTGCTCCTTCTGCTTGTCTTGGCTTTTCGCCATGGCATCGCAAACGTGTCGTAGGACACTAAGGCGCGTCGATAAAAACTTATCGATGTGCTTTCGCACAGATACAGGGATGACATCGGGGAATCCTCCCCCCTCAAGCCCTGGGCCACACACGCGTGGCGTCAACGAAACCCTCGGATTTACCAATCCGTTCACGTAAAACGGGGTAAACCCCGTAGATGCATGTACCAAATTGTTGATAGCAAATTCAACCATCGGAAGCATCTCACTCCAACTCTTTGGAGAATCCGGACATAAACTCCGGAGAATATCCTCCACAACGCGATTAACGCGTTCCGTCTGACCGTCCGAATGCGGATGATCCGCAGTGGACATGAGGAGATTGGTGCCTAGCGCCTTAAACAAAGCTCCCCAGAATTGTCCCGTAAAACGGGGATCCGGATCCGACACAACGGAATCGGGTAGACCATGCTGTCGAAAGACACGGTCTAGGAACACTTTCGCTGTTCCCTGTCCATCTATGGACTCTGGCACCGCTGCCAGGTGAGCCATCTTGCTCAATCGGTCTACAAAGACCAATATGCCTGTGTTCCCATCCTTATCCTTCGTAAAATCGAAGATAAAATCCATTCTAATGGATTTACAACACTCCGTTGGAACGGATAAGCTCGCCAAAGGCGCCACTGAATCTGCAGAGGGTTTAACCCTCTGACACGTCTCACAGGTGCAAATATACGCACCGACCCACTTATATATCTTAGGCCACCAATACAAAGCGCTTAAAGCGATGTAGGTCTTATCCCGACCTAAATGACCCCCGGTAGGGGCGTCATGTGCCTCAAAGAGGACTCTATACTTCAGTTCCTCATTATGAGGAACTACCACCCGCGGAGTGTCCTGCGCGCTCGTGCTATTAAATAGCAGACCGTCACAGTACCTGTAACGGTGTAAACGAGCTTTAGCTCGACTTGGGTTGGCTCAGACGATCCAAGACCCTTTTCACCCAACGCGCTGATTGGCGCCGTACACTGTGGGTCTTTCTCATACGCCTGGCGTATGAGATCCA
>CM047580.1:30078400-30106637 GCA_026184515.1 Peronosclerospora sorghi
ATCCAACCTTTTATGTCGGTATGCTTAAGCCATACCAGGACCCGGAGACGGGGCCCCTCCTGGAGGAGGGTGGAAAGGCGGATAGCCGTAAGGCACAGCAGGGCGAAGGAAGCCCGAAAGGGCTAAAATGCGACCACGAAGCTCCGCAACGGTCGTCTCGAGAGAGGCAAGCCGCCTCTCGAAGCGATCAGTGGCATCCCGCTCATCGCGGATCCCCTCGTGGAGATCATGGATGCGAAGGCTGTGTCGATCACAGCGCGCACGAATCTCACGTCGCAATTGTGCGACCTCCACCTCCAATGCTCGATGCGGAGAGTACTCCACACTTTCATGTGGAGTGGCTGATGGCGCGGCGCCATCATCGGGGTCAAACCCAGTATCTGGTGAAGTGGAGAGGTTATCCACACTCACAGAGTTCGTGGGAGTTCGAGACTCCCCTACGTCAGGATTGCCGCGACGTCGTTGACGCTTTTGAGCGGGAGAATCCCGCTGTAGGTCAACGACCAGAGGGGCATGAGAAGCCTCTTCACTTCCAATAAGTGGGAGTTGGCCGGAGGCAGATGTGGCGACCACACTGTCTTCGGACACCAGGGTGGAGACAGGGGCGCGGGCGTAGAGCGTGCGTTACGGAGCACGTAGTTGCTCCATCGCCTTATCTTTGGCAAATGTAAGGCGCAACACCCTCTCCACCCAAATGTCTCGACGGGAATAGCTGTCATGCAGCTCATCGAAGCTGGGGAGAAGCTTCTCCCCTTCCGCCCAAGCGCGGAATTCTTCTCTGCGTCATCGACACTTTCTCCCGGAGAAAGAACGAAAGGAACCTCGCGGAGGTTCTCAACAGGGGCACCTTGTGTCTGCCTGTTTAAGCGCTCTCGGTACGAGGCGCTAGTGAACTGCTTTTGTGTAAGCAGTTTTTGCCGGAGTTTCTCACGGCGTTCGCGTTGGTACGGCTGTTGAGCCGCGGGGCCAGGGGTATAGGACGCTAGACTAGTCCTTACCAAACGCCTGGCCATTTTGGAAGGTCACGGGGACCATCGAAATTATAAGCCGCCCTTGAAGGGCGTTTGGGGGCGCGCAACGCAGCCCTTAGTGCCTGTACGGCAAGCTGGGAGTCTTGAGCTGCGTCCAGCTCATTAGTGATGATCGCCTTTGGCGATTCGGATGTATCATTCGATACAGGCAGGGGTGCCGCACTGGTTAGTGCATTTTACTCTCGTGTCGGGAAGGGATTAGGCTGCCGACAACGACGTTCGGCGCTGTCGGAGCGGCTCACCATTGGGGAGGTATCCCCAAAGGCATCCACGTCCGAGTTTTCGGAGTAGTCTACCTCTTCTAGAGGAGACGCCATAGCACCACTAGAGGTGTACATATGGATTCCCAGGGGAACTGGCGTTGGAGTTCTCCAACAAAATTTTGATTATTGCGTAAGCAATAGTCTTGATGGGGGAGGATGTAACGGGGTTACATTCGGGTAACACTGAGTGTTGTTGTACATTTGTACACCACGGTTGAGGCCAGTATTGGCCGGGTTGAAAGGTCTCGAACCTTTGGTTATTTTAACCAATCAGGGCAGGGGACCTTGGTGTGGTGGTTTCAGCCATCCACGTGTCAGTACACAGGTGTGTACACTACATTTTAGCTAGGGACGAATTAGTAATATTCTACTTAGTGTTACATATAGTTTATATTAGTTGAAATAATTACATATTAAATATATATTCAGTTTACTTTCCACTCCGTAGTACAGACGCACGATATCGACCGGTCGTGCGTGTAGTGAGTGCCGTAGCGTAAGGGGGGCCCTCCCCTTAGCTATACCCTTTGTAAGGGAACCTTGCCGTTAAGGCACTAGTACAGGCTAGAGTAAACTAACCCGGGAATCTTGGCCCCGAGTAGGAGAGCTCTCTCCTACTAAGCCCTTAATAAGTGCGTATCGGCTAAGTAGCGGCGAACGCCGCTTTAAGGAAAGCCTTCCTCTGTGCGCTAGCCGCACCGTGCGTATACGCACCGGCTACAGTTGGACTATGTGCTTCTTTTCCCTAACGGTCGACAGCGGTGGAATCCGACGATACCGCTGAGGGGATTTGGATACGATGCTTTGGAGAGACGGTCCAGCGACAACGATGATAACTTCCGTGGGGGAGGCGGAATAAAACATATCTCGCAGATGCTCTACGTCGCCTTTTCACGGTCTACAGCATCGGAGAACATCTCCTTCCTTTTGAAAGGTGAGTCTGCAGATCTACAACTAATGCGCAACGTCGTTTATGACGAAGCACTACGTTAAAGAAGGGTTGAAAAATCTTGAAATGATGGTGTTGATTAGCAGTCGAATCCATAGCGCAGATGTAGTCGAAAATTTGAGTCAAAAATGTCCAGTAGTAAATCCAGTATTAAACGAAAAGTAATCACGCGTGATATCTCCAAAACCAAGCACACATTGGTGGCGAGAAATGTACCAGCTAATAGTTCGTGTAGTAAGGAAGAAGATGTACAAGAAGGGACTCAATCAACGGGATGTATATTGAGAAGTGATTATCTAGCTAAACATGAACTTATGCAAATGTGGTGGAGCGGCTGATCAATGTTATTGAAGCTTGATCAGGCGTTACCACGGCGCCCGGACTGACGACTAACGAAGGGGGTCCTACGGTTGTCCCTTTAGTGCTTGTGTTCCTGCTCACCTTGTGTACCCGACGGCTTGGGCTTGGGTCACTCTCCAGGTGGCGGTGATGGCACGCTGCAATTCCTTGCTGCAGGAGGCTTGATCAGGCGCAAATAGTCGGTGATCAGGGGTGATCAGAGCCAATAGTCAAAAGTCAGATCGTGATCGACCTGATCGGTCTGATCGGCCTGATCGGTCTGACCGATTTAGTCGATCAAGCACTAGTTTGCGCGACTTGCGAACAGATGAACGCAGGTCACAGGTTGAAAAATGTCGATCAGGTGTTGATCGGCGAAGGGGTACTTGATCAGGCAGCGGAAGTCTTCACTGCCCTATCACGGAGCCTCTGAGTCTTAACCAGCTAACAGAATACCCAATATATATGTATTCTTAGCCTAGACCTACGAGGGAGGTAAATTTCACTAAATCCACCTAGAGTTCCCGTGGAGCGCTTACAACAGCCGAACTCTAGGGGCCAAACGTGAACCAAAAGGGGAAGAGGTGAGAGCGCACTGCTCAATCACGTTCCCGAGACCAAAAACCTTTAAATGATGAACCGCTGACACAGCTGGCGGAGTTGCGACGAGTTCTCAACACTCTACGCCTGCCGGTGGGCCAATAACGCACAAAGTGTTCCCGCCCGGGACGTAGCGGTGTGTATTAACGGGGGAGGCGCAAAGGTGCCGTCCCAGAAACGATCTGCTGGATCGTACGTAAAAGGAGAACTTTATTATCACTTATATCCCTAGAACTACCAATTACCTAAAATCAACCAATCAGAACTGTCCATCCCTACGTACTCCGTCTGTAGCCTATGCGTACACGCACGGTGCGGCTAGCGCACAGAGGAAAACTTACCTTAAGCGGCGATGTGCCGCTACTTAGCCGATACGCCCTTTATAAAAGGGCTTAGTAAGAGAGCACTCTCTTACTCGGGCCAAGATTCCACTTTGGTTTACAAGTTAGCGTGAGCTAACGCCTTAACACAAGGCTCCCTTAATAAGGGGGTAGCTAAGGGAAGAATTTCCCTTACACTACAACACTCTCTGCGCGCGCGACCGGTCGAGGTCGTGCGTCCTGCCAGCTTTTGAGTGAAATGTAAACTGAATGTATATTTAATATATAATTAGCCTAAATTAATTTAAACTAATGTAAACTATATGTAATACTAAGTAGAACTTACTAAATTCGTACCTAGCTAAAATGTAGTGTACACCACCTGTGTACTAACACGTGGCTGGCTGCCACGCCTCCACCAAGGGCTCCTTGCCACGATTGGTTAAAATAACCAATAGGTCCAAACCTTTCGGACCGGTCAATACTGACCCCAACCGTAGTGTACTCACGTACACCACATACTAAATGTAACCAGAATGTAACCCTGTTACATCCTCCCCCATCAAGACTATTGGTTACGCAATATCATGTTCATCGCTTGGAACATGTTTGATCTCAAGTTCACAATCCATTTTAGTTGGAGAACTCCAACTGCCATAACCTCTGGCTAACCATGAGCACCATTAGTGGTGCTGGGGATGGAAACTATTCCGATACTTCGGAGGTGGATGCCCTTGGGGATATCTCTCCAAAGGCTGACCACTCCGACAGCGCCGAATGGTGGTGTCGGTCATCCAATCCATTCCCCACACGTGGGGAAAACGCGCTTACTGGTGCGCCACCTCTACCAACTACGGATGATGCATCCGGGTCGCCGAAGGCGACCATCACCAATGAAACGGACACGGTTCATGAAGTCCGACATGCCGTACCGGCACGGAAGGGACCTCGTGACCCTCAAAAGAAGGCTAAGAACGCGGTCAAGAGGGGTTTAGCCTCCTATACCCCTGGTCCTGCGGCTGTACTGCCGCGTGAAATCACGCGCCGGAAACAACTCCGGGCCAGCTGCTAACGCCTAAGCAGTTCACTGTCAAGTCCTACCGAGCGCGCCTCGGGAAACAGGAACGCGGTGCCATAGTAGAGATTCTCCGCGAGGTTCCCTACGTTATCCTACGGGAAAAAAGGGTCAAGGACGCAGAACGGGCATTCCGCGCTTGGGTGGAAGGGGAGAAGCGTCTCCCCAATTTTGATGAGCTGTACAACAGCTTTTCCGAACCCGACGTTCGGGTAGAGAGGGCGTTACGCTTGGCATATGCCAAGGCCAAAGCGCAGGGGCAATTACCTGCCTCTTACTACACACGCCCTGCTCTCGATGTGGTGCCGGAGAGCAATGCAAACTCTGCATCTGCCTCCGGCAAACTCCCAGCTACTGGGAGTGAAGGGGCTTCTTCCCCCCCTTTGGTCGTTGACTCTCAACGGGGTTTTCCCGCTCTAAAGCGTCAACGACGTCACGGCAATCCTGCCGCAGGGGAGTCTCGGACTCCCACGAACTCTGGGAATGTGGATAACCTTTCCACTTCACCAGGTACTGGGTCTCACCCCGGTGATGGCGTCGTGCCATCAGACGCTCCACATGATAATGTGGAGTACCCTCCGTATCGAGAACTGGAGGAGGAGGTTGCGCTATTGCAACGTGAGTTCCACGAGCGCTGTGATCGACACAGCCGTCGCATCCAAGTTGCCCAGGAGGGACTCCGCCACGAGGGGAGTGCGAATGAAAGCATCGAGGAGCGGCTTGCCTCCCTCGAGTCTCTCGTTGCGGAGCTTCATGGTCGTATTTCGATCCTTTCGGAGATGTTCGACCTGTCGTGCCTTTCGCCTATCCGACTTCCCACCCTCCTCCAAGGGGGGACCCGCCTCCGGGTTCTGGTATGACTTAATCATACCCACATAGAAGGTTGGATGCGTACGCATAGCCTTCGGGATGTCCAAGGTATACGACAATCCCTTTTGGGCTAGTACCTTAAAAGGCCCCACAAACCTGGGGCGCAGTTTATTACGCAACACGTTGGAAACTGCATGTGTAGGAAGATTTTTAGCGTTTAATAAAACACTTTCTCCTCCTTTGTACACCTTTTCGTTAGACCGCCCCTTGCGGTCAGCCTGCTCCTTCTGCTTGTCTTGGCTTTCCGCCATGGCATCGCAGACGTGTCGTAAGACACTAAGACGCGTCGATAAAACTTATCGATGTGCTTTCGCACAGATACAGGGCTGACATCGAGGAATCCCCCCCCCTCAAGCCCTTGGCCACACACACGTGGCGTCAACGGAACCCTCGGATTCACTAAACCGTTCACGTAAAACGGGGTAATCCCCGTAGATGCATGTACCGAATTGTTGATAGCAAATTCGGCCATAGGATGAATCTTACTCCAACCCTTTGGAGAATCCGGACATAAACCCCGGAGAATATCCTCTACAACGCGATTAACGCGTTCCGTTTGTCCGTCCGTCTGCGGATGATCCGCAGTGGACATGAGAAGTTTTGTGCCCAGCACCCTAAAAAACACTCCCCAAAACTGTCCCGTAAAACGGGAATCCGATCCGACACAAAGGAATCGGGTAGACCATGCTGTCGAAAGACACGGTCTAGGAACACTTTTGCTGTTCCTTGTCCATCAATGGACTCTGGCACCGCCGCCAGGTGAGCCATCTTGCTCAAACGGTCTACAAACACCAATATGCCGGTGTTCCCGGCCTTATCCTTCGGTAAACCGAAGATAAAATCCATGCTAATGGATTTCCAACACCCCGTTAGAACCGATAAGCTCGCCAAAGTCGCAGCTGAACTTGCAGAGGGTTTAACCCTCTGACACGTCTCACAGGTGCGTACATACGCACCGACCCACTTATACATATTGGTCCACCAATACAAAGCGCTTAAAGCGCTGTAGGTCTTATCCCGACCTAAATGACCCCCGGTAGGGGTGTCATGTTCCTCAAAGAGGACTCTATACTTCAGTTCCTCATTATGAGGAACTACCACCCGCGGAGTGTCCTCCGCGCTCGTGCTATAAAATAGCAGGCCGTCACAGTACCTGTAACGGTGTAAACGAGCTTTAGCTCGACTTGACAGGATTGGCTCAGACGAGCCAAGACCCTTTTCACCTAACGCGCTGATTAACGCCGTACACTGTGGGTCTTTCTCATACGCCTGGCGTATGAGATCCACCACAGACGAGGTGATGAATGTCGCTTGAGCGAGCTCGTAATCGGGACGACGCGACAACGCGTCTGCAAGTACATTCTGTTTTCCCGGTTTGTACTTTTTCTCAAAATTGTACTCCGCAAAGAAGGAGATCCAATGTGCCATCCGTTGGGAGAGATGAGGCGACTTTGTCGCTGTCCGTAAGTACGCGTGGTCTGTATAAACCACGAACGGCTTTGAGCCGAGTAGGTGAACGCTAAATTTGACAAGGGCATACTTCATTGCAAGTAGCTCGTTATCATGAACGGGATAATTACGTTCTGCAGCTGTAAGCTGACTCGACTCAAACGCGATCACGCGTTCCTTTCCTGCATCGTCTGCTTGTAACAAAGCCCATCCGATTGCGAAATCGGAGGAGTCGCAGACGACACTAAATGGTTTCCCGGAGTCTGGGAGAGCAAGAACGGGAGCTTTTAACAAGCTCCCCTTAACCGCTTCAAAAGCGTTTTGGTGTTCAGTTTCCCAACACCAATCAACATCCTTCTTAAGAAGGTCGGTCAATGGCTTCGCCATTTCAGCGTAGTTCTCGCTGTACTTGTGGAGATAGTTGGCTAATCCAAGCCACTTCCGTAAATCTCTAAGATTTACAGGCGAAGGCCACTCCACAATGGCTTTCACCTTCGCGGGATCCGCCCGCACTCCATCCTTACCGATGAAGCATCCGAGGAAAGGAATTCCTCACCACCAAATATACACTTGGATGCGTTTGCATAGAGTTTATGCTCTCGCATACATCGAGCACAGGTCGAAGGTGTATTAGGTGCGTCCGAACATCAGACGAGTCGCCGTCCGCGCGACTATGAACGAATATATCGTCGAAGTACGTCTGAGCGTACTTCCTATGAGGGTGGAAGAGTTAAGTCACCAATCGATTGAAAGTCGCTGGTGCATTCGAAATCCCTTGTGGCATAACAAGCCACTCCCACAGCATGCCACTAGGAGTGCTGACCGCTGTAAGCGGAATATAGGATGCTCTCATGATCACCTGATAATACATCTGCACCAGATCTAAGGAACTGTACACCGTACAGCCCGCCGTATTGTTCTGGAGGACATCCTTCCGAGGAATCGGAGTCTGCATGGGTACGGTAGCTGCATTCAGCTTGTTGTACGCATCCACAATGCACCACTTTCCGTTAGTTTTACGAACGCAAAAGGTGGGAGATGAATGGAGGGACTTGCTCTCCCGTACCATACCTGCCTCTTTTTTTTCCTTGAAGAATGTGTCGATGACGTCGCATTTCTCCTTGGGAGAGGCCACTGCCTTGTTACGCAGTATTTGGTTCCAGAAACCAAGTCAATTTCATGTCGGACTCCCCGATCCGGTTGTAACCCCATCGGCGGGTTGTCACTAATGACATCTCCAAATTCCTTTAACAAGGAATGGTAAGGTTCCCCAGGATCCGCGATGATCTTGAGACCGCTTCGGGCATTCAATGCCTGTTTGGTTTTCACCAAAACTGACTCGTCCATCATGGATGAGGAGTTCAACTCCTCTTCCGGACGTAATACGACAACCTCGTCGATTTCATCTGCTTTCAAAGCAGTTCCAAACTCGTTGAAGGATATCTCCTCCAACGACAACAGTTCGCCTACCCCAGGCAACCGTTCCAGGCTTACGCCTTCTGTGACAACACCTGTCACAATATTCAGCATCCTATAGGACTGATGACTACTGGCCTCGGGACTCATCATGGGACCCAGATGGGGGGAGGCAATTGCTCCATCTATTGGAAGCGCATCGCGCCTATTCACAGAGGTCTCTACCTCTACCACCGGTGACTCGCCGGTCTCACCTACACTGGCGTGGTCGGAATAATTTCCGACGTGCGAAAGAGACGAACTACGGGTCTCTTCGCTTGGAAGCGGCTCTCGCTTAACCACAGGGGTCACTACCCCTACCACTGGAGTCGCAACTTGTTCGCCGAACACGGCGTGGCCGGAATCAGTTCCGACCTGTAGAAGAGACGAACTTCGGTTCTCTTCTCTAATCGCCTCGCGCTTAACTTCAGCGGAATCCACCTCTATCACTGGCGACTCACCAGTATCGTCTATATCGGCGCGGGGATTAACCGCCGAATCCCCCTTGTCAAGGAACACTTCCTTGACCTCATTGGGATTGATCATCTCAGACATCCCAATCTTTGGCATCTCACGCCAGAATCGCTTTTGCGAATGAGAAAAGGTGGGTTCATGACTCGCCAATGCTTCACCCGACCGCGGGTGCGTTAAGCCGATGGACTTAGACTTCCAGTCTATCCATGGCTCGTGGCGTTCCAGCCACTTGAGGCCCAGAATGAGGTCATACCTCGAGTCCAAATCCAGGACTAGGCAACGTTCTAAGCTGTCAAAGTCTGCAAACTTCAGCTTAAGGTCAATCGATACCTTGGGTACCGAAATGTGGTGGAGTCAAGTTCAAAATCGAACACCGTAATGTCGAGAACCTGACCACCATCGTGCCCGGCCTTCCAACTTACGGGGGGGGGGGGTACCCCGCGAACCTTCGCCTTCGATCCGATCGGATCGTCCGCTGCTGGCAGACGACCAATCATCAACACAGGACACCTGGTCCGATTTGTTCTTCATCTCACCTTGTGTACCCGATGGATTGGGCTTGTAACATACTCGGTGGATCGGTGCAGGGAATTGACTTGTGGTCTAAATGTGGTAGACCGTGCTGGGTAGGGTACCCTGGGCGGAACTCTTCACCCTAGGTACGGGTATACCAGTTATACTTGGAGTGAGTGTACTCAAAGGGCAGATCGCTCAACCGATCGTAAAGCCCAACCAATACGAGAAATAAACTCCAATAATCCAATAGGGAGATCCAAATCAGAACGTGATACACTCCACGAACGATATCTCCACGAAATAATCCAAAAGACTTAATGACACCTTCCAAACGTGCGTAACTTGAACTTGGGAAGCCGACCAAAGTGTACTCCCGTCGAGGGACTTCCGGCGGGCCAAGTGCGTCTGTAACGCGTCCCGGCCGGGTATAATGATCCGGAGGGGATTAATCGACTCTCCGCTCCCAAACACTCTGCGGCGTGCAGAGGCGACTTATGTACAGATGCGAAACGACCTCCGGTTGAGTTAAAGGCCCAAAAATCAAGACGTACAACCAAAAAAAACGTTCTTATCAGACGAAACCAAAACCAACACTAAAACTCCCTACCCCCTATGGCCCCCAATATGTATACACATGAAAATATTTAAGTACACGCAATCTCATGTGACTTACCAAAATCCGTGTTCTTGACACCTCTTGCACATGATAGGCCCAAAATCCTCCTTGATTTCCACCAATCCGATCTCCGATAAACCGATCGGTCAGGTGCTGACCGGAAGCGACCAGAATTATTGAGTCCGCTTCACCACAGCCGCCTCTGAGTAGTGTAGCAGCCGCGCAACGGTAGCGGCCCGACCTCATCATATACAGATCTTCATAGAAGTTGACTTCACCAATGGACGGATCTCTGAGTCCACCTTCGCCAGGTACTTGCCTTGCACACCCGATCGTCTTGTGACCTCTCTTGACCTTCTTTGCTGCAGGAGCCCTGCGTTCCTCGTCGTCTCATCTCGATTCGCCGGCCAGATCGGGCCGATCTGACAGACCTTTCGGCAATTCAGAGTCCGACACACCGGGCAGGCATCAGATCAAGGCCGATCAGCTCCGGAAAACTGTCCGTGAGCACCAGTCCCAGCTAGACATCATGGATTATTCACTCCTGCAACTGCGGAAGGAGGTGGATACGTTGATCCCCATGTCCACGAAATTGCAGGAGGTGACCGCTGAAAACGCACCTCTCCGGTCCCAGATCTCCCAACAAGCAAAGCGAGGTAAGCCGATCGGTCTGTTTTCATCTTGGGTCTGCTCTGACCTTCCTTTGCATGTAAATCAATTGCCCGCCGATATCGCCAAAACGTTCTACGCCTTATTCACGGCTGATCGTCAGTCTCATGATCATCGCGATCAGCTCCGACCGATCTTGGACGGGCTGATCGGTGCACGGCACGATCTGTCTCGCTTGGAGGCCTATAGGTCCCACCTCCTGGAACAGTTCGGTGGTCGACCGGCAGAGGTTGGAGGACCAGTCCGATCGGACCTTACTCCGCACCCAACATGGTGACCTGGAGAGGCAGATCAGCGAGTTACAGCTCGTGGTCTTGGAGCAGATCGGGAAGGTCGAGACCTTCCAGGATAGATCGGACGCCTGGACCCAGGAATCAGATCGTCGCTGGGCGGCCGTAAGCCGGTGCTATCAACAGCTGACTGACTTGTTGCACCGCCTTCCGGTTGCATGCTATAGCACCGACCGGTCTGCATCGGCCGTTCTGGCCAATCTGCATTAAGACCGGACCCGACACCATTCATTGGCCAAAAGTAAGCACCCAAAAATTTCGCAAGCTTCCAAGAAGCGTAAGGACGCGTCGAAGGGCTCAAGAGCGCGGGGCATAGCGCGCGACTCCGATCTCGAGGAGAAGCGAGCGGTGCCCCAGAAGAAAGCCAAGACGCTGGCGCATCTCTCAAGCCCCAAATCGGATGCAGGTGACAAGTCTATCACCCCGAAATCTCGTGCGCCCTCGCGCCCCCGCGCCGCTCGCACCAAGTGTATAGAGGTCACCTCCGGAGAGGACTCGGGGGGGGCGGATCGAGCGATTCCGAGTTCCTGGTCACTGCGTTATCCAAGTCCCGGTCCGATCAACGCCGAGGTTCCGTTCCTGCGAAGCCTGCATCGGGGAATAAGAAGGCTATCAGTTCCCAGGGTGATGGTGCTGCACCGACGCGAAAGTCGACCGGACCGTTGCCTTCGTTCCAGCCCGGCACATATGGGCTGCGCAATCACGCCCGATTGAAAGGGTTGTTGGCCGGAGATCGACCTGTCCCATCGCTGACTTCGGATGTCACTTCGTCATGGTCATCGTGGAAGATCAGTAGCTTGTACCAATCTGCCCTGACCAAGCAGATATTAGCCCGATCTCTATCGCTCCCGGACTCCTGGCTTCTGCATGGCGGGCGGACCTGGTCACAGCACCACAAATCGCCCGTCTGTACGCAGATGAGCCATGGAAGGTGTTCGTCCGCCCCAATCTGGGGTCCACGTTTGCATCGACTGCGTGAATCGACTCGTTCTTAGGTTGAGTGAAGGCCTTAAACGAAAATTACAGCCAAACGATCTGGGAGTCTACGCACTATCTAGTTCTTCCTGGTCGAGAGCAACATGATCAAGGCCTGATCTCGTTCCAGAGAAACCGAAAGAGGCGCCGTAGTCGGGCAGGCGAGGATTGGCAGACCCTATGCCAGTTCGTTCTGGGAGGGATGCTGGCCCGCGAATGCGACCTCGACATCTTCTTATATCCTTTGGTTCTACATATTGCCAAGCGTCGCGTTGAGAAAGCCGGGGTGCTATCTGACGATGGCGCCTGGTATCCCGGTCTTCATTGTGACGAGCCGGTCACAGAACCGAAAGAGGCTTTGGCCCAGATCGATCGGAAGGAGCCCTGGGTCAGTACCAGAACCAGATCGAAGACCATCCGGCGCTGAATATCGGCCGTCTGTGGGGTGATATTGATTCTTGATGCAGCAGTTAGCTGACCAGATAATTCGTAATACATGCATCATTCTTTTCACATTCCTGATCATCCAATCACTTGACTAAATTCATCACTTTCTCCAAACTTGCACCAACACGTTATCATATACCGTTTCCATCCACATCGCGAAAATTATCACCACTTTCGTCATTCCACTACTCCAGTTCATCACAGTTCATCACTCTTATTCACAATAATTCAGACCTTACACATATTCACACCGATCGATATAATGATCGGTGCTATTGCGTGTCTTGATCTTCATCTTCATGAGTCTGCATCACTGCGAAGCGATTCCGACTGACTCGCTCTCGCTCGAACTCTCGTAGCAGTGCTCCACAATTTATATCTAGTTCGTCGATCCAAGTTTTTTCGTCATGATCCTTCCTGCGGACCAGATATTCTCGGTGTGTGCAACCGAAACGGGTCTTCTTGACCGATCGGACATCTAGCACCTTTTCCACCTCGAATTCGTCCTCTTCCAATGGCCTTTCCCAACTGTCCTCCGGCAGCAGAGCCTCATCGAAATCGAATCTCTCCGCTTCGTCCACCAGACAGGGCATTTTAGGCCGATCGGGGAACTCTCTGACCAGCTTCAGCTTGGACACGTGCACGATTGGAAAAACTTTGTAATCCGTACCGATCGTGATCAGACGGGCAGCATGCTCACCGATCAGCTCTGCTACACGGAAATGACCGACCACATGTGAGCCAGTTTCTTCGCATATCCTTCCTTGAACCGATCGAGGTATAACCATACCCTCGCCCCTGGTTCAATACCATGAGGTCGGACCTGATCGTTATTCCGATCTGCTCGATCTTGCGTGGCCTGACGCAACTTTTCATCGACGAATTCTTTCGCATGCTGGTAATGCTTCTGGACCTGCATACGCCAACGACGGGCATCGCGATCGCGGGTCCGAGTGCAGCCTATCGGTATCGCCGCTTCAAGTGTCGATCGAGGGTCCCATCCATACACCAGATACAAAGTCGTTTCTCCTCGGACCTGATCGGTTGAAGAGTTGAGTGCGAATACCAGCCTCTATGCATACTCTTCCCAGTCACGTTGGTCCGGATCGACCACATACATCTTGATCGCCCTTGTGATTGTCTGCACCATGCGTTCAGCCGATCCGTTCGCTTGCGGGCGATATGCCATCGTCGAGCTCTGATTATGGCCTAGCATGTTATTGAACGATCGTAACACCTAGGCCATAAAACCGGGTTCCCGAAAGTGTCTGATAACTTCGCTGGCGCCGAACCTTCTGAATAAGCATTCCTCGTAGCTCTGGGCGATCTGCTCCGCAGATCGGGATGCACTAGCCTTTGCGATCACCAGACCAGTGAACAGGTCGATCCAGATCAGCAGTTCAGTGTTGCCGCGCGTCGATCTGGGCAGCGACGGTATGTGATCCATTGCTATCACCTGGAAAGGCTAAGTAGCCTCGATATTTCCGGGAGATCGAACCTTGATTATCGGTCTGCCCTTTCCGGTCTCGCAATCTGTGCAACAGCCCGCATATTTCTGCACACTGCGGAAAAGACCTCTCCAGTGGAAGTGGGACCTGATCTTGTGATAGGTCCTGCCTATGCTCTGATGTCCCCCTTCTAGACTCACGTGATAGTGATGAAGGACATCCGGCTGCAGCAACTCGGGGATCACTAATTTCGCCAGTCGGTCCCGGTATGCACTGTCTTGGTCGGCATCGCGGCAGTAATACAATAATCCATTATCATCCACTTCGTAGATATCCGCGATCTTGATGCACTCTTTCGCTTGATCGTTCGTCAACTTGGACAGTTCACCACGCAGGTAGGTCTTCAGGTTCATAATCCATTCTTCTTCGTCCTGAACCTTGAGGATCCGTTCCGCCCTTAGCTGTTGCACAACGCGCTCACTCAGCCTTTCCTTCCGGAACTATCGGCGATACTTCTGAGTTCGCGATCTAGTCCCCGCCATCACATGTACCTATTCAGGGCTGTCCTTGGGATTGATCAACTCCGGGAGCCTGTTTATGTCCATAAGTTCAAGTAGAACGGCCTCCTCGGTGATCGTCACCCCGATTTGGTCCCGCATGGCTGGGGTCGCGAGGTGGTCGGCGATTCTGTTCCAATCCCGTTTCACGTGCAATAGCTCGTGGTTGGGATAGTCTTTTAGTGCCTTCATCACCCGATCGTTTAACAATTTCAGCCGTGGCGCCTTGCAGTCGATCTCCCCGTTGATCTGCCTTATCACCAGGTTGGAGTCACCACATATGATGATCCGCCCTTTCTGTTGTGATGACAGCAGATCAAGACATAGAAGTAGACCCCGATATTCTGCCTCGTTGACCGTTATGTCAGGCGTGAAATCGGTGGTGGCTGCGAGTATAGACCATTGTGGTAACTTCCACAGTATGGCACTATAGGAGCCGACCTTCTTCATCACGCTAGCCGATCCGTCGAAACTCAAGACCAGGAGTTCCTCATCCCGATCGACGGTCGGTGGCGGCCGTGAGATAGACTGTCGAGGTTGTTTTCTTGGGTCAATCGCCATCAGAGCTTCATCCACTTCAGACCGAGGGGTGATGCTGGCAGCCAATGTGCCCAATATCCTTTCCTACCCTTTTACGCACTTGACGACCTCGAGGGACCACTGTGACAAGATCTCAGACCATCTGCCGAGCCGACCGTCCATCCCATTGGCCGATAATAGCCAGGCCAATGTCGACTTTCTTCAGAGGACATTTACAGGTCGGCCGACCAGCAGGTTATAGCACACATCCAAAATCCGTTCTAAAGCCAGAACTTTCTTTTCGACGATCCCGTAGTTGACCTCGTTCGGCTTCAACGTCCGGCTAGTAAAAGTGACCGGGTGGTACACTCCATCATGTTCTTGTGCTAGAGTGGCATAAATGGTCCACTTACTAGCATACACAATGACGATCGGCATTTTTTCCGGATCGAAGTGCTTAGAATCGGTGCCGTCGCCATCTTAGCCTTCAACATACCGAAAGCAACCTGTGCACGCTTCATGTAGTCATCTGCCTCCACCGGTGGAAAATATGCAGGCAGATCGGAGTCACAACCCTCTCGTAAAGTTGCCCGATCTCCTTCGCGCAACATATGATAGTCGACTTCCCGGAGCTCGTACAGCACGGCCGCGAAGACCGAGAAGTCTTCAATAAAGCGGCTGTAGTAATTTAAGCTCCCTAAGAAGGACTGCATTGCCTTCAGTAATCTGGGAAACGGGAGGTTGCTCAGTGACTCCCGATCCTTAGTATTAGCCTCCAGCCCACTGATTGACACCATATGAACCAAATAGGCGACCTTGGGCATGCCCCAAAAACTCTTCACATCGACAGGTTCCAGCGATCGCATGTTTCCAACAACCGTTCGACCTTCTCGCACAGATCGCTCCATGACGACACAGGGATCAGTATGTCGTCGATGTACAATCGCCTCCCCAGAACGGACGGTCTCCTTTCCCGATCGGGTTCACCATCTGTAAATACATCATGGTTTTCGGTGGGGTCCCGATCGGTACTGATCTTGAGTGTCCATATAATGCGTTGTCGATCAGCCTCTGGTAAATCTGGGGCGCGTTCTTCAAACCGAACGGCATAAGGTTCCACTCGAACAGACCGAACGGCGTAACAAATGCGTAAATCTCGCGATCCCGATCGGTCATCGAAACCACCCAAAATCCACTTGCCATATCCAGTGAGCAATACCATAGGGTCTTGTCAAGATCTTCTAGCAGATCGCTGATCGGCGGCATCGGGTACACCATAAGATTGGTCAACCGATTTACCAACCGATAATCGATACACAACCTGATGTCGACGCCGTTCTTCTTGATCACAATCACGATCGGCGAGGCCCACGACGAGGTCGACGGCTTAATGATCTTGGTGGACAACAGTCCTTTAATAAGATCAGACAAGTTTTCACGGTACTGTGGCGCCACACGTCGGCATCGTTGGACGATCGGCTTGGCATCACCCACGTCGATGTCACAGATTGCTCCGCGAGCAGCAGGGGGTAAGGCGTTGCCTTTCCCGATCAGCAGATGTTTCTTCTTCCATATAATCTGCTTTAGCTGATCGATCTGATCGGGACTGTTGGGATCCCGATCACCCACTTGCAGATCGTCCATAGTAACCTCGGGCGGGTCAGCAGACACTTCAGGGAGGACTGCCATCTGGCTCTTCAACTCCTGAATGTATTGGTCTCCGCCCTCATGGATGCAGACCTGGTCATCTTCCGGGGCAATGACACCCAAACCGTCCTGATCGGCTGAACACTGCTGTTCCCGATCGGCGGGCTGCCCTTCACCGACATCGACGTGCTCAAACGTGCCATCATGGTCCGCCCCAGTCTCGCCATTCTTCCCTTTTTCTATTTGCGGCTCCATTGTCGCCTGTTCATGTGTCGCCACCACGTTAACGAACTTTGCCTCATCTAATTGATGGTCCACCGTATCCGGCGCCTGCGGTGCCTTTCTTCGAACTAGCATCTTCCTAGGGGTTACATAGCTGGGTCGTTCCACCATAGGGGAGGTATCTTCTTCCACCGATCCATCATTGCTGACCAGATCGGTGGTCGCTTGGTATGCCAAGTTCTGCCACTCAACATACCGTCTCGATCCGATCCAGACGAACCCCATCTTCCTTGGCACTTTCCCTTCTGCCAGCCACATGCCAACAATCGTGTTGTTGTCGAGCGTAAGCGGCTTGTCACCGATATTAGTGACTCGGACAAAATCATGTCGGCCGGCGCTCTTCACAAAAGTCGACACCCATCGATCGCCCCTGGTCACCCATAACTTCCTTGAGCGAAAACCTTTATCGACCGGGGTGTCAGCGGATTGGCCGACTGGAATGGTGACATCTTGGTCCCACCTGACCAGATCGGTGTGCGATACGTATAGGGGCCGCCGACCAGCTAACTGGATCTGAACCTCATCCGGTAGTGTAAGCACTCCATGAGACAGATCAAGGCGAATACCCGCCGGCACCATGAAATCCATGCCTAACAGGGCATCCTGACCGGCCCGTTTACCAACCCAAGCACTGAAGAAGTAGACCAACGAACCCGATAAGGTGATCTTCACGCGCGTCCTTCCTTCGGTCATATAAGAATTTTCACCGATCCCGACGCATTCTTGTCTCTGGGTATCGTCTATACGACATCCGACCTTACGAGCAAAAGCGGAGTCAATAATCGAGACTTCAGCCCCAGAGTCGAACAACATCGTTGCTTTCTGGTTATTTATCTTACCACAGGCTTTTGCCTGCTTAAACCATTTGTCGGGCGCATGATACTTCCAGTATCCGCGAGACTCTCCAGGCAGCAGATCTAGCTGCATGAACACCTTCGATCGGGATATTCATCGGTCGTGAGATTGTAGACCGGATGATCCCGATCGATGCAATTGAGAACAGAACATGTATTGTCGGTTTTATTCTACTTGCCGACATATGCATAGATGCCAAACGTAGACCGCTCGGCTCGATCCAGATTCCAACCTGGCGAGCGTTCTAGCTTAACATCTTTTCCACGTCAGGTGGAAGCATCCCCGCGTGCTTGTCCGGCACATACCACTTGCACATCAGGTTGAAGAATTCTTCCATCTTGCAGTGGCCGGCCTCGTGGATTTCTCCACATGACTTGCACACGAATAGGCAGTGATCGGTGGGGTGGCCGCGTCTTTCGCATTTCTTGCATATTAACTTCTTCCAGCAGCCCCGATCACCATGCTTGCTTGACCCGTAGTGAGAACATTTCTTGCGGGGTCGGTCCGGGTCAGACTTGTTTCCGCTCCTACCCTTCCGATCTGCCTGGTCAGGCGTCGATCTGGTTTTAAGGGCAGGTTCCGCGACGAAGATGCGACGGTACTGATCCTCGTCTGACTCCCGAATGGACTGGTTGCTGCTTTCCTCTTCCGATCCAGTGCTGTCCTCAGCTACGATCGCCTTAACATCACGGGCCGATCTGGTCAAGGGTCTCTTCACCGTATCGGTCTGGGTCTTGGATCTGTAACGACCTGATCCAACGGCGCCCTTTGATCTCATGCTGCGGGAGTGTTGCAACGTTCGCAACGTCTGCTCCAATTCTCCCACATCCTTTAGGCGCAACAGGGTGAGCTGATCTGCCAGCTCCTGGTCATCAAGGGTACTAATATAGTGACCCACGTGTTCCAAAGCGGCACCGGTCGGGGGGGTTGCCTTCATTAATCACTATGCCGGCGCGAATTGCAGCCACATTCAGACGGTGTAAGTACTCGATCGGCGTCTCGTCGCCCCGCTTCTGCATGTGATGATATTTGCGGGCGCTGGAGAATCCGGAGTTGCAGTACTGCCCCTCAAACTCTGAACATAGCAGGTCCCAGTCAGATCGGACATCCCGACTCAACTGTTGGATCCAGTTCGCAGCCGGTCCTTTCAGCAGATCTCTAAAGATCAAACACCGTTCCTTTTTTGGTGTCTGATCGCATAAGAAAGCAGACTTGCCCGACAAAACCACGACCTGGCCTGCTCCTCGTCGGTGTCCTTTCCGGTGAAATCCTTGAGATCAGTAGTCGCAGCCATGCGAATGCGCGGGATCGCAGTAGATCCGAAATCAAAAGCGGTCGTGGAGGCTAGATTAGCCCTGCGCGTTCTGCCCGAACCTGCGCCGTCTGACCCATAGTGGTCATCCGGATCGCCGATCGACTCCATGTCATAATCACTGTTCTTGCTTGATCGGCGCGATCGAGCTGGTTGCGGCTTGCGTCTTCCTTTTCCAATTGGTTTAACACCTCGAGTGGCCTTGTCCACTGATGCTACTGACTCCATATCTACATCCCGGAAAATATGGACATTTTGCCGGGTAGATCGGTCCTGAGCATGAGGGCGCGGAGGTGATCTGCATCGATCTCCCATGAAACGATCCATCATTGCTTCAAACATGGCTTGGACGTTAGCTTCGGTCATGGGCAACGTGTGGGTATCCTATTTTGGAGGTACTGACACCTGTGGGGGCTCCTGGGGCCCCGACCGGCATGCAGCCCCATGCTACCGCACGTCCTTTTTATGCTCCCATGGGGGTATGATCTGCCCCCATGGTCATCCGCTCAACACCGACCTCCATCTCCGATGAGTTGTTAGAAGAAGGTGGAGACTGATATACCGATTTATCATCGGAGCACGCATCTTCATGTGCTGCCGTGTCTTCAGCAACCTTCAATTCCATGGTGGGAGTTGGGCGGAGTAACGCCCCCAACAACGGCACCAAATGGTCATGGAAGGTCGACATCGACATCTCCAGCCTCCAAGTATCCAGATCGAAGAGTTTATGCACGTTGGCGAGGTTTCTTTTCACTTTCATGCCGACCTCGGCCAACATCGCCAGCAGGTTCTTCACCAATAGCAACAGCCGATCGCTTTGGATCGGCTCGGTGGTGGGTCCGAGAAGGCGATCGGGGATCTGGGGGTCTATAATCCGCATGACCGGGTCTTCGCGAATAAATCGCTTCAACTCGTGGATGTAATACATACTGGTCAGGTATTCTTCTTTGATGACCCCATCCCCGACCTGCGACTTTTCTTCCAAGATGTCTTCCTCGGACGGCATTCTGAGGCTCTTCTTGGGAACCTTGGGAGGGTGGACTGGATCGTTGGGATCATCCTCCAAGTTGTTTTCACTTTTTATTTTCTTTTCGTCAAAATATTCATTCAAATGCATAGGATCAGGAAAAAAGACCTGATCCTTTCCGGAACTATAGCAAGACTTTCTATAGTCCCGATCGGCTCCGGTGGGAGCCTTATGGGGAGGAAAAAACTTATTAATCCTGATCTGGTCCTCCACCCGGCCAGATCGGACATCGCCATCCTTATCGACAACGAGAACATAAGGCGATAGCCGTTCCTTATGTCCTCTCCAGAACGATTCCTTATTCAATTCATTGTAATCAATTCTTTGCTGAATATCGCTTCGGTGATATCCAAGATCACCAAGTGATCCGGACACGTGCACCATTGTGGTCGAGTCAAGTTCAAAATCGAACACCGTAGTGTCGAGAACCTGACCACCATCGTGCCCGGCCTTCCAACTTACGGGGGGGGGGTACCCCGCGAACCTTCGCCTTCGATCCGATCGGATCGTCCGCTGCTGGCAGAAGACCAATCATCAACACAGGACGCCTGGTCCGATTTGTTCTTCATCTCACCTTGTGTACCCGATGGATTGGGCTGGTAACACACTCGGTGGATCGGTGCTGGGAATTGACTTGTGGTCTAAATGTGGTAGACCGTGCTTGGTAGGGTACCCTGGGTGGAACTCTTCACCCTAGGTACGGGTAGACCAGTTATACTTGGAGTGAGTGTACTCAAAGGGCAGATCGCTCAACCGATCGTAAAGCCCAACCAATATGAGAAATAAACTCCAGTAATCCAATAGGGATATCCAAATGAGAACGTGATACACTCCACGAACGATATCTCCACGTAATAATCCAAAAGACTTAGTAACACGTTCCAAACGTGCGTAACTTAAACTTGGGAGGTCAACCAGTGTACTCCCGTCGAGGGACTTCCGGCGAGAAAAGTGCGTCTGTAACGCGTCCCGGCCGGGTATAATGAGCTGAAGGGGATTACTCGACCCTCCGCTCCCAAAACACTCTGCGGCGTGCAGAGGCGACTGATTACAAAGTGAAACGACCCACGCTTGAGTGATAAAGAGGTCGGGTATAGAAGCGAAGAAAATTAACGACGCAACTTAAAGAATAAGTAAAACTATCCCCAATGGTCCCCAATATGTAAAAAACATAAAAATATGTAAGTGCACGCCATATCATGTGACTCACCAAAATCCGTGTTCTTGACACCCCTTGCACATGGCAGGCCCAAACGCCTCCTTGATTTCCACCAATCCGATCGCCGATAAGCCGATAGGTCTGGTGCTGACCGGAAACGACCAAAATTCTTGGGTCCGCTTCGCCACAGAAACCTGTACGCCCACCGCAAGACGGACCGTGACAACTTGACGAGAACGTGCCTCTAGGTCCTCGGCATACAGCCGACTCTTCACAACAGAAGTTCGTCTGACATAATTTTCAGACGCTCCAGAGTCTATCAAGACTCTCCAAGGCTTATCAAAGCCTTTCACGTCCGCAAGGACAACCAGCAAACCTGGCTGGTACACCAACTCGGTGCTAGAAAGCACCGTTTCCCTCGGGTCTTTGTGCTGTCGGCCCCTACCCTGGGGCTTAACAGCACTGAGGGATCCCCCAGTAAAGCGCCCCGCATCTACTGGGTGCCGTCGTTTCCCGACGGCTTAGGCGAGGGCTTCTTACCTACCCTCGGCCCCTTAAAGCGTATATCTTGCTGGGGGTTCCGCGGACATCTGTTCCGCAGATGATCCACGCTTTTACAAAGGAAGCATCTCAGCGGTCCATGCCGCTGCAGCAATGCAAAGAGCTCCGACTCGAAGCTCTGCGAAGTAGAGTCAGAGTGACTCTTAACGGGAGGTTTCTCCTCCGCTTGGACCTGACTCAGGTCCATGGGTTCCGGAACCACCTTAGAGGAACGAAAGTTCCTCTCGGCGTTGAACGCCATCTTAAACGCCCCCCTCAGGGATTGGGGTCGGCATCGGAAGAACTCCGAACGTGCTGGCCCTTTTCTCAGGCCTCCCATGAAGACGGGTATGGACACATCGTCCGAATACGCTTTCGCGTACATCCCTGCCAACAGGGCCTTAAGTTCTAGGATATAGGATTCCAAGTCCTTAGTGCCCTGACGGAGCCTCAAAAACGCCAGATGATTCTGGAAAACCAGATCAGGCGTTGCATACATGTCCATAAGGTTTTGCTTAAGGACTTCCCAGGTCGGGAACACGTCTATGACAAAGTCCGAGCATGTAAACGCCCATGCACGGGCTTTACCCGTAATATGGTTCAGTGCAAGTCCCACTTGCAAGTGATCAGCGATCACATTCGCTGTGGTGAAGGCCGTCTCGACCTCTCGTAACCACACATAAAGATTATCATCCTTTTTCACCGGTGTATTCCTTTATCTTAAAGGACAACGGGGGACGCACCCCCGTGGAACGACCGCTACCTAAACTCGTCTCATGGGCGATGAGGGCATTGACCCTTTCCTTTAAGGCCTCAAGGCCCTGCTCCACTAGGAGCTGCATGCCTTCGTCACCCAGTAAGGAAAACAGCCTGTTAAAGGCCTCCTGCTGGACGAGGGTTTAACCTTTCCCAATCGTCCTGATTCATCCTTTGAAGAGGATGTAGCCGGTGCGTATACGCACGGTGCGGCTAGCGCACAGAGGAAGAATTTGCTTTAAGCGGCGTTCGCCGCTACTTAGCCGATACGCCCTTATAAAGGGCTTAGTAGGAGAGAAATCTCCTACTCGGGGCCAAGATTCCCGGATTGGTTTACTGTAGCCTTCGCTACTGCCTTAACGGCAAGGCTCCCTTACTAAGGGTGTAACTAAGGGGAGGGATCCCCTTACGGTACGGCACTCACTACACGCACGACCGGTCGAGGTCGTGCGTCTGTAAGATAGAGTGAAATGTAAACTGAATATATTTAATATATAATTAGCCTAAATTAATTTAAACTAATGTAAACTATATGTAATACTAAGTAGAACATACCAAATTCGTACTTAGCTAAAATGTAGTGTACACCACCTGTGTACCGACACGTGGACGGCTGACACGCCACCCCCAAGGGCTCCTGCCCTGATTGGTTAAAATAACCAGTGGTTCAAACCTTTCGAACCGGTCAATACTGACCCCAACCGTAGTGTAATCACATACACCACCTACTAGATGTGACTCGAATGTAACCCTGTTACATCCTCCCCCATCAAGACTATTGCTTACGCAATAAACAAATTTTTTTTGGAGAACTGCAACGCCAGTACCTATGGGTATCCATGGACACCTACTGTGGTGCTATGGAGTCTCGTCTAGAGGAGGTAGATTATTCCGAGAAGTTGGAGGTGGATGCCCTTGGGGATATCTCCCCAACGGTTGACCGCTCCGACAACGCCGAACGGCGATGTCGGCAGCCTAATCCGTTCCCCACACGTGGGGAAAATGCACTAACTAGTGCACCACCCCTGCCAATGTCTGATGATATATCCGGATCGCCGAAGGCGATCATCACCAATGAGCTGGACGCAGCTCATGAAAGCCAGCTTGCCGCACAGGCACTAGGGCTGCGTTACGCGCCCCCAAACGCTTGCCAAGGGCGGCATGTAATTTTGACGGTCCTCGTGACCTTCCAAAGTGGGCTAGGCGTGTGGTAAGGATGGGTTTAGCGTCCTATACCCCTGCCCCCGCGGCTGAACAGCCTTATCAATACGAACGCCGTGAGAAATTCCGGCAGCAACTGCTTACGCAAAAGCAGTTCACTAGCGTCTCATATCGAGAAAGCCTCGACAGGCAGGCACAGGGTGCCCCTGTTGAGAACATCCGCTAGGTTCCTATCGTTCTTTCTCCGGGAGAGAGTGTTGATGATGCTTAGAAGAAGTTCCGCGCTTGGGAGGAAGGGGAGAAGCTTCTCCCCAGCTTCAATGAGCTGCACAACAGCTATTCCCGTCGTGACATTTGGGTGGAGAGGGCGTTGCGCCTGGCATTCGCCAGAGACAAAGCGATGGAGCTATTACGTGATCCATATCGCACGCGCTACGCCAGCGCCACTGTCTCCACCACGGTGCCAGAGGACAGTGTGAGCTCCATATCTGCCTCCGGCGAACTTCCCAATTACTAGGAGTGAAGGGGCTTCTCGTGCATCTTTGGTCGTTGACCTGCAGCTGGATTCTCCCGATCGAATGCGTCAACGACGTCACGGCAATCCTGCCGCAGGGGAGTCTCGGACTCCCACGAACTCTGGGAATGTGGATAACCTTTCCACTTCACCAGGTACTGGGTCACACCCCGGTGATGGCGTCGTGCCATCAGACGCTCCACATGATAATGTGGAGTACCCTCCGTATCGAGAACTGGAGGACGAGGTTGCGCTATTGCAACGTGAGTTCCACGAGCGCTGTGATCGACACAGCCGTCGCATCCAAGTTGCCCAGGAGGGACTCCGCCACGAGGGGAGTGCGAATGAAAGCATCGAGGAGCGGCTTGCCTCTCTCGAGTCTCTCGTTGCGGAGCTTCATGGTCGTATTTTAACACTGTCGGAGATGTTCCGACCTGTTGCGCCTTTCGGCTATCCGGCTTCTCACCCTTCTCCGAGAGGGGACCCGCCTCAGGGTTCTGGTATGGCTTAAGCATACCCACATAGAAGGTCGGATGCGTACGCATCGTCTTCTGGATGTCTAAGGTGTATGACAAGCCCTTTCGGGCTAATACCTTAAAGGGCCCCACAAACCTGGGCGCAGTTTATTGCGCAACACATTTGAAACTGCATGTGTAGGAAGATTTTTAGCGTTTAATAAAACACTTTCTCCTACTTAGTACACCTTTTCGTTAAGCCGGCCCTTGCGGTCAGCTTGCTCCTTCTGCTTGTCTTGGCTTTTCGCCATGGCATCGCAGACGTGTCGTAAGACACTAAGGCGCGTCGATAAAAACTTACCGATGTGCTTTCGCACAGATGCAGGGCTTACATCAGGGAATCCTCCCTCCTCAAGCCCTGGGCCACGCACGCGTGGCGTCAACGGAACCCTCGGATTCACCAATCCGTTCACGTAAAAAGGGGTAAACCCCGTAGATGCATGTACCGAATTGTTGATAGCAAATTCAACCATCGGAAGCATCTCACTCCAACTCTTCGGAGAATCCGGACATAAGCTCCGGAGAATATCCTCCACAACGCGATTAACGCGTTCCGCCTGACCGTCTGTCTTCGGATGATCTGCAGTGGACATGAGGAGCTTGGTGCCTAGCACCTTAAACAACGCTCCCCAGAATTGTCCCGTAAAACGGGGATCCCGATCCGACACAACGGAATCGGGTAGAACATGCTGTCGAAAGACACGGTCTAGGAACGCTTTCGCTGTTCCTTGTCCATCTATGGACTCTGGCACCGACGCCAGGTGTGCCATCTTGCTCAAACGGTCTAGAAAGACCAATATGCCGGTGTTCCCGGCCTTATCCTTCGGGAAACCGAAGATAAAATCCATGCTAATGGATTTCCAACACCCCGTTAAAACCGATAAGCTCGCCAAAGTCGCAGCTGAACTTGCAGAGGGTTTAACCCTCTGACACGTCTCACAGGTGCGTACATACGCACCGACCCACTTATACATATTGTACCACCAATACAAAGCGCTTAAAGCGCTGTAGGTCTTATCCCGACCTAAATGACCCCCGGTAGGGGTGTCATGTTCCTCAAAGAGGACTCTATACTTCAGTTCCTCATTATGAGGAACTACCACCCGCGGAGTGTCCTCCGCGCTCGTGCTATAAAATAGCAGGCCGTCACAGTACCTGTAACGGTGTAAACGAGCTTTAGCTCGACTTGACAGGATTGGCTCAGACGAGCCAAGACCCTTTTCACCTAAAGCGCTGATTAACGCCGTACACTGTGGGTCTTTCTCATACGCCTGGCGTATGAGATCCACCACAGATGTGGTGACAAATGTCGCGTGAGCAAGCCCGTAATAGGTACGACGCGACAACGCGACTGCAAGCACGTTCTGCTTGTCAGGTTTATACTTAACCTAAAAGTTGTAATCCGCAAAGAAAGAGAGCCAACGGGCCATTCGTTGCAAGAGATGAGGCGACTTTGTCGCTGTCCGTAAGGGGGCGTGGTCAGTATAAACCACGAACGGCTTTGAGCCGAGTAAGTGAACCCTAAATTTGACTAGAGTATACTTCATTGCAAGTAATCCTTGTCATGAACGGGATAATTCCGTTCCGTAGCTTTAATCTGCCTCGACTAAAACGCAATCACGCGTTCCCTTCCTGCATCGTCTGCTTGTATTAAAGCACATCCGATTGCGAAATCGGAGGCGTCGCAGCCAACACTAGATGGTTTCCCAGAGTCTGGGAGAGCAAGAACGGGAGCTTTTAACAAGCTCCCCTTAACCGCTTCAAAAGCGTTTTGGTGTTCAGTTTCCCAACACCAATCAACATCCTTCTTAAGAAGGTTGGTCAATGGCCTCTCCATCTCAACGTAGTTCTCGCTTTATTTGTGGAGATAATTGGCTAATCCTAGCCACTTCCGTAAATCTCTAAGATTTACAGGCGAAGGCCACTCCACAATGGCTTTCACCTTTGCGGGATCCGCCCGCACTCCATCCTTACCGATGAAGCATCCCAGGAAAGGAATTTCCTCAGCACCAAAGATACACTTGGATGCGTTTGCATATAACTTATACTCTCGCATACATTCGAGCACTGCTCGAAGGTGTATCAGATGCGTCTAAACATCAGACGAGTCGCCTTCCGCACGACTATGGACGATGATATCGTCGAAGTACGTCTAAGCGTACTTTCTATGAGGGCGGAAGAGTTGTGTGGAGGAGTCAAGTTCGAAATCGAATACATTTGTATCGAGAACCTGACCACCACCATCGTGCCCAGCCTTCCAACTTACGGGGGGTAGCCCGCGGACCTCCATTCGAAATCTGGTCCGATCGTCCGCTGCTGGCAGACGACCGGTCATCATCCAAAGACACTTGGTCCGATTCACTTAAGTTCATATCACCTTGTGTACCCGATGGAATGGGCTAGTTACACACTCGGTGGATCGGGATCGCAGATCGATCTGATTCGGTCTTGAATATGAGACCGTGCTGGCTAGGTGTACCTAGGGCGGAACTCTTCACCCCAGGTACGTACAGACCAGAAACACTTCCAAAAGATAAATTCTAATAGGTCGATCGTCCAAACGATCTAGACCTGACCAATACGAAATAATAGAGGGTAGACCAATCAACTGGTCTATCCCCTGACCAATATGAGAGAAGACCAAAACCGGTCTAAACTCCAACCAATGTTACAATGAGCTAATATATCCACGTGAAGAACCAATATGCCCGTGAAACTCCACAAACGATATCTCCACGTAAAGACCAATCAAGTGAATAGCACGTTCCAAACGTACTTGACTTAAAGTGTCGAGATCGCCAAATCGTACTCCCGTCGAGGGACTTCCGGTGGCCAAAGTGCGCGTGCGGCGCGTGCAGACCGGGTATAATAGGCAAGAAGGGATAATTTAACCCTCTGCCCTCAAACACTCCGCGGCGGTCGAAGGCGACTAGTGAACGTGAAAAGAATAACGGCGACCCATTGCTGCGGTGTAGACCAAGACCAGAAGAGGTTTTTGCCACTTATTCCTAGACCAAAAACCTTAACTGGGAAAATCCGTAACCAAAAGACTCTTACTTGGAAAAATCGCAACTAACCAATAATACTACCTTCCTATGGTCCCTAATGTACCCACACAAAATTATGTAAAATACCCAATGTCAGGTGACTCAACCAAGACCGGCGTTCTTGATACTCCCTGAATTTGATAGGCTAAAAAGCCCCCCTTGTTTAGACCAATCCGAAATTCGACCAACTGCCTTGACCAAAAGTGACCAAATGTGTGGTACACTTCACCACAGCCGCCCCTGAGTCCGACCGTGTCACACAACGATAACGGTCTGACCTCACCAATCACTTGACCAACTGGACCTTGGTCACTCACACTTCTTCACCATGGACCAAACATCTTCGACACCTGCGTCAGGTACTGCCTTTACTGCACTTGATCTTCTTATGCTTCCCTTTGACGCTTGTTCTTGTTGTTCTTGCAGAAACTCTATGCGCCGAGTCGCTCCACATTGCTTCACCTGTCCGGTCGGCTCGGTCTGGCAGCCCATGTAACTCTCCTGCACTTCAAACATCGGAAGGGTGTCATACTGAAGCCTACACGCGGATGCAGGACATG
>CM047580.1:30106737-30132872 GCA_026184515.1 Peronosclerospora sorghi
CACCCGACGACCGTTCGCTGCCTGCGTCCAATCGTTCGACTTGCGTTCACAAGACCGGACCTCCTCGGTCTGGTCTTGAATCGAAATTCGGAGCTCGGTGAGACGCCTCTCGAGATCGTCGCTTTGAACACTCAACGTGGTCTGGTCCAGCAGACCTTCCGCTTGCTGCTGTTAGACCAGCACAAGCTGCTCCCGGAGATGAAGCTGATGAGCTTCCAAGCGGGTCAGCTTGTTGCGCGCGGTTATAAGCCCAGTCAAAACCTGACGCAGCTGGAGGTCATGCGTGTTCGACTGCCGATAGGCGGCAAGCAGGGCATTGATCGCCTTGCTGATGCCAGGGTGTATACGGGCTGGAGGTATACGGGCTGAAGACAAACGAAAGTTAGAACAGGTCCAAGGTGAAGACCGGACATGCATGCTTACGTTGCGTCGCCTGTTGAGCAATCTGCTCCTGGAGACGTGCGATCTCTTCAAGTGCGTCTTGCAACTGCGCGACGGTCCCGGTCTGAGGCCCTGCCGATGTCTGAGGTGCAGTAGAACGATGGGGGCTGCCAGACCGGACCGACCGGACGGGCGAAGTGACATGCGATGACGTGGTATGCGAGGTGCCTACAAGAACGGTCGTTAAGGAAATACAAGAAGGTCAAGTCCAGCAGTGCAAGTACCTGGAACGGATGAAGAAGATGGTTGCTCCATGTCGGAAAAGTCTGAATGACCAAGGTTTAACTGAATTTGATGGACGAGGTCAGACCGCTGTCGTTGTGCGACACGGTCTGACTCGGGGGCGGCTGTGGAGAAGCGTGCCCAAAGTTTGACACACTTCTGGTCAAGTTTCGTCAAGGCATTTGGTCTAATTTCGGATTGGTTTAGAGAAGGGGGGCTTTTCAGCCTATCAGACTCAAGAAGTGTCAAGAACGCAAGTTTTGGTGAGTCACCCGACTTTGGGTATTTTACATTTTTTTGTGGGGGTACATTTAGGGACTATAGGGTAGTAGTATTTTAGTTGTGGTTTTTCCAAGTAGAAGTCTTTTGGTTGCAGGATTTTTCTAAGTGGAAATCCTTTGGTCTGGGTTCACACCACAGCTAGGGGTTGCCGTTCTTCCCTTTTCGTACGCTAGTCGCCTCCGCCCGCCGCGGAGTGTTTGGGTGCAGAGGGTCAAATTATCCCCTATCGCCCATTATACCCGGTCTGGAAGCGCCGCACGCGCACTTTGGCCCACCGGAAGTCCCTCGACGGGAGTACGATTTGGCGATCTCAACACCTCAACTCAAGTACGTTTGGAACGTGCTATTCACTGGATTGGTCTTGGCGTGGATATATCGTTTGTGGAGTTTCACGAGCATATTGGGTCTTTACGCGGACATATTGGCTTGTTTTAATATTGGTTGGAAACTAGACCGGTTTTGGTCTTATTTCGTATTGGTCAGGAACTAGACCGGAACGGTCGGTCTATCCTCTATTATTTCGTATTGGTCAGGTCTTGATCGTTTGGACGATCGATCTATTGGAAATTATCTCTTGGAAGTGTTTTTGGTCTGTTTGTGTCTGCGGTGAAGAGTTCCGCCCCAGAGATACCTACCCAGATCGGTCTTCTATATTCAAGACCACTTCGATCCAATCTGCGATCCCGATCCACCGAGTGTGTAACTAGCCCATTCCATCGGGTACACAAGGTGAGATGGACACTAAGCAATCGGACCAAGTGGGTTCTGATGACGACCCGTCGTCTGCTTGCAGCGGACGATCGGACCAGATCTCGAGTGGTGGTCCGCGGAGTACCCCCTCCGAAAGTTGGAAGTCTGGGCGCGATGGTGGTAGTCAGGTTATCGATGCTAATGTTTTCGATTTCGAACTTGACTCCACCACACGTTCTTCAGACAGAACGGCATACGGTTCCACTCGAAAAGACCAAACGGCGTCACAAATGCGGAAATCTCACGGGCTCGATCAGTCATCGAGACTACCCAAAATCCGCTTGCCACGTCTAGCGAACAATACCACAAGGTCTTGTCGAGGTCTTCCAACAGATCATTAATCAGCGGCAACTGGTACACCATGAGTTTAGTCAACCGATTTACCAGCCGATAGTCGATTCACAGTCTAATGTCAACGCCGTTCTTTTGATAACAATTACGATCGGCGAGGCCCATGCCGAGGTCGACGGTCTAATAATCTTGGTGACCAACAGTCCTTTAATGAGATCAGAAAACTTTTCACGGTACTGTGGAGCCACGCGTCGACATCGCTGTGCAATCGGCTTGGCATCTCCAACGTCAATATCGCAAATCGCACCACGGGCTGCAGGTGGTAAGGCATTGCCCTTTCCGATCAGCAGATGTCTTTTCTTCCATATGATATTCTTCAACTGCTCGATCTGGTCTGGACTGTTAAGGTATTGATCACCCACTTGTAAATCATCCATTGTAACTTTGGGCGAGTCGGCAGACACTTCAGGGAGGACTGCCACTTGGCTTTCCAGCTCCTGAATATACTGTTCCCCGCCTTCATGTATACAGACTTGTTCATCTTCTGGTGTGATATCACCTAGACCATCTGGACCGGCTGAACGCCCCTGGTCTTGATCGACGGGCTGTCCTTCACTGATATCGGTCTGATTAGGAACACCGTCATGGTCTGACATAGCAATTTCATGTTCCCCTTCTTCCGTTTCTTGCTCCGCTGTCGCCTGGTATTGTGCTGACACCACGTTGACTAGCCTCGGTTCTTGCTCCGCTGTCTCCTGGTATTGTGCTGACACCACGTTGACTAGCCTCGGATTGTCTACTTGATGGTCCACCGTTCCTGGTGACTGCGGCGCCTTTCTTCGGACCAACATCTTTTTTGGGGTGACATAACTTGGTCTTTCCACTAAAGGTGCGGTATCCTCTTCCACCGACCCATCATCGCTGATAAGATCGGTGGTCGATTGGTACACCAGGTCTTGCCACACGACATACCGCCTCGACCCAATCGAGACGAACCCCATCTTCCTTGGTACCTTCCCTTCTGCTTACCACATGCCGACAATAGTGTTATTACCCAGTGTCAGCGGCTTGTCACCGATATTGGTAACACGAACAAAATCACGTCTACCGACACTCTTTACGAAGGTCGGGACCCACCGATCGCCCCTGGTCAACCATAACTTCCTCGAACGAAAACCTTTCTCGACCGGGGTATCGGCAGACCGCCCGACTGGGATAGTCAGGTCTTGGTCCCACCGGACCAGATCGGTATACAAACGATACAGAGGTCTTCGACCAGCCAACTGGACCTGGACCTCATCCGGAAGCGTAAGCACTCCATGTGACAGGTCTAGGCGAATACCAGCTGGGACCATGAAATCTATTCCTAGTAAAGCGTCTTGACCAGACAACTTGCCAACCCAAGCGCTGAAAAAGTAGATCAGCGATCCCGACAAAGTAATTTTCACACGCGTTCTTCCCTCGGTCATATAAGGGTTTTCACCGATCCCGACGCATTCTTGTCGCTGGGTATCGTCTATACGACATCCGACCTTACGAGCAAAGGCGGAGTCGATTATCGATACTTCATCTCCAGAGTCGAACAACATCGTCGCTTTCTGGTTATTAATCTTGCCACAGGCTTTCGCCTGCTTGAACCATTTATCAGGCGCGTGATAATTCCATTGTCCGCGGGATTCTCTAGGCAGCAAGTCCAACTGCATAACCACCTTGGTTCGGGAGTACTATCGGTCTTCAGACTTTAGACCGGATGGTCTGGGTCGACGCAATTTGGAATAGAACGTGTATTGTCGGTCTTATCCTCCTTGCCGACATATGCATAGATGTGAACCGTAGAACGCTCGGCTCGATACAGATTCCAACCTGGAGAGCGTTCTAGTTTAACATCTTTTCTGCGTCCGGCGGCAGCATCCCCGCGTGCTTGTCCGGCACGTACTACTTGCGTATCATGTTAAAAAATTCTTCAATCTTGCAGTGGCCGGCCTCGTGGATCTCTCCACATGACTTGCATACGAAAAGGCAGTGGTCAGTCGGGTGGCCGCGTCTCTCACACTTCTTTCACACCATCTTCTTCCAGCAGTTTGGACCATCATGTTTGCTCGACCCACAGTGGGAGCACTTCTGACGAGGTCGGTCCGGATCGGACTTGCTTCCGTTCCTTCCCTTCCGGTCTACCTGGTCGGACTTCGACCTGGTCTTCAGGGCAGGTCCCGCAACATAGACGTAACGATATTGGTCTTCATCCGACGACTCCTGGCTGTATTGACTTCCACTTTCCCCTTCCGATCCTGTGCTGTCTTCGGCTACGATCGCCTTGACCGCTCGGGTCGGTCTGGTGATCCAGGGTCTCTTGACCGGTTCGGTCTGGGTCTGGGTCTTGGATCGGTAGCGACCTGATCCACCAGCACTCTTCGTCCTCATGCTACGCGACTGCTGTAGCGTCCGTAGAGTCTGTTCAACTTCGCCCGCATCCTTAAGACGCAGTAGAGTAAGCTGGTCCGCCAGTTCTTGATCGTCAAGGGTTCTAATATAGTGACCCACATGTTCTAAGGCGGCACCGTTCGGCGGGTTATTCTCTTTGATTGTTATGCCGGCACGAAGTGAAGCCACGTTCAACCGATGCAAATACTCGATCGGTGTCTCGTCGCTCCGCTTCTGCATATGGTGATACTTGCGGGCACTCGAAAATCCGGAGTTACAATATTGACCTTCAAACTCTGCACATAGCTGGTCCCAGTCAGACCGGACATCCCGACCTAACTGTTGGATCCAGTTGGCAGACGGTCCTTTCAACAAATCCCGGAGAATCAGACACCTTTCACTTTTCGGGGTATGGTCTCGCAGGAACGCAGACTTGACCCGACCGAACCAATACCGGGCCTGGTCTTCATCAGCATCCTTGCCAGTGAAGTCCTTGAGTCGGTCGTCGCGGCCATACGGATGCGCGGAATCGCAGCAGATCCAAAGTCGTAAGCAATAGTGGAGGCTAGGTTAGCCTTGCGTGGCTTGCCAGCGCCCGTACCGTCTGACCCACAGTGGTCGTCAAGACCGCCGACCGACTCCATGTCACAGTCACTTGTCTTACTTGGTCTACGCGGTCTGGCCGGTTGCGGCTTGCGCTTCCCTTTTCCGACTTGCTTACCACTTCGAGTGGGCTTGTCCACAGATGTTACCGATTCCATATCCACATCTCGGCAAACATTGTCACTTTGCTGGGTAGACCGGTCTTGGGCATGTGGCCGCAGAGGTGGTCTAACCCGGTCTTCCATGAATCGCTCCATCATCGTCTCAAACATGGTGGTTTGGACGTTATCTGGAGTCATGGGCAACGTGTTGATACCCTCCTTTTGCGGAACTGAGACCTGTGGGGGTCGCTGGAGCCTCGACTGGCACGCAGCCCTTTGCTGCCGCATGTCCACTTTTTGTTCAGGCTGGGCATGGTCCACCCCCACGGTCATCCGCTCGACACCGGTCTCCCACTCTGATGAGCTGTTCGAGGCCGGTGGAGATTGATAAACCGATTCTTCATCAGAACCAATGTCGACAAGCGCTGTGGAGGCTTCAGCGACCTTCACTGCTGCGGTGGGAGTTGGGCGGCGAACCGCCCCCACCAGTGGGACCAAATCGTCGTGGAAGGTCGACATCGACCATTTCAACCACCAAGTCTCAAATTCAAATAGTTTTTGGACATCGGCGGGGTTCTTCATTTTAATGCCAACCTCCGCCAACATCGCCACCAAGTTCTTCACCAACAGTAATGGGCGATCACTCTGGATCGGCTCGGTAGTGGGACCGAGAAGATGGTCGGGGATCTGGAGGTTCAACACCCGAAAGACCACGTCAAAGCGAACAAATCGTTTCAGCTCAAAAATGTAATACATCTTGTTTAGGTCTTCTTCAGTGATGCCTCCATCTCCGACCTGCGACTTTTCTTCAAGGTCGTCTTCGTCGGCCGGCATTCCCAACCCTTTCATGAAAATCTTGGGGACTTTGGGGACCTTGGGGAGGTTGGTCTGATCGTTCTGATCAACCTCCAAGTATTTTTGTCTTTTGATTTTCCATAAACTTTTTTATGCACATACATACGATCAGGACCAAGGTCCTGATCCTTTCCGGGACTATAGCAGGACTTGCTATAGTCCCGATCGGCTCCGGTGGGAGACTTTTGGAAAGGAAAAAAAATATTAATCCCGATCTGGTCCTCCACCAGGCCAGACCGGACATCGCCATCTTTATCGAGAACGGAGACGTAAGGTGATAGCCTTTCCTTACGCCCTCTCCAGAACGATTCCAAATTCAAATCTTCAAATTCAATCTTAGATTACACCACGCGGTGATATCCACGATCACCAAGTGATCCGGGCACGCGCACCATTGTGGTGGAGTCAAGTTCGAAATCGAATACATTTGTATCGACAACCTGACCACCACCATCGTGACCAGCTTTCCAACTTACGGGGGGGGTACCCCACGGACCTCCACTCGAAATCTGGTCCGATCGTCAGCTGCTGGCAGACGACCGGTCATCATCCAAAGACACTTGGTCCGATTCACTTAAGTTCATCTCACCTTGTGTACCCGATGGAATGGGCTAGTTAAACACTCGGTGGATCGGGATCGCAGATCGATCTGATTCGGTCTTGAATATGAGACCGTGCTGGCTAGGTGTACCTAGGGCGGAACTCTTCACCCCAGGTACGTACAGACCAGAAACACTTCCAAAAGATAAATTCTAATAGGTCGATCGTCCAAACGATCTAGACCTGACCAATACGAAATAATAGAGGGTAGACCAATCAACTGGTCTAGCCCCTGACCAATATGAGAGAAGACCAAAACCGGTCTAAACTCCAACCAATGTTACAATGAGCCAATATGTCCACGTGAAGACCCAATATGCCCGTGAAACTCCACAAACGATATCTCCACGTAAATACCAATCCAGTGAATAGCACGTTCCAAACGTACTTAACTTAAAGCGTCGAGATCGCCAAATCGTACTCCCGTCGAGGGACTTCCGGTGGCCAAAGTGCGCGTGCGGCGCGTCCAGACCGGGTATAATAGGCGAGAGGGGATAATTCAACCCTCTGCCCCCAAACACTCCGCGGCGGGCGGAGGCGACTAGTGTACGTGAAAAGAATAACGGCGACCCCTTGCTGCGGTGTAGACCAAGACTAGAAGAGGTTTTTGCCACTTATTCCTAGACCAAAAACCTTTACTGGGAAAATCCGTAACCGAAAGACCCTTGCTTGGAAAAATCGCAACTAACCAATAATACTACCTTCCTATGGTCCCTAATGTACCCACACAAAATTATGTAAAATACCCAATGTCAGGTGACTCACCCAAGACCGGCGTTCTTGATACTCCTTGAATCTGATAGGCTAAAAATCCCCCCTTGTCTAGACCAATCGGAAACTCGACCAACTGCCTTGACCAAAAGTGACCAAATTTGTGGTACACTTCACCACAGTTGAGTCACCAAGCGATTGAAAGTCGCTGGTGCATTTTAAAGCCCTTGTGGCATAACAAGCCACTCTCATGGCATGCCACTAGGCGTGCTAACCGCTGTCAGAGGAATATCGGACGCTCGCATGAGCACCTGATAATACCCGTCCACCAGATCTAAGGCACTGTACACAGTACAGCCCGCCATATTGTTCTGGAGGACATCCTTCCGAGGAATCGGAGTCTGCATGGGCACAGTAGCTGCATTCAGCTTGTTGTACGCATATACAATGCGCCACTTTCCGTTCGGTTTACGAACACAAACAGTGGGAGATGAGTGGGGAGACTTACTCTCTCCCGCACCATCCCTGCATCTTCTTTCCCCTTGAAGAATGCTTCGATGACGTCGCATTGCTCCTTGGGGAGAGGCCACTGCCTAGTGACGCAGTATTTGGTTCCAGGAACCAAATCAATTTCATGTCGGACTCCCCGATCCGGTGGTAACCCCATCGGCGGGTTGTCACTAATGACATCTCCGAATTCCTTTAACAAGGAATGGTAAGGGTCCTCAGGATCCGCAAGGATCTTGCGGCCGCTTCGGGCATTCAATGCCTGTTTGGTTTGCACCAAAACTGACTCGTCCATCGTTTATGAGGAGTTCAACTCCTCTTCCGGACGCAACACGACGATCTCGTCGAGTTCAACTGCTTTTACGGCAGTCCCCAACTCGTTGAAGGACATCTCCTCCAACGACAACAGTTCGCCTACCACAGGCAACCGTTCCAGGCTTACGCCTTCTGTGACAACACCTGTCACACTATTCAACATCCTATAGGACTGCTGACTACTGGCCTCGGGACTCATCCCGAGACCCAGATGGGGGGAGTCAATTGCCCCATCTACTGGAAGCGCCACGCGACTATCCACAGAGGTATCTACCTCTACCACCGGTGACTCGCCGGTCTCACCTATAACAGCGTAATCGAAATGATTTCCGACGTGCGAAAGAGACGAAGTCCGGGTCTCTTTGCTTGGAAGCGCCTCGCGCTTAACCACAGGGGTCTCTACCCCTACCACTGGAGTTACCACTGGTAACTCACTAGTCTCGCCGTTCACGCCGTGGGGATTAACCGCCGAATCCCCCTCGTTAAGGAGCTCTTCCTTAGCGCCATTGGGAATGATCATTTCAGACATCCCAAGCTCTGGCATCTCACGCCAGAATCACTTTTGCGATCGAGCAAAGGTGGGTTCATGACTCGCCAATGCTTCACCCGACCGCGGGTGCGTTGAGCCAATGGACTTAGACTTCCAGTCTATCCATGGCTCGTGGCGTTCCAGCCACTTCATTCCCAGAATGAGGTCATACCTCGAGTCCAAAATCAAGGTTTAGGCAACGTTCTAAGCTGTCGAAGTCTGCAAACTTCAGCTTAAGGTCAATCGAGACCTTGGGTACAGAAACCTGTACGCCCGTCGCAAGACGGACCGTGACAACGTCACGAGAACGTGCCTTTAGGGCCTCGGCATACAGCCGACGCTTCTCAACAGAAGCCCGTCTGACATATTTGTCAGACGCTCCAGAGTCTATCAAGATCTCCAAGGCTTATCAAAGCCTTTCACGTCCGAAAGGACTACCAGCAAACCTGGCTGGTACACCAACTCGGTGCTAGAAAGCACCGCTTCCCTCGTGGATTTGTGCTGTCGTCCCCTACCCTGGGGCTTAACAGCACTGAGGGGTCCCCCAGTAGGGCGCCCCGCACCTACTGGGAGCCGTCGTTTCCCGACGGCTTGGACAAGGGCTTTCTCCCAACCCTTGGCCCCTTCCATCGACTAACTCGCTGGAGATTTTGTGGACATCTGTTTCGCAGATGATCCACACTTCCACATAGGAAGCATCTTAGCGGACCACGCCGCTGCAACAAAGCTAATAGCTCTGCCCCGGAGCTCTGCGAAAAAGAGTCAGAGTGACTCTTTGCGGAAGGTTTCCCCTCCACTTTGACCTGACTCAAGTCCATGGTTTCAGGACCCACCTTAGAGGAACGGAAGTTCCTCTCGGCGTTGAACGCCATCTTGAATGCCTCATCCAGGGATTCGGGTCGGCATCGGAACAATTCCGAACGTGCTGGCCCTTCTCTCAGGCCTCCCATGAAGTCGGGGATGGACACATCGTCCGAATACGCCTTCGCGTACATCCCTGCCAACATGGTCTTAAGCTCCTGCATATAACTCTCCAGGTCCTTAGTTCCTTGAAGGCACCTCAGGAACGCCAGTTGATTCTGGAAAACCAGATCAGGCGTTGCGTACATGTCCATGAGCTTCTGCTTAAGGACCTTCCATGTTGGAAACACGTCCGTGACTGACTCCGAGCATGTAAACGCCCATGTACGGGCTTTGTCCGTAAGATGGGTCGATGCAAGTCCCACTTGCAAGTGATCAGCGGTTATGTTCGCTGTGGCGAAGGCCGTTTCGACCTCTCGCAACCAAACGTAAAGGTTTTCACCCTTCTCTCCGGTGAACTCCTTTATCTTAAACGATAATGGGGGGCGCACCCCCGTGGAATGACCTCCACTGCAACTCGCCTCATGAGCGATGAGGGCATTTACCCTTGCCTTTACGGCCTCAAGGACCTGCTCCACTAGGAGCTTCATACCTTCTTCCCTAGTTAAGGGTAACAGCCTTTTAAAGGCTTCCTGCTGGACGAGGGTCAAACTATCCCAATCTTCCTGATTTATCCTTTGCAGAGGATGCCTAGTCTACCAACACAGGTGTTGGATTGACTACAAGTGCTAACAGATGTAGCCGGTGCGTATACGCACGGTGCGGCTATCGCACAGAGGAAGACTCTTCCTAAAGCGGTAGCTACCGCTACTTAGCCGATACGCCCTTGTAAAGGGCTTAGTAGGAGAGTTCTCCTACTCGGGGCTAAGATTCCCGGGTTAATTTACGACGTAGCCTTAACGGCTGTATTCCCTTTACGGGATGTAAGTAAAGGGAGGTCTCCCTCTTACCTACGACACTCACTGCGCGCGCGACCGGTCCAGGTCGCACGTCCGCAAAATAGTGAAATGTAAACTGAATATATTTAATATGTAATTAGCCTAAATTAATTTAAACTAATATAAACTATATGTAATACTAAGTAGAATATTCCTAATTCGTACCTAGCTAAAATGTAGTGTACACACCTGTGTACTGACACGTGGATGGCTGACACACCACCAGTCCAAGGTCCCCTGCCCTGATTGGTTAAAATAACCAAAGGTTCAAAACCTTTCAAACCGGACAATACTGACCTCAACCGTGGTGTACTCATGTACACCAACACTCAATGTAACCCGAATGTAACCCCGTTACACCCTCCTCCAGGGATTGGGGTCGGCATCGGAACAATTCCGAACGTGCTGGACCTTCTCTCAGGCCTCCCATGAAGACGGGGATGGACACATCGTCCGAATACACTTTCGCTTACATCCCTGCCAACAGGCTCTTAAGCTCCTGGATATAAATCTCCAGGTCCATAGTGCCATGACGGCACCTCAGGAACGCCAGTTGATTCTGGAAAACCAGATCAGGCGTTGCGTACATGTCCATGAGCTTCTGCTTAAGGACCTCCCAGTTAGGGAACACGTTCGTGTTCGAGTCCGAACACGTAAACGCCCATGCACGGGCTTTACCCGTAAGATGGGTCTTTGCAAGTCCCACTTGCAAGTAATCAGCGATCACGTTCGCTGTTGCGAAGGCCGTTCCGACCTCTCGCAGCCACACATAAAGGTTTTCACCCTTCTCCCCGGTGAACTCCTTTATCTTAAATGATAATGGGGGACGCTCCCCCGAGGAACGACTTCCACCTAAACTCGCCTCATGAGCGACGAGGGCATTGACCCTTGCCTTTACGGCCTCAAGGCCCTGATCCACTAGGAGCTGCATACTCTCGTCACCCATTAAGGATAACAGCCTGTTAAAGGTGTCGTAAAGCGGACTTTTTATTAGGCTAAAATAGGGCCTAATGTTGGACATTTTATTAGGCCCATAGGGGGCCTAATATTATGACTAATATTAGGACCTAAATTAGGGGCCTGATAGTGGACGCAGATAGTGGATACAGTAGTACATAATTAGGTACCGCCATGTGTACCACGGTGGGTAAAGTAGTACGTACCACCGTGGTGTACATAGACAGGATATAGAAGGGACACGGAAGATGTGCTGATTGCTTACAGGTACGCGGCGAACACCAGCGAACAAACAAGGAACAAGCGGAAAAATCAGGTCGACTGATGGACGGAAGGCGTTCCGAATGGACAATGCGGATTGGTTGAAAGTAGGAACAGGGTAGATCTAAGGGTTTAATTGCTAATAAAGTTCTCCTTTTGCGTACGATCGCGCTGATCGTTTTTTGGGAGGGCACCTTTGCGCCCCCACCTTATTGAAACCTCTACGTCCCGGGCGGGAGCACTAAGTGCGTTTTTGCCCCACCGGTTGGAGTAGAGTGTGAGAACTCACCCCGCAACTCCGCCCGCAGTGTCTGCGGTTCTTCGTTTAAAGGTTTTTGGTTTTGGGAACGTGATCGAGCAGTGCTCTCACCTCTTCCCCGTGAAATTAACGTTTGGCCCCTAGAGTTCGGCTGCTTTAAGCTCCCCACGGGAACTCTAGGTGGATTTTAATATAAATACCTTTTCCTCATATAGTCTAGGCTAGGAGCGCATTAATTTGGGCGTTCCTTAGCTTTTTGACGGCTTAGAGGCTCCGCGATCAGGCAGTGAAGACTTCCGCTGCCTGATCAAGTACCCCCCTACCGATCAACACCTGATCGACACTTTTTGCGAATCGTGATCATGATCGCTGATCGCAAATCGCGCCAACTGCTACTTGAACGACTTCCGGTGCTAGATCAAGTCTGATCAAGGTATATTACGACTGGGCAGCAGTTTTTTAGCCCCTGATCGAGCCTTTCAGTACCTGATCGCACTTGCGATCAAGACACCTGATCGCATCTGCGATCAAGACAGAATATTGTTGATCGACGGTTATTAACGTCAGCCAAAGCCTGATCAAGCCTGATTACCACTGATCTACATCGGTTCAGCGCCTGATCGCGTCGGAATGCCGCCTGATCGCACTTGCGATCAAGACGGAATATTGCTGATCGTCGGTTATTAGCATCGGCCCAAACGTGATCAAGCCTGATCGCGGCTAATTGACGTGGTTTAAGCACCTGATCGCACGTGATCACGCCTGATCGCATCGGTTGTATCGTCACAAGTTAGTTAATTCAATCTTGCACCAAGAATTCGCTGTGCGCTCTCCCCTCCACCTGAGGAGCGACCCACGCCTAGCCGTCGGGTACACAAGGTGAGCAAGAAAACAAGCAGTCGAAGACATCCGGAGGACCCCCTTCGTTAGTCGGCAGTCTGGGCGCCGTGGTACCACCTGATCAAGTCTCAAAAACTTTGGTCAGCCGCTCCACCACAATGGTGCGCGTGCCCGGATCTTTGGGCGACGCGGGATATCACCGCGATTCTACGCAAGATAGCGCGGATGTGAAAGTGAAAACGGAAGCTGAAGCAGAGGTGAAAATCAAGGTGGAAAAGGAGGAGGTGGTTGTGACGACGGAGGGCAGTTCGCCGTCGTCATGCCTGAAGAAGAAAGGAAATGCCGATCATCAGGACCTGGGGAGGAATCCAGATGACGTAAAGGAGGAGAATCCTCAACCACCTCCCGAGGCTCCTTCGGGAGCCCATGCGGATCATAACGCAAGTTATGATCCGCCAAAAAAACGTGTATATAATGATCCAGATTGGGATCCGATGGAGAAGTATTACAAGACCGACCAACCGAAGATGTTGATCAAAGCACCTGGGTCGGAGAGCGACGAAAGCGGATCAATTACGCCGCCAACGGAAGCCGATCTGGTAAAGACGTTTTACCAAAAGATTTACCGAGAGAACCTGGAAGATTACCTGATGACGAACTCGATCATGAGCCTGCTCGGGGTCACGATCAGCGGGAAGCTGAGTAGACCGGTCAACCAGCCAATCACGAAGGGAAACGATAAGCTAAAGATTGTGCTAAGACTAATACGCCTGATCAAGCAGGATGGTCTGATAACAGGCGCCTACGATGCCGAGGAAGTATTCGATCAGGACTCCGAAGATCTGGCAGAGGCCACCCAGCTGTTGTATTCCCTGTTGATACCCATCGTGGGCGAAGCAGACGATAAAGAGTTCCCCAGTTCACCACCACAATCCCCGTTGAAGATTGAGGCAAGTCCGTCAATCAACGTAGCGGGACATTCGGGGTCATCGTGCTACGAATCTGCCCCTTCAGAGGGTGACGATCAGGGAATTGGGTCAAGTAGCTCTGGGAGTATGGAGCCCAAGATAACCAGAATGGAAGTTTGCCGAAAGGAAAACTCCAAATTGCCGGTTGTCAAGACGGAACCTCAGTCGATCAAGACAGAAAACGATCAAGGGCCACAATGGCAGATGTTTTTTGACAAAGCCATGAAGAAGTTTCTAGCTGAAGAGAGCAGTAAGTGGGCACCTGGAGTCGTTGGAGCCAAAATCCGCCAGCCAAATCAAGGAAGAGCTGCGTCGATCAAGGACGTCGATATGGAGTCCGTACACTCGTTGCGTGGTCAGCAGTCGAAACCAGATAGTTCGACGACGGTAAAAGATGTGGATATGGAATCCGTGCACTCGTTTCACGATCAACGGTCTCAAATTGACTACGTCGACCCTGATGAACCGATAACACTGCCACGGCGAGCCACAGTGGCATCCGCGTATACTGGGACACTTGATCAGCAGCCAATTGCCAGAATTCGGATGTTTGCGATCAGAGATTTGAATGAATTTTCGGGAAAGAAGGAGATGAAGATCAAGCGAGGAACTGGATCAGTCGTCTCAAGTCAGCATTTATGCGCGATCAAGCTTCTGATCCTGAAAAGTGTCTAATCCTGGGTGATTTACTGAAGGGACCAGCGCGCAACTGGCATCGACAGTTGAGTAGAACCACCCGATCAAGTTGGAAAAGTCTCGTGGATGAATTCAGAGTACAATACTGTGGAACTGGTCAATCGGTATCCCGCCAGAATTATTATATGAAGCAGCGATCAGACGAAAGTCCTATCGAATATTTGCACCGACTGAATGTGGCGGAACTGCGAGCTAAGTTACCGATCAGAGATGGACCGCCCGAAAATCTGCGCGAACATGTCCAACATTTTCTGGACACTCTGGCCAATCACGAACTCGCCGATCAGCTGGCTCTCCTACGCTTGGATCGTGCTTCGGACTTGGAAGAAACGTTTCGGGCATACGCACGCAACAAGTGGTGTCAGCCAACAGCGGCAGTAGGCACCAGCAGATTCCGCCAAAAATCCGGCGACGACCGAGCACCGGCCGCGACGCGAAAGCCTATGGGCGTACGTGCGATCAAGTTAACGTCTGGGAGCGAAGAATCAAGTGCTGATGATAGTGGAAGTGATGGCGATCAGCGCCGCTATATGATTACTACTATGCGCGATCAGCCAGGGACGCACGATCAGCCTGGCGAGTCACGATCAGGCAAACGAAGCGACTCCAACGCAGTCGATCAAGGGGCGATAAAGAAGTGCAGTCATTGTGGATCGATCAGACACGACAACTTACGTTGCTGGAAGCGCCTGACTTGCCTGAAGTGTGGCAAGAAAGGACACCCCACCGATCAATGCATGTACGTCTGCCGAGCATGCGGCGAGATTCACGATGCGGGGAAGTGCCCTATGGAAGAATTTTACAACCGTATCCGCCAGTGGTATAACCCTACCAAGGATGCAGGACTGTTGCCCAAGGAAGCCGAAGATTTGTTAAACTAGGACGCTCGACAGGTTGGAATCTGGTACGAGACGAGCGTTCTAGTTTGTGTATTTTTGCATTTGTGGATAAGAAGAGGGCTGATCGAGTAGCAACAAGAGATAAGGAAAAACGCGATCAGCTTGATTTACCACGTTTGGCTAATTTCCATATTGATGAGTTTTCTCGATCACCTGTGATCATGGAAGTCGAATTACTTCCAGGCGAATCACGTGGATATTGGAACTATCACTCGCCAAAGAAATGGTTCAAGCAAGCCAATGCGAGTGGAAAAATCAATAACGAGCGAGCTATGATATTATTTGATTCTGGTGCCGAAGTGTCGATCATCGACTCAACCTTTGCTCGTAAGGTGGGTGTCGGATTGACACGAGTCAAACACAAAAATGTGTCGGCATTGGATAAAGTGCATACCAAACAGAAGGACGTGCAAAAATCAAGATCACGCTAGAGGGCTCATTGGTTTATTATTTCCAGGCATGGGTGGGCAAACTTGTTGGTCAAGATGCCATATTGGGTATGGATTTCATGATACCAGCTGGTGTTCGACTAGATATCGCTCATGGCGCACTAAGTTTACCTGACGAAGTGATCATCCCACTGGAGGGACGTCGACAGTTGTATGGGTCGAGCGGTAATTATATGAAGCTCGATCAGTATGAATAGATCCCAGTAGGTCGATCAGCCGAAGTACGAATTTACGATCAGAGATCTCGCAAGTTGTGGATTACTCGTGGAAGAGATGGGGTCCCCACTATCGCTAGGGGCGCGGGCAATTTGAGGTATTTACGTGTTACGAACATCGTCAATAACCCCATCATTGTTCAAGAAGAGACTATTTTAGGTATTTGGATGAGCAAAGATGAGGTGACCCGCCGCCCCGGATTTGTTTCGATCGGATCCAACCGTTACAAAGAGTGGCAAAATCTGGCATATCAAGCCTCCACCGATCTGGTATCTGACGATCAAGAAAGTGTCGATCAGGGTCCATTAGTCGAGAAGAAGGAGTATACAACTCCTCGAAGTATGTTAGTACGTCCCACGGACACGATCGTCGCATCTGTAGCGTTGGTAGCCGAATGGGCGCAAAAGGTGCAAGGGGTGCAAGAGCGGTGCGATCAGGGGCCGGAAGTGAAAGGTCCGACCCTCAATCATGGAGTTGAACAGCCTGTTTCAAGCGATAAACCTACTCAAGATGCGTGTTATCACCCTGTCTCAGTTAGCCCCAGCGAATTCGACGTGACACCTATTGACGATCAGGTTTGTTATCACGAAGGTGGAGATTTGTATGTGGAAGAATTGGAGAAGCAGCTTGCTACGTTACCCGAAGTGTCTGCAAGCACCGAAGAAGTAACCAAAGATGATTTGCTAGTCAGAGATCCCACAGTCAACACAGTGGAGGAGATAGATCAACTTCGCGAAATAATTTGGGCGAAAAAACATCTGTTGATCGGGAAGGGAAACGCGCGACCCCCCGCTGCACGAGGAGTTGTTTGTGATATCGATGTAGGTAATGCGCGCCCGATCGACCAAAAGTGCCGGAAAGTGGCCCCACAATTTCGCGAGAAGTTGTCGGCCCTGATCAAGGGGTTGCTAGCAACTAAGATCATTCAGCCGTCAACGTCACCCTGGGCATCGCCTATAGTGATCATCGTGAAAAATAATGGGTTTGATATACGTCTATGCATCGATTATCGCGCGGTGAATCAACTCACGCGTTTGATGGTGTACCCAATGCCCCCGATCACCGATCTACTCGAAGATTTGAATAAAGCGTTGTGGTTTTTCTCTTTGGATATGGCGAGTGGTTTCTGGGTCGTGTCTATGACCGATCGAGCACGTCAAATTTCGGCGTTTGTCACTCCATTTGGATTGTTTGAGTGGAATAGGATGCCCTTTGGCCTCAAGAATGCTCCGCAAATTTATCAGCGGTTAATCGACAATGCCCTATATGGATATCTTAGGGTCAAAGACGGTGCAGATGAATCAGCTGACGTATTTACAGCAGGAGAACCCGACCAAACGCCGGGCCCGTCTGTGATGCAACGGCGATCATATATCGATGATAAATTAATCCCTGCACCTACTTGGTCCACCCTATGCGATAAGGTGCGGCACTTTGGAAAAGTGCGATCAATGGAATTTGTCGATCAGCGTGGCTAAATCGTACTGGGGGCGAAGCGAAGTGCCCTATTTAAGCCATCACGTCTCTTGCCGCGGGTTAGAAATAAATCCAAAGAACCTGGACGATCTGATCAATTTGCCTTTCCCTGGAACCTTACGTGCTATGCAATCGTTCTTGGGAAGCCTAAACTACTATCGTCGATTTATTGAAGATTTCGCAATTTATACCGCTGTTCTTTACGAATTGAGGGAGATAGATTATCAAGAGTTGAAGAAACGATCACATAGTGAGGCGGAATCAAATCACGAGGATGATCGACTAATTAGAGCAAAAGCATGCTGAAGGCGAAGATTGCATCAGCTCCATCCCTGCGACACTTTGACCAGGACAAGACGCCGGTGATCGTGGTTTACGCTAGCAAATGGGCAGTATCTGCCGCTCTAGTACAAGAATACGATTGTGGAGAAGCGTGCCCAAAGTTTGGCACACTTCTGGTCAAGTTTCGTCAAGGCATTTGGTCTAATTTCGGATTGGTTTAAACAAGGGGGGCTTTTCAGCCTATCAGACTCAAGAAGTGTCAAGAACGCAAGTTTTGGTGAGTCACCCGACTTTGGGTATTTTACATATTTTTGTGTGGGTACATTTAGGGACTATAGGGTAGTAGTATTTTAGTTGTGGTTTTTCCAAGCAGAAGTCTTTTGGTTGCAGGATTTTTCTAAGTGGAAATCCTTTGGTCTGGGTTCACACCACAGCTAGGGGTCGCCGTTCTTCCCTTTTCGTACACTAGTCGCCTCCGCCCTCCGCGGAGTGTTTGGGGGCAGAGGGTCGAATTATCCCCTCTCGCCCATTATACCCGGTATGGACGCGCCGCACGCGCACTTTGGCCCACCGGAAGTCCCTCGACGGGAGTACGATTTGGCGATCTCAACACCTCAACTCAAGTACGTTTGGAACGTGCTATTCACTGGATTGGTCTTGGCGTGATGATATCGTTTGTGGAGTTTCACGAGCATATTGGGTCTTTACGCGGACATATTGGCTTGTTTTAATACTGGTTGGAAACTAGACCGGTTTTGGTCTTATTTCGTATTGGTCAGGAACTAGACCGGAACGGTCGGTCCACCCTCTATTATTTCGTATTGGTCAGGTCTTGATCGTTTGGACGATCGACCTATTGGAAATTATCTCTTGGAAGTGTTTTTGGTCTGTTTGTGTCTGCGGTGAAGAGTTCCTCCCCAGAGATACCTACCCAGATCGGTCTTCTATATTCAAGACCTCTTCGATCCAATCTGCGATCCCGATCCACCGAGTGTGTAACTAGACCATTCCATCGGGTACACAAGGTGAGATGGACACTAAACAATCGGACCAAGTGGGTTCTGATGACGACCGGTCGTCTGCTTGCAGCGGACGATCGGACCCGATCTCGAGTGGTGGTCCGCGGAGTACCCCCTCCGAAAGTTGGAAGTCTGGGCGCGATGGTGGTAGTCAGGTTATCGATACAAATGTTTTCGATTTCGAACTTGACTCCACCACAATGGTGAGCGTGCCCGGATCACTTGGTGATCGTGGATATCACCGTGCTGATATTCAATCAAAAATTGGATTCGAAGATTTGAATGATTTGAATATGGACTCGTTCTGGAGAGGACGTAAGGAAAGGCTATCTCCTTACTTTCTCGTTGTTGATAAAGATGGCGATGTCCTATCTGGCCTGGTGGAGGACCAGATCGGGATTAATAAGTTTTTTCCTCCCCAAAAGGCTCCCACCGGAGCCGATCGGGACTATAGCAGGTCTTGCTATAGTTCCGGAAAGGATCATGACCTTAGTCCTGATCCTATGCGTATGAATGAAAAAATTGATGGAAAACCAAAAGATGAAATTTACTTGGAAGCTGACTGGAACGATCCGGTCTACCTCCCTAAACTCCCCAAAGTACCCAAGGTGCCCAGAAAAGAGCTGGGAATGCCACCAGACGAAGACGACTTCGAAGAAAAGTCGAAGGTCGGGGATGAGGCTATCACCGAACAAGACCTGGACAAGATGTATTATGGTTTTGAATTGAATCGATTTGTTAGCCAAAACCAGGTCTTTCGGGTGTTGGACCTCCATATCCCCGACCGTCTTCTCGGTCATACTACCGAGCCGATCCAGAGTGATCGACCATTACTGCTCGTCAAGAACTTGGTGGCGATGTTGGCGGAGGTTTGCATTAAAATGCAGAACCCCGCCGGTGTCAATAAATTGTTTGAATTTGATGCTTGGATACTGGAAGCGTCGATGTCGGACCTCCACGACCGTTTGGTGCCACTAGTGGGGGCGGTTCGCCGCCCAACTCCCACCACGGCAATGAAGGTCGCCGAAGCCTCCACAGATCTTGTTGACATTGGTTCCGATGATGAATCGATCTACCAGTCTCCACCGGCTTCTAACAGATCATCAGAGTTGGAGACCGGTGTCGAGCGGATGAACATGGGGGTGGACCATGCCCGGTCTGAACAAAAAGGGACATGCGGCAGCAAGGGGCTGTTTGCCAGTCGGGGCTCCAGCAAGCCCCACAGGCCTCATTTCCGCAAAAAGAGGGTATCAACACGTTGCCCATGACGCCAGCCAACGTCCAAGCCATGTTTGAGACGATGATGCAACGTTTTATGGATGAACGGGTTAGACCACCTATGCGCCCACATGTCCCAGACCGGTCTACCTGTCAAGGTGTCAATGTTTGCAAAGATGTGGATATGGAATCGGTAACATCTATAGATAAGCCTATTAGAAGTGATAAACCAAACGGCAAGGGAAGGCGCAAGCCGCAACCGGCAAGACCGCGTAGACCAAGCAAGACAAGTGACTGTGATATGGAGTCAGTCGGCGGTCTTGACGACCATGGTGGGTCAGATGGTACAGGCGCAGTCAAGGTGCGCAAGGATAACCTAGCCTCCACTACTGCCTACGACTTTGGATCTGCTGCGATTCCGCGCTTCCGTATGTCCGCGACGACCAACCTCAAGGACTTCACCGGCAAGATGCTGATGAAGACCAGGCCCGGTCTTGGTTCAGTCGGGTCAAGTCTGCGTTCCTGCGAGACCATACCCCGAAAAGTGAAAAGTGTCTGATCTTCCGGGATTTGTTGAAAGGACCGGCTGCCAACTGGATCCAACAGTTAGGTCGGGATGTCCGGTCTGAATGGGACCAGCTATGTGCAGAGTTTGAAGGGCAATATTGTAACTCCGAGTTTTCGAGTGCCCGCAAGTATCACCATATGCAGAAGCGGAGCTACGAGACACCGATCGAGTATTTGCATCGGTTGAACGTGGCTTCACTTCGTGCCGGCATAACAATCAAAGAGAATAACCCGCCGAACGGTGCCGCCTTAGAACATGTGGGTCACTATATTAGAACCCTTGACGATCAAGAACTGGCGGACCAGCTTACTCTACTGCGTCTTAAGGATGCGGGAGAAGTTGAACAGACTCTACGGACGCTACAGCAGTCGCGTAGCATGAGGACGAAGAGTGCTGGTGGATCAGGTCGCTACCGATCCAAGACCCAGACCCAGACCGAACCGGTCAAGAGACCCTGGATCACCAGACCGACCCGAGCGGTCAAGGCGATCGTAGCCGAAGACAGCACAGGATCGGAAGGGGAAAGTGGAAGTCAATACAGCCAGGAGTCGTCGGATGAATACCAATATCGTTACGTCTATGTTGCGGGACCTTCCCCGAAGACCAGGTCAAAGTCCGACCAGGTAGACCGAAAGGGAAGGAACGGAGTGTGCAGACTGCGCAGGCTTAACGCGCTGGAAAATCTCGCAAGCGCGTATGCAAGTCCGATCCAGACCGACCTCGTCAGAAGTTCTCCCACTGTGGGTCGAGCAAACATGATGGTCCAAACTGCTGGAAGAAGATGGTGTGCAAGAAGTGCGAGAGACGCGGCCACCCGACGGACCACTACCTCTTCGTATGCAAGTCATGTGGAGAGATCCACGAGGCCGGCCACTGCAAGATTGAAGAATTTTTTAACATGATGCGCAAGTGGTACGTGCCGGACAAGCACGCGGGAATGCTGCCGCCGGACGCAGAAAAGATGTTAAACTAGAACGCTTGCCAAGTTGGAATCTGGATGGAGCCGAGCGTTCTACGGTTCACATCTATGCATATGTCGGCAAGGAGGATAAGACCGACAGTACACGTTCTATTCCAAATTGCGTCGACCGAGACCATCCGGTCTACAGTCTGAAGACCGATGAGTACTCCCGGACTAAGGTGGTTATGCAGTTGGACTTGCTGCCTGGAGAATCCAGCGGATACTGGAAGTATCACACGCCTGATAAATGGTTTAAGCAGGCGAAATCCTGTGGCAAGATTAATAACCAGAAGGCGACGATGTTGTTCGACTCTGGAGCTGAAGTATCGATAATCGACTCCGCCTTTGCTCGTAAGGTCGGATGTCGTATAGACGATACCCAGCGACAAGAATGCGTCGGGATCGGTGAAAACTCTTATATGACCGAGGGAAGAACGCGTGTGAAAATTACTTTGTCGGGATCGCTGATCTACTTTTTCAGCGCTTGGGTTGGCAAGTTGTCTGGTCAAGACGCTTTACTAGGAATGGATTTCATGGTCCCAGCTGGTATTCGCCTAGACCTGTCACATGGAGTGCTTACGCTTCCGTATGAGGTCCAGGTCCAGTTGGCTGGTCGAAGACCTCTGTATCGTTTGTATACCGATCTGGTCCGGTGGGACCAAGACCTGACTATCCCAGTCGGGCGGTCTGCCGATACCCCGGTCGAGAAAGGTTTTCGTTCGAGGAAGTTGTGGTTGACCAGGGGCGATCGGTGGGTCTCAACCTTCGTAAAGAGCGCTGGTCGACGTGATTTTGTCCGTGTTACCAATATCGGTGACAAGCCGCTGACACTGGACAATAACACTATTGTCGGCATGTGGTAAGCAGAAGGGAAGGTACCAAGGAAGATGGGGTTCGTCTCGATTAGGTCGACGCGGTATGTCGAGTGGCAAAACCTGGCGTACCAATCGACCACCGATCTTATCAGCGATGATGGGTCGGTGGAAGAGGATACCTCACCTTTAGTGGAAAGGCCAAGTTATGTCACCCCAAAAAAGATTTTGGTCCGAAGAAAGGCGCCGCAGTCACCAGGAACGGTGGACCATCAAGTAGAAGAGCCGAGGCTAGTAAACGTGGTGTCAGCACAAGACCAGGCGACAGCGGAGCAAGAAACGGAAGAAGGAGGAAGATGAAGTTGCTAGGTCGGACCATGACGGCATTCCTAATCAGACCGATATCAATGAAGGACAGCCCGTCGATCAAGACCAGGGGCGTTCAGCCGGTCCAGATGGTCTAGGTGATATCGCCCCTGAAAATGAACAAGTCTGTATACATGAAGGCGGGGAACAGTATATTCAGGAGCTGGAAAGCCAAATGGCAGTCCTCCCTGAAGTGTCTGCCGACTCTCCCGAAGTTACAATGGATGTTTTACAAGTGGGTGATCAAGACCTTAACAGTCCAGACCAGATCGAGCAGTTGAAGAATATCATATGGAAGAAAAGACATCTGCTGATCGAAAAGGGCAATGCCTTACCACCTGCAGCCCGTGGTGCGATTTGCGATATTGACGTTGGAGATGCCAAGCCGATTGCTCAGCGATGTCGACGCGTGGCGCCACAGTACCGGGAAAAGCTTTCTGATCTTATCAAAGGACTGTTGGCTACCAAGATTATTAGACCGTCGACCTCGGCATGGGCCTCGCCGATCGTAATTGTTATCAAGAAGAACGGCGTCGACATTAGGTTGTGCATTGACTATCGGCTGGTAAATCGGTTAACTAAACTTATCGTGTACCCGATGCCGCTGATTAGTGATTTGTTGGAAGACCTGGATAAGACCTTGTGGCATTGTTCGCTGGACATGGCAAGTGGATTTTGGGTGGTCTAGATGACTGATCGAGCCCGTGAGATTTCCGCGTTTGTGACACCGTTTGGTCTTTTCGAGTGGAACCGTATGCCGTTCGGTCTGAAGAACGCACCCCAGATCTATCAAAGGTTGATAGACAACGCACTGTACGGACACTTCAAAATCAAGACCGATTGGGACCCTACCGAAAGTTATGATGTGTTTACAGAGGGTGAACCCGATCGGGAAAGAAGACCGTCCGTTCTAGGGAGGCGGTCGTACATCGACGACATTCTGATACCTGCCTCGTCATGGAACGATCTGTGCGAGAAGGTTGAACGATTGTTGGAGACATGCGACCGTGGAACCTATCTATCAGCGCCATAAAGTTTTTGGGGTATGTCCAAGGTCGCCTATTTAGGTCATATGGTCTCGAATAATGGTCTAGAGGCTAATCCTAAGGACCTGGATTCGTTAAGCAACCTCCCGTTTCCCGTCTCTGAAGGCAATGCAGGCCTTCCTAGGAAGTTTAAACTACTACAGCCGCTTCATCGAAGATTTTGCTATCTACGCAACTGTGTTGTATGAGCTCCGGGAAGTGGACTACCATATGTTGCGCGAAGAAGACCGGGCAACTTTACATGGGGGCGCCGACTCTGGTCTTGCTGCAGATTGTCCGCAAGTGGTGGCCGAAGACCTAATGAAGCGTGCAAAGTTTTCTTTTGGTATGTTGAAGGTTAAGATGGCGACGGCACCGATTTTGAAGCATTTCGATCCCGAAAAGGTCCCGGCCATTATTGTATATGCTAGTCAGTGGGCCATTTCGGCCACTCTAGTACAAGATCATGATGGTGTGTACCATCCGGTCACGTTCACGAGCAGAACGCTGAAGCCAAATGAAGTGAACTATGGAATTGTCGAGAAAGAAGTTCTGGCGTTGCTACGAAATCTGGATGTGTGTTACAACCTGCTGGTCGGCCGACCTATAAAGGTCCTGTCAAAGCGGTCTACTTTGGCCTGGCTATTATCAGCCAATGGGGTGGACGGACGTCTAGGCAGATGGTCGGCGGTCTTGTCGCAGTGGACCCTCGAGGTCGTTAAGTGCACCAGGGGCGAGGAAGAGATATTGGGCACATTAGCTGCCAGTATCACCCCTCGGTCTGAAGTGGACGAGGCATTGATAGCGATTGCCCCGAGGAAGCAACCTGGGCAGTCAGTTTCGAGACCGCCACCGACCGTCGACTATGATGAAGAGCTCTTGGTCTTAATTTTTGACGGATCGGCAAGCGTGAAGAAGAAGGTCGGCGCCCATAGTGCCATAGTGTGGAAGTTGCCACAATGGTCTATAGTTGCAGCCGCTGCCGATTTCACGCCGGATATTAATGTTAACGAGGCGGAGTACCGAGGTCTACTTCTATGTCTGGACCTGCTGTCGTCGCAAGAGAAGGGGCGAGTCATCATATGTGGTGACTCCAACCTAGTGATCAGGCAGATCACCGGAGAGATCGACTTCAAGGCTCCACGGCTGAGGTCGTTAAATGATCGGGTAATGATGGCATTGAAAGACCATCCCAACCACGAGCTGTTGCACGTGAAACGGGACTGGAACAGAAGTGCCGACTACCTCTCGACAAAGGCCATGCAAGACCAGACCGGGGCTACGATCACCGAGGTAGCCGTTCTGGATGAATTGGTGAATATAAACAGGCTCCCCGAGGTGATCGGACCCAAGCACGCTCCGGACCAGGTGCGTGTGATGGTCACGACTAGACCGAAAGCTCGGAAGCCCCACCAACCTTTCCCAAAGGAATGGTTGAGTGAATCTGTTGTGCAACGACTAAGGGCAGAACGGATTCTCAAGGCGCAGGAAGAAGAAGAATGGATTATGAACCTGAAGACCTACCTGCGTGGTGAACTGTCCAAGTTGACGAACGATCAAGCAAATGAGTGCATCAAGATCGCAGACAGTTACGAAGTGTATGAGTATGGTTTACTATATTACTGCCGCGATGCCGACCAAGACAGTGCAGACCGGGACCGATTGGCGAAATTGGTGATACCTGAGTTGCTGCAGCCGGATGTCCTCCATCACTACCATGTGAGTCTAGAAGGGGGACATCAGGGCATAGGCAGAACGTATCACAAGATTAGGTCCCACTTTCACTGGAGAGGTCTTTTCCGAAGTGTACAGAAATATGTGGGTTGTTGTACGGATTACGAGACCGGAAAGGGTAGACCGGTAGTCAAGGGGCGATCGCCCGGAAATATCGAAGCTACCTACCCTTTCCAGGTCATAGCGATGGACCATATACCGTCGCTGCCTAAATCGACATATGGCAATACTGAGTTGTTGATCTGGGTAGACCTGTTCACCGGGCTAGTTATTGCGAAGTCAAGTGCGTCCCGGTCTGCCGAGCAGATCGCCAAAAGTTACGAAGAATGCGTGTTCCGAAGGTTCGGCGCCAGAGAGGTCATCAGACACGACCGAGAACCCGGTTTCATGGCCGAGGTGTTCCGGTCGTTTAACAATATGCTGGGCCAGAAACAGAGCGCGACGATGGCATATCGTCCGCAAGCGAATGGATCGGCAGAACGTATGGTACAAACTATTACAATAGCAATCAAGATGTACGTTGCCGATCCAGACCAGCGAGATTGGGACGAATACGCAGAAAGGCTGGTGTTTGCACTCAACTCGTCGACAGATCGGGTCCGAGGAGAAACGCCATTTTATCTTGCGTATGAATGGGACCCCGGTCCACTCTTGAAGCCGCGATACCTATTGGCTGCACTCGGACCCGCGATCGTGATGCTC
>CM047580.1:30132972-30149968 GCA_026184515.1 Peronosclerospora sorghi
CCTCTATTATTTCGTATTGGTCAGGTCTTGATCGTTTGGACGATCGACCTATTGGAAATTATCTCTTGGAAGTGTTTTTGGTCTGTTTGTGTCTGCGGTGAAGAGTTCCACCCCAGAGATACCTACCCAGATCGGTCTTCTATATTCAAGACCACTTCGATCTAATCTGCGATCCCGATCCACCGAGTGTGTAACTAGACCATTCCATCGGGTACACAAGGTGAGATGGACACTAAGCAATCGGACCAAGTGGGTTCTGACGACCCGTCGTCTGCCTGCAGCGGACGATCGGACCCTATCTCGAGTGGTGGTCCGCGGAGTACCCCCGCCGAAAGTTGAAAGGCTGGGCGCGATGGTGGTAGTCAGGTTATCGATGCTAATGTTTTCGATTTCGAACTTGACTCCACCACACGATCAAGTGTATCATCCCGTCGCATTCGCTAGCTGAACGTTGAAAAGCGGTGAGCTGAATTACAGCCCCGTCGAAAAGGAAGTTCTGGCGCTTTTTCGAATTTTGGATGTTTATTTCACGATGCTGGTCGTAAAGACGATCACCGTTTTATCACGTCTATCTACATTGAAGTGGTTAATAACATCCAATGGGTTGGACGGACGATTAGGTAGATGGGCTGCGATCCTATCACAGTAGGACCTCGAGATCAAGAAATGTGTGCATGGAGAAGAGGAGGTGATAGGGGCGTTAGCCGCAAGCATCACCCCTCGCACCGAATTGATGAAGCGTTGGTCGCGATCGCACCGAAAAAGCAACCACGGCTGATGATCGAAGTACCACCTCCCACGGTTAAAAAAGGTGAAGAACTTTACATGATCAGTTTTGATATATCGGCAAGTGTCAATCGACGTGTGGGTGCATTTGGTGCCATTGTGTGGAAGTTACCGGAATGGAAGATTATGATCGCGATCGCCGATCATGCACCGGATATCACGGTGAATGAAGCAGAATACCACGGGCTACTTTTAAGTCTGGACTTGTTGGCACGATATCCCAAAGGAAGGGTGATCGTGTGTGGGGACTCTAATTTGGTGATCCGGCAAATGCGAGGAGAAGTGGAGTGCAAAGCTCCGCGATTACAAGTGCTACAGCAGCGTGCATTTAACCTCCTACGCGAGTGGAGTGATCATGATTTGGTACATGTCAAGAGAGAGTGGAATAGGAGTGCAGATCAAATTACCACCATGGCTATGCAGGGTGGAACAAGAGTTGAGATCGAAGATGAGAAACAGCTGGAAGGATTAGTTGATCTCAACCGTCTACCCGAAGTAATCACATGGAACGAAGATCAATCCGCCCCGCAATTCCTAGTGACGACCCGATCGCGTAACCACCGGCAACCACGACCGTCAACATGGACCGATGTACCAGTAGCCGGAATAAGAATGGAACGGGTGAAAAAGGCACAGGATGAAGAGAAATGGATCCACGATTTGCGGTGTTATCTGTACGGTGACGTTATCCAATTGAGCGCAGACGAGGTGAAAGAGTGTGCGAAAATTGCTGACAACTATGATGTTGACGAACAAGGATTACTGATTTACTGTGGAAATGCGGCTAAAAGGAAAACCGGGATGATCAGGATGATCAAGATGATCGCCGATCGTCAATTAAGCTGGTACTACCCGAGACCTTGCACGCAGATGTCCTCCACCACTATCACGTGAGTTTGGAAGGAGGACACCAAGGCATAGGGCGTACATATCAGCGGATCAGACGGTATTTCCATTGGCGTGGTCTATTCCGAAGCGTACAAAGATTTGTCGGGTAATGCGTGGATTGCGAAACAGGGAAGGGCCAGCCTACGATCAAGGGCATGTCGCCGGGAAATATCAAGGCGACGTACCCATTCCAAGTGATAGCCATGGATCATATCCCATCGCTGCCCCGATCAACGGATGGACATACGGAACTGCTAATTTGGACAGATTTGTTCACGGGCATGGTGATCGCGAAAGCTGGATCGTACCGTACCGCGCAAGCAATCGCCGAAAATTATGAAGAATGCGTCTTCCGACGGTTTGGGGCTAGTGAGGTGATCAGGCATGATCGAGAACCTGGTTTTATGTCGGAAGTATTTCGCGCGTTCAACAAAATCGTGGGACAACGTCAGAGTGCCACTATGGCATATCGACCACAGGCGAAAGGCAAGGCGAAAAGGAAGGTGCAGACGATTACGCGAGCGATCAAGATGTATGTGTCGGATATTGGACAAAAAGATTGGAGTTTGTATGCAGAACGCCTGGTATTCGCACTAAACTCAACCCCTGATCGCATCCGCGGGGAAACCCCATTCTATTTAGCTTATGGGTGGGACCCACGATCGTCGTTGGAATCAACGTTACAACTGGGCGGGATTGGACGTAAAGATCGAGACGCTCGTCGGTGGAGATATAAGTTGCAAAAAGACTACCGATATGCCCGCGATCAAGTGAGCACTCGACTGCACCAAGCGATGGTTGATCGGGCTGAGAAACACAACGATCAGGTGACGCCGCACAAGATCGAGGCTGGATCAAAGGTCTGGTTGTACCTTGATCGGGTGAAAGAAGGGTTCGCGAAGAAACTGGCGCATATGTGGCATAGACCCTTCCGAGTTGAGGAGGTGATCGGCGATCATGCAGCGAGATTGGTCACCGCCGGCACCGATTATCGTATGTTCCCTGTGGTACACCTGTCCAAGTTGAAATTAGTCAAGGAATTTCCTGATCGTCCCACTACTGTGCTAGCAGCTGGAATAGAAGATCGTTTCGACTTCGACGAAGCTTTGCTACCTGAAGATAGATGGGAAAGGACGCTAGATCCCGATGATTTTGAAGTTGATCGTATTACCGATGTGCGATCGGGTCGAAAGACTAGATATGGAAGGACGTTACGAGAATATCAAGTCTACTGGAAGGGGTATTCCGAGCCGTCGTGGGTAGACGAGGCAGATTTGAATTTCGATGCCTTGATCAAGGATTTCGAAAAGAAGATGGTGAACAGACATCGTTTCGACGTCATGAAAGTGGATGAAGAGTCCAACTAGCGCGCGATCGACGTACCGATCAGGAATCACGATCGAAAAAAATCTCTGATCGCAGAAATGGTTGATGAAACTCACGATTAATGGAGATACAATGAACGACTTGTAGTGGTGTGATTACGATGGATGTTGCGAAGTATGGTGATTGGATACGGCAGATGAGCCGACGGACTACCAATTTATATTATGCATTTAAGGACAAAGTACAACAGTGAAATGACATGATCGAAAGAATGTATTGATTGAAGAAACGTGATAGACCGACTATTCAGACCCATAGAACTTACGGCGAAGGCGAGGAATCTTACGACCAGGGTGATCTTCGGGGCAGGAACGATATTGAACCCGCCAAGGTTCAAGGTCGTCGACATCTGCCAGCGCTTCTTGTAGGCTCTGAGGTGGCGGGTCCGATAGAAACCCAGGGTACCACGCTCCATCATCGGCCGGGGAAAACTTCAGCGGGAGATTGTGGGCACAATGGGTGATCGAAGGGTCCAAGAAGATGTCGAGATCACATTTCCCGTCGATCATACCCCGCAAGATGAGCTCCACGATACGTTTCCAGGTCGCCCCAGCACGGCTTCTGCGTTGGCGACGTTTGATGTAATAATCGCGGAAGAAGTCATCAATATCACGAAGATTCTTCGCGATAGGGAGATAATGGGTTGATTCCCAAATCGCCAATGCGTGATGATCGGGGAACGTGAGATACTTGGTCTCCAGGTCAGCGAACTAGCCAGCCGAGCGAAAAGAAAGAGGCGGCAACATGGTCGAGAAAATATCCCAGGGGCGCTGGGCGTATAAATGTTCAATCTCTGCCGGGGTGATCAAATGACCGGACCACGCACTAGTAGGAGGGGCCAACGCAGCAGGCGGGAACAACCATCCAGCAGGGCGGGTCAAGTAGTCGAAACCACTTGGGCCGTGACGTTGTGTAAATTGTACATGCCGAGTTGATCCGGAGTCCAAGGCAGGATATCGGCGTCAGCGGTACCATCAGGAACCGCGATCAAGGTCTGGAATTCACTCGTTCGAGGAAAAAGAGACACGGTAGGGTCGTTATCAGGATGGCCCTCGCTCCCGAACTCTCTAATGGTTGGAGTAGTAGGAATGGAGGAGATCGGGCCAGTGTCCTCATCTTCAACGTCTTGATCGCAAGTAGGGGGATCATCACCCGCAGTTTTCGCCTCCGAAGCGGGAGAGAGAAGGCGTGGCCGCTTAGACGGAGAAGAAGATCGGGAACGCCGAATACGCTTTCCGGACGATGGAGTGGTACTGCCTACCGAGTTGGTCGTCGAAGCAGCAGAGGGACTAGCAGGCAATGGGACCTGATCAGGGCCAGCCAGAAGCTGCAGGGATATGCCCGTCAGTGCGGACTGAATATTGATTGATGAGAGCGCCACCGCGCAACCTCGCCTTGGGCCTGTCGTAGCCGATCACGCAAGGTGTCCCGGTCCGCGGAAACTTGATCGAAGTGACGCCGAGCGGTAGTGAGTTCCGCCTCAACCCGATCCGATATCTCCTGTGCTTGGGCCATAATGGCAGTGTAATCGTCCATCAATGCGCGAGTAGACTCGTTCTTCTTCTGGAGGCGATCGCATTGATCCTTGTACTTGTCCACCTCGGTAGTGTTGACTTACCGCCCGTTGGACCAAGCGCACATTGCGGGAAGTAACCTGATCGCGCTCGTGCTGTAACGTGGATACACGCTGCTCGAGTTGCTCCAATTCCTTCGTTCGGTATGCAATTTTGTCGTCAAGCGTTGATCGCAGTTAACGTTCACGGTCGTTGCGACACTCCAGCTCCGGATCTGAACACCCTGATCGTATATGGTCTGCTCTTGATCGGCGATAGTGCTTTTGGCGTCTTTTAACTGGTTTTCGAGCTTCTTGACCGCAGCGTTGATAAAATCGCGCAGCGGCTCCAGTTTTTTAAGGGTTCCCTCGATTTCCTTCTTCCGGTTGCCGTGTCACCTTGGGTACGAGTGAGCCGCCGACGAAGCATCGCAACCGTGTCTTCACTCATGGCGAGTGAGCCAGACAACAAGGCGACCTGCTCGTTGCTGGCACGGAGAGCCTCTTGCAGATCGCAGGCCTGCTTGATCACGGCGATCATCTGATCAGCTTCGGCCTTATACAAGGCAGGAACGTTGGTGATATGGGGTGACAAGCTGTCCGTTGAAGATGGCACAGCAGACTGTGAATGCCTGATCGAGACAGCCTGATCGCAGTTGTCACGGTTGGTCACAGTCGAGTGTTAGATCGCAGTGGACAGCCCCAACGGTCACCGCCTGATGGAATTGAGCTTGATTGATGGGAGAAGGGGCAGATGATGGGTGATCATCGACAGTTGGATGGTGACCTGATCGATGTGCAACGACAAATTCTCCAACGGCAGTATGATTCCCAGAATCAACGGCATGATCGACCCTCTCCCCAACCGCTGTACGTCTGGGACGAGACTCAGGGGCGGTTGTCGTAAAGCGGATTTTTTTATTAGGCTAAAATAGGGCCTAATGTTGGACATTTTATTAGGCCCATAGGGGGCCTAATATTATGACTAATATTAGGACCTAAATTAGGGGCCTGATAGTGGACGCAGATAGTGGATACAGTAGTACATAATTAGGTACCGCCATGTTTACCACGGTGGGTACAGTAGTACGTACCACCGTGGTGTACATAGACAGGATATAGAAGGGTTACGGAAGATGTGCTGATTACTTACAGGTACGCGGCGAACACCAGCGAACAAACAAGGAACAAGCGGAAAAATCAGGTCGACTGATGGACGGAAGGCGTTCCGAATGGACAATGCGGATTGGTTGAAAGTAGGAACAGGGTATATCTAAGGGTTTAATTGCTAATAAAGTTCTCCTTTTGCGTACGATCGCGCTGATCGTTTTTTGGGAAGGCACCTTTGCGCCCCCACCTTATTGAAACCTCTACGTCCCGGGCGGGAGCACTAAGTGCGTTTTTGCCCCACCGGTTGGCGTAGAGTGTGAGAACTCACCCCGCAACTCCGCCCGCAGTGTCTGCGGTTCTTCGTTTAAAGGCTTTTGGTTTTGGTAACGTGATCGAGCAGTGCTCTCACCTCTTCCCCGTGAAATTAACGTTTGGCTCCTAGAGTTCGGCTGCTTTAAGCGCCCCACGGGAACTCTAGGTGAATTTTAATATAAATACCTTTTCCTCATATAGTCTAGGCTAGGAGCGCATTGATTTGGGCGTTCCTTAGCTGTTTGAAGGCTTAGAGGCTCCGCGATCAGGCAGTGAAGACTTCCGCTGCCTGATCAAGTACCCACCCCTACCGATCAACACCTGATCGACACTTTTTGCGAATCGTGATCGTGATCGCTGATCGCAAATCGCGCCAACTGCTACTTGAACGACTTCCGGTGCTAGATCAAGTCTGATCCAGGTATATTACGACTGGGCAGCAGTTTTTTAGCCCCTGATCGAGCCTTTCAGTACCTGATCGCACTTGCGATCAAGACACCTGATCGCATCTGCGGTCAAGACAGAATATTATTGATCGACGGTTATTAACGTCAGCCAAAGCCTGATCAAGCCTGATTGCCACTGATCTACATCGTTTCAGCGCCTGATCGCGTCGGAATGCCGCCTGATCGCACTTGCGATCAAGACGGAATATTGCTGATCGTCGGTTATTAGCATCGGCCCAAACGTGATCAAGCCTGATCGCGGCTAATTGACGTGGTTTAAGCACCTGATCGCACGTGATCACGCCTGATCGCATCGGTTGTATCGTCACAAGTTAGTTAATTCAATGTTGCACCAAGAATTCGCTGTGCGCTGTCCCCGCCACCTGAGGAGCGACCCACGCCTAGCCGTCGGGTACACAAGGTGAGCAAGAACACAAGCAGTCGAAGACATCCGGAGGACCCCCTTCGTTAGTCGGCGATATGGGCGCCGTGGTACCGCCTGATCAAGTCTCAAAAACTTCGATCAGCCGCTCCACCACAAAGGCTTCCTGCTGGACGAGGATTAACCTATCCCAATCGTCCTGATTCATCCTTTGCAGAGGATGTCTTAGCCTACCAACACAGGTGTTGGATTGACTACAAGTGCTACCAGATGTATCCGGTGCGTATACGCACGGTGCGGCTAGCGCACAGAGGAAGACTTTTCCTTAAAGCGGCGTTCGCCGCTACTTAGCCGATACGCCCTTATAAAGGGCTTAGTAGGAGAGTTCTCCTACTCGGGGCCAAGATTCCCGGGTTGGTTTACTACGTATCCTTAACGGCTGTATTCCCTTTACGGGATGTAAGTAAAGGGAGGGCTCCCTCTTACCTACGACACTCACTGCGCGCGCGACCGGTCGAAGTCGCACGTCCGCAAAATAGAGTGAAATGTAAACTGAATATATTTAATATATAATTAGCCTAAACTAATTTAAACTAATGTAAACTATATGTAATACTAAGTAGAACATACCAAATTCGTACTTAGCTAAAATGAAGTGTACACCACCTGTGTACCGACACGTGGATGACTGACACGCCACCCCCAAGAGCGCCTTCCCTGATTGGTTAAAATAACCAGTGGTTCAAACCTTTCGAACCGGTTAATACTGACCCCAACCGTAGTGTAATCACATACACCACCTACTAGATGTGGCTCGAATGTAAACCTGTTACAGAGGATGCCGTAGCCTACCAACACAGGTGTTGGATTGACTACAAGTGCTACCAGATGTAGCCGGTGCGTACACGCACGGTGTGACTAGCGCACAGAGGAAGACTCTCCCTTAAAGCGGTAGCTACCGCTACTTAGCCGATACGCCCTTGTAAAGGGCTTAGTAGGAGAGTTCTCCTACTCGGGGCCAAGATTCCCGGGTTGGTTTACTACGTATCCTTAACGGCTGTATTCCCTTTACGGGATGTAGGTAAAGGGAGGGCTCCCTCTTACCTACGACACTCACTGCGGCGCGACCGGTCGAAGTCGCACGTCCGCAAAATAGAGTGAAATGTAAACTGAATATATTTAATATGTTATTAGCCTAAATTAATTTAAGCTAATATAAACTATATGTAATACTAAGTAGAACTTACTAAATTTGTACCTAGCTAAAATGTAGTGTACACCACCTGTGTACTAACACGTGGCTGGCTGCCACGCCTCCACCAAGGGCTCCTGCCCTGATTGGTTAAAATAACCAATAGGTCCAAACCTTTCGGACCGGTCAATACTGACCCCAACCGTAATGTACTCACGTACACCACATAGTAAATGTAACCAGAATGTAACCCTGTTACACCGTCGACCAGTCGACCTGATTTATCCGTCGTCCGTCGCTAACCGTTAGGTACCCGTTAGGTAACTGTATCAGTTGTCGCGTCGTCCCAGATGTATCGTCCATGCCCCGTCCATGTTCGCCGCAGTTGTGCCAACAGTTGTACCGACTGTTATGCCAACAGTGGTACCACTGTTGTGCCGACTATTGTACCAACTATTCTACCGACTATTATACTGACTATTGTACCAACTATGGTACCGCAAAAAAATTGTAGTATGCTTTACCACACAAACAGATGTTAAAGTCATGGTAAATTCCATCTGTGTGTGGTGCAAATGTCTAAACTCACTGGCCCAGATGTCTAAACTCACTGGCCCTTTAACAAAAAAGGCTAAATTATGGCGCACCCAGTGGCCCAGTCATGATTCTGATCTCCATCGTGGGAACAAAAAAAAGAATAACCAAAGGAAATTTGCAAATAGAATGTATGGTTCATACCGCACAAAATAACGATCGCCGGATGATTCGAAGTTCCTTAATAGAAAAGAGAATAAAACTCCCTCGGACCTTTGGATGTCTGAATTGTGCCGACCCCTTCTTCATTGTAAATGATGGTTAGGCAGTGCGCTTCGTCAACCGGCGGGATAGATTGAGAGGGACCCATGGCGAGCACGCTCTTGTACCAAGCGATTCTCTCCTCATCAGTGAACACGTTCTCGTACCCAGAAAAATCGTGTATTCGTCCGTTATTATGGACTGGCTGCGCCATAATTTAGTCTTTTTGATTATAGGGCCAGTGAGTTTAGACATTTGGGCCAGTGAGTTTAGACATGCACGTGTGCTATGTCTTATACGTAACATAATAGTGCGTACTCAGAACCGAGACAACTGCACTAATTATGTTTGCAACAGACGAAATTCATATTGCTACTTAAAATAGTCTTACCTAATTAAAATAAAGAATCAGAAATATACCGACTATTTTAACAGATGGGAGCACACGCAGTCAAAGTAAATGTAGATACGATGTAGTTTCAATGAAATGGCCAATGAAACAATTCGTCGGAACGACGGGTACCATCCACTGGATAACTACCAAAACCCGGATAAATCGATCTGACAAAAGTAGTTTGCCCACCCAGGACAAAACTAATTTATCCGCGAGGTTAAATTTGTTGAGACCAAATTTTTGTCTCCACAAATGTATCATGGAAAAATTTATTTTCATGCGTCAAAATCGTCATCAACGTCACGTCATACAACTCGTTCATATTATTTATATTGTCAGGGTCTTCTATTGAGCTGTAAATTCGGGGCCCCATTGGACATGGTTGTCAGTATAGTTGCATCATACTTCTTTGTTCACATTTCTAGGCCTGATGGGCCTAGCCCCTATATAAATAACTGGTAGTGGTTGCATCAAGAAGAATCCAATAGATAGAAGATAGAGACCAATATACAATCAATAAGGTTTTGGTGGCCAATCGACTACTGATATTTTGCGATGAAAACTGAGAGTACGTTTTCTCAACTTAAGGTTTTGGTGGTCAACCGACTTATTAATATTTATTTTTGTGGCGACAAATCAGATTTGTCAGGGGCGTACAAAAACTATTTGTTTCCCCGTTTATCCGGGTTTTGGTAGTCATCCACTTGTTTTATAAGATAAAATAAGGGAGCCGCTATCTAGCGCTCCCTTTTCGCTAATCAGCGCTCACCCCCCAGATAAGGAACCCCTCCACCTGAAATGCTGCACGCTGATTGGATGACGCCCAAGTCAAAGATCCACCCAGGCCGACCTTGCTCTCTCTCTCGCTCTCTCGCTCTCCCGCCCAAACACCCACCCAGACTACAAATTTCGCTACTTTTTCGCGGCTTTAACACCCACAAAACACGTCAATTTCGACCATGAACAACCTACAAACTCTTGCTGCTGCTACCTACGCCACCCTAGAAGACGCCCGTGCAGCAGTAGACCTTCAGTCACGCGCTGACGGCTATGTGCTGGTGCGGAAGACTACAAGGCGAGTAGGGAACAAGCCAGATGGTGACATCAAGGCTGTTGAGCCCAAGTGTGAATGCGGGACCGTGCCACCCTCTCAGACTGCGAAGCGCAAGCGCGTATCCTCTAGCCGTGGCACAGACTGTGGATTCTGCTGCTCTATCCGTCGAGTATTGGCGCAAGCTGAAGAAGCCCACTGGAAAATTGTAGTGGGTGACATTGAGCATAATCACGAGGCCTTTGCACACCCAGCTGTTCACCCTCAAGGGCGTGCTCTTACTGAGGATCAACGCCAAGAGGTTATTTGCTTGAGCAAGGATGGACTAAAAACGCTAAGGGTAGTGGCCACAATGCGCAGGCAAGGCCTTTCAGGCACTGCACGCGATAGTTACAATGTTAAACAGGCTGAGAGGTTGCAAATCTTGGCTGGTCGCTCCCCCCTGATGGCGCTTCTCGACAACCTGGCCACAAGCTCACCCACGCTGTATTTTACGCAGTTCGATGACCAGAGAAGGCTCACACACCTTCTAATTGTGTCTCCGTCTGCAGAGGAGATCAGCAGCAAGTTTTCAGACTGAAAGGTGTGGTGCATAGATGCCACATACAAGACTAATCGATTCGGTCTGCCCTTAATGCACGTTGTTGGGGTCACCTCAACGTCACAATCTTTCACTTTTGCTTACTGTTTTATGGATGCGGAGAGGTTTGAGGACTACCTATGGGCATTGCACCATGTCCACCCAGTCTTCAACCAATGGAACGTCAATCCAGCGACTTTTGTGACTGACCGAGAGCTTGCTCTCATGAACGCGTTAGTCGATGTTTTCCCTCAAGCGCACTTCCTTCTCTGCCGCTGTCATATCATCAAAAGCAGTATGGCCAAGCAGAGAAGGAATGTTGCAAGCATGGAAGCCTTCAAAGACCTGGAAATGCAATGGAACTTCTTGGTGCTGGCTAAGACGCCCAATCTTTACGACCAGCAGCTTGTGAATAGGCGACAAAGCTTGCCCAACCATGTGATGAGGTATCTTGAGGAGACTTGGCTTGTGTTTAAATAGCGTTTTGTTGCAGCGTTTCTGCACGGCAAGCTACATTTTGGCCATCTCGCAACATCACGGGTTGAGAGCGCCCATGCAGCTTTGAAAGCTTGGATCTCAGTCTCGACCGGTGATCTGTTAACAGTTGACACAGCTTGTCGCCTTGCATGTGATGGACAGCTTGCATCCATCCGTCTGCAGACTGCAAAAGAGCAATCAATGGCAAGTCTTGGCTTCGGACCTGTCTTTTCTGCAGTTACAGGCAAGGTGTATGTAGCAGGCTTGAAATTGGCATTCCAGCAATACAGATTACGGCTTGGCGGTGAGACTGACGCGTGTCAAGGTATGTTCACATCAAACCTTGGCATGCCCTGCAAGCATCGATTCCATTGTCAAACATCACCAAGACCCCTTTCTTGTGAGGACTTTGATGTGCACTGGTGGTTGGTACAGACCTCTCACACAGCATCAACACCAATAGCGTCAGCAATGTCATTTGAGCATTCACTCAAACAAGTTCAAGATGAATACAATACTGCATCAGTTCATCGCCAAAAGGTCATTCTTGCGCATGTTTCTGCCTTGCCAGCTGCTGACATCTTTGATTTAGCAATAGTTGAACGTGGTCGTGGGCGTCCTGTGGTATCATAAGGCAGATCAAGACTATCACAGACTTCTACCCAGCGAGATCCATCACTCTTTGAGGTTATCAAAGCTTCTTCAAGGCCGCAAAGGCGTTGTGGGCAGTGTCGGCAGATTGGGCATAATGTGCGCAATAGCCCCAACCTCACATCGTCGACTCCCTTGGCTTCTGTAGCTAATGTAGTGACTGATAACCATGCCCTGGGTGCCATAGACGACTGTAATGCTGATTGGGATCCGTATTTCACTGCAGAGCTTGCGCAGCTTGCTGCTGCTGCTGCTGATGCCACCCGTGCTACAGGCCAGTTCTAGCGTAGAAACAATAAAAATCAGTAGATTCACCCAGCAATTTCTCACCCGGCAACCTCTCACCCGGTAATCTTTGACTTTGCGGTATGGTGTTTTTAACCTGCCAACAATTACGTCTAGATTGGGTGGATCTTTGACTTGGGCGTCATCCAATCAGCGTACAGCATTTCAGGTGGAGGTGTTCCTTATATGGGGGGTGAGCGCTGATTAGCGAAAAGTGAGCGCTAGATAGCGGCTCCCTAAAATAATTCTTTTGAAACAAAAATCCTTGGGATTATTATCATGTCAATCCAACAGGCATTGTTAGTCTATTTAGTGCTGTTTTCTGTAGTAATCAGGATACTTTGCGACGTGTTCCATCATCTCACCTTCTTGCTCCTGATTCAGCATAACAGATTGCAGTTAGTACCTTCCAGGTCCCAACAAGGTTAAATGACTCGCACATACGAGCAAATGCGGCGTTTTGACATCGTATACATCCTCAAATAGCGTTTCTAGAGGAGGTACGCCCTTGGTTTCGGCTAACTGCAGCGCTGCAAGCACATTTGTTCGCTCCTTGTCTTGGATGTGACGATTCTGTTCTGCTGTTATCCACCCGCGTTTCTTCAGAAATATGACTCAAGTCAGCTGTAGCGCCTCGTACGAACAACCGCCATCTAGAACACTATTCACTCACCATGAGATAGCGCTTCGTCCGGTCGATCGGATCGCATGTCTCCTTCCAGTGTCTAATTTCTGCTACAGGACGGTATTGCGTCGAATCATCAGAGGTAGAGTGATGACCTTGGCGGTAGGACATAGCTTCGATAAGTACGGGTCGGCCTTCTTTTAAAATGAATTCACGAGCACGTCGGGTAACTTCGTGAACAGCCAGAAAGTCATTTCCATCAACGCGCATGACGGGAATTCCGTATCCACTGCCCCGAGATGCGATACCGTCACCACGGAACTGCTCGGTAGTTGGTGTACTAATAGCAAAGCCGTTATTCCGGACGAAAAACAACACCGGACATTCCTTCGTGGAGGCAATATTCAGTGCAGCATGAAAGTCACCTTCGCTTGCAGCTCCCTCACCAAAGTAGCAGACTACAATTCGGTCCTTTTTTGCCAACTTTAAAGCGTAAGCTGCTCCCGCAGCCTGCAAACAATTAACCCCGAAGCACACAAACTTTAAATACACTTATCGCTAGAACGTCTGCAATAGAGAGTTATACCTGAGGAAGTTGCGTCGCCAAAGGTGACGAGACAGTCTGATAGTTGAGATTCTTTGAGCCGTAGTGCACTGGCATTGTACGGCCTTTGCCATGTCCATCTCTGTTACTGAAGCACTGATCGGCAAATTGCTGAAGCGTGAATCCTCGCCACATGAGTACGCCAGGTTCACGGTACTGGCCAAACACCAAATCACTTAAACGCAGCGCCGACGCACTGCCAAACGCAATAGCCTCCTCGCCATAAGACGTCATGTAGAACGAAATTCGCCCTTGGCGCTGCGCATCGTAAAAGATATTATCAACTGTCTATAAATTCAGTGCAGAAAGTTAGTACACATTCGTCTATTAACATGTTGGCATAGTAATGAACAAACGAACGTTCAAGCGGATCATTTGAATGTAAATCTGCGTGCACATGTCTTGACTGAGCTGCGGATCCTTAGCCCCTTCGATGACGTCTCCTTCTTCATTAAGAACTATCACAAGGCACTTGTTAAGTCAATTGTCGAAAATGCCGCGATGTTTCTTCCCTTACTGCGATAACACGGAATAATATCGTTGTGTTTTGGGTCTTGGAACACCACCGTGGGTACAAAGGGCATCTCAGTACCAGGAAAGTAGCCGAGCGAAGTGGCTGAGAGTGTACGAACTGAGCGACGGAAATTAAAAGCCCTACGACGGGCGTGCGTAGTTATCGAAAACATCGGAACGACTTGTGGACGAAAGAACAATTGATGTTGAACCCGAGCACATTTGTGCTTCTAATCAGGTCTTGCATCGCAACTTCCTGTGAAAAAGAGTGCAATGCTTACCAAACGGATATATAAAACTTTACGTAGGTATTATCAAACTCCAAAACCGAATACGTTGGCTTTATCCGGATAAATGCGCTATGTAGATACATTTTATACCGTCAGAATCCAACCTTCTTAATAAGATATACTCGCAGAAATAAATCATAGGTATTACTCAAATCATCCAAGTTGCTTTGTCATCAAGCCACCGCGTGAGGAAGTAGGTACTTTATGTTTTTTTTTTTCTCAAGGTAGAATGATAATCTCTCTGCTGCCCAGTTTATTGTGTAAGATTCAGGAGCTGATTCCTGATACGTACACTTTTCATTGGAGCGCGATCTGGTGTGCTGTAATCAGCGTGCGATCGTCATTCTTGACCCTATTGGGTTTCCCGCCCGACAACACCTGCACACAATGCTGCAACACACATGAAACACCAAAAGTGTGCAAAATCTTCATGGTTGGTCGGGATGGTAATCTCAAGAGCCGGTTGCTGCAGTGGCACTTGCCCCGCCTGAAGATCATGACAATATTTCTGGTTTTTCAGTTGCATCGTGGTTTCATCTACGGCACCGCTCAGAAAAGTCAACATCTAATCCGTGCATGCGCTACAGCGTAGTAGCATCAGAAGTGACAAGGTGTATTACCTTTTGTGTCACAAGGAAAGTTTGTATGCTCACCTAAAAGGAGTGGTAGCCGGACGACTCGTTCGTAAAAGAAGAACAACTAGAAAAAGGAAGACCCGCGCGGATATCAAGCGGCAAGGCGCTAGATCCAGGGGGAAAGCGACCGGTCAAGTCGTGTGGGATCACTTTTGAGCATTGAAGGTATTCGGGAGGCAACGTAGTCCCGCTATCCAAAAATCTATTTAGATCAAGAAAAGAGTCAAGCGAAGAGCGTTACTGTTGAAAGTGCGCGCAATTCGCGCGGCACTCAGCGTCGCCGAGGACTTTCATTTAGTTTGTGTCTTTTTAGGAAAAACCTAGCAAACTGCATATATGCATATTATTAGTTTAAGTACTTAACTTATAACTAATAAATCACTTTGGATTTTGACTTGTTCTCAGTACTGCGATCAGCAGGAAGGGAGTATGACTGATTACGTTTGGAAACGTTCGCTTGTTGTGTCACGTGGAATAGTGGAATTGTTACGTGCCCTGTTACGGATTACGTGGAGATATTATTGCAATTACGATTGGATTTGTTGTGATTGTGATTAAATCTTTTATTTCACGTTATCGCCTCTATCGCATCTTCTTACGCTTGGAATTACTTACGCAAGTACACGCTGGCAGTGCTGGAACGCGTGATTTGGAGTACAGCGTGCGAATATGTCCGATTCTCAACAGGTTATGAGCCCGAAAGGGGGCAGTAACAAATCAGAAGAAGAAGTCAAGGTTTCAGACGTCATGCAGATGTTTGGAACGCTTATGACGCGCTTGGAAAAGCTTGAGGTAGCGAACAGCGCGCCCCAGCAGCAAGTGCCGTCGCCGCCTAAGTCGAGGGGGGACAGAAGGATGAGCATTGCCTCGCTCGATGATAGCGACGAAGAGAAGAAAGAATACACTACCGGGCGACAAGGAAAAATGAGTTTCCTGGGGATAAGTCGCGCCGGAAGGGACGCGTTTCCGCCGGTTGGCGCCGCAGGCGCAGGAGTACCGCAGGCAGGCGTTTATAACGTGAATCTACCACAAGAGAATGGTTGGTACGATCAGGCGCCGTTCCAGGGGTACGGGGTGGTGCGAACGCCCTCCCCTAAGCAGAGAACACTGAAGATAAAGCCTTTCGATGGAAAGTAAGTGTACAAGGGTCTGGGATCCGGCTTTCAGTGTAGCCGCTGCGTATACGCACGGTGTGACTAGCGCACAGAGGAAGACTCTTCCTTAAAGCGGTAGCTACCGCTACTTAGCCGATACGCCCTTGTAAAGGGCTTAGTAGGAGAGTTCTCCTACTCGGGGCCAAGATTCCCGGGTTGGTTTACTACGTATCCTTAACGGATGTATTCCCTTTACGGGATGTAGGTAAAAGAAGGGCTCCCTCTTACCTACGACACTCACTGCGCGCGCGACCGGTCGAGGTCGCACGTCCGCAAAATAGAGTGAAATGTAAACTGAATATATTTAATATGTTATTAGCCTAAATTAATTTAAACTAATATAAACTATATGTAATACTAAGTAGAATATTCCTAATTTGTACCTAGCTAAAATGTAGTGTACACACCTGTGTACTGACACGTGGATGGCTGACACACCACCACACCAAGGGCCACTGCCCTGATTGGTTAAAATAACCAAAGGTTCAGAACCTTTCAAACCGGTCAATACTGACCTCAACCGTGGTGTACTCACGTTCACCAACACTAAATGTAACCCGAATGCAACCCCGTTACATCCTCCCCCATCAAGACTATTGCTTATGTGGTGGAGCGGCTGACCGAAGTTTTTGAGACTTGATCAGGCGGTACCACGGCGCCCAGACTGCCGACTAACGAAGGGGGTCCTCCGGATGTCTTCGACTGCTTGTGTTCTTGCGCACCTTGTGTACCCGACGGCTAGGCTTGGGTCGCTCCTGAGGTGGCGGGGACAGCGCACAGCGAATTCTTGGTGCAACATTGAATTAACTAACTTGTGACGATACAACCGATGCGATCAGGTGTGATCACGTGCGATCAGGTGCTTAAACCACGTCAATTAGCCGCGAT
>CM047580.1:30150068-30178077 GCA_026184515.1 Peronosclerospora sorghi
GCCCGTCGCAAGACGGACCGTGACAACGTCACGAGAACGTGCCTCTAGGGCCTCGGCATACAGCCGACTCTTCTCCACAGAAGCTCGTCTGACATAATTGTCGGACGCGCCAGAGTCTATCAAGACTCTCCAAGGCTTATAAAAGCCTTTCACGTCCGTAAGGACTACCAGCAAACCTGGCTGGTACACCAACTCGGTGCTAGAAAGCACCTTTTCTCTTGGGGCTTTGTGCTGTCGGCCCCTACCCTGGGGTTTAACAGCACTGAGGGTTCCCCCAGTAGGGCCGCTCCGCACCTACTGGGAGCCGTCGTTTCCCGACGGCTTGGGCGAGGGTCTTTTACCCGCCCTAGGCCTCTTATAGCGAGTGTCTCGCTGGGGATTTTTCGGACATCTGTTCCGAAGATAATCCGTGCTTCAACACAGGAAGCATTCTTAGCGGCCCATGCCGCTGCAACATAGCTAAGAGCTCTGCCTCGAAGCTATGTGAAAAAGAGTCAGAGTGACTCTTAGCGGGAGGTTTCTCCTCCGCTTCGACCTGAATCAGGTCCATGGGTTCGGGACCCACCTTAGAGGAACGGAAGTCCCTCTCGGCGTTAAACTCCATCTTGAACGCCTCCTCCAGGGATTGGGGTCGGCATCGGAACAATTCCGAACGTGCTGGCCCTTCTCTCAGGCCACCCATGAAGACGGGGATGGACACATCGTCCGAATACGCTTTCGCGTACATCCCTGCCAACAGGGTCTTAAGCTCCTGGATATAAATCTCCAGGTCCTTGACGGCACCTCAGGAACGCCAGTTGACTCTGGAAAACCAGATCAGGCGTTACGTACATGTCCTTGAGCTTCTGCTTAAGGACCTTCCATGTTGGGAACACGTCCGTGACTGACTCCGAAACGTAAACGCCCATGTACGGGCTTTACCCATAAGATGGGTCAGTGCAAGTCCCACTTGCAAGTGATCAGCGGTCATATTCGCTGTGGCGAAGGCCGTTTCGACCTCTCGTAACCAAACATAAAGGTTGTCACCCTTCTCCCCGGTGAACTCCTTTATCTTAAACGATAATGGAGGGCGCACCCCCGTGGAATGACCTCCACCACAACTCGCCTCATGAGCGATGAGGGCATTCACCCTTGCCTTTACGGCCTCAAGGCCCTGCTCCACTAGGAGCTTCATACCTTCTTCCCCCGTTAAGGGTAACAGCCTTTTAAAGGCTTCCTGTTGGACGAGGGTCAAACTATCTCAATCGTCCTGATTCATCCTTTGCAGAGGATGTCTAGTCTGCCAACACAGGTGTTGGATTGACTACAAGTGCTACCAGATGTAGCCGGTGCGTATACGCACGGTACGACTAGCGCACAGAGGAAGACTCTTCCTAAAGCGGTAGCTACCGCTACTTGGCCGATACGCCCTTGTAAAGGGCTTAGTAGGAGAGTTCTCCTACTCGGGGCCAAGATTCCCGGGTTAGTTTACGACGTAGCCTTAACGGCTGTATTCCCTTTACGGGATGTAAGTAAAGGGAGGGCTCCCTCTTACCTACGACACTCACTGCGCGCGCGACCGGTCGAGGTCGCACGTCCGCAAAATAGAGTGAAATGTAAACTGAATATATTTAATATGTAATTAGCCTAAATTAATTTAAACTAATATAAACTATATGTAATACTAAGTAGAATATTCCTAATTCGTACCTAGCTAAAATGTAGTGTACACACCTGTGTACTGACACGTGGATGGCTGACACACCACCACACCAAGGGCCACTGCCCTGATTGGTTAAAATAACCAAAGGTTCAAAAACTTTCAAACCGGTCAATACTGACCTCAACTGTGGTGTACTCACGTACACCAACACTAAATGTAACCCGAATGTAACCCCGTTACATTCAGGATTGGGGGAGAAAGTGTTATCTCCAGATTAGCCTTGCCGAAGCCTCTTGTGGATTCCGATGGACCGAGTATGTGAAAGTCGACCTGCTGGGCCATTATTTGGCGGGCTCAGCGGAGGCGTATTATAACCGCCAGGTCGACGCGTGGTGGCGTAAAAAGCCGGAACTGTGGTACATTATGGATCAATTATTGACCTTTTTTAACGTGCAGATAACGCCCGCACAAGGCATGAAATTATTCATGGGCCGGAAGATCCCTGGTAGAACGTGGCCAGATCATTTCTTGTATCTGACCGCGGTCGCAGAAGCGATGGGACCAAATACCGAAAATTTGGTCCTAAACAACATTGTGTTTCACGCGGCACCGGGGGTGAGGCAGGTCCTCTTCTCCAAGTATAACAGTGCGCGCGGAGATTACCTGACACATGCAGAGGAGTTGTGCCAGTTTGCACAAGCGGTCGAGTATAGTGAACGACCGACGAAGCACGGGCAGGGCGGTGCAGTAATATGGTGGCTGAAAAGCCAAAACAGTACGTCAAGAAACGAGTGTGCTACTCGTGTGGCGAGGAAGGGCATATCAAACGATATTGCCGCAAGAACAAAAATGCGAAAGAAGATTTTACATTAATGGTTGACGATTCGGCTGGTGATGTGGCATCAGACACGTGGGTACTAGACAGTGGTGCGAGTATGCCTCTAACGTAAGACCTAACGTGTCTGATTGACGTGAAAAGTGCCGTCCGCGAGTGTTTCCAAGTGGATGGAAAGCGGGTGAGAGTCACCCGAAAAGGCACGTTGTTTATCAACTTTGATTGCGGAAACACTAGTACGCGAATTAAAGTGAGAAATGTGTATTACGCGAAGGAATTTCAAAGAATATCTTCTCGTATGGACTTTTCGAGATCGGTGGACTGGTCCTGTCGTATAAAAACGGAAAAAGGACGCTAGTGAAGCGTGATTACGGTGTTGTTATCGTCGGAGTTGACGTTGAAAACAACGTATTGACGGTACAAGGACAGGTGGACAGACCAAGGAAGTCCAGGAAAGAATTAATTATGTCTGTGGCGTCGGCGAGTGATGCTGACTATGAGGCCACGCAAGATGTCCAGAGTGGAAGTCTGATGCACTTCCGCTCTCGGAAGGGACATTTAAATTTTAACACTATAGTCTCGTTGTCGAAGGATCCCCGCTATGGGATACGGATCACGGATTACACCCGGCGCCACTGTGTCACGTGTGCGCAGGGTAAGCAGACTAAGAACGCGCAGTCCAAGAGGGACAACGGCAGGAATGCGCCGATCGATCAGATCGGCGGCGTGATCTGTTCGGACCTTAAGGGTCCTATCACGCCAAGGGATCGGGTAGGAAACCGATACCTTGTGAATTACATCGATTACAAGAGTAATTACGTTCGGATTTTCCTGGAAAAAACCAAGGACGTCGCCGCCAAAAAGTTTGAGCACTTCCTGGCGTTTTTGAACGCAAGTTCAATTGCAGGATTCACGTGCTAAGGACTGATGGTGGCGCGGAATTCAAGAATGTGGGCTACTTTTGCAAAAGTACTGGAATTGAGCGTCAAGTGACAGAGGCTGGAAATCAAGCTAGCAACGGGAAGGCAGAGCGCATGCACCGAACGGTCATGAACATGGCCCGGTGCATGCTGTTTGGAAGTGGCTTGCCATTGTCGTTCTGGGGGGATGCGGCGGAATACGCAGCTTATGTGCTGAACCGCACCCCCACAAGCGCGAATCCGCGGAAGATGTCTCCGCTGGAATTATTGACTGGAGTTAAACCCAATTTGGGTGAAATAGTTACTATCGGCTCACCATGCACAGTATATCGCAACCCGGGGTCGAACGCGCTGGCACCGCGTGCGCAGGTTGCGGTGATAATAGGCTGCAGCGAGGAGACAAAAGGGTACAAGGTTTTCCTGAAAAAGGAGCAGAAGGTGACAGTTACTCAACACGTGAAGAACTTGGAGACACTAAGTGACGCGCAAAACAAGCAACTTAAAAATCTGTTGGAAGAGACTGAAGGTTTGCAGGATCAAGGAACAAGCCGAGGCTCAGAAGGAGCAGCTCGGGTGTCAGAAGGAGCAGTTCAAGAATCGGGAGGCGACGGACATGCATCGGGCGCAGTGCAAGCGACGGATAATAACGACGGGCAATTACAAGTGCATGTGAAAAATCCGAAGAAAGGAAGAAAGTCGCGCTGGACACGTGAGCGGCACCTGACGCGTCAACACGCAAGATTGAAGGCGAAGAAGGAAAAGAAGAGCGGGGACAACGATGAATTGCAAGAAAAGGGTGAAGTGAGTCTGATATCAGACGTCGATCCCAAACATTTTCGCGATGCGGTCGGTAGAGCTGATGCCGACAAGTGGATGAAGGCTATGGATGAAGAGATCCGTGCCTTAGAAGCGAATGAAGTGTGGATTGTGATGAAAAAGCCGGAAAATGTTAGGCCCCTTCATACGAAGTGGGTATATAAGACTAAAACTGATGCCAATGGTGCGCTGGAGCGCTACAAGGCAAGGCTCGTCGCTTGCGGCAACTAACAACGGTACGGCGTGGTTTACGAATTTACTTTTGCCGCAGTGATGGATATGACGACGGTGAGGTTTATTTTCGCGCTGTCGAGAAAGTGTAGAGTGCAGGCCATGCACGGGGACATCCCCAACGCTTATGTCAAAGCGTTGGAGGATGAACACGATATTTACCTTTACGTGCCAAGTGGTATGGAAATTGGTGCAGATAAATTGAAGGAATTGAATGTCGGAAGCTCAAAGCAATGGTTTTCAAGTTAAGAAATTCGCTTTACAGGCTGAAACAGGCCGGAAGACAGTGGAATCGTCTGCTGCACGCGAAGTTGGCTGAGTGTGGTTTCTCACAGAGTTTTACTGACAGTTCTTGTACTACAAGAGGGTTGATGACGACACAGTGGTAGTGGGTGTTTACGTCGACGATTTGCTGGTGACTGCAACGTCACAGCAACCGATTGATGATTTTTTTGATGGATTGAAAGAATTGGAAATAAAAAATCTCGGACATGCCACAAAGTTTTTGGGCATGAGAGTTTCGTATAATGAAGAAAATGGGTATCTGCTAGATCAAGAAGTCATGATCGCGGATTTGCTCAAGAGTTACGGTTTGGAAAATGAGAATGTGGTGAAAACACCGCTAGCGGATGAGTACGAGGACGAAGCACTCAAGGAGCATGAATTGTTGAAGATTGACGTGCGCGGAAATGAACCGTCGATAAAAAAACTTCCAATCGTTGATCGGCAGCTTGCTGTGGGTGTCGCGTTGCTGCAGGCCGGGCATCTCATACGCGGTGCACAAGGCCACGCGCAGGGCGCATGCGCCAACGAAATTGGATTGGGCGACGGCGGAGCGAATTCTACGTTTTTTGAAGGGTTCAAGATATTTAAAATTGAATATGGAGATATGTTAATATCAGAAGAGCGATGAAAAGAATGGAGTTAAAGTTACCGGATACTCGGACGCGGATTTCGGGGGGCCAAGGACGACAGAAAATCCACGAGTGGTGGAGTGATAACGCTGGAAGGAAGTTTGGTGCACTGGTTCTGCAAAAGGCAGACGTGCGTTTCATTGTCCACAATGGAAGCGGAGCTGTACGCTGCGTCAACGGTGCAGTGCGAGATGATCGGAGTAATGAAAATGACAAAAGAAGTTGGTTTCGAAGTAAAATTGTCGATGGACTTGCGTTGCGACAACCAAGCTGCAGTTACAGTCATGAATGGAAATGGAAAAACGGCTAGGACTAAACACATGGACGTTCGAGTGAAGTTCTTGATATCCAAGGCGAGTGAAGGACTGATAACTTCAAGCTACGAACCGACCGAGAGCATGTTGGCGGATGGTCTGACAAAGGGATTGGGTCCTGTGAAGTTGCAAGCGATGCAAGAGGGACTAAGATTGAAAGCGAACAAGATGGGCTAGGAGTTTGCAGTGGAAAAGACAAGAAGGAGTGTTGAAAGTGCGCGCAATTCGCGCGGCACTCAGCGTCGCCGAGGACTTTCATTTAGTTTGTGTCTTTTTAGCAAAAACCTAGCAAACTGCATATATGCATAATTTAGTTTAAGTACTTAACTTATAACTAATAAATCACTTTGGATTTTGACTTGTTCTCAGTACTGCGATCAGCAGGAAGGGAGTACGACCGATTACGTTTGGAAACTTTCGCTTGTTGTGTCACGTGGAATAGTGGAATTGTTACGTGTCCTGTTACGGATTACGTGGAGATATTATTGCAATTACGATTGGATTTGTTGTGATTGTGATTAGATCTTTTATTTCACGTTATCGCCTCTATCGCATCTTCTTACGCTTGGAATTACTTACGCAAGTACACGCTGGCAGTGCTGGAACGCGTGATTTGGAGTACAGCGTGCGAATATGTCCGATTCTCAACAGTTACATTACTAGCTAAACAAACGGGTACATTAGGTAGCCAAGCGAATTACCCACTCCAAAAGTTAGCACTCTATGCCACTGTTGGTGTTTGGGAATCACATCGCATGATTTATGGTAGTCAATTTCAAGATCGAGAACAATCATTCTTGGAATTCGAGGCTACATATAACAAAAATGGAGGGGCTCCAAATATCAGCTCCCTTTTCATTATTAGCTATGTTAATTTTGACCTTTTAGGCACTAAAAGTGGGTACTTATAATTATTGTTAGTACATAACTACTGTAGTATCGCAATTAATTTCAGCACAGTCTCATGCATATTTACCTGGTAAGGAAGAATAATCACCTCTTAATACACATTCAATTGAGCAACTCCCTGACTTGGTTATCTTCATTTACTGTCTATGAACTACCTTGGGGTATTGTTTTCATCAAGAACGGATACTTGTGTTTGCAACAAAATTCAAGAAAACAAATACGGTATATTCAAGGCCAAAATGGACATCTACGAGTCAATCAAATTTCCATAAGCTGCGCAAGTGGACAAAGAGACATATCAACAATTGCCAAAGTGACTCTATTGTCATTCCACAGCGTCTTGGTCTTGCCAAAGAATTGTATCAATGGATTACGTTCTAATACACGTTCCTCGAGTTTTCGGAGAGCTCTAGACATGCCACTACTGGTACCGATAAGTGGGTCCGTTGCTTTTCGATAACATGTGACCAGAGCCATATACTGCTGTCACTTATAATTATACTCTGGATTCGACCGCGGCTCCCTAAATAGCCACACACGTGAAAATGAGCTCATGGTTGTAGCATTTGCGTAAATTTTCGAGCAAATACTGCTCCGTTAAGTCCGAAGGTCGCAGCATGCTGACATCCTCCGCCACTTTTTTCTTCGCTTTAGGGGTGCGCAGTAACATATCCTATGGTTCTCTCCGCCGCGGGGCTGCATGCTGCCGTGCAAAGAAAAGATGGCGCCAACAAAGTAATTGCAGACAGTGGAGAAAAGGCGATCACAATCAGTGGTACAGTGTACATGACACTCCAATGTTTGACCTCATAGCGAAAGTGAACTATCTCTGCTACTTCAATATTCAAAGAGCTTCACTCATTTCTTCATATTGAATAGATACTATAAGCTTGAAGCACCTAACTGGACAAAATACCATGAACAGAGCACGCTTTACTAAACAGAAAAGCAACACGTTCTGGATTTTCTCTATAGGCCTGTGAAATCCATTTTTTCGAGCTTGCTTTCGTCATAGGACAACGCTTTGACCTTCCGACCTCCAAAATATCGCCCATTTAGACCTGCCACAGCTATAATGCCTTCGTAAGTGAAACCGACCGTGAAAAGGAAGTGAAGCGTCATTCTTCCAGGTATTAAGTACTTCACCTTTCAAAGCATCTTTTGAATCTGCAAATTGAACGAAAATTCGAACAGCTTCTTCTGATAAGACCTTTCCGGTCTCTTCGTAGATCACACATTTTAACACTGGACCATACTTTTCAGAGCATTCACTCTTAACTTCCTCTTGCAGTTCGTCATCCACCTCGCCAGGCCGTACCATATTCTAGCAAGAGAATAACATCGCCAGACAGGCTTAATATTTCACTACACCAGCAACGGTCTCTGCCTTGTCTTACCTGTAGCAACACCACTCGACTAGCAAATGTCATTTTATGTGCGGATCTGCTCTCCCAACCACTAGTTCGATGGCGCTTCTCACGGGAAACATGGCTATTATCAAACCTATCACGGCTTCTCGACCTCGTTCGGTGCTTGTTGCGTTGACTAATGGGCACATCTTGACTTTTTCGTTCTATTTCATGCCGAACTTCTCTTCCAAATTCGTCAATATCGACGTTCAAACTACTTTTGGACAATCGTGCGTTAGATTTTGTTCGTTGCAACGCTCTTCGTGTTCCTAATGATGGTGACCCGGAAGAGTTGAAGTTTTTAGCTGAGCTCTCCAGCATGTCTGGTGGCTCAACAGCATCCTCAAATTGTCCTTCACTTAGGCTTGTAGGATTCTCCATTTTTTTCAGCTCTCGTTCTTGATCCACATCACGCTCACTTTCTGGCTGTGACACCGCATTTTCTTCACTAAAAATGCAGCATTAGCACAAGCCGCTCAAATCACTATGGCACAACCCAGATCATGACAAACATTTTCTTGCGCATCCACGCCGGCATTGTCATGCCTCGTCCGCGTCCAGCAGGTGCCGGAAGCCTAATATCCAGTGCTCGACCTTCAGCCAGGTCTTTTGCAAGCTTTTCTCGCTCTAATTTTCCCTATTACAAGCACAAACATTTTTCATTCATCAAATAATCTTCTCCATCTTAGCACCACATCGGCACCGCACCTCTCTCTCCTGTTCTCTTTGTCGTCGACTTAGTTCCCATTTAATCTGTTCAAGCTTCTTCTTTTCTTTTCTCTCCTTGCAATAGACTTCATAGCTATTGGGTCGCGCGGGTTGATACTCATCTCTATATGTTGCCTGGAAAAAGTGGCCTCCTGTTGCATTAGCACTGACATCCACCTCCTCTCGCTTCTTTTCTTGATGTTGTTCTTCTTCATTGATCGATATCACCTTCACTTCAGTTGCTGCAACGTATCCTAATCCTTTGGCTGAGAACTGGAACTGAACCTTTTCCTGTTTTTCTTCCTTTGAAACCACTTGAGCAGGTGTCGGCGATTTCCTGACCACAGACGAAGGTTTTAAAGCCAGTGGTACGGACATTCGTGCCGGACTTTTGCCTCTTCCTGCAGCCAGTGCACTGGGTAGCATCGACATTCTCTACTCGTAAGAGAAGGGACAGTACCATCATGAGTCCAAACACTGCGTTCGTGTTTCTGCTGCCACAAACCCTACACTGGTAACCACTGGTGTCGGTCGATTATTAGTCTTCTTATTCTTGGCCGCTTGCGGTACCATTAGCGGCGCGCTGGCCCACACTACGAGGCAAAACGATGCAAAGTAGAAATATGTTACGACATGATCATTTTAAGTGTTTTTTTAACTCTTCCAGCACAAATGATGCAATGTACGCACTTGAACCCGTAGAAGATAGTGATGTCTTTGGTTTCCCATTCGCATCGAGCGCTGAAGAGGATTTGGCACCTTCAGCAAGCGGTAGGTCCGCATACAGATCCATGGACGTAGTGTTTGTTTTAAATACAGTAACCAATGGAAACTAGTTTCGTGTCGCATATATACATATCAAGTTGTTAGGGATTAAATTAGCCAGGGTTATCCTATCACTACCAACAACAGAGTTTTCTATACTAGATCCCGACACCATATAAAATAAAGATATAAATTCTGACTGGACGCTACAATAGCAGAAGAAAACGAAGACATGAAGCGTCTTCGTTCGAACGTGTTGACGTTCAAGAGCACTGCTCAGCATTATGGGGGTATCGTACCCCATTTCCCAATCATTGGAGCGCTGATCAAGACCTTCTGTACTTTATCGGGCGCCTTACAAAGCGCCCAGACAGCCGACTTTCGAAGAGTTCATCCTTAACTTTTTTCTTCTTCGTATGCCTTGCTAATCTTGTGTGCCGGTCGGCCTAGGGGGATTGCGCTCTTGCTGATCAGCACGAAGCAGTCAACGTGGGTCTTGATCAAAAATAAATCGGGGTGTTTGCCTTGTAAAGGAGGCCTTGTAGCCGGTGCGTACACGCACGGTGCGGCTAGCGCACAGAGGAAGACTTTCCTTTAAGCGGCGTTCGCCGCTACTTAGCCGATACGCCCTAATAAAAGGGCTTAGTAAGAGAGAACTCTCTTACTCGGGGCCAAGATTCCACTTTGGTTTACTAGTTAGCACAAGCTAACGCCTTAACACAAGGCTCCCTTAAAAAGGGGGTAGCTAAGGGAAGAACTCCCCTTACGCTACTACACTCACTACGCGCGCGACCGGTCGAGGTCGAGCGTCCTGTAGTCTTGAGTGAAATGTAAACTGAATGTATATTTAATATGTAATTAGCCTAAATTAATTTAAACTAATGTAAACTATATATAATACTAAGTAGAACTTACTAACTTCTTACCTAGCTAAAATGTAGTGTACACCACCTGTGTACTAACGCGTGGCTGGATGCCACGCCTCCACCAAGGGCTCCTGCCCTGATTGGTTAAAATAACCAATAGGTCCAAACCTTTTGGACCGGTCAATACATGACCTCAATCGTAGTGTGGTGAAGTGTACCACAAATTTGGTCATTTTTGGTCAAGGCAGTTGGTCGAGTTTCCGATTGGTCTAAACAAGGGGGGCTTTTTAGCCTATCAGATTCAAGGAGTATCAAGATCGCCGGTCTTGGGTGAGTCACCTGACATTGGTTATTTTACATAATTTTGTGTGGGTACATTAGGGACCATAGGGAGGTAGTATTATTGGTTAGTTGTGGTTTTTCCAAGTAAGAGTCTTTTGGTTAAGGATGTTCCCGGTAAAGGTTTTGGTCTAGGAATAAGTGGCAAAAACCTCTTCTGGTCTTGGTCTACACCGCAGCAAGGGGTCGCCGTTATTCTTTTCACGTACACTAGTCGCCTCCGCCCGCCGCGGAGTGTTTGGGGGCAGAGGGTTGAATTATCCCCTCTTGCCTATTATACCCGGTCTGGACGCGCCGCACGCGCACTTTGGCCACCGGAAGTCCCTCGACGGGAGTACGATTTGGCGATCTCGACACTTTAAGTCAAGTACGTTTGGAACGTGCTATTCACTGGATTGGTCTTTACGTGGAGATATCGTTTGTGGAGTTTCACGGGCATATTGGGTCTTCACGTGGACATATTGGCTCATTGTAACATTGGTTGGAGTTTAGACCGGTATTGGTCTTCTCTCATATTGGTCAGGGGATAGACCGGTTGGTTGGTCTACCCTCTATTACTTCGTATTGGTCAGGTCTAAATTGTTTGGACGATCGACCTATTGGAATTTATCTTTCGGAAGTGTTTCTGGTCTGTACGTACCTCGGGTGAAGAGTTCCGCCCTAGGTACACCTAGCCAGCGCGGTCTCATATTCAAGACAGAATCAGATCGATCTGCGATCCCGATCCACCGAGTGTGTAACTAGCCCATTCCATCGGGTACACAAGGTGAGATGAACTTAAGTGAATCGGACCAAGTGTCTTTGGATGATGACCGGTCGTCTGCCAGCAGCGGACGATCGGACCAGATTTCGAGTGGAGGTACGCGGGGTACCCCCCTTAAGTTGGAAGGCTGGTCACGATGGTGGTGGTCAGGTTGTCGATACAAATGTATTAGATTTCGAACTTGACTCCACCACAATGGTGCGCGTGCCCGGATCACTTGGTGATCGTGGATATCACCACGAGGTGTCATCAAAGATTGAATTTGAAGATTTGAATTTGGAATCTTTGTGGAGAGGGCGTAAGGAAAGGCTACCACCTTACGTCTTCGTTCTCGATAAAGATGGCGATGTCCGGTCTGGCCTGGTGGAGGACCAGATCGGGATTAATAATTTTTTCCTTTCCAAAAGTCTCCCACCGGAGCCGATCGGGACTATAGCAAGTCCTGATATAGTCCCGGAATGGATCAGGACCAAGGTCCTGATCCTATGTATGTGCATAAAAAAGTTGATGGAAAATCAAAAGACAAAAAAATACTTGGAGGTTGATCAGAACGATCAGACCAACCTCCCCAAGGTCCCCAAGATTCCCAAGAAAGGGTTGGGATGCCGGCCGACGAAGACGACCTCGAAGAAAAGTCGCAAGTCGGAGATGGAGGCATCACTGAAGAAGACCTAAACAAGATGTATTACATTTTTGAGCTGAAACGATTTGTTCGCTTTGACGTGGTCTTTTGGGTGTTGAACCTCCAGATCCCCGACCATCTTCTCGGTCCCACTACCGAGCCGATCCAGAGTGATCGCCCATTACTGTTGGTGAAGAACTTGGTGGCGATGTTGGCGGAGGTTGGCATTAAAATTCAGAACCTTGCTGATGTCCAAAGACTATTTGAATTTGAGACTTGGAGGATGTAATCGTCGATGTCGACCTTCCACGACCATTTGGTCCCACTGGTGGGGGCGGTTCGCCGCCCAACTCCCACCGCAGCAGTGAAGGTCGCTGAAGCCTCCACAGCGCTTGTCGACATTGGTTCTGATGACGAATCGGTTTATCACTCTCCACCGGATTCTAACAGCTCATCAGAGTTGGAGACCGGTGTCGAGCGGATGACCATGGGGGTGGACGATGCCCAGCCTGAACAAAAAAAGGGACACTCGGCAGCAAAGGGCTGCTTGCCAGTCGGGGCTCCTGAAGCCCCCACAGGCCTCAGTTACGCAAAAGGAGGGTGTCAACACGTTGCCCATGACTCCAGCTAACGTCCAAGCCATGTTTGAGACGATGATGGAACGTTTCATGGAAGACCGGGTTAGACCACCTCTGCGCCCACATGTCCAAGACCGGTCTACCCAGCAAAGTGCCAATATTTGCCGTGATGTGGATATGGAATCGGTAACATCTGTGGACAAGCCCACTCGAAGTGATAAGCAAGGCGGCAAAGGGAAGCGCAAGCCGCAACCGTCCAGACCGCGTAGACCAAGCAAGACAAGTTACTGTGACATGGAGTCTGTCGGCGGTCTTGACGACCACTGTGGGTCAGACGGTGTGGGCGCTGGCAAGCCACGCAAGGCTAAACTAGCTTCCACTACTGCTTACGACTTTGGATCTGCTGCGATTCCGCGCATCCGTATGGCCGCGACGACCGACCTCAAGGAATTCACTGGCAAGGATGCTAATGAAGACCAGGCCCTGTCTTGGTTCGGTCGGGTCAAGTCTGCGTTCCTGCGAGACCAGACCCCGAAAAGTGAAAGGTGTCTGATCTTCCGGGATTTGTTAAAAGGACCGGCTGCCAACTGGATCCAACAGTTAGGTCGGGATGTCCGGTCTGACTGGGACCAGCTATGTGCAGAGTTTGAAGGGCAATATTGTAACTCCGGATTTTCGAGTGCCCGCAAGTATCACCATATGCAGAAGCGGAGCGACGAGACACCGATCGAGTATTTGCATCGGTTGAACGTGGCTGCACTTCCTGCCGGCATAACAATTAAAGAGAATAACCCGCCGAACGGTGCTGCTCTGGAACATGTGGGTCACTACATTAGTACCCTGGACGATCAAGAACTGGCGGACCAGCTTACTCTTCTGCGTCTTAGGGACGCGGGTGAAGTTGAACAGACTCTACGGACGCTACAGCAGTCGCGTAGCATGAGGGCGAAGAGTGCTGGTGGATCAGGTCGCTACCGATCCAAGACCCAGACCCAAACCGATCCGGTCAAGAGGCCCTGGACCAGACCGACCCGAGCGGTCAAGGCGATCGTAGCCGAAGACAGCACGGGATCGGAAGGGGAAAGTGGAAGTCAATCCAGCCAGGAGTCGTCGGATGAATATCAATATCGTTACGTCTATGTTGCGGGACCTGCCCCGAAGACCAGGTCAAAGTCCGACCAGGTAGACCGGAAGAGAAGGAACGGAGTGTGCAGACTGCGCAGGCTTAATGCGCTGGAAAATCTCGCAAGCGCGTATGCAAGTCCGATCCAGACCGACCTCGTCAGAAGTTCTCCCACTGTGGGTCGAGCAAACATGATGGTCCAAACTGCTGGAAGAAGATGGTGTGCAAGAAGTGCGAGAGACGCGGCCACCCGACGGACCACTACCTCTTCGTATGCAAGTCATGTGGAGAGATCCACGAGGCCGGCCACTGCAAGATTGAAGAATTTTTTAACATGATACGCAAGTGGTACGTGCCGGACAAGCACGCAGGGATGCTGCCGCCGGACGCAGAGACGATGTTAAACTAGAACGCTTGCCAAGTTGGAATCTGGATGGAGCCGAGCGTTCTACGGTTCACATCTATGCATATGTCGGCAAGGAGGATAAGACCGACAATACACGTTCTATTCCAAATTGCGTCGACCGAGACCATCCGGTCTACATTCTGAAGACCGATGAGTACTCCCGGACTAAGGTGGTTATGCAGTTGGACTTGCTGCCTGGAGAATCCCGCGGATACTGGAAGTATCACGCGCCTGATAAATGGTTCAAGCAGGCGAAAGCCTGTGGCAAGATTAATAACTAGAAGGCGACGATGTTGTTCGACTCTGGAGCTGAAGTATCGATAATCGACTCCGCCTTTGCTCGTAAGGTCGGATGTCGTATAGACGATACCCAGAGACAAGAATGCGTCGGGATCGGCGAAAACTCTTATATGACCGAAGGAAGAACGCGTGTGAAAATTACTTTGTCGGGATCGCTGATCTACTTTTTCAGCGGCTTGGGTTGGCAAGTTGGCTGGTCAAGACGCTTTACTAGGTATGGATTCATGGTCCCAGCTGGTATTCGCCTAGACCTGTCACATGGAGTGCTTACACTCCCGGATGAGGTCCAGGTCCAGTTGGCCGGTCGAAGACCTCTGTATGGTTCGTATACCGATCTGGTCCGGTGGTACCAAGACCTCACTATCCCAGTCGGTCGGTCGGCTGATACCCCGGTCGAGAAAGGTTTTCGTTCATGGAAGTTATGGTTGACAAGGGGCGATCGGTGGATCCCGACCTTCGTAAAGAGTGCTGGTCGACGTGATTTTGTCGGTGTTACCAATATCGGTGACAAGCCGCTGACACTGGACAATAACACTATTGTCGGTATGTGGTTAGCAGAAGGGAAGGTACCAAGGAAGATGGGGTTCGTCTCGATTGGATCGAGGCGGTATGTCGAGTGGAAAAACCTGGCGTACCAATCGACCACCGATCTTATCAGCGATGATGGGTCGGTGGAAGAGGATACCTCACCTTTAGTGGAAAGACCAAGTTATGTCACCCCAAGAAAGATGTTGGTCCGAAGAAAGGCGCCGCAGTCGCCGGACACAGTGGACCATCAAGTAGACGAGCCGAGGCTAGTCAACGTGGTGTCAGCACAAGACCAGGCGACAGCGGAGCAAGAAACGGAAGAGGGGGAACATGAAGTTGCTAGGTCGGACCATGACGGTGTTCTTAATCAGACCGATATCAGTGAAGGACAGCCCGTCGATCAAGACCAGGGGCGTTCATCCGGTCCAGATGGTCTAGGTGATATCGCCCCTGAAAATGAACAAGTCTGTATACATGAAGGCGGGGAACAGTATATTCAGGAGCTGGAAAGCCTAATGGCATTCCTCCCTGAAGTGTCTGCCGACTCGCCCGAAGTTACAATGGATGATTTACAAGTGGGTAATCAAGACCTTAACAGTCCAGACCAGATCGAGCAGTTGAAGAATATCATATGGAAGAAAATACATCTGCCGATCGGAAAGGGCAACGCCTTACCACCTGCAGCCCGTGGTGCGATTTGCGATATTGACGTGGGAGATGCCAAGCCGATTGCCCAGCGATGTCGACGCGTGGCACCACAGTACCGTGAAAAGCTTTCTGATCTCATTAAAGGACTGTTGGGCACCAAGATTATTAGACCGTCGACCTCGCCATGGGCCTCGCCGATCGTAATTAATATCAAGAAGAACGGCGTTGACATTAGACTGTGCATCGACTAATGGCTGGTAAACCGGTTGACTAAACTCATGGTGTACCCGATGCCGCTGATTAATGATCTGTTGGAAGACCTCAACAAGACCTTGTGGTATTGTTCGCTAGATATGGCAAGTGGATTTTGGGTGGTCTCGATGACTGATCGAGCCCGTGAGATTTCCGCATTTGTGACGCTGTTTGGACTTTTCGAGTGGAATCGTATGCCGTTCGGTCTGAAGAACGCACCCCAGATCTATCAAAGGTTGATAGACAACGCACTGTACGGACACTTCAAAATCAAGACCGATCGGGACCCTGCCGAAAGTTATGATGTGTTTACAGAGGGTGAACCCGATCGGGAAAGAAGACCGTCCGTTCTAGGGAGGCGGTCGTACATCGACGACATTCTGATACCTGCCTCGTCATGGAACGATCTGTGCGAGAAGGTTGAACGATTGTTGGAGACATGCGACCGCTGGAACCTATCTATCAGCGCCATAAAAAGTTTTTGGGGTATGTCCAAGGTCGCATATTTAGGCCATATGGTCTCGAACAATGTTCTAGAGGCTAATCCCAAGGACCTGGATTTGCTGAGTAACCTCCCGTTCCCCAGATCGCTGAAGGCAATGTAGTCCTTCCTGGGAAGCTTGAATTAATTATAGCCGATTCATTGAAAACTTTGCTATCTACGCGGCTGTGCTGTACGAGCTCCGGGAAGTTGACTATCATATGTTGCGCGAAGGAGATCGGGCAACTTTACATGGGGGCGCCGACTCTGGTCTTGCTGCAGATTGTCCGCAAGTGGTGGCCGAAGACCATATGAAGCGTGCAAAGTTTTCTTTTGGTATGTTGAAGGTTAAGATGGCGACGGCACCGATTTTGAAGCATTTCGATCCCGAAAAGGCCCCGACCATTATTGTATATGCTAGTCAGTGGGCTATTTCGGCCACTCTAGTACAAGATCATGATGGTGTGTACCATCCGGTCACGTTCACGAGCAGAACGCTGAATCCAAATGAAGTGAACTATGGAATTGTCGAGAAAGAAGTTCTGGCGTTGCTACGAATTCTGGATGTGTGTTACAACCTGCTGGTCGGCCGACCTATAAAGGTCCTGTCAAAGCGGTCTACTTTGGCCTGGCTACTATCAGCCAATGGGATGGACGGACGTCTAGGCAGATGGTCGGCGGTCTTGTCGCAGTGGACCCTCGAGGTCGTTAAGTGCACCGGGGGCGAGGAAGAGATATTGGGCACATTAGCTGCCAGTATCACCCCTCGGTCTGAAGTGGACGAGGCATTGATAGCGACAAAGCCCCGAGGAAGCAACCTCGGCAGTCAGTTTCGAGACCGCCACCGACCGTCGACCATGATGAAGAGCTCTTGGTCTTAAGTTTTGATGGATCGGCAAGCGTGAAGAAGAAGGTCGGCGCCTATAGTGCCATATTGTGGAAGTTGTCACAATGGTCTATAGTTGCAGCCGCTGCCGATTTCACGCCGGATATTACTGTTAACAAGGCGGAGTACCGAGGTCTACGTCTATGTCTAGACCTGATGTCGTCGCAAGAGAAGGGGCGAGTTATCATATGTGGTGACTCCAACCTAGTGATCAGGCAGATAACCGGAGAGATCGACTGCAAGGCTCCACGACTAAGGACGCTAAATGATCGAGTAATGAAGGCATTGAAGGACCACCCCAACCACGAGCTATTGCACGTGAAACGGGAGTGGAACAGAAGCGCCGACTACCTCGCGACCAAGGCCATGCAAGACCAGACCGGGGCTACGATCACCGAGAAGGCCGTTGTGGATGAATTGGTGTATATAAAAAGGCTCCCAGAGGTGATCGGACCCAAGAACGCTCCAGACCAGGTGCATGTGATGGTCACGACTAGACCGAAAGCTCGGAAGCCCCACCAACCGTTACCAAAGGAACGGTTGAGTGAATCTGTTGTGCAACGACTAAGGGCAGAACGGATCCTCAAGGCGCAGGACGAAGAAGAATGGATTGTGAATTTGAAGACCTACCTGCGTGGTGAACTGTCCAAGTTGACGAACGATCAAGCAAAAGAGTGCATCAAGATCGCGGATAGCTACGAAGTGGATGATAATGGATTATTGTATTACTGCCGCGATGCCGACCAAGACAGTGCAGACCGGGACCGACTGGCGAAATTAGTGATCCCCGAGTTGCTGCAGCCGGATGTCCTTCATCACTATCACGTGAGTCTAGAAGGGGTACATCAGGGCATAGGCAGAACGTATCACAAGATCAGGTCCCACTTCCACTGGAGAGGTCTTTTCCGCAGTTGCAGAAATATGTGGGCTGTTGCACAGATTGCGAGACCGGAAAAGGCAGACCGATAATCAAGGGTCGATCTCCCGGAAATATCGAAGCTTCCTACCATTTCCATGTCATAGCAATGGACCACATACCGTCACTGCCTAGATCGACGCGCGGCAACACTGAGCTGCTGATCTGGGTAGACCTGTTCACTGGTCTAGTTATTGCGAAGGCAAGTGCATCTCGGTCTGCGGAGCAGATCGCCCAGAGCTACGAAGAATGTGTGTTCCGAAGACTCGGCGCCAGCGAGGTCATCAGACACGATCGGGAACCCGGTTTTATGGTCGAGGTGTTCCGGTCGTTCAATAACATGCTGGGCCAGAAACAGAGTGCGACGATGGCATATCGTCCGCAATCAAATGGATCGGCGGAACGCATGGTGCAGACCATAACGAGGGCGATCAAGATGTACGTTGCTGAACCATACCAGCGAGATTGGGACGAGTATGCAGAAAGGCTGGTGTTTGCACTCAACTCGTCGACCAATCGGGTCCGAGGAGAAACGCCTTTTTATCTGGCATATGGATGGGACCCTCGGTCGACACTGGAAGCTGCGATACCTATCTGTTGCACCCGTACCCGCGATCGCGATGCTCGACGCTGGCGCATGCAGGTCCAGAAACACTACCAGCATGCAAAAGAAGTCGATAACGAAAAGCTGCGTCAGGCCACACAAGACCGGGCAGACCGGACCAATTACCAGGTCCGACCCCACGGTATAGAACCAGGGGCGAGGGTATGGCTATACCTAGACCGAGTGAAAGAGGGCTACGCGAAGAAGCTGGCTCACATGTGGCACGGCCCTTTACGTGTTGCCGAGCTGATCGGTGAGCACGCTGCCCGTCTAGTAACAACTGGTACAGATTACAAGGTCTTCCCGATCGTGCATGTGTCCAAGTTGAAGCTGGTCCGAGAATTTCCTATTCGACCCAAAACTCCCTGTATGGTAGACGAAGAAAAGAGATTTGATTTCGATGAAGCGTTACTGCCGGAGGACAGTTGGGAACGACCACTAGAGGAAGACGAGTTTGAAGTGGAGAAGGTCTTAGATGTTCGGTCGACCAAGAAGACCAGGTTCGGTCGGACTCACCGAGAGTACCTGGTCCGATGGAAGGACCATGATGAATCAACTTGGGTCGACGAGCTCGACTTGAATTGTGGGGCTCTTCTACGAGAGTTCGAACGAGAACGAGTCAGTCGTAATCGCTTCGCAGTGATGCAGACTCATGAAGACTAAGACCAAGACACGCAGTATCATCGGTCGGTCTAGACCGGTGTGAAGATGTGGAAGGTCCGGAGTTGATGTGAAGTTGTGATGAACTGTGACGAATTGTAGTAGAGGAATGACGAATGTGATGATTATTTTTCGTGATGGAGGTGGAACTGTTTACGATACCGTGTTCGGTGCAACTATGGAGAGAGTGGTAAAATTAGCTCAAGTGATTTGACGATTGGACATATGAAAAAGAAATGATGACATGTATTGCGAGTTATCTGGTCGTCTACCTGCGACTTCACTTGCTATCGCCCCACAGACGGTCGATGACCATCGACGGATGATTTTCCACTTGATCCTGAAACTGGTTACGCCAGGGGTCCTTCCGGTCAAGCTGGACCAAAGCATCCTTGAGGTCCGCTACCGGCTCAGCGCAATCAAGACCGGGGTACCATATGCCGTCGTCGGCCAGCAGTCTGGTCTTCTCAACGCGACGCCTCGGCATGTGAAGGAACACCGGGTACAAGAACACGTCGACGTCACACTCGCGGGCTCGCATCCCGTCCAAAATGTACTGGCACAGGGATTGCCAAGCCTCGCCCGCCCGAATTCGACGTCGCTTGCTCTTGCTCTGGAACGTTGCCAGGCCCGGATCTTGTCGCACCCGGTCGGGGGAAAGCACCAAGTAGTGGGACGCTTCCCAAATTGCTTGTCCGTGGATCTTGTTGAAATTCTTCACCCGGCCTATCAAAGTGCCGATCCACGGAGTCAAGTGGAACACAAGTCCTATCTTGGGGTGTTCGAAAATTTTCCATGGTTCATCGCCGTATAGGCGGGAGATCTGCGCCGACGTAATCAAGTCCGCCCTCCATGCAGACGCGGCAGGGGTTTTCTTGGCCGGTGGAAAGAGCCAGAGGTCCGGGCAAGAGAAAGACCGGGCCAGAAGCTGCTTGGTCAGGGTAGACCGTCGCAAACAGCCGATTTGCCCCGACGACACGGCAAGGTGATTTCAAACGTCCGCGGCGGAAGGGAGCTGGTGTCAACTGCCATGTTCTTCAGTAGAGCGTACTTGTGAAGCTTGGATGTCCCGGGTAGAACCGAAGGCGCCGGCTTCGCTGGTGCCGACACTGGTTTGGCGTCACTTGGCAAACCGGTCTTCTGTTCTGACCCCAATGTCGACGCCACTTGGATGAAACTTTCACGCAAATTCGTTCGTGACTTGGACTGGATGGCGAACATAAACTCGGAATCGCAGGACCCTTCGCTGGAGTCCTCCTCGGACGAGACCGCTGTGTGCTTGGTGCGACTTGCAGTACGGCGCGAGGGCGCTCGACTTTCCGAGGGGCCGTAGATTCCGTCCGTGTCCGAGTCCGAGTCCATAAGAAGCGCCTGTGTCTTGGCTCGCTTATGAGACACTGCACGCTTCCCCTCGAGTCTGGGTTCGCGCGCAGTGCCCCGCGACCTCGAGCTACCCGGCGCGTCCGCGCGCTTCTTTGATTTGTGTGCAATTTCGGGCTGCTGAATATCAGCCAATGAACGGTGTCGGTCTTGGTCCTGCTGCAAGCGGTCTTGGTCCTGCGGCAAGCGGTCTTGGTCTTGCTCCGAGGCGACTAAGGTTGCCGACGCAGACCAATCTATGCTGGAGGAAGCAGTCGAACACGGATGCAGCAAGTTCATCAAGCGCTGGCGGCACTGGTCTAGTGCCACCTGACGACGACCCGACTCTAGCGTCCAAGCGTCTGACTTGTCTTGATAAGACCGGACCTTCCCGGTCTGGTCTTGAATGGAAATTTGAAGCTCGGCAATGCGTCGCGCGAAGTCGTCGCCTTGCATGCGCAGTGAGGTCGCGTCAAACTGTCCGCCCAGTTGCTGCCGGCGAACAAGTGCAAGTTGATCCCGGAGATGGGACTGATAAGCCTCCAGACGGGAAAGCTCATGACGTTCACTTACCAGCTCGTCTAGAATTGGTCGGAGCAGGTCAACATGATCGTCGGACTGCCTATCGGCATCAAGCAAGGCACCTATTGCCTTGACGACGCTGGGAGGGATGAGAGCTGAAGACAAACGAGGGTCAAGACAAGTAAAAGACGAATACCAAATATGCGCACCTCGTGTTGCCTGGTGGGCCACCTGGGTCCTGAGACGCATGTTTTCTGCAAGCATGTCCTGCATCCACGTGTCGGCTTCAGTCTGACACCCTTCCGATGTTTGAAGTGCAGGAGAGTTACATGGGCTGCCAGACCGAGCCGACCGGACAGGTGAAGCAATGTGGAGCGACTCGGCACATAGAGTCTCTACAAGAACATGCGTCAAGAGGAAGCATAAGAGGATCGAGTGCAGTAAAGTAAGTACCTGGCGCAGGTGGCGAAGATGGCTGGTCCATGGTGAAGAAGTGTGAGTGACCAAGGTACATTTGGTCGAGTGATGGGTGAGTCTGACCGTTATCGTTGTGCGATACGGTCGGACTCAGGGTCGGCTGTGGTGAATTGTACCACAAATTTGGTCGAGTTTCCGATTGGTCTAAACAAGGGGGCTTTTTAGCCTATCAGATTCAAGGAGTATCAAGAACGCCGGTCTTGGGTGAGTCACCTGACATTGGATATTTTACATAATTTTGTGTGGGTACATTAGGGACCATAGGGAGGTAGTATTATTGGTTAGTTGTGGTTTTTCCAAGTAAGAGTCTTTTGGTTACGGTTTTTCCCGGTAAAGGTTTTGGTCTAGGAATAAGTGGCAAAGACCTCTTCTGGTCTTGGTCTACACCGCAGCAAGGGGTCGCCGTTATTCTTTTCACTTACACTAGTCGCCTCCGCCCGCCGCGGAGTGTTTGGGGGCAGAGGGTTGAATTATCTCCTCTTGCCTATTATACCCGGTCTGGACGCGCCGCACGCGCACTTTGGCCACCGGAAGTCCCTCGACGGGAGTACGATTTGGCGATCTCGACACTTTAAGTCAAGTACGTTTGGAACGTGCTATTCACTGGATTGGTCTTTACGTGGAGATATCGTTTGTGGAGTTTCACGGGCATATTGGGTCTTCACGTGGACATATTGGCTCATTGTAACATTGGTTGGAGTTTAGACCGGTATTGGTCTTCTCTCATATTGGTCAGGGGATAGACCGGATGGTTGGTCTACCCTCTATTACTTCGTATTGGTCAGGTCTAGGTCGTTTGGACGATCGACCTATTGGAATTTATCTTTCGGAAGTGTTTCTGGTCTGTACGTACCTCGGGTGAAGAGTTCCGCCCTAGGTACACCTAGCCAGCACGGTCTCATATTCAAGAAAGAATCAGATCGATCTGCGATCCCGATCCACCGAGTGTGTAACTAGCCCATTCCATCGGGTACACAAGGTGAGATGAACTTAAGTGAATCGGACCAAGTCGTTGGATGATGACCGGTCGTCTGCCAGCAGCGGACGATCGGACCAGATTTCGAGTGGAGGTCCGCGGGGTACCCGCCCGTAAGTTGGAAGGCTGGTCACGATGGTGGTGGTCAGGTTGTCGATACAAATGTATTTGATTTCGAACTTGACTTCACCACAGTAGTGTACTTACGTACACCACGTAACCAAATGTAACCCTGTTACATCCTCCCCCATCAAGACTATTGCTTACGCAATAAACAATTATAGTTGGAGAACTCCAACTTCCAGAACTTCTGGCTTACCATGAGCACCTTTAGCGGTGCTGAGGATTCTCCTCGAGAAGAGGATGTAGACTACTCTCATTCCGATATCTTGGAGGAGGGTGCCCTTGGGGATATTTTCCCAAAAGCTGACCGCTCCGACAACGCCGAACGGAGATTCCCCACACGCGGGGAAAATGCACTAGCTAGTGCGCCGCGCCACCCCTTCCAATGACGGATGATACATCCGGATCGCTGAAGGCGATCATCACCAATGAGTTGGATGCAACTCAGGAAGCTCAACTTGCCGCACAGGCACGAAAGTCTGCCTTACGCGCCCCCAAACGCCCGCCACGGGAGGCATATAATTTTGAGGGTCCTCGTGACCCCCAAAAGTGGGCTAGGACTATGGTACGGAATGGTTTAGCATTCTATATTCCTGGCCCTGCGGCTGAACAGCCGTATCAATACGAACGCCGGGAGAAACTCCGGGAAAAACTGCTCGCGTAGAAGCAGTTCACTGGCGTCTCATATCGAGAGCGCCTCGACAGACAGGCACAGGGTGCCCCTGTTGAGAACTTCCGCTAGGTTCCTATCGCGCTTTTTCCGGAAGAGAATGCCGAAGAGGCAGAACAGAAATTCCTCGCTTGGGCGGAAGCGGAGAAACTCCTCCCTAGCTTTACTCAGCTGCACGACAGCTATTCCCCCCGTGACGTTCGAGTGGAGAGGGCGTTGCGCATGGCGTTTGCCCGAGCCAAAGCGATGGGGCTATTACGTGCCCCTTATCGCACGCGCTATGCCAGCGCTCCTGCCCCCAACGCGGTGCCAGAGAAGGGTGTGAGCGCCACATCTGCCTCTGGCGAACTCCCAACTAATGGGAGTGAAGGGGCTTCTCCATCCCCTTTGGTCGTCGACTCGCAGCGGGGTTCTCCCGATCGAAAGCGTCAACGACGTCACGGCAATCCTGCCGCAGGGGAGTATCGGACTCCCACGAACTCTGTGAATGTGGATAACCCTTCCACTTCACCAGATATTGAGTTCGACCCCGATGATGGCGGCGCGCCATCAGACGCTCCATGTAACAGGGTTACATTTTGGTTACATTTAGTTATGTTGTGTACGTACGCACACTACGGGGTGGGTCAGTATTGACCGGTCCGAAAGGCTTGGACCTATTGGTTATTTTAACCAATCAGGGCAGGAGCCCTTGGTGGAGGCTTGTCAGCCTGCCACGTGTTGGTACACAGGTGTGTACATTACATTTCGGCTAGGTACGAATGGAGTAAGTTCTACTTAGTATTACATATAGTTTACATTAGCTTAAATTAATGTAGGCTAATTACATATTAAATATATATTCAGTTTACAAAATACACTAATCCAGCTAGACGCACGACCTCGACCGGTCGCGCGTGCTGTGAGTGTTTGTAGCCAAAGAGAATACCTCCCTTAGCTACTCCCTTTCTAAGGTAAGCCTTGTTTCAAGGCGTTAGTTAACTCTAACCAGTAAACCAAGGGAAATCTTGGCCCCGAGTAAGAGAGAGCTCTCTTACTAAGCCCTTTTATAAGGGCGTATCGGCTAGGTAGCGGCACATCGCCGCTATAGGAAAGTATTCCTCTGTGCGCTAGCCGCACCGTGCGTATACGCACCAGCTTAGCAACAAAGATTGTGTTGGGTCTTCATTATACGAACAATGTGAGCATTTAGTGTGGAATGGTGCTGATAGCGCGATGCTTCCGGTTATTATTTAGCGCTGGTATCAAATGGTGCGTCTTGCTCCTACATCATGTTTCAACATAGTCGTTTGGGTTATAGCCTCATGGCAGTTAAACCATCGAAAAATCATGCACCCTCAGCTCCAGGAACGGTCCAACATAATGTTCCGCGGCTAGAAACACTAGGGAGAATGAGATAGCACGTTAACCAGACCACGAATACCAATCATCAGCACCACAAAAGACAGCCAAGACCCAGGCATAACCTACCAGCATAACGGCGGATTCGTTCATGGCAGCAAAGCCAACAAAAAGTCGTGTGCCCTTGGTCTAATGCTCAACAACAAAGGGGCGCTAGGGCACATGATATAACAAGGCAAGTAAACTGTGAAGACGAACTATCAGCAGTGCATAAGGGAGTCAAGACATAGGCGCAACTTACTAGTACAACGGCGGGTCCATTCATTGTGGTGAAACCAACGAAAAGTCATGCGCCCTTGGTCCCATACTCAACAACAGAGGGGCGCTAAGGCACATGATATAACAAGACAAACAAATTGTGAAGACGAACTGTCAGCAGTGCATAAGGGAGTCAAGACATAGGTGCAACTTACTAGTACAACAGCGGGTCCATTCATTGTGGTGAAGACAACGAAAAGTCATGTGCCCTTGGTATCATATCAACAACAAAGGGGCGTTAGGGCACATGATATAACAAGACAAACAAATTGTGAAGACGAACTGTCAGCAGTGCATAAGGGAGTCAAGACATAGGCGCAACTTACAAGTACAACGGCTGGTCCATTCATTGTGGTGAAACCAACGAAAAGTCATGCACCCTCGGCTGCTCCAGTTGATCAGCTTGGGTATTCTCGATTGTTTTCAAGTGGTTAAGGATTTTATTGTGGAAAAGATATTTTCAGCCAATCAGAGGAGCTCGCGACGGCAAACTCGCGACGGCCAACTCGCTCACGGATAATTTGTTTGTGATTGGTATGAATGTGGAAAAATAAGTGGAATTTTTGACCAATCAGGAGTGACCTGCGACGGCCAACTCGCGACGGCCAACTCGCTCACGGATAATTCGTTTGTTATTGGTATGAATGTGGAAAAATAAGTGGAATTTTTGACCAATCAGGAGTGACCTGCGACGACCAACTCGCGACGGCCAACTCGCTCACGGCTAATTTGTTTGTTATTGGTTTGAATGTGGAAAAATAAGTGGAAATTTTGACCAATCAGGAGAGACCTGCGACGGCCAACTCGCGACGGCCAACTCGAGTTGAGTGGAATTGGTGTATGAAGTTGTATTGATTTAAGTGAGACTTTTCGATCAATCACAAGGGACACGCGACGGCCAACTCGCGACGGTCAACTCGAGTTGAGTGAAATTGGTGTATGAAGTTGTATTGAAGTCAGCGCTGAAGTAACCAAGAAGTAGTAAGTAAAGAAAGGTGACTGAATTCGATGTAGTACTTAATAACTTTTAATAGAATCAAATTTCCCCTGAACTTAAAAGATCTCTGGCGGCCCTGTAAAACCTTCTCTACTGTTACTATACAAAAACCAAGTTTAATAAAAAGCAACCGTTGCGTGAACGCGTAAGCAAGTGGAGCAGCAGCCTTTAAAGCTAGCTAGTGTTGGGGGCAGCCTGGAACTGCTTTTGGGAAGTGTGTTCCTAGTGTGTTTGATTGATTTGTTGGTTCGGGCGGTAGTATTAAGCACCCGGGAAGTAAGGCAAGGAGGAACAGGATTTTTACCTCTTTGTGGTGTTGATTAAGTGGATTTATTACAATTTTGAACACCTTCACGACACGGGAGCTTCAGTCGCAGTTGGACGTTAAGAATACGTCATTCTTGCCACTGCGGAAGGAAGTGGATACCTTGATCCCCATGTCCGCGAAGTTGCAGGAGGTGATCGCCGAGAACGCGCATCTCCGGGCCCAGACTCGCCCAACAAACAACGCGAGGTAAGCTAATCGGTCTGTTTTTTTGTCTTGGATCTGCTCTAACCTTTCTTCGCGTGCAGATCGGCTGCCCACCGACATCACCAAAGCAGTTGAAGCTTTACTCGTGGCTGATCGGCAGTCGCATGGCCACTGCGATCAGCTCCGACCGATCTTGGACGGGCTGATCGGCGCACGGCATGATCTGTCTCGTTTGGAGGCCTACAGGTCACACCTCCGGGATCAGCTCGCGCTGGTCAACCGGCAGAGGTTGGAGGATCAGTCCGATAGGACTTTACTCCGCACCCAACATGGTGACCTGTAGAGGCAGATCGGCGAGTGGCAGGTCGTGGTCAAGGACCAGATCGAGAAGGTCGAGTCCTTCCAGAGCCGATCGGACGCCTGTACCCAGGATTCAAACCGTCGTTGGTCGGCCGTAGATCGGTGCCACCAACAGTTGACCGACTTGTTGTACCGGCGTCCGGCTGCAGGCTCTAGCGTTGACCGATCTGCATCGGCCGCTCTGATCGATCTGCACCAAGATCGGAAACGACGCCACTCATTGGCTAAAAGTAAACACTCCAAGATTCCAAAAACTTCCAAGAAGCGTAAGGACGCGTCGAAGGGCTCAAGGGCGCGGGGCGTAGCGCGCGATTCCGAACCCGAGGAGAAGCAAGCGGCGCAAAAAAAGCTAAGACGCAGGCGCTTCTTTCGAGCCAAAGATCGGACGCAGATAATACGTAGAACACCATCAAATCCCATGAGCCCTTACTCCCCCGCGCCGCTCACACCAAGCATATAGATATCTCCTCCGGAGAGGACTCGTGAAACGTATCGGGAGATTCTGAGTTCATGCTCACCGCTTTGTCCAAGTCCCAATCCGATCAACGCCGAGGACCTGTTCCATCGAAGTCTGCATCGGGGGCTGATCAGGTGATCAGATCCCAAGGCGATGGTGTTGCACGAACGCGTGAGTTGACCGGATCGGCACCTTCCTTCCAGCCCGGCACATCTGGGATACGCCATCACGCCCATTTAAAGGAGTGTTGATCGGAGATCGAACCCTTCCGACGTTGACTTCAGATGCCACTTTGCCATGGTCACCGGGGCAGATCGGTAGCTTGCACCGATCAGCCCTGACCAAGTAGATTCTAGCCCGGTCTCTATCGCGTCCAGACTCCTGGCTTTTTCCTCCAGCTTCAAAGGCTCCTGACGCTTCTGTAGCCGGTGCGTACACGCACGGTGCGGCTAGCGCACAGAGGAAGACTTTCCTGTATGCGGCGTTCGCCGCTACTTAGCCG
>CM047580.1:30178087-30224369 GCA_026184515.1 Peronosclerospora sorghi
CACAGAGGAAGACTTTCCTGTATGCGGCGTTCGCCGCTACTTAGCCGCTACTCCCTTATAAAAGGGCTTAGTAAGAGAGAAATCTCTTACTCGGGGCCAAAATTCCACTTTGGTTTACTAGTTACCACAAGCTAACGCCTTAACACAAGGCTCCCTTAATAAGGGGGTAGCTAAGAGGAGAACTCCCCTTACGATACTACACTCACTACGCGCGCGACTGGTTGAGGTCGAGCGTCCTGTAGTCTTTGAGTGAAATGTAAACTGAATGTATATTTAATATGTAATTAGCCTAAATTAATTTAAACTAATGTAAACTATATGTAATACTAAGTGGAACTTACTAAATTCGTACCTAGCTAAAATGTAGTGTACACCACCTGTGTACTAACACGTGGCTGGCTGCCACGCCTCCACCAAGGGCTCCTGCCCTGATTGGTTAAAATAACCAATGGTCCAAGCCTTTCGGACCGGTCAATACTGACCTCAACCGTAGTGTACTTATGTATACAACACATACTGAATGTAACCAGAATGTAGCCCTATTACATCCTCCCCCATCAAGACTATTGCTTACACAATAAATCAATTTTAGTTGGAGAACTCCAACTGCCAGAACCACTGGCTAACCATGAGCACCATTAGTGGTGCTAATGATGGAAACTATTCCGATAACTCGGAGGTGGATGCCGTTGGCGGTATCTCCCCAAAGGCTGACCACTCCGACAGCGCCGAACGGCGATGTCGTTCATCCAATCCATTTTCCACACGTGGTGAAAACGCGCTAACTCGTGCTTCACCTCTACCAACTACGGATGATGCATCCGGGTCGCCGAAGGCGACCATCACCAATGAACCATACACGGTTCATGAAGCCCGACATGCCGTACCGGCACGGAAGAGACCTCGTGACCCTCAAAAGAAGGCTAAGAACGAGGTCAAGAGGGTTTTAGCCTCCTATACCCCTGGTCCTGCGGCTGTACTGCCGCGTGAAATCGCGCGCCGGAAACAACTCCGGGCCAAACTGCTAACGCCTAAGAAGTTCACTGTCAAGTCCTACCGAGCGCGCCTCGGGAAACAGGCACGTGGTGTCATCGTAGAGATCCTCCGCGAGGTTCCCTACGTTCTCCTACGGGACGAAAGTGTCGAGGACACAGAAAGGTTTCCGCGTTTGGGCGGAAGGGGAGAAGCGCCTCACCAACTTTGATGGGCTGTACAACAGCTTTTCCGAAACCGACGTTCGGGTAGAGAGGGCGTTACGCTTGGCATATGAACAGGCCAAAGCGCAGGGGAAATTAACTGCTTCTTACTACACGCGCCCTTCTCTCGATGTGGTGCCGGAGAGCAATGCAAACTCTGCATCTGCCTCCGGCAAACTCCCAGCTACTGGGTGTGAAGGGGCTTCTTCAGCCCCTTTGATCGTTGACTCTCAGTGGGATTCTCCCGCTCAAAAGCGTCAACGACGTCACGGCAATCCTGCCGCAGGGGAGTCTCGGACTCCCACGAACTCTGGGTATGTGGATAACCTTTCCACTTCACCAGGTATTGGGTCTCACCCCGGTGATGGCGGAGTGCCATCAGATGCTCCACATGATAATGTGGAGTACCCTCCGTATCGAGAACTGGAGGGGGAGGTCGCGCAATTGCGACGTGATTTCCACGAGCGCTGAGATCGACACAGCCGTAGCATCCTGGATGCCCAGGAGGGACTCCGCGACGAGGGAGTGCGAATGAACATATCGAGGGGCGGCTTGCCTCCCTCGAGTCTCTCGTTGCGGAGCTTCAGAGTAGTATTTCGATCCTGTCGGAGATGTTTCGACCTGTCGTGCCTTTCGGGTATCCGACTTCCTACCCTCCTCCAGGAGGGGCCCGCCTCCGGGTCCTGGTATGGTTTAAGCATACCCACATAGAAGGTTGGATGCGTAAGCATCGCCTTCGGGATGTCCAAGGTATACGACAAGCCCTTTCGGGCTAGTACCTTAAAGGGTTCCACAAACCTGGGGCGCAGTTTATTCCGCAACACGTTGGAAACTGCATGTGTAGGAAGATTTTTAGTGTTTTAAAAACACTTTCTCCTAGTTTGTACACCTTTTCGTTACGCCGCCCCTTGCGGTAAGCCTGCTCCTTCTGCTTGTCTTGGATTTCCGCCATGGCATCGCAGACGTGTCGTAAGACACTAAGGCGCGTCGATAAGAACTTATCGATATGCTTTCGCACAGATATAGGGATGGCATCAAGGAATCCTCCCCCTCAAGCCTTGGGTCATACACACGTGGCGTCAACGGAACCCTCGGATTCACTAATCCGTTCACGTAAAACGGGGTAAACCCCGTAGATGCATGGACCGAATTGTAATAGCAACTTCGGCCATCGGAAGCATCTCACTCCAACTCTTTGGAGAATCCAGACATAAACTCCGGAGAATATCCTCAACAACGCGATTAACGCGTTCCGTTTGACCGTCCGTCTGCGGATGATCCGCAGTGGACATGAGGAGCTTAGTGCCCAGCACCTTAAGCAACGCTACCCAAAATTGTCCCGTAAAACGGGGGTCCCGATACGACACAAAGGAATCGGGTAGACCATGCTGTTGAAAGACACGGTCTAGGAACACTTTCGCTGTTCCTTGTCCATCAATGGACTCTGGCACCGCCGCCAGGTGAGCCATCTTGCTCAAACGGTCTACAAAGACCAATATGCCGGTGTTACCGGCCTTATCCTTCGGAAAACCGAAGATAAAATCCATACTAATGGATTTCCAACACTCCGTTGGAACCGACAAGCTCGCCAAAGGCGAAGCTGAACTTCAGAGGGTTTAACCCTCTGACACGTCTCACAGGTGCGTATATACGCACCGACACACTTATACATCTTGGGCCACCAATAAAAAGCGCTTAAAGCGCTGTAGGTCTTATTCCGACCTAAATGACCCCCGGTAGGGGCGTCATGTGCCTCAAAGAGGACTCTGTACTTTAGTTCCTCATCATGAGGAACTACCACCCGCGGAGTGTCCTCCGCGCTCGTGCTATAATATAGCAAACCGTCACAGTACCTGTAACGGTGTAAACGAGCTTTAGCTCGACTTGACAGGGTTGGCTCAGACGATCCAAGTCCCATTCCACCCAACGCGCTGATAAGCGCCGTACACTGTGGTTCCTTCTCATACACCTGGCGTATGAGATCCACCACAGACGAGGTGACGAATGTCGCGTGAGCGAGTTCGTAATCGGGACGACGCGACAACGCTTCTGCAAGCACGTTCTGCTTGCCAGGTTTATACTTAACCTCAAAGTTATACTCCTCAAAGAAGGAGAGCCAACGGGCCATCCGTTGGGAGAGATGAGGTGACTTCGTCGCTGTCCGTAAGGACGCGTGGACAGTATAAACCACGAACGGCTTTGAGCCGAGTAGGTGAACCCTAAATTTGACAAGGGTATACTTAATAGAAAGTAGCTCCTTATCATGAAAGGGATAGTTCCGTTCTGCAGCTTTAAGCTGCCTCTACTGAATCGTGATAACGCGTTCCCTTCCTGCATTTTCTGCTTGTAACAAAGCACATCCGATTGCTAAATCGGAGGCGTCGAAGACGACACTAAATGGTTCCCAGAATCTTGAAGAGCAAGAACGGGAGCTTTCAACAAGCTTCCCTTAACCGCTTCAAAAGCGTTTTGGTGTTTGGTTTCCCAACACCAATCAACGTCCTTCTTAAGAAGGTCGGATAATGGCTTCGCCATTTCAGCGTAGTTCTCGCTGTACTTGTGGAGATAATTGGCTAATCCAAGACACTTCCGTAAATCTATAAGATTCACAGGCGAAGGCCACTCCACAATGGCTTTCACCTTCGCGGGATCCGCCCGCACTCTATCCTTACCGATGAAGCATCCGAGGAAAGGAATTTCATCAGCACCAAAAATACATTTGGATGCGTTTGCATATAGCTTATGCTCCCGCATACATTCGAGCACCGCTCGAAGGTGTATCAGATGCGTCTGAACATCAGACGAGTCGCCTTCCGCACGACTATGGACGAATATATCGTCGAAGTACGTCTTAGCGTACTTTCTATGAGGACGGAAGCGTTGAGTCACCAAGCGATTAAAAGTCGCTGGCGCATTCGAAAGCCCCTGTGGAATAACAAGCCACTCTCACAGCATGCCGCTAGGCGTGCTGACCGCTGTAAGCGGAATATCAGACGCTCGCATGAGCACCTGATAGTACCCGTCCACCAGATCTAAGGCACTGTATACAGTACAGCCCGCCATATTGTTCTGGAGGACATACTTCCGAGGAATCGGAGTATGCATGGGTACAGTAGCTGCATTCAGCTTGTTGTACACATGCACAATGCGCCACTTTCCGTTCGGTTTACGAACACAAAAAGTGGGGGATAAATGGGGAGACTTGCTCTCCCGCACCATCCCTGCCTCTTCTTTCCCCTTGAAGAATGCGTCGATGACGTCGCACTGTTCCTTGGGGAGAGGCCACTGCCTAGTGACGCAGTATTTGGTTCCAGGAAACAAATCGATTTCATGTCGGACTCCCCGATCCGGTAGTAACCCCATTGGAGGGTTGTCACTAATGACATCTCCGAATTCCTTTAACAAGGAATGGTAAGGGTCCTCAGGATTCGCAAGGATCTTGAGACCGCTTCGGGCATTTAATGCCTGTTTGGTTTGCACCAAAACTGACTCGTCCATTGTGGAGGAGGAGTTCAACACCTCTTTCGAACGCAACACGACAACCTCGTCGATTTCACCTGCTTTCAAAGCAGTTCCAAACTCGTTAAAGGAAATCTCCTCCAACGACAACAGTTCAACTACCCCAGACAACCGTTCAATGCTTACGCCTTCTGTGACAACACCTGTCACACTGTTCAGCATCCGATAGGACTGCTGACTACTGGTCTCGGGACTCACCCCGGGACCCAGATGGGGGGAGTCAATTGCCCCATCTATTGGAAGCGCATCGCGCCTATCCACAGAGGTCTCCACCTCTACCACCGGTGACTCGCCGGTCTCACCTAATAAGGCGTGGTCGGAATCAATTACGACGTGCGAAAGAGACGAACTACGGGTCTCTTCACTTGGAAGCGCCTCGCGCTTAACCACAGGGGTCTCTACCCCTACCACTGGAGTCGCAACTTGTTCGCCGGACACGGCGTTGTCGGAATCTGTTCCGACCTGCAGACGAGACGAATTTCGGGTCTCTTCTCTAAGCGCCTCGCGCTTAACCTCTGAGGAATCCACCTCTACCACTGGCGACTCACCAGTCTCGCCTATATCGGCGTGGGGATTAACCGCCGAATCCCCCTCGTCAAGGAACACTTCCTTGACCTCATTGGGAATGATCATCTCAGACATCCCAATCTCTGGCATCTCACGCCAGTATCGCTTTTGCGATCGAGCAAAGGTGGGTTCATGACTCGCCAATGCTTCACCCGACCGCGGGTGCGTTGAGCCAATGGACTTAGACTTCCAGTCTATCCATGGCTCGTGGCGTTCCAGCCACTTCATGCCCAGAATGAGGTCATAATCGAGTCCAAATCCAGGACTAGGATACGTTCTAAGCTGGCGAAGTCTGAAAACTTCAGCTTAAGGTCGATAGAGACCTTTGGTACAGAAACCTATACGCCCGTCGCAAGACGGACCGTGACAACGACACGAGAACGTGCCTCTAGGGCCTCGGCGTACAGCCGACTCTTTACAACATAATCTTGACTGACATAATTGTCAGACGCTCCAGAGTCTATCAAGACTCTCCAAGGCTTATAAAAGCCTTTCACGTCCGCAAGGACAACCATCAAACCTGGCTGGTACACCAACTCGGTGCTAGAAAGCACCGTTTCCCTCGGGGCTTTGTGCTGTCGTCCCCTACCCTGGATCTTAACAGTACTGAGGGATCCCCCAGTAGGGCGCCCCGCACCTACTGGGAGCAGTCGTTTCCCGACGGCTTGGGCTAGGGCTTTTTACCTACCCTCGGCCCCTTATAGCGAGTTTCTCGCTGGTTTTTTTTTCGGACATCTGTTCCGCAGATTATCCGTGCTTTCACACAGGAAGCATCTTAGCGTCCCATGCCGCAGCAGCATGGCCAGGAGATCCGATTCCTGACCTTGCAAGGTAGAGTCACCGTGACTCTTAGCGAAAGGTTTCTCCCCCGCTTCGACCTGACTAAGGTCCATGGGTTCGGGACCCACCTTAGAGGAACGAAAGTTCTTTTCGGCGTTGAACGCCATCTTGAACTCCCCCCAGGTATTGGGGACGGCATCGGAAGAGCTCCGAACGTGCTGGCTCTTCTCTTAGGCCTCCCATGAATACGGGTATGGACACATCGTCCGAATACGCTTTCGCGTACATCCCTGCCAACAGGCTCTTAAGTTCTTGGATATATGTTTCCAAGTCCCTAGTGCCCTGACGGCACCTCAGAAACGCCAGATGATTATGTAAAACCAGATCAGGCGTTGCATACATGCCCATAAGCTTCTGCTTAAGGACCTCCCAGGTAGAGAACACATTCGTGACCGAGTCCGAACACGTAAACGCCCATGCACGGGCTTTACCCGTAAGATGGGTCAGTGCAAAACCACTTGCAAGTGATCAGCGATCACATTCGCTAAGGCGAAGGCCGTTTCGACCTTTCGTAACCACACATAAAGGTTGTCACCTTTTTCACCGGTGAATTCCTTTATCTTAAAGGATAATGGGGGACGCACCCCCGTGGAACGACCTCCACCTAAACTCGCCTCATGGGCGATAAGGTCATTGACCCTTGCCTTCACGGCCTCAAGGCCTGCTCCACTAGGAGCTGCATGCCTTCTTCACCCAGTAAGGATAACAGCCTGTTAAAGGCTTCGTGCTGGACGAGGGTCAACCTGTCCCAATCGTCCTGATTCATCCCTTGCAGAGGATGCCGTAGTCTACCAACACAGGTGTTGGATTGACTACTAGTGCTACCAGATGTAGCCGGTGCGTACACGCACGGTGCGGCTAGCGCACAGAGGAAGATATTCCTTTAAGCGGCGTTCGCCGCTACTTAGCCGATAATTCCTTATAAAAGGGCTTAGTAGGAGAGAAATCTCTTACTCGGGGCCAAGATTACACTTTGGTTTGCTAGTTAGCACAAGCTAACGCCTTAACACAAGGCTCCCTTAATAAGGGGGTAGCTAAGAGGAGAACTCCCCTTACGCTACTACACTCACTACGCGCGCGACTGGTCGAGGTCGAGCGTCCTGTAGTCTTTGAGTGAAATGTAAACTGAATGTATATTTAATATGTAATTAGCCTAAATTAATTTAAACTAATTTAAACTAATGTAAACTATATGTAATACTAAGTAGAATTTACTAAATTCGTACCTAGCTAAAATGTAGTGTACACCACCTGTGTACTAACACGTGGCTGGCTGCCGCGCCTCCACCAAGGGCTCCTGCCCAGATTGGTTAAAATAACCAATGGTCCAAACCTTTCGGACCGGTCAATACTGATCCCAGTCGTAGTGTAATCACGTACACCACACATACTGAATGTAACCAGAATGTAACACTGTTACAGCTTCTGCATGGCGGGCGGACCTGGTCACAGCACCACAAATCGCTTGTCTGTATGCAGATCAGCCATGGAAAGTGTTCATTCGCCCCAAGCTGGGGTCCATTTTTGCGTCGACTGCGTGGATCGACTCGTTCTTGGGTCGATTGAAGGCCTTCAATGAAGCCTACAGCCAAGCGATCTGGGAGTCTACACAGTGCTTCCTCCTGATCAAGCGCAGCATGATCAAGGCCTGATCTCATTCCAGAATAACCGTAAGAAGCGCCGGAGTCGGGCGGGCGAGGCCTGGCAGACCATATGCCAGTTCGTTCTGGGAGGAATGCTGGCCCGCGAGTGCGACATCGACATCTTTCTATATCCTGTAGTTCTTCATATGGCCAAGCGTCGGGTTGAGAAATCCGGGGTATTAGCTGACGACGGCGCCTGGTATCCCGGTCTTCATTGTGACGAGCCGATCGCAGACCTGAAGGACGCCTTGAACCAGATCGATCGGAAATAGCCCTGGCGCAATCAGCATCAGGACCAGATCGAAGACCATCCGGCATTGACTATCGGTCGTCTGTGGGGTGACTGCGAATCTTGATGCGGCAGTTAGCTGACCAGATAATCCATAATACATGTCATCATTCTTTCCAAATTCCTGATCACCTGATCACTTGACCAAATTTCATCACTTTCTCCAAACTCGTACCAACACGTTATCACACACAGTTTCCATCCACATCGCGATATATAATCACCACTTTCGTCACTCCACTACTCCAGTTCATCACAGTTCACCACACAAATTCACAATAATTCAGACCTTACACATATTCACACCGATCGATATACTGATCGGTGCTACTGCGTGTCTTGGTCTTCATCTTCATGAGTCTGCATCACTGCGAAGCAATTCCGACTGAATCTTTATCGCTAGAACTCTCGTAGCAGTGCTCCACAACTTAGATCGAGCTCGTCGATCCAAGTTGCTTCGTCATGATCCTTCCAGCGGACCAGATATTCTCGGTGGGTGCGAACGAAACGCGTCTTCTTGACCGATCGAATATCTAGCACCTTTTCCACCTCGAATTCGTCCTCTTCCAATGGCCTTTCCCAACTGTCTTCCGGCAGCAGAGCTTCGTCAAAATCGAATCTCTCCGCTTCATCCACCAGACAGGGTGTTTTGGGCCGATCGGGGAACTCTCTGACCAGCTTCAATTTGGACTCATGCACGATCGAAAAAAATTATAATCCGTGCCGATCGTGATCAGACGGGCAGCATGCTCACCGATCAGCTCTGCTACACGGAAAGGACCGTGCCACATATGAGCCAACTTCCTTGCATAACCTTCCTTGACCCGATCGAGGTATAACCAGACCCTCGCCCCTGGTTCAATACCGTGAGGTCGGACCTGATCGTTATTCCGAACTGCTCGATCTTGTGTGGCCTGACGAAACTTTTCGTTGACGACTTCCTTCGCATGTTGATAATGCTTCTGGACCTGCATACGCCAACGGCGGGCATCGCGATCACGGGTCCGAGTGCAGCCGATCGGTATCGCCGCTTCAAGTGTCGATCGAGGGTCTCATCCATACGCCAGATAGAAAGGCGTCTCTCCTCGGACCCGATCGGTTGATGAGTTGAGTGCGAATACCAGTCTTTCTGCATACTCATCCCAGTCACGTTGGTCTGGGTCGGCCACATACATCTTGATCGCCCTTGCTATTGTCTGAACCATGCGTTCAGCCGATCCGTTCGCTTGCGGACGATATGCCATCGTCGCACTCTGTTTCTGGCCTAGCATGTTATTGAACGACCGGAACACCTCGTCCATAAAACCGGGTTCCCGATTGTGTCTGATAGCGCCGAACCTTCTAAACACGCATTCTTCGTAACTCTGGGCGATCTGCTCCGCAGATAGGGATGCACTAGCCTTTGCAATCACCGGATTAGTGAACAGGTCGACCCAGATCAGCAGCTCAGTGTTGCCGCGTGTCGTTCTGGGCAGTGACGGTATGTGGTCCATCGCTATGACCTGGAAAGGGTAGGTAGCCTCGATATTTCCGGGCGATCGGCCCTTGATTATCGGTATGCCCTTTCCGGTCTCGCAATCCGTGCAACAGCCCACATATTTCTGCACGCTTCGAAAAAGTCCTCTCCAGTGAAAGTGGGACCTGATCTTGCGATATGTTCTGCCTATGCCTTGATGTCCCTCCTCTAGACTCACATGGTAGTGATGAAGGACATCCGGCTGCAGCAACTCAGGGATCACCATTTTCGCTAGTCGATCTCGATCGGCACTGTCTTGATCAGTGCCGCGGCAGTAATATAGCGATCCATTTTCATCCACATCGTAACTGTCCGCGATCTTGGCACACTCTTTTACCTGACCATTTGTCAACTTGGACAATTCACCGCGCAGATAAGCCTTCAGGTTGACGATCCACTCTTCTTCGTCTTGCGCCTTGAGGATCCGTTCCGCCCTTAGCTGTTGTACAACGTACTCACTCATCCTTTCCTTGGGGAAAGATCGGCGAGACTTCCGAGCTCGCGATCTGGTTGCGGCCATCACATGCACCTGACCAGGGCTGTCCTTGGGCTTGATCACCTCCGGAATCCTGTTTATGTCCATAAGTTCCTGTAAAACGGCTTCCTCGGTGATCGTCGCTCCGGTCTGGTCTCGCATGGCTTGGGTCGCGAGGTGGTCGGCGCTTTTGTTCCAGTCCCGTTTCACGTGCAATAGCTCGTGGTTGGGGTAGTCTTTCAGCGCTTTCATCAACCGATCATTTAGCAACTTTAGCCGTGGCGCCTTGCAGTCGATCTCCCCGGTGATCTGCCTTATCACTAGGTTGGAGTCACCACATATGATGATCCGCCCTTTCTGTTGTGATGACAGCAGATCAAGACATAGAAGTATACCCCAATATTCTGCCTCGTTGACCGTTATGTCAGGCGTGAAATCGGTGGCGGCTGCGACTGTAGACCATTGTGGTAACTTCCACAGTATGGCACTATAGGAGACGGCCTTCTTCTTCACGCTGGCCGACCCGTCAAAACTCAATACCAGGCGTTCCTCATCCTGATCGACGGTCGGCGGCGGCCGCGAGATTGACTGTTGTGGTTGCTTCCTTGGGGCAATCTCCACTAAAGCCTCATCCACTTCGGACCGAGGGGTGATACTGGCAGATAATGTGCCCAATATCTCTTCCTCTCCCTTGGTGCACTTGACGACCTCGAGAGACCACTGCGACAAGATAGCTGACCATCTGCCGAGCCGACCGTCCATCCCGTTGGCTGATAATAACCAGTCCAATGTCGCCTTTCTTGAAAGGACCTTTACAGATCGGCAGACCAGTGGTTGTAGCACACATCCAAGATCCGTAGTAAATCCAGAACTTCTTTTTCGACGATCCCATAGTTGACCTCGTTCGACTTCAATGTCCGGCTCGTAAAAGTGACCGGGTGGTACACTCCATCATGTTCTTGTACTAGAGTGGCCGAAATGGCCTACTTACTACTAGCATACACAATGACGATCGGCATTTTTTCCGGATCGAAGTGCGTGAGAATCGGTGCCGTCGCCATCTTGGCCTTCAGCATACCGAAAGCAACCTTTGCACGCTTCATGTGATCCTCTGCCTCCACCTGCGGACAATCTGCGGGCAGATCAGAGTCGCAGCCCTCCCGTAAAGTTGCCCGATCTCCTTCGCGCAACATATGGAAGTCGACTTCCCGGAGCTCGTACAGCACGGCCGCGTAAATCGCAAAGTATTCAATGAAGCGGCTGTAGTAATTTAGACTTCCCAAGAAGGACTGCATTGCCTTCAGTGATCTGGGAAACGGGAGGTTTCTCAGTGACTCCATATCCTTGGGATTGGCCTCCAGCCCACTGATCGACACCATATGACCCAAATAGGCGACCTTGGACATGCCCCAAAAACTCTCATAGCACTGATAGACAGGTTCAATCGATCGCATGTCTCTAACAACCATTCGACCTTCTCGCACAGATCGCTCCATGACGAAGCAGGGATCAGAATGTCGTCGATATACGATCGCCTTCCCAGAACGGTCGGTCTCCTATCCCGGCCAGGTTCACCCTCTGTAAACACATCATAATTTTTGGTGAGGTCCTGATCGGTGCCGATCTTGAAGTGTCCATACAAAGCGTTGTCGATCAGCCTCTGGTAGATCTGGGGCGCGTTCTTCAAACCGAACGGCATACGGTTCCACTCGAACAGACCGAACGGCGTAAAAAATGCGGAGATCTCGCGAGCACGATCGGTCATCGAAACCACCCAAAATCCACTTGCCATAGCCAGTGAGCAATACCATAGGGTCTTGTCAAGATCTTCTAGCAGATTGCTGATCAGCGGCATCGGATAAACCATAAGCTTGTTACCAACCTATAATCGATACACAACCTGATGTCGACGCCGTTCTTCTTGATCACAATCACGATCGGTGAGGCCCACGGCGAGGTCGACGGCTTAATTATATTGGTAGCCAACAGTCCTTTAATAATATCGGACAATTTTTCGCGGTACTGTGGCGCCACACGTCGGCATCGCTGGGCGATCGGCTTGGCATCACCCACGTCGATGTCACAGATCGCTCCGCGAACAGCAGGGGGTAAGGCGTTGCCTTTCCCGATCAGCAGATGTTTCTTTTTCCATATGATCTTCTTTAGCTGATCGATCTGGTCGGGACATTTGACATCCCGATCACCCACTTGCAGATCGTCCAAGGTGACTTCGGGAGGATCAGCAGAAACTTCAGGGAGGACTGCCATCTGGCTCTCCAGCTCCTGAATATATTGATCCCCTCCCTCATGGATACAAACTTGGTCGTCTTCCGGGGCAATATCACCCAAACCGTCCTGATTGGTTCAACACTGTTGTTCCCGATCGGCGGGCTGCCTTTCAACGACATCGATCTGCTTAGGCGCGCCATTGTGGTCCGCCCCAGCAATGCCATGTTTCCCTTTTTCTATTCCCGGCTCCTCTGTCGCCTGTTCTTCGAACCTTGGCTCATCTGCTTGATGGTCCACCGTGTCCGGCGACTGCGGTGCCTTTCTTCGAACTATCATCTTCTTTGGGGTTACATATCTGGGTCGTTCCACCATAGTTGAGGTATCTTCTTCCACTGATCCATCATCGCTGATCAGATCGGTGGTCGCTTGGTATGACAAGTTCTGCCACTCAACATACCGCCTCGATCCGATCGAGACGAACCCCATCTTTCTTGGCACTTTCCCTTCCGCCATCCACATGCCAACAATAGTATTGTTGTAGAGTGTAAGCGGCTTGTCACCGATATTAGTGACTCGGACCAAATCATATCGACCGCCGCTCTTCAAAAAGGTCGGCACCCACCGATCGCCCCTGGTCACCCATAACTTCCTTGATCGAAAGCCTTTGTCGACCGGGTATCAGCGGATTGGCCTAATGGATTGGTGACATCTTGGTCCCACCTGACCAGATCGGTGTGCGATCCGTGTAACGGGGTTACATTCGAGCTACATATAATGTTGGTGTACATGAGTACACAACGGTTGAGGTCGGTATTGACCTGTTTGAAAGGTTTTGAACCTTTGGTTATTTTAACCAATCAGGGCAGGGGCCCTTGGTGTGGTGGTGTGTCAGCCATCCACGTGTCAGTACACAGGTGTGTACACTCCATTTTAGCTAGGTACGAATTAGGAATATTCTACTTAGTATTACATATAGTTTATATTAGTTTAAATTAATTAAGGCTAATTACATATTAAATATATTCAGTTTCCACTCTATTTTGCGGACGTGCGACCTCGACCGGTCGCGCGCGCAGTGAGTGTCGTAGGTAAGAGGGAGACCTCCCTTTACTTACATCCCGTAAAGAGAATACAGACGTTAAGGCTACGTAGTAAACCAACCCGGGAATCTTGGCCCCGAGTAGGAGGACTTTCCTACTAAGCCCTTTACAAGGGCGTATCGGCTAAGTAGCGGTAGCTACCGCTTTAAGGAAGAGTCTTCCTCTGTGCGCTAGTCGCACCGTGCGTATACGCACCGGCTACATCTGGTAGCACTTGTAGTCAATCCAACACCTGTGTTGGCAGACTAGACATCCTCTCAAAGGATGAATCAGGACGATTGGGATAGTTTGACCCTCGTCCAACAGGAAGCCTTTAAAAGGCTGTTACCCTTAACGGGGGAAGAAGGTATGAAGCTCCTAGTAGAGCAGGGCCTTGAGGCCGTAAAGGCAAGGGTGAATGCCCTCATCGCTCATGAGGCGAGTTGTGGTGGAGGTCATTCCACAGGGGTGCGACCCCCATTATCGTTTAAGATAAAGGAGATCACCGGGGAGAAGGGTGACAACCTTTACGTTTGGTTTCGAGAGGTCGAAACGGCCTTTGCCACAGCGAATATGACCGCTGATCACTTGCAAGTGGGTTTTGCATTGACCCATCTTACGGGCAAAGCCCGTACATGGGCGTTTACGTGTTCGGAGTCAGTCACGGACGTGTTTCCAACATGGAAGGTCCTTAAGCAGAAGCTTATGGACATGTACGCAACGCCTGATCTGGTTTTCCAGAATCAACTGGCGTTCCTGAGGTGCCGTCAAGGCACTAAGGACCTGGAGATTTATATCCAGGAGCTTAAGACCCTGTTGGAAGGGATGTACGCGAAAGCTTATTCGGACGATGTGTCCATCCCCGTCTTCATGTGTGGCCTGAGAGAAGGGCCATCACGTTCGGAATTGTTCCGATGCCGACCCCAATCCCTGGAGGAGGCGTTCAAGATGGAGTTTAACGCCGAGAGGGACTTCCGTTCCTCTAAGGTGGGTCCCGAACCCATGGACCTGATTCAGGTCGAAGCGGAGGAGAAACCTCCCGCTAAGAGTCACTCTGACTCTTTTTCACAGAGCTTCGAGGCAGAGCTCTTAGCTATGTTGCAGCGGCATGGGCCGCTTAGATGCTTCCTGTGTGGGACCATGGATCATCTGAGGAACACATGTCCGAAAAATCCCCAGCGAGACACTCGCTACAAGGGACCAAGGGTGGGGAGAAAGCCCTTGTACAAGCCGTCGGGAAACGACGGATCCCAGTAGGTGCGGGGCGCACTACTGGGGGACCCCTCAGTGCTGTTAAGATCCAGGGTAGGGGACGACAGCACAAAGCCCCAAGGGAAAAGGTGCTTTCTAGCACCGAGTTGGTGTACCAGCCAGGTTTGCTGGTTGTTCTTGCGAACGTGAAAGGCTTTTATAAGCCTTGGAGAGTCTTGATAGACTCTGGCGCGTCTGACAATTATGTCAGACGAGCTTCTGTGGAGAAGAGTCGGCTGTATGCCGAGGCCCTAGAGGCACGTTCTCGTGACGTTGTCACGGTCCGGCTTGCGACGGGCGTATAGGTTTCTGTACCAAAGGTCTCTATTGACCTTAAGCTGAAGTTTGCAGACTTCGACAGCTTAGAACGTTGCCTAGTCCTGGATTTGGACTCGAGGTGTGACCTCAGTCTGGGCATGAAGTGGCTGGAGCGCCACGAGCCATGGATAGACTGGAAGTCTAAATCCATTGGCTCAACGCACCCGCGGTCGGGTGAAGCATTGGCGAGTCATGAACCTACCTTTGATCGATCGCAAAAGCGATACTGGCGTGAGATGCCAGAGATTGGGATGTATGAGATGATCAGTCCCAATGAGGTCAAGGAAGTGTTCCTTGACGAGGGGGATTCGGCGGTTAATCCCCACGCCGATATAGGCGAGACTGGTGAGTCGCCAGTGGTAGAGGTGGATTCCTCAGAGGTTAAGCGCGAGGAGCTTAGAGAAGAGACCCGAAATTCGTCTCTTCTGCAGGTCGAAACAGATTCCGACCACGCCGTGTCCGGCGAACAAGTTGCGACTCCAGTGGTAGGGGTAGAGACCCCTGTGGTTAAGCGCGAGGCTCTTCCAAGCGAAGAGACCCGTAGTTCGTCTCTTTCGCACGTCGGAATTGATTCCGACCACGCCTTATTAGGTGAGACCGGCGAGTCACCGGTGGTAGAGGTGGAGACCTCTGTGGATAGGCGCGATGCGCTTCCAATAGATGGGGCAATTGACTCCCCCCATCTGGGTCCCGGGGTGAGTCCCGAGACCACTAGTCAGCAGTCCTATCTGATGCTGAACAGTGTGACAGGTGTTGTCACAGAAGGCGTAAGCATTGAACGGTTGTCTGGGGTAGTTGAACTGTTGTCGTTGGAGGAGATTTCCTTTAACGAGTTTGGAACTGCTTTGAAAGCAGGTGAAATCGACGAGGTTGTCGTGTTGCGTTCGAAAGAGGTGTTGAACTCCTCCTCCACAATGGACGAGTCAGTTTTGGTGCAAACCAAACAGGCATTAAATGCCCGAAGCGGCCTCAAGATCCTTGCGAATCCTGAGGACCCTTACCATTCCTTGTTAAAGGAATTCGGAGATGTCATTAGTGACAACCCTCCAATGGGGTTACTACCGGATCGGGGAGTCCGACATGAAATCGATTTGTTTCCTGGAACCAAATACTGCGTCACTAGGCAGTGGCCTCTCCCCAAGGAACAGTGCGACGTCATCGACGCATTCTTCAAGGGGAAAGAAGAGGCAGGGATGGTGCGGGAGAGCAAGTCTCCCCATTTATCCCCCACTTTTTGTGTTCGTAAACCGAACGGAAAGTGGCGCATTGTGCATGTGTACAACAAGCTGAATGCAGCTACTGTGCCCATGCATACTCCGATTCCTCGGAAGTATGTCCTCCAGAACAATATGGCGGGCTGTACTGTATACAGTGCCTTAGATCTGGTGGACGGGTACTATCAGGTGCTCATGCGAGCGTCTGATATTCCGCTTACAGCGGTCAGCACGCCTAGCGGCATGCTGTGAGAGTGGCTTGTTATTCCACAGGGGCTTTCGAATGCGCCAGCGACTTTTAATCGCTTGGTGACTCAACGCTTCCGTCCTCATAGAAAGTACGCTAAGACGTACTTCGACGATATATTCGTCCATAGTCGTGCGGAAGGCGACTCGTCTGATGTTCAGACGCATCTGATACACCTTCGAGCGGTGCTCGAATGTATGCGGGAGCATAAGCTATATGCAAACGCATCCAAATGTATTTTTGGTGCTGATGAAATTCCTTTCCTCGGATGCTTCATCGGTAAGGATAGAGTGCGGGCGGATCCCGCGAAGGTGAAAGCCATTGTGGAGTGGCCTTCGCCTGTGAATCTTATAGATTTACGGAAGTGTCTTGGATTAGCCAATTATCTCCACAAGTACAGCGAGAACTACGCTGAAATGGCGAAGCCATTATCCGACCTTCTTAAGAAGGACGTTGATTGGTGTTGGGAAACCAAACACCAAAACGCTTTTGAAGCGGTTAAGGGAAGCTTGTTGAAAGCTCCCGTTCTTGCTCTTCAAGATTCTGGGAACCATTTAGTGTCGTCTTCGACGCCTCCGATTTAGCAATCGGATGTGCTTTGTTACAAGCAGAAAATGCAGGAAGGGAACGCGTTATCACGATTCAGTAGAGGCAGCTTAAAGCTGCAGAACGGAACTATCCCTTTCATGATAAGGAGCTACTTTCTATGAAGTATACCCTTGTCAAATTTAGGGTTCACCTACTCGGCTCAAAGCCGTTCGTGGTTTATACTGTCCACGCGTCCTTACGGACAGCGACGAAGTCACCTCATCTCTCCCAACGGATGGCCCGTTGGCTCTCCTTCTTTGAGGAGTATAACTTTGAGGTTAAGTATAAACCTGGCAAGCAGAACGTGCTTGCAGACGCGTTGTCGCGTCGTCCCGATTACGAGCTCGCTCACGCAACATTCGTCACCACGTCTGTGGTGGATCTCATACGCCAGGCGTATGAGAAAGACCCACAATTTACGGCGCTTATCCGCGCGTTAGGTGAAAAGGATCTTGGCTCGTCTGAGCCAACCCTGTCAAGTCGAGCTGGAGATCGTTTACACCGTTACAGGTACTGTGACGGTATGCTATTTTATAGCACGAGCGCGGAGTACACTCCGCGGGTGGTAGTTCCTCATAATGAAGAACTGAAGTATAGAGTCCTCTTTGAGGCACATGTCGCCCCTACCGGGGGTCATTTAGATCGGGATAAGACCTACAGCGATTTAAGCGCTTTGTATTGGTGGCCCAATATGTATAAGTGGGTCTGTGCGTATATACGCACCTGTGAGACGTGTCAGAGGGTTAAACCCTCTACATATTCAGCTGCGCCTTTGGGCGAGCTTATCGGTTCCAACGGAGTGTTGGAAATCCATTAGTATGGATTTTATCTTCGGTTTTCCGAAGGATAAGGCCGGTAACACCGGCATATTGGTCTTTGTAGACCGTTTGAGCAAGATGGATCACCTGGCGGCGGTGCCAGAGTCCATATATGGACAAGGAACAGTAAATGTGTTCCTATACCGTGTCTTTCGACAGCATGGTCTACCCGATTCCGTTGTGTCGGATCGGGGTCCCCGTTTTACGGGACAGTTCTGGGGAGCGTTGTTTAAGGTGCTAGGCACCAAGCTCCTCATGTCCACTGCGGATCATCCGCAGACAGACGGTCAGACAGAACGCGTTAATCGCGTTGTGGATGATATTCTCCGGAGTTTATGTCCGGATTCTCCAAAGAGTTGGAGTGAGATGCTCCCGATGGTTGAATTTGCTATCAACAATTCGGTACATGCATCTACGGGGTTTACCCCGTTTTACGTGAACGGATTGGTGAATCCGAGGGTTCCGTTGACGCCACGTGTGTATGGCCCAGGGCTTGAGGGGAGAGGATTCCCTGATGTCAGCCCTGTATCTGTGCGATAGCACATCTATAAGTTTTTATCGACGCGCCTTAGTGTCTTACGAAACGTCTGCGATGCCATGGCGGAAATCCAAGACAAGCAGAAAGAGCAAGCTGACCGCAAGGGGCGGCGTAACAAAAAGGTGTACAAAGTAGGAGAAAGTGTTTTATTAAACGCTAAAAATCTTCCTACACATGCAGTTTCAAATGTGTTGCGCAATAAACTGCGCCCCAGGTTTGTGGAACCCTTTAAGGTACTAGCCCGAAAGGGCTTATCGTATACCTTGGACATCCCGAAAGGGATGCGTACGCATCCAAACTTTTATGTCGGTATGCTTAAACCATACCAGGACCCGGAGGCGGGGCCCCTCCTGGAGGAGGGTGGAAAGTCGGATAGCCGTAAGGCACCGCAGGGCGAAGTAAGCCCGAAACGGCTAAAATGCGACCACGAAGCTCCGCAACGGTCGTCTCGAGAGAGTCAAGCCGCCTCTCGAAGAGATCAGTGGCATCCCGCTCATCGCGGATCCCCTCGTGTAGATCATGGATGCGGAGGCTGTGTCGATCACAGCGCGCGCGAATCTCACGTCGCAATTGTGCGACCTCCTACTCCAATGCTTGATGCGCAGGGTACTCCACACTTTCATGTGGAGCGGCTGATGGTGCGACGCCATCATCGGGGTCAAACCCAGTATCTGGTGAAGTGGAAATGTTACCCACACTCACAGAGTTCGTGGGAGTTCGAGACTCCCATACGGCAGGACTGCCGCGACGTCGTTGACGCTTTTGAGCGGGAGAATCCCGCTGTAGGTCAACGACCAGAGGGGCATGGAAAGCCCCTTCACTCCCAATAATTGGGAGTTCGCCGGAGGCAGGTGTGACGCTCACACTGTCTACGGACACCATGGTGGAGACAGGGACGCTGGCGTAGCGCGTGCGATACGGAGCACGTAATTGCTCCATCGCTTTGGCTTTGGCAAATGTCAGGCGCAACACCCTCTACACCCAAATGTCTCGACGGGAATAGCTGTCATGCAGCTCATTGAAGCTGGGGAGAAGCTTCTCCCCTTCCGCCCAAGCGCGGAACTTCTTCTCTGCATCATCAGCACTTTCTCCCGGAGAAAGAACGAAAGGAACCTCGCGGAGGTTCTCAACAGGGGCACCCTGTGTCTGCCTGTTTAAGCGCTCTCGGTATGAGACGCTAGTGAACTGCTTTTGTGCAAGCAGTTGTTGCCGGAGTTTCTCACGGCGATCGCAATGATACGGCTGTTCAGCCGCGGGGCCAGGGGTATAGGACGCTAAACTAGTCCTTACCAAACGCCTGGCCCACCTTGGAAGGTCACGAGGACCATCAAATTTATAAGCTGCACTTGACGGGCGTTTTTTTGGGGGGCTTGTAACGCAGCCGTTAGTGCCTGTGCGGCAAGTTGGGTGTCTTGAGCTGCGTCCAGCTCATTAGTGACGATCGCCTTTGGCGATTCGGATGTATCATCCGATATGGGCAGGGGTGGCGCACTGGATAGCGCATTTTCCCCGCGTGTGGGGAACGGATAGGCTGCCGACAACGCCGTTCGGCGCTGTCGGAGCGGCTCACCATTGGGGACGTATCCCCAAGGGCATCCACCTCCGATTTTTCGGAGTAGTCTACCTCTTCTAGAGGAGACGCCATATCACCACTGGAGGTGTACATATGGATAGCCAGAGGAACTGGCGTTAGAGTTCTCCAACAAGATTTTGATTATTCCGTAAGCAATAGTCTTGATGGGGGAGGATGTAACGGGGTTACATTCGAGTTACATATAATGTTGGTGTACATGAGTACACCACGGTTGATGTCAGTATTGACCGGTTTGAAAGGTTTTGAACCTTTGGTTATTTTAACCAATCAGGGCAGGGGCCCTTGGTGTGGGTGTGTGAGCCATCCACGTGTCAGTACACAGGTGTGTACACTCCATTTTAGCTAGGTACGAATTAGGAATATTCTACTTAGTATTACATATAGTTTATATTAGTTTAAATTAATTAAGGCTAATTACATATTAAATATATTCAGTTTACACTCTATTTTGCGGACGTGCGACCTCGACCGGTCGCGCGCGCAGTGAGTGTCGTAGGTAAGAGAGAGACCTCCCTTTACTTACATCCCGAAAAGAGAATACAGCCGTTAAGGCTACGTAGTAAACCAACCCGGGAATCTTGGCCCCGAGTAGGAGAACTCTCCTACTAAGCCCTTTACAAGGGCGTATCGGCTAAGTAGCGGTAGCTACCGCTTCAAGGAAGAGTCTTCCTCTGTGCGCTAGTCGTACCGTGCGTATACGCACCGGCTACAATCCGTATAGGGGCCGCCGACCTGCTAACTGGATCTGGACCTCATCCGGTAGTGTAAGCACTCCATGAGACAGATCAAGGCGAATACTTGCCGGCACCATGAAATACATGCCTAACAGGGAATCCTGACCGGCCAGCTTGCCAACCCAAGCGCTGAAGAAGTATACCAACGAAACCTAAAGGGTGATCTTCACGCGCGTCCTTCCTTCGGTCATGTAAGAGTTTTCACAAATTCCAACGCATTCTTGTCTCTGGGTATCTTCTATACGACATCCGACCTTACGAGCAAAGGCGAAGTCGATAATTGAGACTTCGGCCCCAGAGTCGAACAACATCGTTTCCCTCTGGTTGTTAATATTACCACATGCTTTCGCTTGCTTAAACCATTTGTCGGGCGCATGATACTTCCAGTATCCGCGAGTCTCCCCAGGCAGAAGATCCAACTGCATAACCACCTTCTATCGGTAATATTCATCGGTCGTGAGATTGTAGACCGGATGATCCCGATCGACGCAATTTAGGATAGAACATGTATTGTTGGTTTTATTCTACTTTCCGACATATGCATAGATGCCAAACGTAGATCGCTCGGCTCGATCTAGATTCCAACCTGGCGAGCGTTCTAGTTTAACATCTTCTCGACGTCAGGTGGAAGCATCCCAGCGTGATTACCCGGCATATACCACTTGCGCATCGGATTGAAGAACTATTCGATCTTGCACTGTCCGGCCTCGTGGATCTCTCCACATGACTTGAACACGAAGAGGCAGTGATCGGTCGGATGGCCGCGTCTTTCGCACTTCTTGCATATCAGCTTCTTCCAGCAGCCCCAATCATCGTTCTTGCTTGACCCGAAGTGAGAACACTTCTTGCGAGGTCGGTCCGGATCGGACTTGTTTCCACTTCTGCCCTTCCGATCTGACTGGTCAGGCGTCGATCTGGTTCTTGGAGCAGGTTCCGTGACGAAGATATGGCGGTACTGTTCCTCGTCTGACTCCCGACTGGACTGGCCGCTACTTTCTTCTTTCGATCCAGTGCTGTCTTCAGTCGCGATCGCCTTAACAGCACGGGCCGATCTGGTCAGGGGACTCTTCACCGGATCGGTCTGGGTCTTAAATCTGTAGCGATCCGATCCAACGGCGACCTTCGCCCTCATGCTGCGTGAGTGTTGCAACGTCCGCAACGTCTGCTCCACTTCCCCCACATATTTGATCCACAGCAGAGTGAGCTGATCTGCCAGCTCTTGGTCATCCAGGGTACTGATTTGTGACCCACGTGCTCCATAGAAGAACCGGTCGGCGGGTTGCCTTCCTTGATCGCTATCCCGGCGCGAATTGCAGATACGTTCAAGCGGTGCAAGTACTCGATCGGCGTCTCATCGCTCCGCTTCTGCATATGGTGATATTTGCGGACGGTAGAGAATACAGAGTTGCAGTACTGCCCCTCAAATTCTGAACATAGCAGATCCCAGTCAGATCGGACATCCCGACCCAACTGTTGGATCCAGTTTGCAGCCGGTCCTTTCAGCAGATCCCTGAAGATCAAACACCGTTCCTTTTTTGGTGTCTGATCCCGCAAGAAAGCAGACTTGACCCGACCAAACCACGATCTGGCCTGCTCCTCGTCGGTGTCCTTTCCGGTGAAATCCTTGAGATCAGTAGTCGCAGCCATGCGAATGCGCGGGATCGCAGTAAATCCGAAATCAAAAGCGGTCGTGGAGGCTAGGTTATCCCTGCGCGTTCTGCCCGCCCCTGCACCGTCTGACACATAGTAGTCATCCGGATCGCCGATCGACTCCATGTCGAAATCGATGTTATTGCTTGATCGGCGCGGTCGGGCTGGCTGCGGCTTGCGTCTTCCTCTGCCAACTGGTTTGCACCTCGGGTAGCCTTATCCGTTGATGTCACTGACTCCATATCAACATCCCGGCAAATATTGACATTTTGCCGGGCAGATCGGTCCTGGGCATGCGGGCGCGGAGGCGATCGGCATCGGTCTCCCATGAAACGCTCCATCATTGCCTCAAACATGGCTTGGACGTTAATTTGGGTCATGGGCAGCGTGTTGGCATCCTCCTTTGGAGGTACTGAAACCTGTGGGGGCTCCTGGGTCCCCGACCAGCATGCAGCCCTTTGCTGCCGCACGTCCTTTTTATGCTCCAATGGGGTACGATCCGCCCCCATGGTTATCCGCTCAACACCGACCTCCAACTCCGATGAGCTATTAGAGGAAGGTGGAGACTGATACAGCGATTTATCATCGTAACACGCATCATCGTGTGCTGCCGTGGCCTCAGCGACCTTCAATGCCACGGTGGGGGTTGGGCGGCGAACCGCCCCCACCAATAGCACCAAATGATCATGGAGGGTCGACATCGACAACTCCAGCTTCCGAGTGTACAGATCAAACAGCTTATGTACGTTTACGAGGTTTTGCACTTTTATGCCGACCTCAGCCAACATCGCCAGCAGGTTCTTCACCGATAGCACCGGCCGATCGCTTTGGATCGGCTCGGTTGTGGGTCCGAGAAGGCGATCGGGGATCTGGGGGTTTGAGATCTTCATGACCTGGTCTTCACGAATAAATCGCTTTAACTCGTGGATGTAATACATCCTGGTCAGGTCTTCTTCCTTGATAACCCCATCCCCGACCTGCGACTTTTCTTCCAAGTCATCGGGTGGCATTCCCAGCCTTTGCTTGGGGACCTTGGGAAAGTGGATCTGATCGTTCCTATCAGCCTCCAAATCGTTTTCAGCTTTAGTTTTTCATCAAATCGTTCATTCAAATGCATAGGATCAGGACAAAAGTCCTGATCCTTTCCGGAACTATAGCAAGACTTGCTATAGTCCCGATCGGCTACGGGAGGTAAAAATTTATTATCCCGATCTGGTCCACCACCCGGCCAGATCGGACATCGCCATCCTTATCGACAACGAGAACATAAGTCGATAGCCGTTCCTTATGTCCTCTACAGAACGTTTCCACATTTAATTCGTTATAATTGATTCTTGACGAGATATCATCTCGGTGATATCCCTGGTTCGAATCCGGGAACGCGCACCATTGTGGTGGAGTCAAGTTCAAAATCCAACACCGTAGTGTCGAGAACCTGACCACCATCGTGCCCAGCCTTCCAACTGACGGGGGGTACCCCGCGAACCTTCGCCTACGATCCGATCTGATCGTCCGCTGCTAGCAGACGACCGATCATCAGCATAGGACGCCTGGTCCGATTTTTGCGTCTCCATATCATCTTGTGTACCCAATGGAATGGGCTGGTTGCACACTTGGTGGATCGTCGCTGTGAATTGATTTGGGTCTAAAATGCTATACCGTGCTGGGTAGTCTACCCTGGGCGGGGTGGAACTCTTCACCTTGGGTACGGGCAGACCAATTATACTTAGAGTGAGTGTACTCCAAAGGGCAGATCGCTTAACACATCGTAGAGCCCAACCAATGTATGAAGAAAAGTCCAATATTCCAATATGGAGACCCAACGAAAACGTGACAAACTCCACGAACGATATCTCCACGTAACAATCCAAAAACTTGCTTACAAGCTCCAAACGTGTGTAACTTGGTCTTGAGAAGCCGACCAATGCGTACTCCCGTCGAGGGGCTTCCGGCGGGCCAAGTGCATTTGTAACGCGTCCCGGCCGGATATAATGAGCCAGTGGGGATTACTCGACCCTCTGCTCCCAAACACTCCGCGGCGTGCGGAGGCGACTGATGTACTGTGCAAAGATGCGAACGACTTCCTTGTTGAGGTGTTAACGACCAAGAAAGACGGAAAAACCAAAATACTCTTAGAAGGAAAAACCAAAACTTACCAATACTATCTCCTTACGGTCCCCAATATGTACAAACATGAAATATGTAAACTACACGCAATATCATGTGACCTACCAAAATCTGCGTTCTTGACACTTCTTGCACATGATAGGCTTAAAAGCCTCCTTGTTTTCCACCAATCCGGTCGCTGATAAGCTTATCGCCGTGCCGCTGACACAAAGTGACTAAAATTCTTGAATCCATTTCACCACACTACGGGACCGGAAGGTCCCGGGTTCGATACCGGGCCGAACCAATTTGGTTGGTTTCAGAAAGTATAATGTGACGAATTCAACCAGAATGAGGTCATACCTCGAATCCAAATCCAGGACTAGGCAACGTTCTAAGCTGTCGAAGTCTGCAAACTTCAGCTTAAATTCAATCTAGACCTTGGGTACAGAAACATGTACGCCCTTCCCTATACGGACCGTGACAACGTCACGAGAACGTGCCCCTAGGGCCTCGGCATACAGCCGACTCTTCTCTACAGAAGCCCGTCTGACATAATTGTCAGACGCTCCAGAGTCTATCGACTCTCCAAGGCTTATCAAATCCTTACACGTCCGCAAGGACGACCAGCAAACCTGGCTGGTACACCAACTCGGTGCTAGAAAGCACCTTTTCCCTCGGGTCTTTGTGCTATCGTCCCCTACCATGGGGTTTAACAGCACTGAGGGATCCCCCAGTAGGGCGCCCCGCACCTACTGGGAGCCGTCGTTTCCCGACGGCTTGGGCGAGGGCCTTTTCCCCACCCTTGGTCCCTTGTAGCGAGTGTCTCGCTGGGGATTTTTCGGACATCTGTTCTTCAGATGATCCATGCTCCCACACAGGAAGCATCTCAGCGGCCTACGCCGCTGCAACATAGCCAAGAGCTCTGTCTCGAAGCTCTGTAAAAAAGAGTCCGAATGACTCTTAGCGGGAGGTTTCTCCTCCGCTTCGACCTGGCTAAGGTCCATGGGTTCAGGACCCACCTTAGAGGAACGAAAGTTCCTCTCGGCGTTAAACGCCATCTTTAACGCCTCCTCCAGGGATTGGGGTCGGCATCAGAAGAGCTCCGAACGTGCTGGCCCTTCTTTTGAGGCATCCCATGAACACGGGAATGGACACATCGTCCGAATACGCTTTCGCGTACATCCCTGACAACAGGGTCTTAAGTTCTTGGATGTATGTATCCAAGTCCCTAGTGCCCTTACGGCACCTCAAAAACGCCAGCTGATTCTGGAAAACCAGATCAGGCGTAGAATACATGTCCATAGCTTTTGCTCAAGGACTCCCCATGTCGGGAACACGTTCGTGACCGAATCCGAACACGTAAACGCCCATGCACGGGCTTTACCCGTAAGATGGGTTAGTACAAGTCCCACTTGCAAGTGATCCTCGATCACATTCGCTGTGGCGAAGGCCGTTTCGACCTCGCGAAGCCACACATAAAGGTTATCACCTTTATCACCGGTGAATTCATTTATCTTAAAGGACAACGGAGGGCGCACCCCCGTAGACGTGGAGTGACTTCCACGAAAATTCGCCTGATGGACGATGAAGGCGTTAACCCTCTATCGCACGGCATCAAGGCCCTTCTCTACAAGTAGCTGCATAACATCGTTATCCAAGATGGATAACAGCCTTTTAAAGGCTTCTTGTTGGACGGAGGTTAGCTTTCCCCAATCCTCCTGATTTATCCTTTGCAGAGGATGCTGTCTACCAACACAGGTTTTGTATTGACTACTAGTGCTACCAGATGTAGCCGGTGCGTAAACGCACGGTGCGGCTAGCGCACAGAGGAAGACTTTCCTTAAGCGGCGATTCGCCGCTACTTAGCCGATACGCCCTTTTAAAAGGGATTAGCGTGAGATAACTCTCTCGATCGGGGCCAAAATTTACCCAGTTTCCGGTTAGCGCACGCTAACACTTAAGCTTAACGCTTTACCTAAGTAGGGAGTAGCTAGGGGAGGCACTCCCCTACTACAACACTCACAGCACGCTCGACCCTTGCGATCGAGCGTCTATCTGGGTTTAGTGTTAATTGGAAACTGATTTTTATTTATTATATAACAAGTGTAGGTACCCGTCGTCCCGACGGGGCAGGGCATAAAAACCGTCTGTCCGTCTACAAAACTTTCCCCCATTTATTTCCAGGGTTAGGGTAGCGAAAACATATACTCTACATTATACTAATGTGGTCACAATCTTTGGGTCGCACGCTGTTACTGCAAAAAGTAACGGCGTGCGACCACTATCGTCTGTAGCCTCTAAATCTTCCTTCGTAGCCGTATTGAGCAGTCGATGCACCTGCGCTAGGTCTTCATACAGCCCCGTACCTGTTTGCCTGCTGCAACAAAAAAGTGAGCAAATCCACGGAACATATATATAATAGTATAAGCTCACCATCGACAACAATCCGAGCTCCTTGTGCGCGTCTTAACAACTTCCAGTGATGGCGTAATGAGCGCAGCCGCCCTGCCACGTGGCAATTTCACCGAATGCAAAATGTCGGTATGTAAAGCTGCTAAAAGCGCTTTTTGTAACCAATTAAAAGAAATCTATAGTACAGTTCGACTTCGCTTAGGTACGGAATCGCGTACTTAATCGATAATCGATTCATACTTAGATCAAGATAATTCGCTTAGGTAACGGGATCGCATACTTATTAAAATTCATACATAGATCAAGATAATTCGATTAGGTACGGGATCATCGACGACATGGTATTCTGTTATATATATAGATAGATTAGCCTAAATTAATAAACTAATGTAAACTATATGTAGCACTAAGTAGAACTTAATCAATTCGTACCTAGCCGAAATGTAATGTACACCACCTGTGTACCAACACGTGGCAGACTGCCACGCCTTCACTAAGGGCTCTCGCACTGATTGGTTAAAACAACCAATAGGTCCAAACCTTTCGGACCGGTCAATACTAGACCTCAACCGTTGTGTATTTACGTACACCAACGTAACTCAATGTAACCCTGTTGCAGTTGGCGTTGCTAGTATGGAATTTCGAGGAGGCAGTTGAACTTCAAGCAAGTGTGTGGAGTCAGCAGTTGGGCGGAGATACATATGGTGAAGTGCAAGTGAAAGTTGTTGAGCAGTTTGTACCAGTGTACCAGTTTTCAAGGCGGATCGATCTGGTTGGCTGAAAGGACGGAGTATTTTGGGCCAATCGTGTGCTTGGAGTGTTTTGTACGCAGATTTGAGGTAAGGCACATGATATTGCGTGTAGTTACATTTTCCATGTTTGTACATAATGGGGACCGTAGGGGGATAGGATTGGTTAGTTGTTATTTTTTGGCCTTTAACTCACAACAAGGAAGTAATTAGCATCTTTGCTAAGTACGATGGTCGCCTCTGCACGCCGCGGACTGCTTGGGAGCAGAGGGTCGAGTAATTCCCTCTAGCTCATTATACCCGGCCGGGACGCGTTACAGACGCACTTGGCCAGCCGGAAGTCCCTCAAAGGGAGTACGCATTGGTCGGCATCGCAAGCCCAAGTCACGCACGTTTGGAACGTGTAAACAAGTTTTTGGATTGTTACGTGGAGATATCGTTCGTGGAGTTTATTACGTTCTCGTTGGATCTCCATATTGGAATATTGGTCTTTTATTCTCGCATTGGTTGGGCTCTACAATCGGTTAAGCGATCTGCCCTTTGGAGTATACTTACTCTGAGTATAATTGGTCTGCCCGTACCCAGGGTGAAGAGTTCCGCCCAGGGTACACCACACAGCACGGTCTCACATTTTTAGACCCACATCAATTCCCAGCGACGATGCATCAAGTGTGAAACCAGCCCATTCCATCGGGTACACAAGGTGAGATGGAGACGCGGAAATCGGACCAGGCGTCCTATGCTGATGATCGGTCGTCTTCTGGCAGCGGAAGATCAGATAGGATCGTAGGAGAAGGTTCGCGGGGTACCCCCCCCCCGTCAGTTGGAAGGCTGGGCACAATGGTGGTCAGGTTCTAGACACTACGGTGTTCGATTTTGAACTTGACTCAACCTCATACAGGATACGAGAAGCGCTGGACCAAATGGAACAACTGCAGCAGCGCTTGAGGAAACTGTAATTTATAAGGTTAACGTAGTTGCTTGCCTGTATGGTTTAACCTAATAAACCATAGAATTTTTCACTTCACTGTAAAAGAGATATTTATAAATTCGAATTCAATTAGGTCCGATTTATAGTATAGTTCAAATTTGATTAGGTACGGGCCTCTACCTGCTCTCTCTACCTGTAATCACCTTCTTGTGCTCTCATTAACTAGTGACGGAGCTAACATCATTTGATTAGCTGAGAGGGTGCGAGGTCACCCAAGGGGCTCTACGCTTTTAATTATATAGATACAAAGGAATAGATTTCGGAAGGAAAAATATACTTCACGTAAATATCCGTCATTTACGGAAAGCTTTATTGAAATATTTCACGCGCCATTCCCAATTCGTGTACATTATGAAGTCATATATCGTACTTAACAAAATAAAAGCCACACAAAAAAATCACAATTCCGGGATTTCTGTTCACCTTTTAATATTAAGGTATTTTTTCATTATTAAAAAATCACCAACTAGTTCGGCTGAGTTCGAAAAATATTACCTCGGAGTCCGCATTCCTCTATATCGCGATGAAGATATTTCTCCTTTATAATCCCGCGAATCAGCGCTGGATCGACGCCCAAGAGCAGCGAAAGCGTGGGCGAGACAATTCCGACAACCTAGCTCGCCTAGTTCGTCGCGAAATGTTCCCTGAGTTGCATCTGAAGACGCTGCAGCCTGTCATCACAAACGATCCGCGAGCTGGTGTCACCAAAATACCCAGCAAAATCGACATCGAGGACCGTCAACGGCAGTTGCATCGCCTATTGATGAAAGAATTAGTAGAACCAGCTAAATCTAAAGGATTATTGTGGAACAAGACATCAGAGCTGTACCGGACCATGACATGGGAGAAGAAGTCTAAAGATATATTCTTTTATCTCCATAAATCTCTCGGCAAGGCGGATGCCGAACTAACTTGCTCGTTGTTCGGTATCAACATCAATACGTTCAACAATTGGATTCGGCAAAAGGTCTACTTCGAAAAATGGTTCCACTATGTGGAGTCATTTACACTCTCTGATATTCTACCGTCGATACCATCTTCGTACAGATAGGCTTATGATGTCGTCGAACCGTCAAGTAAAGTCAAGATTGACCCAGAGTTCAGCGTCAGCACATCTAGAAAAACATATGTCTCATCGTCCTCGAACGGTAAACCCCAATTAAACAGGAAGATGATTACGTATCACGATAATATCTTTTTATCTTCGCCAGACTTCCAATACTGCAGGGTCTGGGAGAAAAGTGAAATACCAAGAACAAGAAGAATTTATAATCGAACACGTTATTGGGGGTGGGGAGACCGGAAATCCCCTCTGCAAATTCCCAGCTTATAATCTACTGATTGCCAAGTTTGTACACGATTCGGAAGTCAATCGAACTGAATGGGAGCTCAAAATGGGCATTCATTCAGGCAACATTACCCCAGCGTTTTCGCAGTGGCTCACTAGAGTACTTCAGAGACACCATTTCACAATCCGTAAATAGTCCATCTCACAGACTTTCCCCATCCATTGGCTTCAAGTTTGTCAAGAATCAACTGCACTACTTCGGAAAATATGTCATCAGCTGGAGTGACGCGTTTGGTGAACGCAGATGAGATGTTTCTTCAATTTTATCCAAACGAATCGCATTTGATTGCCCCAGTGAACGTCCATCGCGTCGGATCCAATAGAAGTGAGGACGAAAAGAAGGGCTGTACCGTCATGGTGGCCTGTGAAATGTTTGAATCATGTTTGATGTCGCCTTACATTATAATGACCGGTCAACCTAATGGTACGTTATCCAGACGTTTCGCTAATTGGGATGGAACGAGCCAGATCACTTTCCATCCAAAACATTGGATGGATACAGAGGGGTACTGCCTTTATCTGGACTGGTTGCGATCGTGTTATCCCGATGCCAAGTTAGGTTTGGTCTGGGATGCGGCATCGATCCATTTCTGTGAAAAGGTTATGGAAAAAGCGGCTGCCTTATATATTGTCTTGGGAGCAATTATTCCTGGTTGCACAAGTCTGATTCAAATCTGCGACTTGATAGCCAAAACAGCCAATCAAACAGGCATTCAAGAAGCGATATGTTTCGTGGACAATTCTATCCGATCCAGGTCCAGGAGGGAAGTACAAAGTCGACCGCAAAGACGTAATTCAGTGTCTGGAAAAGGCATTCGAGGAAGTTGATGAGAATCTGTACTCATTGTCACGAATATCTCAAGCCTTCAGTACTTATGGCCAAGATCATCGATCTGATAATCTGGCCGCATTTATGGAATATTAGGCCAAGCATGAGGAGAACGGAGTGTATAAGTCGCTGTTGGAAATCCAAAAGGTTTAGAATTTGACTCATCCGCGATTTTCTTGTAATAAACTCTTCAAATACTTGTTTTCGACACTTCGTTTGTATTGTACGGGCTTAAATGAGTTTTGAAAAGGAGATCCAAAAAGTTAACAAAATAATCACAATTTTGGCTCATATTTTTCCACCTTTAGTATTAACCCAATCACCTTTGAAAATAGGCCAGGTGTTTTTTTTTGTTAAGTACGGTAGGTAACATCTATATCATTAGAACTTGAAGTTAATCCTGACCTTCTATTATGCATTTCCTTTGGGTCGCCCTACCAGCACCCCCCCTCCACCCTAGGGGCACCCCCCACGTGACTTTAGACCAATAGAGATGAATATTACCACTAATAATGAAAGTAGGGAATTGTTAATTCCACCACACACTTTTGTTATTTCCACCACACCAGCAGACGGCCCCTAAAAATATTTGACGAAAGCAAATTTTGATGGCACACTTTCTAAGCATATTGGACAGCACTGTGGTGTCACCAATGTGGCCACCAGGCGTCGACAGTTGCGTAAGAAGCCTTGCACTATCGTCATGCTCATAAGCCTTCAAGTACGAATATAACGTCGTTTTTAATTCGTTGATAACTTGTAGATAAACTGGTATGTCATGTCTTGAAATTCAAGCAAAGCATCACGGAAGAGGACATTAAACGTATTATAAGTCGAAAAGATTTGACTCAGTATCGAGCAGTATTAAGACGCAAGCTAGTACGTAGCAGCATTTGAGTTTTCATCACTTCCGAAGTGGAGTACAAACTGGCTTCGTTACTGCATAGGATGAAAAGAACCCGAGTGTCCTAGACCAGGTTGTGGCGAGCTTATAATTTGTGAAAGCGCGAATAATTTTACGTGTCCGAGGTGTGGGACAGTAGGCTGCTTTCGCTGTCGTCAAGTTGCACACAAGTTCTGGTTTGGCCGTGGTGAGGACGACAAATCATACCTGGCGTGGGAAGCATCAGTGGGCAAGCAAAAGGCAGTGCGGGCGTGCCCCCACTGCTAAATGCGAATCTGGAAAAACGAAGGCTGTAACCACATGACATGTACAAATTGCCGCTACGAGTACTGCTGGATATGCGAAAGCACGTAGGATGCTAGTCACTACGCATGTTACGATCTGCCAATGCTTGGTGCCTCGACTGCGTGGGGACATTCGTTGCAGCGCATATTGGGTTACACTGCAATTGTATTGATCGTGACTGTGATCGTGGAATTTGGCTTCTATGCTTTTGTTGGTGGTCACGTCTTGTTCTGTTCTCTTATGTATTCCATACGCCTTGCAAGCCGCGAACCTGTGGGTGCCATTGTCACTTGACATGATTAATGTAACAGATTGGCCATGCAAAAATACTACGTAGGTGTGGTGGAAATAACAAAAGTGTGTGGTGGAATCAACAATTCCTTACTTTTATTATTAGTGGCAATATTCATCTCTATTGGTCGAAAGTCACGTGGGGTAGGGTTGGTAGATGAAAAATCGGTGTTATTAACAGGGATGTTAATAACACTGTTAATTACAGTTATTAACGTTAAAAACAACAGATTTTTTTCCATGTTAATAACAGGTTTCTCCCGGTATTATTCTTCTAGAAGGCATACGCAGATTTCTCCCATATTCTAGAAAGTTCGCATGTTATTTTCGCTGTTATGACCCTTTGGATAGGAACATAAAAGGGCAGATTCCCTAACCCAACACCCCCACTGGCTCACCGCTCACGACAGAGTGACAGACAACACCAAAACCTCATCCCAACATTATCTACAACATAAATGCCAGCCGGTGGACGCCCAAAATCCGCTATATGGGAATTATTCAGGCCCGGTAATGGAGCTGGAACATCAAAAAAGGCCACCTGCGCCTTTTGCGGTGCGTCGATCTCCCCACAAGCGGAACGCATGGAGTGGCACACTCAGGTATGATAATGTCACGTTCACGTGGTTTCATTTGGTAGTCTATGCACTAATAATCTCACTAACGCATGTTCAATTATTTTCATTTACAGAAATGCAATGATGCCGACCAAGAAGCCAAGCAAGTTGTTGCCGCAATGGTCTACAAGCGCATGGGAATCAAGAAGCGTGCGGCAGTTCACCTGGATAATGATGACAATTACCAATCTCAAAACTGTAGCGGAGCCTCGCAGTCTCAGGAATCGGAGGCTCTTCCTCCCGCAATAGTCCCGACAAAGCCAGCTAAACGACAGTGCCAAGGTATGCCACCTGATTTTTTCATATGGCTGATGTTCCGGCTGACCAAGCTGACGACTGACGGACCGCATCACTTTAGTACTGGACCGACACTTCGAAACGCAACGATTGTCTAATAATCAGCTGGAGCAGGCAAACCAGTATGTAGCACTTGCATTGGTGACCGGAAATGTGCCGTTCAGCTTCGTCGAGAACCCGTTTCTTCGCAAGTGTTTTGCAATTATCCGTCCCTCTTAACAAACGCCGTCCAGGCGTCTTGTCGGTGGAGGTTTTCTGGAGCGCCTCGAGTGCAACACAATGGCCAAGATCAAGTCAACTCTGGCAAAAACGTCATTTGTAACAATGGTCACTGACGTTGTGGTTAATGTCCATAAGGAAAAGTAAGTACTTTATTATGTTAAGCTCCGTTGGCTGTTGAGGCTACGGGTGCGAAGTGCGCACCAGGTATGGACAGGGAGTTCGGTCTAAACATTGAGACTTTGTTGGAGGACGAGACGTACCGAGGCAATACTGGTTGGTACATAGTCTATTGAAACAAGATATGGAAGTACTGCAATAGCTAAAGAGAAGAGAGGCAGCGCACGCCGCACAGGAGGGCGCCAGCACTATTTAAGGAAATGAAATTCAGGGGTACAAGTGGTGCTGTGGTGCTGCACGAGTGCACGGTTCATACCCCTGGTGATCCGCTGCGGTACCGTGGAATTCAGGTCCCCAGGGCAGGGAGACCATACTGCCAGTAGTGCGCCAGCGGACAGTACTGATGGCGTACCCTTGTGATCCCCTGCGGCGCCTGCGCCCTGCGCCCTGCGGTACCGTGGTGCGCACTGGCAAACCGAGTTTGCACTTCGCTGAGTCTATGTAAACTGGCGATGTCGGACATGCCATTATCACAACATATTATTTTTTGCCGTTATATTCAAAGTGTTCATTCCCGAGCCAAAAAACTAATACTGGCCCTCACTTTTTTTTTCAGCTGTGTATCATGGCTTGCGGTGGACGCCAACCGGCACCACCACCGGATTAGCTTCGAGAAGGACACAGTTACGAAGACCGGTGAGGATGTGCTGGAGGAGTTTGAAGAGATTGTGAAAACCGTCAATGAGGACTTTGGTACTGCGGTTCACGGCGTTGCCTGTTACAGCAGCGGCGCCCACATCAAGTTCCGTCGTCTCGCAATACTTTTAAGTACGCAGATTTTTAGCCTTTGTGACACATCCCTGCGTGATGATACTTTTCTACACTGACTGTTGTTAACTTTAGACGCTTCCCGGAAATGATTATTGGGCCTTGCATGGCACACCAAACCAACCTGTTCATGAAGCGTATTGTTACATTTCCAAGCTTCACGCACGCCATGAATACAGCACTCCACGCAGCTTCAACCATCCTCCAGAGCATTCGGATCTGTGAGCTCGTTTCTGCAGAAATTGGTAAGAGGGTTGCGGTTTGGTATCCATCAGAAACACGTTGGTATTCGTTCGGCATCACGCTCCGCCAGATTCTTTCACTTTGACAAGCAATCAACGTACGTTTTCAGTGTCTGCATTTGGCATGCCAGTCTTGTCCGTCCGACAGCATTTTTTTACAAGTTTCCTGTGTTAGGTGATCAAAGCACGCACGCCGGGAACATTTCAAGATACCAAAGATGCCTTCTGGACAGCAGCCGAGTCACTTGATCAGTTCCTCAGACCCTTTCATCTCGTTCAAGCACTCAGTGAATCCGATCGCGTCACGTCAGGGCAGATCCTTGCTGCATGGAACTGGTTATTCCTGCTGGCAAAGAGGCACGTGACATTATTGCCAGCGCACAAGCAGCTCATCGAGAAGGAATTCCATTCACGTTGGAAACGGTTTGTAATGGATCATCACGTAGTTTTCTGGGTGCTGCATCCGCGACTTCACGGCATTGGCATGTCTCCAGGAGGACTTCGTCGGGCTCGTGACTTGGCTATGAAGCTGTTTCGGTGCCTTTTCCTTGATGAAGACGAAGAGAAACTCCTTGAGCAGTGGACAGGATACACCCGAAAAAGTAAGTTCTTTTCCAGCTCTGCATTACGTAGAAGGAATTATGTATTTTTGATTGCTGATGGCATTTATACCTTCTGTTTAAGGTGGTAGTATATTTACCAAAGATACCGCCACCTGGAGCAATTACATTGTTCAACGTCCGGTCCAGTTTAGGGAGGAATTCACAAGTGATGCACCCGAGCTTGCAGTCCTTGCGCTCAAGGCGATCCGCTACTGCCCACAGGCTGCAGGATGTGAGCGATCATGGTCATCTCTGGCAGCTACCCATACGAAGGTCCGAAACCGTCTGCAAATTGGGACATGTGAAAAACTCGAACGCATCAAAATGTTCCATTCAACGCGGACCACCAAGCAAGCAATAAAGGAGGCATACAAAAACCTTGTTGCATCGGCAAACAATGCGGAGGCAGGCTTGGACGTCCGTGAACCAGAGGATCTGATAAATGATGAAGATGGAGAGGTAAGAATGCAATGATTTCCATTGCTCCGTTTTCTTAAAACATTCCAGGAACTCAAATAGTTGTTTGTATTTTTAGAACGAGGACGCAGATGTCCCTTTCTTTGATGGTGATGTTGACAACGTCCTTGATAGGGACGCTTTCCGTGAGGCCGAAGCGGATGAAGATGACGAGGGAGAGGAAGTCACGGTTGAACAAGGGTTGGGTGGGGCTACGGGGCCTTCATGCTCGACACCACTATCCCCAATGAGACCCAGGATGTCAACCGCTCTATGTATCTACAGATTGCTAACCTCGTTAACTAGGTACCAGTCTTCATTGTGGCACGGTTTTTTTGTTTGTTAATCCCTAGCGGTTTTTTTATCCGGCCACCATAATACAAAATCAAAGCATTACCGAATACCGTAATATATATATATCACGGGTGAAACGTTTTTAACGTTAACAACGTGTTATTAACATGTTATTAACAGGAAATAAACGTTAATAACGCGGGACAAATGTTATTAACAGTGTGAAAGGTTAATAACAGCATGAAACGTTAATAACGTGGTAGAAAACGTTAATAACACGAAAAAAACGTTAATAACTCGGTAGAAAGTCGCCGAGGTTTTTACCTACCAACCCTAACGTGGGGGGTGCCCCTAGGGTGGAGGGGGTGCGGGTAGGGTGACCCTTTCCTTTAGCCTGACTGTAATGGGTAGTAGTACTTTACCAATACAGTCAGCTCCCTCTATAACAGCATCTGATATAACAGCATCTCTGTATAGCAGGCAGATTTTTCCCAGTACGGAATTTTCTCATACTTTTTCCGCCCTCTATAACAGCATATTGCCTATAACAGCAACAGCCGTTCGGCTGAGATCCACTCCATACTAAAATCCTCCCTCTATAACAGCCATTATTGCTAGGGGCCTTGGAATTTGGGTGTCAACTGCCATAGATTGCACTAGAATATGCCAGAGAATTCTAGAAGGTGTTGGAATGTGCTGGTGCACAGAAACCAATCTATTTATGTTTAGATAAAAACTCGAAATTGAACAGAAATTTCTGTTCTGTTCAATTTCGAGTTTTTGTTGGTATAATTGGTATAAATCGAACAGAAACCCCCAACCAAAGCACCCACAAACCTATTATTCTCACCTTAGCCTCAACATCTCCTTGCTGCACGCACTCATCATGGGGCCCAAACGACAATCAATAACTCTTGAGACAAAGGTGTCCTTGATAGATTACGCAGAAAAGCACAGCAACATTACACACGAGCAACTCAGGGAGATGTTTGGTCTTGCCAGCCGCAAGACGGTCACTGACATTCTGGCCAAAAACAACGAGTACAAGGACGCGGCCAAGCAGGCTGAGGTAACAAACGCAGACATCAATCGCAAAAGGCTGCGTGAATGCGAGTTCCCTCAGGTACGTGAGCACTGCTTTCATCAGCGCAAAATACATTGCACACTTCGTGACCATCCATTGATTTGATCATCAAAATGCAGATTGACAAAGCTGTCAAGCTTTGGTTTGCACAGGCACGGTCAAATCATGTGGTTCTGACAGACGCACTTGTCGCCGCCAAGGCTTTGGCTTTTGCTAGCTCTCTCGGCATCAATAACGCGGCCCAGCCAAATCCTGAATTTGTCGCCTCCGATGGATGGCTCTCAAGGTTCAAGCAACGTCACGGCATCAAGTCTTATCGCCTCCATGGAGAAGCCGAGAGTGCTCCAATTCAAGATCTTGCTGGGTTCCGCCTAGCCCTTCAAGAAATCACCAAGGATTACGCCCTTTGCGACATTTTCAACTGTGACGAGACTGGGCTCTTCTTTCGCATGTCGCCCAACAAGACTCTGAGCCATTCTGCAGAGAAGGGGCGTAAGAAAGACAAGACCAGAATCACCATTCTGCTTACGTGTAATACTTTGGGTATGTCATGTTTAGAAATGTCGGTTAAGTTTGGTTGCTTGTTCCCTAACAGCTGACGGATACATATCCCACATTTGCAGGGACTGAGAAGCTCAAGCCTCTTGTGATCGGAACGGCAGCCAACCCCCGTTGTTACCGCAACACCGACATGGGCTCTCACCCGCACGTCGACTACCATCACAACAAGAAAGCCTGGATACGCGGTGATATCTTCAAGAAGTACATGCTGAAACTGAACGCGAAGTACAAAGGAGAAGATCGAAAAATCCTGCTTCTTGTGGACAACGCATCTCCTCATGATGTTGAGGAATATGAGGATCGTTTGACGCATGTAAAGGTACAGTAATGTGCACTCTCTTACAGAATCCACTCTTCATATCTTAAGCTAGTCAGCGATTGACCGTTTCTGTTTCAGGTTCATTTCCTTCCTCCAACACTACATCTCACCTGCAGCCCGCCGACGCGGGTGTGATTGCTAATTTCAAGGTCAAGTACAAAACTCGTTACATCAAGTACCTTCTCGACGAGTACGAGCAGAACGGCAACCATCCACTTTCTGCCGGCAACAAGTTCAGCATTCGTCAGGCCATTGACACCCTTGTTGAGGCCTGGAACGACGTCTTACGCTCGACTATTGCCCATTGCTGGCAGAAGACCGGCATTCTTCCCATTAAAGACAACCAAGTTGGCCGCAGCTCCACCATCAACGAGGATGATGTGCCGCCAATCCAAGAGCATGTTCACGAGGTGGCAGCTCTGCTTGCCCGCATCCCTCAGGATGACACCCACCAAGTCATGGATGCAGCTGCTTACTTGGATGTTGATGGATCACTTCCTGTGGTTGAAACACTCACCGATGAGGAGATTGTCTCTGAAGTGCTCGCTGAGTCAACCACTGAAGTGGTGGAGGCTGTTGAAGCGAAGGATGAGGAGGATACTCCTGTGGAAGGCATGGAGGTTACCTGGGCGCAACTTGAAGAAGGTGCCACGGTCTTGCTCGGCAGCCTCCAAGGCAAGGCCATCGGTTGTCCTCTCGCAGAGGATCTGGATTGCATCTTACGCCAGTACAAGAGGTTTGCCAGCGCGGCAAGGGCAGAGTCTACCAAGCAGACAACAATCATGAATTTCTTCCGGCGCGACAAGGCAAGGGACGGGCTCTGGATTAGTTGAGAGCCAATTACCATAGTTATGCTCTACACAACTCTTCCAATATGTACTGTACAGTATATTATTCTATGTTTGACCCTGGAAATACTAGAGCCAATGTTGCCTATAACAGCCAAATTGTAATATCATCACTCGGGCTGTTTTATGTGTAAAACAGCCTCCCTCTATAACAGGCAAATTCTGGCCAGACAAACAGGGCTGTTATAGAGGGAGCTGACTGTACTTGCAAATTTACGGTAACACAATAATCAACGTGACAAGTATTTACATGTTTACATGTATAGTGGACATGACCTACATGTAACATGCTGTTACACGACACTCGTTCTACTAAACACCGGCTCTTACTTCATTACATAACAGAAACAGACAACATAAGTACTTTGTCATACGACGGTGAAACGTGAAAGCTGACTTGCCTTGCGGTTGAAGCGCTTGCGAGTAGCTCTTTTTTTGTTTTTTGCATCAATTTTCTGCTGCTCCGCGTAGGATAAAGACTCATACTCCTTTTGCTTCTTCTCGTTTCGCTCTGCCTGGTGATTAGTGACACCCTATACATGCAAAGTCAGTTACGGGCATTGCTACGGAGCTGAACAGTACAAACACATGTACGTATTTCGGTGCAGAAGCAAGCGCTTCTGCAGCCTGCTTGATCTTCAGGCGTCTCTTCATTGCATTATGCTTTGCCTATGCAAAATATTGCTATTGGCATCAACAGTACACAAAAAAGGAAACGGACAACGTACGTTTGCTGAAAGCTTAATGGAAGCTCCCGCACCGTCTATCAGGGTAAAAACGAACCGGAGCGCCTTCGGAACGTCTAATTTTTTCGAGCCGGCTTGTAGTTGAAAGCGGACCCGTAGGATATGTTTTTGTGTCCTTGGCATACCCCTGCAAAACACCACCAAATGGTAATTACATATTTAGTTTTCTCTTCTTCCGATTCTATTAATCGTAGTGGTAGGTAAGGACACGCACACTATCAGTTGCTTGTTCATGTCGGTAATGACAATGTACTCGATAAAGTCTTCCAACTCGTAAAGTGACTGTAACAAGTGTGAATTGAGCTGAACAATTGAAATAAAATGAAGGACCGGTATATGTAGGTAGTACCGTCAGCACTGGGTGCATCAGCGCTTCCTTAGCAATTTCACTACAGTCCGTAACAACCCACATCGACTCAGGTACCTCTTTAACCGGAACCTGCTTCGCTATTTCAATCTTGTGATACAAACCAGCAATCAGAAAATTTCAAACCAAGCCATTAACAGTATACTTCAATATACTAAGCATTGTGTACCAGCTCGGGGAAAATTTTGGATAGCGCCGTGAAGCACAACTTCTTGCTGATACCGAGAATAAATGGGTCGACGTCCGCGCTGTGTAGACCAACGTCAATTGTCTAATGCATTTGCGATAGAGCAGATTGGCATGGATACATTCAAAATGGAATTTGTTGACGCGGCGATGTACATACCAAGTAATCCAACGATGGCACAACGAGACGATATATCCTTGATATAAGATCGTGGCGAGATTTCAACTATAAACGACAAGAGATCTGCATTAGATGCGATCATAAAGAATGCTGTCGGAATGAAATAGTACCTCCAGGTCGGCAATGAAACGCGTCAGAAAGCGTCGACCCGTGCAAAAGTATTTGAAATTGCTTTGACTTTCTGCAATCAGACCTATACCATTTTTGACCGATGATCCCGTGTACGAGAACTGGGTGCGCAACACTGGTTCTGCTTCCTCCAACCTATATGTAACAGCGTTAAACCGTTTTGTCATCTTCGGGTGTTTCTCTTTGTTTTGATAATAACTGCTCCTACCATTTGTTAGCAATTTTCCGGTTCTGAGCCTTGCCAACGAAATAGACGACCAAGTAGAGGATCCCAAATCCCCACATGCACGCCTCAAACGCATAACTTTCCGCTGCAATACGACCACAAGTGCAAAGATAGCAAATTACTATATTTATTTGCCAGTTACTTGACCATCGCAAACGTACGGTTTTGAAAAGGAATAAATTGTTTGGCTAGCAGGGACCAGTCCAGCGTAGACATTTTCTGCGTAGGGGTCGAAAACACGGTTTCCTTTGATTTAACGATACACAAAACACAGCAGAGCGCTTACTCGCATACTCACGCAGGTAAAAAATTTTGGAAACTACCTCCACGATGTCAAACTCATCAGCATCTTGGGCTGATGCAACGCAGAACATGTCCAAATACCTGAGCATATAAACACATTTAGGGACGATGCGGAATTTAGTTTCTCTCAACACGTGTAAGTGATAGGGCCAATCACTAGAAGTACCTTGTTTCTGGGCAAAATATGTCTTAGTATGTCAGAAATAAATAGTTATATTTAGGGAAGGGCCAGACTAGGGGCACACCCCACTTTTGCTAGGGGCACACCCCTTACAAAAATAGTCGGACTTCCACTTTTTGACCAGTTGCATCATTCCATACTAAAGAAAAAGCCTTGCTAGTAGGAAGCGCTCCCGCCCCCTCCGCTGCGACTGGATCTCTGCGGCACAGCGGCCTTCTCGTCCCTTTTGTTGCTACAGGTGAAATATTGCCCACACTTTATCCTGAAATAACTCGCCAAGAAGATCTGCGTCCTAAACTTTGAAACGTATCCATCGACGTATGAGCATGGAGGCCAAGCAGGACGCGCTGGTGGATGTTATCCGTGCCATTATTGGACCTAGGGATATGTCACGTGAACATATCTTGGCGATAATTAAACAAGCGGGAGATGATCCAAATAAAGCCGTGGATTTGTTTTTTCAGACCGAGGCTGCAAATGGGCATCGCACCAAAGGTTAACGACGTGGAACCTGACGACGCCCTACCACGCCTTCTACAAAGATGCGGAGGTTGACCTCGTGCAGATTCCTGAGGTAATTGGAGAGTACGGTGTGACTGCCGGTCATGCACCCGTTCTTGCTCAGCTTAAGCCTGGTGTCATCAAAGTGCATGTCGAAGGTGAAAAGGATGTGCATAGCTTTTTCACGGCCGGTGGATTCGCTCTCACGCACGCTAATTCGGTTACGGACATTGCTTGTGTCGAGCTCGTCAAGGTTGAAGAAATTGACCCAAAGGCGGCTCAAGCTGGTCTCACCAAGTACCAAGCACAACTAACTTCGGCCCCTGAGGGATCAGAGGAGAAACTGAACGCCCAAATAGGAGTTGGACCCACGCAGCGATGGTTGCTGCTGTTTCTAGCAACTAAACTGGCGACGAAGTTTTAGCCTTTTTGGTCCTTAAAGCAACAAATAACTACCCGTCCAGTTCCTTTTGGCGCGTATACTAGAGAACTTTTTCGATTACTTGCATCCTGAATCTTATTGATGATTTTATGTGGAACACTCGAGTGGCTAAAAGTATTGACAAGCAGGAAGGTACCCGCAACGACATGACTCGAATGAAAACTGTTACGTCGAAGTGTCACCGACAACTTGCGCTTTTCAAAGTGAAGTATTCGAAATGCGTTAAACACTTCCGTCCGAATTGTGACTGATTGCTCATAACTGCCAGTTGCAATGAGTTCATCAATGTGTCACTCAGAAGTCAGGAGATCACTGCAGCGAGAGCCCAAAGCCACTGGCACGGATGAAGATGCCATGATTTGGTGCACAGCTAAAATATTTCTCGCCGTCAATAGTGCCGCTGTTCTTGCCTTTTTTCACACAGTAACCCTAACCTAGGGGGTGCCTTATTATTAGCCGGTATTTTATTATAGTGGAGTGTGCCCCCAGCAAAAGTGGGGTGTGCCGCTAGTCTGGCCCTTTAGGGAAGGGTCGCCCTACCCGCACCCCCCTTCACCCTAGGGATATTTTATAACCTCCCCATTTAATTGGACAGGTGTAAGCCATGTCAAGCGCGTGCTGTAAGGGCCTCTTCATTACACTTGGATTACGACTCTACCCGGCCTTGGATTCGTGTCCACTGCGGGACTCGAACCCGTGATCTCCCGGTCCCGTGGTGGGGCCTAAACCACTGCACCACAGGGTCGGTCCCTGTAGCCGGTGCGTATACGAACGGTGCGGCTAGCGCACAGAGGAAGACTTTCCTTAAAGCGGTGTTCGCCGCTACTTATCCGATACGCCCTTATTAAGGGCTTAGTAGGAGAGAGCTCTCCTACTCGGGGCCAAGATTCCCGGGTTAGTTTACTCTAGCCTTTGCTAGTGCCTTAACGGCAAGGCTCCCTTACTAAGGGTGTAGCTAAGGGGAGGGCTCCCCTTACGCTACGGCACTTGCTACACGCACGACCGGTCGAGGTCGTGCGTCTGTAAGATAGAGTGAAATGTAAACTGAATATATTTAATATGTAATTATTTAACTAATATAAACTATATGTAACACTAAGTAGAATATTCCTAATTTGTACCTAGCTAAAATGTAGTGTACACACCTGTGTACTGACACGTGGATGGCTGACACACCACCACACCAAGGGCCCATGCCCTGATTGGTTAAAAAAATCAAAGGTTCGAAACCTTTCAACCCGGCCAATACTGGCCTCAACTGTGGTGTACTCATGTACACCAACACTCAGTGTTACCCGAATGTAACCCCGTTACAGTCCCCCTCCACCCTAGGGGCACCCCCCCCCCCGTGACTTTCGACCAATAGAGATGAATATTGCTACTAATAATAAAAGGCCCCGACTAGGGGCACACGCCACTTTTGCTAGGGGCAAACCCCGTCGATGCACCCAACCGGATTGGTCTAATTTTGCATCAACGCTTGTGGAGCTTGAGAAATTCCCCCTCCTGCAAATGGAAAAAAATGGCGTCGTCTCTCTTTCCGCAGTTTGGCGTCCACAAAGTAGACGCCACCTTGCAACAAGTCGCAGCCTCTCCATAGCGCTGTTGCCGTATTGGTCAAAGCAAAGAGCAGCCCAAACCCAACATACAGGATCACATTAAACAAAAAGAAGATTCGTCTTGGCCATGGGTGAGCCCTGCCCCAACAAGCGTAGCACAGCTGCGCCCAAAAGAGCAGCACAAGTCCATACATGGACACATACAACATGGACGGTAGCCAGAGGAACAGCGCCAAGAACCTGCAATATATTGACGTCGGCGGAAGAAACGTAACGAGTTGAAGCGTCACAACCTCTGCCACCAATGAGTCGACACGCAAGGTAGACGCTACAAACAATAACAAGAAAAGCCGTTGTCGCATCTCCGAGCCAGTCGATGTTGCTGCCGCGCCCTCTTCTTCCATTGGAGCAGACTCGACGTTTCTAGGAGCTGTGGAAGCTTGGGGGGCAGAAGAATAGGGCGCTTTGGCTGCTGATGTGGCGTCAGGAGCCTCCTGGTAGGGTACGGACGTCGTAGCAGAGAGACACTTCCGCTTACCGACATAGTACCGGCACAGAATGCGTCCAGAGATCGTACTCAAGGACAGGAAGAAAAAGATGGTAGGGATCAATAGAAGCGGTCCGCAGCGCTCAGAAAAGCCGCGGGACTTTTGCTTGACTCGACCTCCGACGGCAACGTGTTTGTCGACATGGTGAGCTAGAATAATCGAGCAAGAAAAATGCCAAGCATGAAAAATCGTAAGCGAGGAAAGTGGATATGGTACAGGAAGGAGCTCACCTTGCACGAACAGTAGTTTAATGTGGGCTAGATGGAACTTGCTCTCAAAAAACATACGTTTAGACATATTGTCTCATCGCTTTTGCGATAAATGTCGACTTTTCTCAACTGGCGCGTCGACCTCGCCACACGTCGCGGTGGCGTTGCGGCCTTTAACGATTTTCTTCGCTCACGTCGCGCCACCCTCATGCATTAACCTGTACCTTCCTCAAAGATCCACGTGTTTCTTGGCAACGAAGCGGCGGACGCTGACTCTATCGTCAGTTCGTTATCCTATGCCTTTCTGCACGATCAGAAAAAAAGCAGCAGCACGCCAAGACACTTCATGTGCCGGTTGTACCAATCCCTCGCAATGAACTTTTCTTACGTCGTGACGTCGTTGCCTTGTTGAGTGGTCTCGAGATTGACACGGACGCCCTTGTGTTTGTGAATGAGTTTCCATGGACGTTGAACGTCAGGCTGAAGCTTACATTGCTGGATCATAACGCCTTCTGTAACAAGAACGTGTCGGAACGTCAAGATATGCAGGTCGTGGAGATTCTCGATCATCATGTTGATATGGACCAGCATTTAACTGCTAGAAAGAGAGATGTGGCTTTTGCGGACGGAAAGGCTCTCGTCGCTAGTACGTGTACACTGGTGGCGGAGCGATTGGAAAACGTAGAGCAGCATTGCGCATATAAGGTAGTGTCGACGATGCTGCTTGGGGTGATTGCACTAGACAGCGTCAACTTTGGTCCAAGTGCTAAAAAGTGACGCCTAGAGATGTGAACGCGGCACAGAAGCTAGAAGAGACGGCATTTGGGAAGAAAGAGGAACTGTTCCGGTGGCTCCAGGCAGAGAAGTTTAATTCAGACCATTGGCGAGGGTTTACGTCGAAAAACTGCTTGCAGGTGGATCTTAAGAAGTTTGTGTTCGCATCGTCGGACAGTGTCGCGAAAAAGTTCGGCATTAGTACCGTGCTGATCGATCTAAAGGCATTTTTGTACAAGGCGGGTAACGCCGATATGCTGTGCAAGTAACTGTCCGCCTATTGTATTGCAAAGAGAACGACGTGGATTTCTTGGTGGTAATGGCCATGTTTATGACGTCTGACGGACGTCGCCAGCCCCAAATACTTTTTTTTCACGATGATGGAGACGATGCCAAGAAGTGTGCGGAATTTCTTAGCGAGGGAGGCTCCTTACAATTAAATCCATTACAACTACCGGAGAACCATCATCATGCGCACGTGGCTGCTTTTACTCAACTCAACACGAGTGCTTCAAGGAAGCAAGTTGCTCCACTTATCCTGCGCGCGCTTGCAAATTATCGATAATCCATATTATCACAGCGACATCAACCAATCTTCAAGCTGCCGCCTGTATTTATGGTGGCAAGTTGGGCCGGCAAGATATATCTAACATCTCGAACATGTTTCCGTGGTCTTTCGTTTTAGCCGAATTTTCTCCGTCTATTATCTGCTTCATTCATGGTCTTTTTATTCGGTTATCTGTCGCGAATTGTACGGCACCAATCTCGATTGCACAAGCCGGATGAAAAAGAGAAGCTGTGGCGAAGCGAAGGCAAAATTGGTCACCTTCTGTCAACAGCGTGCCGATCAGCTGGTCAGCGATCGGATTGGTGGAAACAAGGGGGGCTTTTAAGCCTATCATGTGCAAGGAGTGCCGAAGCACACGGATTTTGGTAAGTCACATGGCATTGCGTGTATTTTACATATTTTAGTGTTTGATACATATTGGGACCGTAAGGTTAGTGGAAAAGAAGTAAATTGGTCTTGGATTGGAAAAATGGCTCAGAGGTCCTAAGAGACTCTCTAAAAGTTTGGTTTTCTAAGTCACCTTCGCACGTCGCGGAGTGTTTGGGGCAGAGGGTCGAGTAATCCCCTCCTGCCCATTATACCCGGCCGGGGGGCGTCGCAGACGCATTTGGACCGCCGGAAGTCCTTCGACAGGAGTATCCATTGGCTGACT
>CM047580.1:30228170-30246619 GCA_026184515.1 Peronosclerospora sorghi
TAGAGTAAGAAGGAACCGTCCCATGCTGCATTCGCATGTGATCTTGAATTTGCTTGGGGGTAGTCTTCGGATTCACAAACATTTCGGTGTGAATCGCCTGATCGACCCACTTCTTCGCGTTCTGAGATCCACGTCCCTTCTGGAGGTTGCCGGCACAGGTGTGCGTAAGGTTCAGTTTTGTGATTTTGCAGACTGAGTGACAATAAATGATTGCACGTAGATGATAGGGACAGTCGGTCGTTCGACAAGCCAACACCAGGCGTTTCTTGTCGTGCTTGTCCACATTAAAAGAATACCCATTGAGAGAGGCATGGTCCACAGCAGCACGTTTCACGGCAGCAAAGTTGTCAAAGCATGCACCGACCTCCATGATTGCAGTGATCTTAGCTCAGATCTCTCAGATCTTGGCGAGGATCTTGGCCGCAATCTCACCGATCTGAGCAATCTCACTTCGACAGCTGGCTCTGATATAAAATCCTAATGAACTTACTTCGCCAGCCAAAATCCTGTAATACCGACATTCAAACTTAGAGATGGTTGGCAAACTAATGTTTCATTAAGTATTCGCCTTAAATTTAGCGATTATTAGGGCACCGCGAAACAAACAGGGGCATTTTGGGATTTTTTTAAGAAGAGGGGAATTTTAGAATTTTTGGGCCAACACAGGGGCATATTAGACGTTATCTCCTTTTATTATTAGTAGCAATATTCATCTCTATTGGTCGAAAGTCACGTGGGGGGTGCCCCTAGTGTGGAGGGGTGTGCGGGTAGGGCGACCCTTGGGTAATTGTTAAATCGACGCCTAAAATTTGTTAGATCGACGCCCTGGCTTAAACTTGATGTGTGGCACATAGAGCTCTGCGGTCAGTAGTGGTCTGGCAGACTGGACAAGATCTGGTACGATCGAGGGTACGATCTTAAAACGATCCCAACCCTGTTCTTGATCAAGAACACTTGTTGACTTGATATGCACATGCTCGCGCCAGAAGATAAGACCTACGCTACTAACGATGAACTGTTTACCTCCGTGAAATCTTTTAGGCACACTCAAGGATATACGATTACGACTAAGACCTCCTCGGAGCGAGGACGCAAAAACTGGTTAAAATGCAGTCGGGGCGGCACTCCTGGACAAGTTGCAGATGAAGATCGTCTACGAAAAGAAGCTACAATACTCTGGGGTTGCCCGTTTCTGCTGTATGCATGAGTATTGAAAGATGCTATTTGGCACTTTACGGACAAATAAGGCGAACATAACCGCCCTCCTGCCCTGGATATATCAGGTCATGCTGCAGCGCGTCGTCTAACCAAGAAGCAGAGACGAGTGGTCTGGACGGGAATCAAGGCAGGCTCTTCTCCAAGAGATATATTGACCGTATTGCGACTGGAAAATCGTAACACACTGGCGCATGCCCAAACAGTCTACAATGATAAGGCTAAGCTGCGAAAAGAGGAACTGAACAGGCGAGAACCGATGCAATCCTTGATTGATGAATTGAGAGAGAAGAAATACCAGTTCAAGTAAGAGTGTAATGCCGAAGGAAAAGTTACGCATCTGTTCTTTGCTCAACCGATCGCATTGACCTTTTACACCAACACCCACATGCTCTCCTTATGGACTGTACATAAAATCCAATCGTTTTGGTCTGATCTTAATGCACGTTGTCGGCTTAACAAGTGTTCACAGTTCCTTCTCTGTTTGCTTTGTATTCCTTCTCAATGAAGATACGCTATCATACACGTGGGCCCAGAAGCGAATTGCGGAGTTGTACCATCCAAGCGAACTTAATCCATCTCCCCGCGCTACGCATCCTGTTTTTTGCCACCGATTGTTACGATGGATTGCCAGCTTCTGTGGACAGCGTTTTTCCTAGCTCGAAGAACCTGCTCTTTCGATGGCACATAGCCAAAAATCTGCTCAAACATTTCCGTAAACACTTTGAATCGGTCGAGGAATGGGAAGAATTCATCAATAAGTGGAGTGAGGTACGATTGTTGTAGCCGGTGCGTACACGCACGGTGCGGATAGCGCACTTCCCTAAAGCGGCGATGTGCCGCTACTTAGCCGATACGCCCTGATAAAAGGGCTTAGTAAGAGAGTACTCTCTTACTCGGAACCAAGATTTCATTTGACTTTACAAGTTAGCACAAGCAAACTCCTTGATACAAGGCTCCCTTAATAAGGGGGTAGCTAAGGGAAGGACTTCCCTTACACTACAACACTCACTGCACACTCGACCGGTCGAGGTCGTGCGCCTAGAAGTCTTTCGAGTGAAATGTAAACTGAATGTATATTTAATATGTAATTAGCCTAAATTAATTTAAACTAATGTAAACTATATGTAATACTAAGTAGAACTTACTAAATTCGTACCTAGCCAAAATGTAGTGTACACCACCTGTGTATAACACGTGGCTGGCTGCCACGCCTCCACAGGGGATCCTTCCCTGATTGGTTAAAATAACCAATAGGTCCAACCTTTCGGGCCGGTCAACACTGACCTCAACCGTAGTGTACTTACATACACCACATAACTAAATGTAACCAGAATGTAACCCTGTTACATCCTCCCCCATCAAGACTATTGCTTACGCAATAAAACAATTTTAGTTGGAGAGCTCCAGCTGCCAGAACTTCTGGCTAACCTTGAGCACCTTTAATGGTTCTGTGGGTTCTCCTCAAGAAGAGGAGGTAGACTATTCCGATAACTCGGAGGTGGATGCCTTTGGGGATATCTCCCCAAAGGCTGACCACTCCGACAGCGCCAAACGGCGATGTCGGTCATCCAATCCATTCCCCACACGTGGGGAAAATGCACTAACTCGTGCGCCACCTGTAGCAGTGTCGGATGATACATCCGGATCGCCGAAGGCGATCATCACCAATGATCTGGGTGCAGCTCAAGAAACTCAACTTGCCGCACAGGCACGAAGGGCTGCGTTACTCACCCCCAAACGCCCGCCACGGGCGGCATATAACTTTGAGGGTCCCCGTGACCTCCCAAAGTGGGCTAGGACTATGGTAAGGAATGGTTTATCATTCTATACTCCGGGACCTGCGGCTGAACAGCCGTATCAATGCGAACGCCTGGAGAGACTCCGGCAATAACCGCTCGCGCAGAAGAAGTTCACTTGCGTCTCATACCGAGAGCGCCTCGACAGGCTAGGCACAGGGTGCCCCTGTTGAGAACCTCCGCGAGGTTCCGATAGTTCTCTTTCCCGCAGAGAGTGCCGAAGATGCAGAAAGGAAATTCCGCGCTTGGGCGGAAGGGGAGAAGCTCCTCCCTAGTTTTACTGAGCTGTACAACAGCTATTCCCGCCGTGACGTCCGAGTGGAGAGAGCATTGCGCTTGGAATTTGCCAAAGCCAAAGCGATGGGGCTATTACGTGCCCCATATTACACGCGCTATGCTAGCGCCCGTGCCCTCACTGCGGTTCCGGAGCAAAGTGCGGGTTCCGCATCTGCCTCCGTAGAACTCCCAACTACTGGGAGTGAAGGGGCTTACCCCGCCCCTTTGGTCGTTGACTCAAAGAGGGATTCTCCCGCTCGAAAGCGTCAACGACGTCACGACAATCCTGCCGCAGGGGAGTCTCGAACTCCCACGAGCTCTGTGAATGTGTATAACCCTTCCACTTCACCAAATACTGGGTTTGAACCCGATGATGGAGTCGCGCCATCAGACGCTCCACCCCGTCCTGCCGTACCTTACGGCTAACCATCTTTTGCTTGTCTTGGATTTCCGCCATGGCGTCGCAAACGTGTCGTAAGACACTAAGGCGCGTCGATAAAACTTATCGATGTGCTTTCGCACAGATACAGGGCTGACATCGGGGAATCCTCCCCCCTCAAGCCCTGGGCCACACAAACGTGGCGTCAACGTAACCCGCGTATTTACTAATCTGTTAACATTAAACGGGGTAAACCCCGTAGATGCATGGACCGAATTGTTTATGGCAAATTAGGCCATAAGAAGCATGTCACTCCAACTCTTTGGAGCATCCAGACATAAGCTCCGGAGAATATCCTCAACAACGCGATTAACGCGTTCCGTCTGATCGTCCGTCTGCGGATGATGCGCAGTGGACATGAGGAGCTTGGTGTCCAGCACCTTAAACAACGCCCCCCAAAACTGCCCCGTAAAACGGGGATCCCGATCCGATACAACGGAGTCAGGTAGACCATGATGTCGAAAGACACGGTCTAGGAATACTTTCGCTGTTCCTTGTCCATCAATGGACTCTGGCACCGCCGCCAGGTTAGCCATCTTGCTCAAACGGTCTACAAAGACCAAAATACCGGTGTTGACGTCCTTATCCTTTGGGAAACCGAAGATGAAATCCATACTAATGGATTTCCAACACTCCGTCGGAACGGATAAGCTCGCAAAAGGCGCAGCTGAATATGTAGAGGGTTTAACCCTCTGACACGTCTCACAGGTTCGTATATACGCACCGACCCACTTATACATATTGGGCCACCAATACAAAGCGCTTAAAGCGCTGTAGGTCTTATCCCGACCTAGATGACCCCCGGTAGGGGCGTCATGTGTCTCAAAGAGGACTCTTTACTTCAGTTCCTCATCATGAGGAACTACCACCCGCGGAGTGTCCTCCGCGCTCGTGCTATAAAATAGCAGACCGTCACAGTACCTGTAACGGTGTAAACGAGCTTTAGCTCGACTTGACAGGGTTGGCTCAGACGAGCCAAGTCCCTTTCCACCCAACGCGCTGATAAGCGTCGTACACTGTGGGTCTTTCTAATACGCCTGGCGTATGAGATCCACCACAGATGAGGTGACGAATGGCGCGTGAGCGAGATCGTAATCGGTACGACGCGACAACGCGTCTGCAGGCACGTTCTGCTTGCCAGATTTATACTTAACCTCAAAGTTGTACTCCGCAAAGAAGGATAGCCAACGGGCCATCCGTTGGGAGAGATGAGGCGACTTTGTCGCTGTCCGTAAGGACGCGTGGTCAGTATAAACCAGGAACGTCTTTGAGCCGAGTAGGTGAACCCTAAATTTGACAAGGGCATACTTCATTGCAAGTAGCTTCTTGTCACGAACGGGATAGTTCCGTTCCGCATCTTTAAGCTGCCTCGACTCAAACGCAATCACGCGTTCCCTTCCTGCATCGTCTGATTGTAACAAAGCACATCCGATTGCGAAATCGGAGGCGTCGCAGATGACACTAAATGGTTTCCCAGAATCTGGGAGTGTAATAACGGGAGCTTTTAACAAGCTGCCCTTTACCGCTTCAAAAGCGTTTTGGTGTTTTCTTTCCCCAACACCAATCAACATCCTTCTTAAGAAGGTCGGTTAATGACTTCGCCATTTCAGCGTAGTTCTCGCTGTACTTGTGGAGATAATTGGCTAATCCAAGCCACTTCCGTAAATCTCTAAGATTTACAGGCGAATGCCACTCCACAATGGCCTTCACCGTCGCGGGATCCGCCAGCACTCTATCCTTACCGATGAAGCATCCGAGGAGAGGAATTTCCTTAGCACCAAAGATACATTTGGATGCGTTCTCATATAACTTATGCTCTCGCATGCATTCGAGAACATCTCGAAGGTGTATCAGATTCGTCTGAACATCAGACGAGTCGCCTTCCGCACGACTATGAACGAATATATCGTTGAAGTACGTCTGAGCGTACTTTCTATGAGGGCGGAAGAGTTGAGTCACCAAGCGATTAAAAGTCGCTGGTGCATTAGAAATCCCATGTGGCATAACTAGCCACTCCCACAGCATGTCGCTAGGCGTTCTGACCGCTGTAAGCGGAATATCGGATGCTCTCATGAGCACCTGATAATACCCGTCCACCAGAATTAAGGCACTGTACACCGTACAGCCCGCCATCCTTCCGAAGAATCGGAGTCTGCATGGGTACTGTAGCTGCATTCAGCTTGTTGTACGCATGCACAATGCGCCACTTTCCGTTCGGCTTACGAACACAAAAGTGAGAGAAGAATGGGGAGACTTACTCTCCCATACCATCCCTGCCTCTTCTTTCCCCTTGAAGAATGCGTCGATAACGTCGCATTGCTCCTTGGGGAGAGGCCACTGCCTAGTGACGCAGTATTTGGTTCCCGGAACCAAATCAATTTCATGTCGGACTCCCCGATCCGGTGGTAACCCCATCGGCGGGTTCTCACTAATGACATCTCCGAATTCCTTTAGTAAGGAATGATAAGGGTCCTCAGGATCCGCGAGGATCTTGAGACCGCTTCGGGCATCCAATGCCTGTTTGGTTTGCACCAAAAATGACCCGTCCATCGTGGATGAGGAGTTCAACTCCTCTTCCGTACGTAATACGACAACCTCGTCAATTTCATCTACTTTCAAAGCAGTTTCAAACTCGTTGAAGGACATCTCCTCCAACGACAACAGTTCGCCTATCCCAGGAAACCGTTCAAGGCTTACGTTTTCTGTGACAACACCTGTCACACTATTCATCATCCTATAGGACTGCTGACTACTAGCCTCGGGACTCATCCCGAGACCCAGATGGGGGGAGTCAATTGCCCCATCTATTGGAAGCGCCTCGCGCCTATCCACTGAGGTCTCTACCTCTACCACCGATTCCTCGCCGGTCTCACCTACAACGGCGTAGTCGGAATCATTTCCGACGTGCGAAAGAGACGAACTACGGGTCTCTTCTCTAGGAAGCGCCTCGTGTGGTGGGGTCAAGTTCAAAATCGAAAACATTAGCATCGATAACCTGACTACCACCATCGCGCCCAGCCTTCCAACTTTCGGAGGGGGTACTCCGCGGACCACCACTCGAGATCTGGTCCGATCGTCCGCTGCAAGCAGACGACCGGTCGTCATCAGAACCCACTTGGTCCGATTGTTTAGTGTCCATCTCACCTTGTGTACCCGATGGAATGGGCTAGTTACACACTCGGTGGATCGGGATCGCAGATGGGATCGAAGTGGTCTTGAATATAGAATACCGATCTGGGTAGGTATCTCTGGGGCGGAACTCTTCACCCCGGACACAAACAGACCAAAAACACTTCCAAGAGATACTTTCCAATAGATCGATCGTCCAAACGATCAAGACCTGACCAATACGAAATAATAGAGGGTAGACCGACCGTTCCGGTCTAGTCCCTGACCAATACGAAATAATAGAGGGTAGACCGACCGTTCCGGTCTAGTCCCTGACCAATACGAAATAAGACCAAAACCGGTCTAGTTCCAGCCAATATGTCCGCGTAAAGACCCAATATGCTCGTGAAACTCCACAAACGATATCTCCACGCCAAGACCAATCCAGTGAATAGCACGTTCCAAACGTACTTGAGTTGAGGTGTTGAGATCGCCAAATCGTACTCCCGTCGAGGGACTTACGGTGGGCCAAAGTGCGCGTGTGGCGCGTCCAGACCGGGTATAATGGGCGAGAGGGGATAATTCGACCCTCTTACCCCAAACACTCTGCGGTGGGCGGAGGCGACTAGTGTACGAAAAGGGAAGAACGGCGACCCCTAGCTGTGGTGTGAACCAAGACCAGAAGAGGTTTCAGCCACTTATCCGAAAGCTAAAAGATTTCCTTACTTAAAGGTATAACCTCTTTCCTAAAAGGTAAAACCACAACTAAAATACTACTACCCTATAGTCCCTAAATGTACCCACACGAAAATATGTAAAATACCCAAAGTCGGGTGACTCACCAAAACTTGCGTTCTTGACACTTCTTGAGTCTGATAGGCTGAAAAGCCCCCCTTGTTTAAACCAATCCGAAATTAGACAAAATGCCTTGACAAAACTTGACCAGAAGTGTGCCAAATTTTGGGCACGCTTCTCCACAGCCGTCCCTGAGTCAGACCCTGTCGCACAACGACAACGGTCTGACCTCGTCCATCAAATTCAGTTGAACCTTGGTCATTCAGACTTTTCCGACATGGAGCAATCATCTTCTTCATCCGTTCCAGGTACTTGCACTGCTGGACTTTACCTTCTTGTATTTCCTTAACGACCGTCCTTGTAGGCACCTCGCATACCACGTCATCGCATGTCACTTCGCCCGTCCGGTCGGTCCGGTCTGGCAGCTCCCATCGTTCTACTACACCTCCGACATCGGCAGGGCATCATACCGGGACCAACGCGCAGTTGCAAGACGCACATGAAGAGATCGCACGTCTCCAGGAGCAGATTGCTCAACAGGCGACACAACGTAAGCATGCATGTCCGGTCTTCACCTTGGACCTGTTCTAACCTTCGTTTGTCTTCAGCCCGTATACCTCCAGCCCGTATACCTCCTGGCATCAGCAAGGCGATCAATGCCCTGCTTGCCGCCGATCGGCAGTCGAACACGCATGACCTCCAGCTGCGTCAGATTTTGACCGGACTAATAAACGCGCGCAATAGGTTGGCCCGCTTGGAGGCTCATCAGCTTCATCTTCGGGAGCAGCTTGTGCTGGTCCAACAGCAGCAAGCAGAAGACCTGCTTGACCAGACCACGTTGAGCATTCAAAGCGAAGACCTCGTGAGGCGTCTCACTGAGCTCCGAATTTCGATTCAAGACCAGACCGAGGAGGTCCAGTCTTGTGAACGCAAGTCGAACGATTGGACGCAGGCAGCGAACGGTCGTCGGGCGGTATTAAAAGAATGTGATCAGAGCTTGGTTGACCTGTTGCGTCCTCGTCGGCATCCGGTTGCTGCCTTCAGCGTAGACCGGTCTGCGTCGGCCGCCTTGGTGGACCTACACCGGGACCAAGACCAAGGCCGTTAATTGGCCGAAAATCCCCAGCCCAAAATTCGTCAAAAGTCTAAGAAGCGCGCGGACGAGCCGCGTCCCTCGAGGGCGCGGGGAACAGCGCGCGACCCTGAAATCGAAGGGAAGCGTGCGGTGCCTCGTAAGCGAGCCAAGATACAGGCGCCCCTCGTGAGCCCAAGCTTGGACGAGGATGACGACAGTAACATCTCCAAAAATCAAGCGCCCTCGACCGCCGGTGCTGACCGTGCCAAGTATTCAGAGGTATCGTCCTGGGATGACTCCGGCGAAGACTCCGGTGATTCGGAGTTTGCTGTCCCCATCCCAACCAAGTCGCGAACAAGTCCACATGAAAGTTTTGCTCAAGTTGCATCGACTTCGGAGCAGACCAAGAAGACCGGTCCGCATGGTGGCGTTCCACCACCTCACGCGTCGACAAAGTCAACACCTACGGTCTTGCCTGGGACGTCCAAGCTCCACAAAGATGCTTTGTTGGCCAACGTGGCAATCGACAGTTCTTCCCTTCCGCCACGAACGCGTGAGGATACTTTGCCGTGGTCGCCAGGGAAGATCGGTTGTTTACGCCGGTCCACCATGGCCAAGCAGCTCCTGGCCCGGTCTTTCTCTCGTCCAGACCATTGGCTTTTCCCGCCGGCGAAGAAAGTTCCTGCCGCGTCGGAATGGCGGCCGGACTTGATCACGTCGGCACAGATCTCCTGGTTGTACGCTGACGAGCCGTGGAAGATTTTCGAGCATCCCAAGCTGGGGTTCATCTTTCACTCGACTCCGTGGGCCAATGCTTTCATGAGTCGGGTGAAATATTTTAACAAGACTCACGCTCAAGCCATCTGGGAGGCATCCCACTATCTGGTGCTTCCCCCGGAACGAGTTCGGCAAGACCCTGGCTTGGCGACCATCCAGAACAAGCGCAAGCGGCGTCGGATCATTGCGGGTGAGGCCTGGCAGTCCCTGTGCCAATATGTTTTGGACGGGATGCTGGCCCACGAGTGCGACGTCGATGTGTTTTTATATCCAGTTGTACTTCATATGCCGCGGCGTCGCGTCGAGAGGACCGGCTTCTGGCTGACGGTGGCACATGGTACCCCGGTCTTGGGTGCACTACACCGGTCTTGGACCTCAAGGATGCTTTGGTCCAACTAGACCAACAAGAACCTTGGCGTAACCAGTACCAGGACCAAGTTGAAAAGCATCCGTCGTTGACCGTCGGCCGTCTGTGGGGTGATGGCGAGTGAGGTCGTAAGTAGTCGAACAGATAACACTTAATATATATCATCGTTCTTTTTCACATGTTCGGTCATCAAATCACTTGAGCTAATTCCACCACTTTCTCCAGAGTTGCACTAGACACGTTATCACCAACCGTTCCACTTACATCGCGAAAAAACAATCCACGTTCGTCACTCCACTATTCCAATTCGTCACATATTCACAATACACAAGACACAAGACACAAGACCTTCCACCTCTTCACGTCGGTCGGGAAGACCGATGCTACTGCATGTCTTGGTCTTGGTCTTCATGGGTCTGCATCACTGCGAAACGGTTCCGACTGACTCGGTCCCGTTCGAATTCTCGTAGTAGTGCTCCACAGTTCAGGTCGGACTCATCGATCCAAGTTGTTTCATCATGGTCCTTCCATCGGACCAGATATTCTCGGTGGGTCCGGCCAAACCTGGTCTTCTTGATCGATCGGACATCTAAGACCTTTTCCACTTCAAATCCGTCCTTCTCCAGCGGTCGTTCCCAACTGTCCTCCGGCAGTAATGCTTCATCGAAATCAAACCGTTCTGCCTCGTCTACTAGACAGGGCATTTTGGGACGATCAGGAAATTCTCGGACCAGTTTTAACTTGGACACATGTACGATCGGGAAGACCTTGTAGTCCGTGCCGGTTGTTACTAGACGGGCAGCGTGTTCACCAATCAGCTCGGCAACACGGAAAGGACCGTGCCACATGTGAGCCAGCTTCTTCGCATAGCCCTCCTTCACTCGGTCTAGGTACAACCATACCCTCGCCCCTGGTTCTATACCGTGGGGTTGGACCTGGTCGCTGTTCCGGTCTGCCCGGTCTTGTGTAGCTTGACGTAACTTCGTTGACAATTTCTCTTGCATGCTGGTAATGTTTCTGGACCTGCATGCGCCAACGTCGAGCATCACGATCGCGGGTCCGAGTGCAGCCAATAGGTATAGCGGCTTCAAGAGTGGACCGGGGGTCCCATCCATACGCAAGATAAAAAGGCGTTTCTCCTCGGACCCGATCGGTCGACGAGTTGAGTGCAAACACCAGCCTTTCTGCGTATTCGTCCCAATCGCGTTGGTCTGGATCGGCAACGTACATCTTGATTGCTCTTGTAATAGTTTGTACCATACGTTCTGCCGATCCATTCGCTTGCGGACGATATGTCATCGTCGCGCTCTGTTTCTGGACCAGCATATTGTTAAACGACCGGAACACCTCGGCCATGAAACTGGGTTCTCGGTCGTGTCTGATGAACTCGCTGGCGCCGAACCTTCGGAACACGCATTCTTCGTAACTTTTGGCGATCTGCTCGAAAGACCAGGACGCACTTGCCTTCGCAATAACTAGACCGGTGAACAGGTCTACCCAGATCAACAACTCAGTATTGCCATATGTTGATTTAGGCAGCGACGGTATATGGTCCATCGCTATGACCTGGAAAGGGTAGGTAGCTTCGATATTTCCGGGCTATCGCCCCTTGATTACCGGTCTACCCTTTGCGGTCTCGCAATCCGTACAACAACCCACATATTTCTGTACTCTTCGGAAAAGACCTCTCCAGTGAAAGTGGGACCTGATCTTGTGATACGTTCTGCCTATGCCCTGATGTCCCCCTTCTAGACTCACATGGTAGTGATGGAGGACATCCGGCTGCAGCAACTCAGTATCACCAATTTCGCCAATCGGTCCCGGTCTGCACTGTCTTGGTCGGCATCGCGGCAGTGATATAGTAAACCATCCTCATCCACTTCGTAACTGTCTGCGGTCTTGGCACATTCTTTCGCTTGACCATTCGTCAACTTAGACAATTCACCGCGCAGGTAGGTCTTCAAATTCACAATCCATTCTTCTCCGTCCTGCGCCTTGAGGATCCGTTCTGCCCTTAGTCGTTGCACAACAGAATCACTCAACCGTTCCTTTGGGAACGGTTGGTGGGACTTCCGAGCTTTTGGTCTAGTCGTGACCATCACATGCACCTGGTCTGGAGCGTTCTTGGGTCCGATCACCTCTGGGAGCCTTTTTATATACACCAATTCATCCACAACGGCCTTCTCGGTGATCGTAGCCCCGGTCTGGTCTTGCATGGCCTTGGTCGCGAGGTAGTCGGCGCTTCTGTTCCACTCCCGTTTCACGTGCAATAGCTCGTGGTTGGGGTGGTCCTTCAATGCCTTCATTACTCGATCATTTAGCGTCCTTAGTCGTGGAGCCTTGCAGTCGATCTCTCCGGTGATCTGCCTGATCACTAGGTTGGAGTCACCACATATGATGACTCGCCCCTTCTCTTGCGACGACAGCAGGTCCAGACATAGAAGTAGACCTCGGTACTCCGCCTCGTTAACATTAATATCCGGCGTGAAATCGGCAGCGGCTGCAACTATAGACCATTGTGGCAACTTCCACACTATAGCACTATAGGCGCCGACCTTCTTCTTCACGCTTGCTTATCCGTCAAAACTTAAGACCAAGAGCTCTTCATCATGGTCGACGGTCGGTGGCGGTCTCGAACCTGACCGCCGAGGTTGCTTCCTCGGGGCAATCGCTATCAATGCCTCGTCCACTTCAGACCTAGGGGTGATACTGGCAGCTAATGTGCCCAATATCTCTTCCTCGCCCCTGGTGCACTTAACGACCTCGAGAGTCCACTGCGACAATACCGCCGACCATCTGCCTAGACGTCCGTCCACCCCATGGGCTGATAATAGCCAGACCAAGTAGACCGCCTTGACAGGACCTTTATAGGTCGGCCGACCAGCAGGTTGTAACACACATCCAGAATTCGTAGCAACGCCAGAACTTCTTTCTCCCATAGTTCACTTCATTTGGCTTCAGCGTTTTGCTCGTGAACGTGACCGGATGGTACACACCATCATGATCTTGTACTATAGTGGCCGAAATGGCCCACTGACTAGCATATACAATAATGGTCGGGACCTTTTCGGGATCGAAATGCTTCAAAATCGGTGCCGTCGCCATCTTAACCTTCAACATACCAAAAGCAAACTTTGCACGCTTCATATGGTCTTCGGCCTCCACTTGCGGACAATCTGCAGCAAGACCAGAGTCGGCGCCCCCTATGTAAAGTTGACCGGTCTTCTTCGCGCAACATATGGTAGTCCACTTCCCGGATCTCATACAACACAGCCGCGTAGATAGCAAAATCTTCGATGAAGCGGCTGTAGAGTTTAAACTTCCTAGGAAGGACTGCATTGCCTTCAGAGACTTGGGAAACGGGAGGTTGCTTAACGAATCCAGGTCCTTAGGATTAGCCTCTAGACCATTGTTCGAAACCATATGACCTGAATAGGCGACCTTGGACATACCCCAAAAACTTTTTATGGCGCTGATAGATAGGTTCCAACGGTCGCATGTCTCCAACAATCGTTCAACCTTCTCGCACAGATCGTTCCATGACAAGTCAGGTATCAGAATGTCGTCGATGTACGACCGCCTCCCTAGAACGGACGGTCTTCTTTTCCGATCGGGTTCACCCTCTCTAAACACATCATAATTTTCAACGGGGTCCCGATCGGTCTTGATTTTGAAGTGTCCGTACAGTGCGTTGTCTATCAACCTTTGATAGATCTGGGGTGCGTTCTTCAGACCGAACGGCATACGGTTCCACTCGAAAAGACCAAACGGTGTCACAAATGCGGAAATCTCACGGGCTCGATCAGTCATCGAGACCACCCAAAATCCACTTGCCACGTCCAGCGAACAATACCACAAGGTCTTGTCCAGGTCTTCCAACAAATCATTAATCAGCGGCATCGGGTACACCATAAGTTTAGTTAACCGATTTACCAGCCGATAGTCGATGCACAACCTAATGTCGACGCCGTTCTTCTTGATAACAATTACGATCAGCGAGGCCCATGGCGAGGTCGACGGTCTAATAATCTTGGTAGCCAACAGTCCTTTGATAAGATCAGAAAGCTTTTCCCGGTACTGTGGCGCCACGCGTCGACATCGCTGAGCAATCGGCTTGGCATCTCCAACGTAAATATCGCAAATCGCACCACGGGCTGCAGGCGGTAAGGCATTGCCCTTTCCGATCAGCAGATGTCTTTTCTTCTATATGATATTCTTCAACTGCTCGATCTGGTCTGGACTGTTAAGGTCTTGGTCACCCACTTGTAAATCATCCATTGTAACTTCGGGAGAGTCGGCAGACACTTCAGGGAGGACTGCCATTTGGCTTTCCAGCTCCTGAATGTACTGTTCCCCGCCTTCATGTATACGGACTTGTTCATCTTCTGGGGTGATATCACTTAGACCATCTGGACCCGCTAAACGCCCCTGGTCTTGATCGACGGGCTGTCCTTCACTGATATCGGTCTGATTAGGAATACCGTCATGGTCCGACCTAACAACTTCATGTTCCCCTTCTTCCGTTTCTTCCTCCGCTGTCGCCTGGTCTTGTGCTGGCACCACATTGACTAGCCTCGGATCGTATACTTGATGGTCCACCGTTCCTGGTGACTGCGGCGCCTTTCTTCGGACCAACATCTTTTTGGGGTGACATAACGTGGTCTTTCCACTAAAGGTGAGGTATCCTCTTCCACCGACCCATCATCGCTGATAAGATCGGTGGTCGATTGGTACGCCAGGTTTTGCCACTCGACATACCGCCTCGATCCAATCGAGACGAACCCCATCTTCCTTGGTACCTTCCCTTCTGCTAACCACATGCCAACAATAGTGTTATTGTCCAGTGTCAGAGGCTTGTCACCGATATTGGTAACACGGACAAAATCACGTCGACCAGCACTCTTTACGAAGGTCGAGAGCCACCGATCGCCCCTGGTCAACCATAACTTCCTCGAACGAAAACCTTTCTCAACCAGGGTATCGGCAGACCGACCAACTGGGATAGTGAGGTCTTGGTCCCACCGGACGCGATCGGTATACGAACCATACAGAGGTCTTCGACCAGCCAACTGGACCTGGACCTCATCCAGGAGCGTAAGCACTCCATGGGACAGGTCTAGGCGAATACCAGCTGGGACCATGAAATCCATTCCTAGTAAAGAATCTTGACCAGCCAACTTGCCAACCCAAGCGCTGAAAAAATAGACCAGCGATCCCGACAAAGTAATTTTAACACGCGTTCTTCCTTCGGTCATATAAGAGTTTTTGCCGATCCCGACGCATTCTTGTCTCTGGGTATCGTCTATACGACATCCGACCTTACGAGCAAAGGCGGAGTCGATTATCGAGACTTCAGCTCCAGAGTCGAACAACATCGTCGCCTTCTGGTTATTAATCTTGCCAGAGGCTTTCGCCTGCTTGAACCATTTATCAGGCGTGTGATACTTCCAGTATCCGCGGGATTCTCCAGGCAGCAAGTCCAACTGCATAACCACCTTAGTCCGGGAGTACTCATCGGTCTTCAGACTGTAGACCGGATTGTCTCGGTCGGCGCAATTTGGAATAGAGCGTGTATTGTCGGTCTTATCCTCCTTGCCGACATATGCATAGATGTGAACCGTAAAACGCTCGGCTCGATCCAGATTCCAACCTGGCGAGCGTTCTAGTTTAACATCTTTTCTGCGTCCGGCGGCAGAATCCCCGCGTGCTTGTCCGGCACGCACCACTTGCGCATCATGTTAAAAAAATCTTCAATCTTGCAGTGGCCGGCCTCGTGGATCTCTCCACATGACTTGCATACGAAGATGCAGTGGTCCGTCGGGTGGCCGTGTCTCTCGCACTTCTTGCACACCATCTTCTTCCAGCAGTTTGGACCATCATGTTTGCTCGACCCACAGTGGGAGCACTTCTGACGAGGTCGGTCTGGATCGGACTTGCTTCCGTTCCTTCCCTTCCGTTCCACCTGGTCGGACTTCGACTTGGTCTTCGGGGCAGTCCCGCAACATAGACGTAACGATACTGGTCTTCATCCGATGACTCCTGGATGGATGGACCTCCACTTTCCCCTTCTGACCCCCTGCTGTCATCAGCTACAATTGCCTTGACCGCTCGGGTCGGTCTGGTCCAAGGTCTCTTGACCGGATCGGTCTGGGTCTTGGAACGATAGCGACCTGATCCACCAGCGGTCGTCGCTCTCATACTACGCGACTGTTGTAACGTCCGCAGGGTCTGTTCGACTTCTCCCGCATCCTTAAGACGCAGTAGAGTAAGCTGGTCCGCCAATTCTTGATCGTCAAGGGTACTAATATAGTGACCCACATGTTCTAAGGCGGCACCGTTCGGCGGGTTATTCTCTTTGATTGTTATGCCGGCGCGAAGTGCAGCCACGTTCAACCGATGCAAATACTCGATCGGTGTTTCGTCGTCCCGCTTCTGCATATGGTGGTACTTACGGGCGCTTGAAAATCCGGAGTTACAATATTGACCTTCAAACTCCGCACATAACAGGTCCCAGTCAGACCGGACTCCCCGACCCAACTGTTGAATCCAGTTCGCAGCCGGTCCTTTTAACAAATCCCGGAAGATTAAACAACGTTCGCTTGTTGGGGTCTGGTCTCGCAGGAACGCAGACTTGACCCGACTGAACCAAGACCGGGCCTGGTCTTCATCAGCATCCTTGCCGGTGAAGTCCTTGAGGTAGGTCGTCGCGGCCATACGGATGCGCGGAATCGCAGCAGATCCAAAGTCGTAGGCAGTAGTGGAGGATAGGTTAGCCTTGCGCACCTTGCCTGCGCCTGTACCATCTGACCCACCATAGTCGTCAAGACCGCCGACCGACTCCATATCACAGCCACTTGTCTTGCTTGGTCTATGCGGTCTTGCCGGTTGCGGCTTGCGCCTTCCCTTGCCGGTTGGTTTATCACTTCTAATAGGCTTATCCATAGATGTAACCGATTCCATATCCACGTCTTTGCAAACATTGACACTTTGACAGGTAGACCGGTCTTGGACATGTGGGCGCATAGGTGGTCTGACCCGTTCTTCCATGAAACGTTGCATCATCGTCTCAAAAATGGCTTGGACGTTGGCTGGCGTCATGGGAAACGTGTTAATACCCTCCTTTTGAGGAACTGAGGCCTGTGGAGCTTGCTGGAGCCCCGACTGGCAAGCAGCCCCTTGCTGCCGCATGTCCCTTTTTGTTCAGACCGGTCATGGTCCACCCCCATGGTCATCCGCTCGACACCGGTCTCCAACTCTGATGAGCTGTTAGAAGCCGGTGGAGACTGGTAGATCGAGTCATCATCGGAACCAATGTCAACAAGATCTGTGGAGGATTCGGCGACCGTCATTGCCGTGGTGGGAGTTGGGCGGCGAACCGCCCCCACCAGTGGCACCAAACGGTCGTGGAGGTCCGACATCGACGCCTCCAGTCTCCAAGCATCAAATTCAAACAATTTATTGACACCGGCGGGGTTCTGCATTTTAATTCCAACCTCCGCCAACATCGCCACCAAATTCTTGACGAGCAGCAATGGTAGATCACTCTGGATCGGCTCGGTAGTGGGACCGAGAAGACGGTCCGGGATATGGAGGTACAACACCCGAAAGACCTGGGTTTGGCGAACAAATCGCTTCAATTCAAAAACATAATACATCTTGTCCAGGTCTTGTTCGGTGATAGCCTCATCCCCGACCTTCGACTTTCTTCGAAGTCGTCTTCATCAGGTGGCATTCCAAGCCCTTTTCTGGGCACCTTGGGTACTTTGGGGACTTTAGGGAGGTAGACCGGATCGTTCCAGTCAGCCTCCAAGTAATTTTCATCTTTTAATTTTCCATCAATTTTTTCATTCATATACATAGGATCAGGACCAAGGTCCTGATCCTTACCGGAACTATAGCAAGACCTGCTATAGTCCCGATCGGCTCCGGTGGGAGCCTTTTGGGGAGGAAAAAACTTATTAATCCCGATCTGGTACTCCACCAGGCCAGATCGGACATCGCCATCTTTATCAACAACGAGAACGTAAGGCGATAGCCTTTCCTTACGTCCTCTCCAGAACGACTCCATATTCAAATCATTCAAATCTTCGAATCCAATTTTTGATGGAATATCAGCACGGTGATATCCACGATCACCAAGTAATCCGGGCACGCGCACCATTGTGGTGGAGTCAAGTTCGAAATCGAAAACATTAGCATCGATAACCTGACTACCACCATCGCGCCCAGCCTTCCAACTTTGGGAGGGGGTACTCCGCGGACCACCACTCGAGATCTGGTCCGATCGTCCGCTGCAAGCAGACGACCGGTCGTCATCAGAACCCACTTGGTCCGATTGTTTAGTGTCCATCTCACCTTGTGTACCCGATGGAATGGGCTAGTTACACACTCGGTGGATCGGGATCGCAGATTGGATCGAACCGGTCTTGAATATAGAAGACCGATCTGGGTAGGTATCTCTGGGGCGGAACTCTTCACCCCGGACACAAACAGACCAAAAACACTTCCAAGAGATACTTTCCAATAGGTCGATCGTCCAAACGATCAAGACCTGACCAATACGAAATAATAGAGGGTAGACCGACCGTTCCGGTCTAG
>CM047580.1:30246719-30267480 GCA_026184515.1 Peronosclerospora sorghi
AGCCAATATGTCCGCGTAAAGACCCAATATGCTCGTGAAACTCCACAAACGATATCTCCACGCCAAGACCAATCCAGTGAATAGCACGTTCCAAACGTACTTGAGTTGAGGTGTTGAAATCGCCAAATCGTACTCCCGTCGAGGGGCTTACGGTGGGCCAAAGTGCGCGTGTGGCGCGTCCAGACCGGGTATAATGGGCGAGAGGGGATAATTCGACCCTCTTACCCCAAACACTCTGCGGTGGGCGGAGGCGACTAGTGTACGAAAAGGGAAGAACGGCGACCCCTAGCTGTGGTGTGAACCAAGACCAGAAGAGGTTTCAGCCACTTATCCGAAAGCTAAAAGATTTCCTTACTTAAAGGTATAACCTCTGTCCTAAAAGGTAAAACCACAACTAAAATACTACTACCCTATAGTCCCTAAATGTACCCCCACAAAAATATGTAAAATACCCAAAGTTGGGTGACTAACCAAAACTTGCGTTCTTGACACTTCTTGAGTCTGATAGGCTGAAAAGCCCCCCTTGTTTAAACCAATCCGAAATAAGACCAAATGCCTTGATAAAACTTGACCAGAATTGTGCCAAATTTTGGGCACGCTTCTCCACACTCGCGCTTAACCTCGTAGGAATCCACCTCTACCACTGTCGACTCATCAGTCTCGCCGATATCGGCGTGGGGATTAATCGCCGAATCCCCTCGTCAAGGAATACTTCCTTGAACTCATTGGGACTGATCATTTCAGACATCCCAACCTCTGGCATCTCACGCCAGAATCGCTTTTGCGATCGAGCAAAGGTGGGTTCATGACTCGCCAATGCTTTACCCGATCGCGGGTGCGTTGAGCCAATGAACTTCGACTTCCAGTCTATCCATGGCTCGTGGTGTTCCAGCCACTTCATGCCAAGAATGAGTCCAAATCCAGGACTAGGAAAAGTTCTTAGCTATCGAAGTCTGCAAACTTCAGCTTAAGGTCAATCGAGACCTTGGATACAGAAACCTATACGCCCGTCGCTAGACGGGCCGTGACAACGTCACGAGAACATGCCTCTAGGGCCTCGGCATACAGCCGACTCTTCTCAACAGAAGTCCGTCTGACATAATTGTCAGACACTCCAGAGTCTTTCAAGACTCTCTAAGGCTTATAAAAGCCTTTCACGTCCGCTAGGACTACCAGAAACCGTGTCTGGTACACCAACTCGGTGCTAGAAAGCAACGCTTCCCTCGGGGCTTTGTGCTGTCGTCCCCTACCCTGGGGATACAGCACTGAGGAGTCCCCCAGTAGGGCGCCCCGCACCTACTGGGAGCCGTCGTTTCGCTTGGGCGAGGGCCTTTTTGCCCCCTTTGGGCCCTTCCAGCGACTATCTCGCTGGGGATTTTGTGGACATCTGTTCCGCAGATGATCCACGCTTCCACATAGGAAGTACCTTAGCGTCCCACGCCGCTGCAACACAGCTAAGATCTCTGCACCGAAGCTCTGCGAAAAAGAGTCAGAGTGACTCTTAGCGGTAGGTTTCCCCTCCACTTCGACCTGACTCAAATCCATGGGTTCAGGACCCACCTTAGAAAAACGAAAGTTCCTCTCGGCGTTAAACGCCATCTTAAACGCCTCCTTTAGGGATTGGGGTCGGCATCGGAACAGTTACGAAAGTGCTGGACCTTCTTTCAGGCCTCCCATGAAGACGGGGATGGACACATCGTCCGAATACGCTTTCGCGTACATCCCTGCCAACAGGGTCTTCAGTTCTTGGACATATGTCTCCAAGTCCCTAGTGCCGTGACGGCACCTCAAAAACGCCAGCTGATTCTGGAAAACCAGATCAGGCGTTGCTACCTGGCAATAAGCTTTCGCTTAAGGACTCCCCAGTTCGGGAACACGGTCGTGACCGAATCCTGACACGTAAACGCCCGTCTACGGGCTTTGCCCGTAAGATGGGTCAGTGCAAGTCCCACTTGCAGGTGATCCTCGATCACGTTCGCGGTGGCGAATGCGGTTTCAACCTCTCGAAGCCACACATAAAGGTTATCACCTTTTTCGCCGGTGAATTCCTTTATCTTAAAGGACAACGGAGGGCGCACCCCCGCGGACGTGGGATAACTCCCGCGAAGACTCGCCTCGTGGGCGATAAGGGCATTCACCCTTTCACGCACGGCATCGAGGCCCTGCTCCACTAGATGACGCATTCCATCCTCACCCAATATGGGTAACAGCCTTTTAAAGGCTTCCTGTTGGACGGGGGTTAGCTTACCCCAATCGTCCTGATCCATCCCTTGCAGAGGATGTTGATCACCAACACAGGTGTTGGATTGACTACAAGCACGGTGCGGCTAGCGCACAGAGGAAGATTTTCCTTTAAGCGGCATTCGCCGCTACTTAGCCGATACGCCCTTATAAAGGGCTTAATAGGAGAGAGCTCTCCTACTCGGGGCCAAGATTCCCGGGGTGGTTTACAGATAGCTTTCGCTAACCCCTTTTAACAAGGCTTCCCTTATAAAGGGAGGTAGCGTAAGGGAGAACTCCCTTAGGCTACAATACTCACTGCGCGCGCGACCGGGCGTGGTCGCGCGCCTAGCAGTCTTAAGTATTTTTTGTAAACTGATTTATATTTAATATATGTAATTAGCCTAAATTAATAAACTAATGTATACTATATGTAATACTAAGTAGAGCTTATTCAAGTCGTACCTAGCTGAAATGTAGTGTACACCACCTGTGTACTAACACGTGGCTGGCTGCCACGCCTCCACCAAGATCCTGCCCTGATTGGTTAAAATAACCAATAGGTCCAAACCTTTCGGACCGGTCAATACTGACCCCATCCGTAGTGTACTCACGTACACTACATACTAAATGTAACCCGAATGTAACCCTGTTACAGATCAAGATTTTTAAGGGCGACGAAACAAGCTCAAAAATGAAGCACGTGGACATTCGAGTGAAGTTTGTTATCTGTAAGTTAGAGGTTGGACTTATCAAGGCTACCTACGTTTCGACTAAAGATATGCTCGCTGATGGACTTACCAAGGCTTTACCTGATTCGAGGTTTGAAGAGCTACGCGCCGCGCTCTGCTGTCAACATGTGCGATTTTTCGAATACACATTGAAGAGGAGTGTTAAAATAGTCCACATACTTTAATTACTCAAAATTAGGTAGGACTATTTGTTTTAGTTAGCAATCTGTATTTCTTACTTTCTGCTTGCTAAAAATATGGTATCCGTACTCGTTTCTGAGTACTGCCTATTTTTGCACTGATAAGTAATGTAGGTAACACGACAACTGTTGAAGGTTTACTATACCTTCAACTCTTTATGCATATTCATGTTTAGCTAGATAATCACTTCTCAATATACATCTCGTTGATTAAGTCCCTGCTTGGACATCTTCTTCCTTACTACACGAACTTTTAGCTGATACATTTCTCGCCACCAACGTGTGCTGGGTTTTGGAGATATCACGCGTGATTACTTTTCGTTTAACACTGGATTTACTATTGGACATTTTCGACTCAAGTTTTCGACTACATCTGCGCTATCGATTCGACTGCTAATCAACAGTACCAAGTCGTGATGTTCTTCTTGATGCACCGAGTCGAGCGTGGACGCGCCAACGATATTGGAAGTGACATAAAGAGTGTGTACCACATGATCGGGCAAGTTTTCACTAAACTTGGCATGATACAAGCGAATGCTCGAGTGTTGAAAATGTGTTGAAATATTCACTATGCCGGTTTGTACCGAAAAAACAGGAATGTGTTTATTTTCATTTATAGCTATGATAATTTTGTACTTCTATGAGATAAGGTAGCGTACTTAAGATTTGAGTACCTACTATAGGTTCGGAAAAGTAGTGTAGGATACACGACAATTATAGGATCGCTACAACTTCATCTCTTATGCATGTTACTTGTTAGGACAGATAACCATTTCTCAGTACACGTTCAATTATACAAGTCCCTGACTTGATTATATTCATCTACTGTCTGTGAATGTCTTGTGGTGTTTTTATCGTCGTTAACGGGTAATTGGTTGTGACAAAATTAAACAAAGACGAATTCAATATGTTCAATGTATAAAGCAGCATCTGCGAGAATAAACTTCCTACGAATCTACGCAAGGTTGGAGAATGAAATATTTTAACAAACAAATCTTAATTTTGCGCAGTCTAGCGTCCAGTTATGTAAAATATGTACCTAAAATTTATGTCATCCTTAACCATGTCATGCTTAAATCCTTCGTAACGAATTGCAATCAATAGCACCTTCGTGGATTTTTGCCGTGTCAACAACTCAGTGAGTACAAAGCGACACTAACTTCTGTCGCGTCAAGAAGATGATCCTGGATTGTAAACCAATCCAGGATCACATCTTCTCAGTATTACTCCAAGACATCGACGCGACCATTGAGAACGTGAGCGTCCAGTCCAAGGATCTAGCGTACAGTTCTAATATAGCGGCCCTGGCTGTAGATGGCGCTTTGTGAGCATTAAGCGCGTGAAAACGATAAAAAGCGACTCCGACGACAGTATAGGCTAATGCTCACATATGTGCGGTGGCCACTTTTAGTGTTGCCAAACATATACGCCATCTCGAGCAGATTTAACTTCACTTAATGTATGGAGACATTGCAACCTGTCGTGATGTCGTGTTCTTCATCAATGGACTTGTGATCCAACGCGAGAATCCAACACGTAATTGGCGTGTCAATATACAAGAAGATACTGCCATCTTTGCTGTACAATGCGAAGCGGGGGATTCCACAGCATGGAACGACTTTTGTACGCACATCAATGACAAGTTTAACTCGTCGTCCAATCTTCCTGCCATGCTTGCTCATTTCGCTGGAATCCATAGTATAATGCTGAAGGAAAAGCAGAACAAGTCGGCGTTCTTCTTCCTCACGTGAAGCCGATCGTCCGGCGTTGCTTCAGGGCCGTCCAAACACATCGTTATGCTCCTTCCTTACAGGTTTACCCCTTGCTCAATCGACCAAGTCAATGTAGCTGATCATCAGCGGCGATTCTGCCTGTTTCCATCTCACATCGTTACATTAAGTGGTTGAAACGGTTTAAGGTAAAAAGGAAAACACTTAAGTTGCCCTGGAATTACGTATTAGGTGCGCAATTGATGGCACACAAGTGACATTTGTTGATCCCGAGACGAACACATCGACGTTTCAATTGTTTTTTTTTGCATGTGTGTGGTACAATGCCACGTCGAATCCAATAAAAGCACGAAAAACCAGCGAATTTTATTTTTCGTTTGAAAAAACAAATTTACCGCAAGTGTTGCGATTGCAAGAAATTGTCAACTTTGTCTCCGATCCACGCAATCATGAACATGTGCGGCAAGTGGAGCCTTTCGACCCAATGCAAGTTGTGAAACAACCGTAGCATGGCTCTGGCAAAACGGAGCCAGGTATCTCAAAACAATCAACAATGGTCGTATTACGGCCATTTAAACTGGGTTTGGCCAAATAGCATCATTCAAATGCTAGCCTTGGCCGAATATGAGAAGAGAAACCTCTCTCGAGAGTTCAAAGAATCCAAAGGTTATTAAATTATCATTTTCCAATTATTATAGGGACATAATCGGGCCACAACCCTCAAGTTAATAGGACCACATCCCTTGACAATTCTGTAGTAGATAAAAGCCGCAACCAGCCTTATGTAATCAAATGTTGCGGCCCATACCGCCTTCACTGTTCCCCGAAAGCAACTTCGTGAACGACTTTGCATTGTTGGGGCATCGCCGTTTGTTATGGCCCGCTTGCTTGCAAACACCGCATTTCCTCTGCCTCCTTCAAATTTCTATTTCTACAGTCTCGAACGCTGAGCGGTCGCTTCTTGTACTTGATAGAATAGCGGAATTGGAAGGACGCCCACGGTGATGGTTTGAATGGGGTTCTGGACGGATGCGGGCTCGCACAACTGAGAGATCTGTTGCTCCAGTATGGGGTGCAAGCTCTCTATGTTGAACTGTAAGTTTGTTGAGCAACGAATCGAAAGTTGTTACAGGTGTTCTCTGTGCCACCATCGACAGTGGGCTAATTTTATGGAGCCACCAATGGGTATCAAAATCCTCTGGGTAAAGTTGCTCGTTGCGTTGAAGACGTTCTTGATGTAATGGGAACATTGAATTCCCATGGTGTTTGTAAACGTATGTGTGCAAGTAATGCTTTCCGCATTCGCGGCCTCTTGAACAGTACGTGCGCCTTACGCAGGGCGTAGTGGGAGATCCGCCGATGGACCTTGTTCAAGAATTGGTGGCGAAGGTCGACGAGCGTTCGAGAAGTATCGTATGCAATATATTTCCGCATGGCATTCAGTTGATGCTCTAAGGAAAGGTTGATCTTCTCATAGACGTCCTTCAAATCTACAGTGGAAACGTTCAACCCCGCCTTGATTTTTCCATGGTTCCCTTCAACCCGCGAGGTTTCCAAATGACCTAAGTGGCGAATATGTCGAGTCCAATCATAAGGGAAGTGAGTTCGGTACGTCATCCATGTTTGTTCGATGTAAGGAATAGCGTTGCCAAGAGATCCATAAATCAACTTAAAAGCTTCCCACTTGGCATCGTGGTCTTCTTCCGTTATGACTCGTACAACGGTTTGCCAATCCTTCATAAATTTGTTGACTCTTCATTCGAAGGAAGTTGCTGCTTCGTGTTTGCTAGGATGTTCTTCTTAATGTGCCACGCGCAAAGGATATGTGATGTTTGTGGAAATATAGTGTCGATAGCGGACATGAGAGCTAGTTCTAGGGTCGGTACTATGACGTTGGCTGGCATGTGTCTGGAAGGTGTCGATCGAGTTGTCGAAGAGCCAACATATAACTTCCCTCCTTCTCCTAAGTCATAAAACAGAACCCTAGTGAGAAAGTCATATTTGTTGCACCCGTGCCGTCAATGTGAAGGAGTGGCATCCTAAATTCACAAATGCATACATAGAGAGAGTAAGAACGATTTTGGAGTGACCATTTTCAGCAGGAAATGATTTTACCTGTTGGTCCTGCACGTACAGTCCATTTATAGCACTTGGTGCCATTTATCAATCAATGCCAGGGATGATGAAGGGTCAAAAAGAAGGTGCATGATTCGGCCATCGGCATCCGTCTCGAAATTATGGCGTATGGTCTGTGATTTTAGATCGTCCAACAATTCTTCAAGAGGAGTATGACCTGATAAATCATCCAAAAGGATGCGTTTTTTTGCATTGTAAGTATCACGTCTGGTGATGAGAGCCTCCGGATTTCGTTGGTGCACGTTGTCAAAATGACTCGCGGAGATGCGCCGGCTTTGGTCATTTGTCCGATTTTCGGTGGTCTCAAGGTAAAGTGTTCTAGCAGATGGATAGGCAACCATATCTTCACTTGCCGAATGGTTATGTTCGCCTTTGAGCACAGTAAGGTTCCATTGACCAATCCCCACGCGTTGAACGGTGACGGACCAAGGACAATTCATGCAGCGGATACTGGTCTTCTTCTTTCCGGTTTCTTCGGTCAAGTAATTTTTCCTGTTTGGATTGTAAGTAATTTTGCTTGTTTGGATTGTATAGGCCACCGTGTGCACAGGAGAACCAGACCTTGCGGACTTCCCCTTGTTTCGATTTCTTTGAGCGCAAACGGTTGATTGCATACCCTTGCGATATCGCAAATGCACGAATATCCCTCTCGGTGGTTTCGATATTGGTACACACCTGCGGGCGGAGGTAATAATGTCATGTTATGGGAAAATGCTGCGGAAGTGTGATGAATGGGACTTTGGTGAAAGACGTGAACGAAACACTAATTGAAAACCTATCCATATTTGCCGCATTTGGACATATTGGAGAGGGGTGTTTGTGGACCTATCAACTTTGGGTGTGTGGCCCGATCATCCCCCTAATTATAAATATAAAAATGATGTATATAATTAGACAATTGATATCCGTACCCCCCCCAAATTACTACCTGTATCCCCCGTAATTACTATTCGTATCCACCCTCAATTATAGGCCTATCCCCGTCCCGGAAGATCGACGTGGTCCACGACCAGTGCCGAGAGTAGCTTCAGTCGCGACAGTCTCGAGCGCCCACCTCACCGCCGCCTCGTCCCGTCCGAACGTCCCCTTGTTTGTGTCCCCACGTGCGTCCAGATGGTCGTCGTCATCCACCTTGTCCGACCAGGCTGGCCCGCCCTCGGTCCTCGAGCTCGCGGCCTAAGCGCATCTTGACGCTCGCCCGGATGGACGCCGAGTGTATCATCATGACGCTCGTCTACGTCGAGCGGCTCCTCACCGCTACGCGCGGTCGCTTGGAACTCCAGCGCGCGACGTGGCGCCGCATGCTCTTTATTGCCATTGTCATGAAGTCCAAGGTGTTGGACGATCTGAGCATGAAGAATGCCGACTTTGCGCACGTCGGGCCGAACGTGTCGCTCCAAGACATCAACGAGCTCGAGCTAGTGTACTTGCACGCCGTGGACTAGACGTGCGCGTCTCGGCCGCGTCCTATGCCAAGTATTACTTTCACTATCGCTCCATGGACGCGACCTTGGGCGTCGTCCGCGTGGGCGACGAATGGGCGCCGTTGAATCTCGACACGTCACGGAAACTCCAAGTCTTATCGGACGAGTATCAAGCGCGGGTCATTTTTTTCGTGCCCGTGCCGCGGCGACGGAGCGTCACGATGTGTACTAACACGGACGGGCGGAGCGAGTGGTACACAGTTAGTGATCATTGCCGTACATGCTACACAATCACTTTGCAAACGATAAGCCTGAGTTTAAACGGGCGTTCACAACGTCAAAGTTATCGTTCTCCCACGACACTGGCCGCGTCGTTATTCGGGTTAAGGATTAAATGAATTAAAAGACTCGAGTGGACAACTAGCCCCAGCAGAGTTTATTCGAGACGTCAGCTATCGTTCCGTCCTGAAAAAAATTCGATCGGATGAAGTGCAGATGTGGTCACGAAATCTACAAGGCGGGAACACACCAACTCATTTATCGTCGAGGTATTCTGTAATTCCTAAAGATGAATGAATTTATTCGTTTGGGAAATTCCTAGAGGATTTGTTTTATGGAAAGGCAATGGACATTGCGTCCGTTTTCCTCATTTGGTTGGTGTGAGCGGGTCGCGCGATGCTTCGTTAATACATTATTTCTCTCGTAGGGGACGAGTTTTGAGTTTGCATGTCAAGCCTCGGGAGCCTGTTGTTCACGTTTCATTGCAGCCCGCACTGTGGCAGGATCATATTGATCACCAAGTCCAACTCGAAGCAATTCATGACCTCTGTGATATTGTTCGTGAAGTGTACGATGTCACAACCTCTAATGTTGCTGAGCCGATGGCAGATTTAGTCACACCACTCCATGCAAAACTTTAAAAATCCTGCGAAACGAGGTGCAGCAGTGGTATTCCTGTTTTACTGCAAAGATTGAATCAAACCCCCCGCAAGACGTGTTTGCATAAAATGCGCAGTTTAGGGAAATTTACGAATATGCAGTTGGATGGAGTCTACGTATAACGCGTGCAGTTCAAGCTACAGTAAAACCAACCATGGTGAGCCATATCGATAGTCCGAAAAGCTCACTGCCTAAAGCTTGGTTCGATCAGCCGGCCCAGCAAGCAGAATCCAGCGATCGGTACAGTGACCCATCTACCCCCAGTGTTTTGGGGTCGACGCCCGTAAACATTCATTTCCAGGAGCCTGGGAATTTGTCCCACCTCGCAAGTTTTGCGCGACGACGGATGTTGCTCAGGAAAGTAGTAAAAACGCCACTCAAGACGCTTCCGAAGTACCTGCAATAATGCGAGAAAGGTGCCGAGTGCTGACGAGGTTGTCGTGGACAGTGCAGAGAGCGCAAGCGAAGATGATGCTGAATATGATGAGGAGGCTGCAAAGGATGGTCAGGTCAACGCTACGCAAGTAGAAATAACGCCCAGAGCACCTTCCACGTCCGACCTTAAGTGAATACGACACTCTTCTTGCTAGGAGAGACGTCGTCACGACTTTGACTGCGACTACCACGTCTTAAAGAGGTTTTTTGGCGTGGGAAAAGTTGTCTACTTGGTCTACCAACGTAGAGGGGAAGGAACACGCACTGGGAAATCCACCCTCGATGATTCTGGGCATTTGTGCCAGTATTATTCCGTTTCCCGATCACAATCAGTCGCCTCGTAATACGTACCAGTCTGCCATGGGAAAGCAAGCAATGGGTATTTACTGCTCCTACTTTCGTGCATGAATAGATACGATGGCCAATGTGTTGAATTACCTTCAAAAGCCGTTAGTCACGACAAGTGCCATGGAGTATTTGCATTTCCGTGAAATACCACCCGGTATCAATGCCATTGTCGGGATTGCCTCCTACACGGGTTACAACCAGGAAGATTCGTTAATTATGAACCAAAGTGCGATTGATCGCGGTTTATTTCGCTCGACCCTCTATCGTTGTTATGTCGACCAAGAACAGAACAAGAGTCCACATGGTGGTCCGGGGGATGGCGCCGGGGGTGCCAACTGTGAAGCGTTTGAGAAACCGTCGCGCGATAATTGTCTTGGCTTGCTTCATGGCAGCTACCACAAACTCGATAATGATGGGCTCGTTGCGCCAGGGACGCGTGTGAGTGGGAATGATATCATCATTGGCAAGACGTCGCCGTTGCCGCAATCGGAAGATTCGTCGCTGGAACAACGTCATCAAAAACGGTATGCAAGCACGGCCTTGAGCTCGCATGAGAATTGCATCATTGATAGTGTCATATTGACGACGATGCGGACGGGTTTAAGTTTACCAAAGTGCGGTTCCGAAACATTTGCATTCCTCGGATTGGCGATAAGTTTGCGTCTCGACATGGACAGAAGGGGACGATTGGGATGACCTATCGTCAAGAAGACATGCCCTTTACCGTGGAAGGTATTACGCCCGACATTATTGTCAACCCGCATGCGATTCCCCCGCGTGTGACGGTGAGCCATTTGGTCGAGGGTTTTACTTGGGAAAGTTTCGTCCCAGACGGGCGATGAAGGAAATGCGACGCCGTTTACCGATGTCACGGTCCAACCCATCGCGGATACGCTCCATAATCTTGGCTACCAGAAACATGGGAACGAAGTAATGTACAGTGGCCACACGGGGCGTTGCTTAACTGCGCAGATCTTTATCGGCCCCACGTTTTATCAACGGTTGAAAAACATGGTGGACGATAAAATTCACTCGCGCTCGCGTGGCCCCGCGAGTTTCGAACATATCGTGCGCATGCAAGTGCGCGTGGCCGGGGGCAGTGCGGGACGGCCGATGGAACGCTTGACGATGAGATAGATAGAAAATGGGGGAGGCGTGGCGACAGTGGGTGTGTATGTGTGGGTGTGTGTGTATGTGTGTGTGGATGTTGTTGTGGTGTCAAAAGTGCTCTTGAAGTGGATGGATGACGGAACCGGGCAAAAACAAGTTGTGTGGAGTGTATGTGCTCTTATTGGTGAAAATGGATGGAATTGCACGAGTGATCGACCACCAGCATGTGGCCTTGAACCCATTGCTGTCGCTTTCGTTTGCTGTAGAACCGGTGACTATTAAATTGACGTGATCTTGGATACTTTCGCAGGCATTTACAGCTCGTATGATGTTCACATCGAGTGAAGACTACCAAGTAAGTTGCTCATATAATACACTCGAGAGGTTGGAAGGATGTTGGCATCGATTCAAAATACATCGGGAGAAATTCGTATCAATGCCGAACAATAAACATCGAAAACGAAAGACGCCTGAGCACTTTCGTAAAGAGCGTGGAAAAAGTGGATGGGTACCGTATCCAGATAATTATGGAGAGCATCGAAATGAGGAGAGTGCGTTTGATTGAACTGATGGTGGCGACCGGAGAGCCGTTGGATAAGAGCAACGAGGTGGCTTTGTCATGGATAAAGATCTCCATGTGTTAGATATTGAAACATTTTAAAGTTAATTTTGTGGCTAAGGAAAATTTTCAATTACAAGATATTTTTCACGAAACGAATCCAGCCTGGACCGCCAGTTTCACGCAGGTGAGGTGCTTGGGACCTCCACGGTGATGGCCTTCTGCATCCTCTTACGAGACTGCCTATCCTTCGATCCCTTCGGTCTGCCTCTCTTCCGCTGGATAGGCTGTAGTGGAGCCTGTTCTTGCGCGCCTTGTTGGGCCGCTGACTGCGCCGCCTGCGTGGCGGAGGGCGCATCCCCAGTAAAAACCAGTTCCGCAAGCAATTCATTATCAAGGTCCTCCCCTTGACTATAGGTCTGTGTAGTTGTAAGCAGTGGTGCCGCGTTCATGGAGGGAACGTTGGTAGACGGCTCGTTCCCTTCGGCATTACTGACGGTGATATGAGAAGAGATGATTGCTGCAGAAGTCGCACCGCCAACTCGGCCAGGTCGTTGTATCTGGGCCTGGGCCTGGAGACGCTGAGTTGCAAGCTTCCAGGCAGAGGGATCTCTTCGCATGGATTTATCCTTTCGCCTGCGGCCCCGAGTTATAACGAAGTGTGGCTTAAAGATTACTGGACCTGGTGGTGCGAGAGGTGGTTCCGGGAGGCCGAGTGCTTTGCCATTGAACGCGCGTTCAAAGTTCCAATGTGGATGAAAGTCGTCCTTCGTAATATTGACGGAAAGGCGCTTCCTATTTCGAATCTCGTGGTAACAGGGGATGCCATAGATCTGAGTGAACGCGCCTCCACATGACTTGTTATACACAAGGTAATCCTTCGCGTAGATGAGCTGGTCAACGAGGAGCTTCATACCTCGAGGAACGACATGCTTATTAAGGTCTGGATCAAGAAGATCATCCCATCTCTTAGCATTCAGGTCGTGATAGATACGGTCTCGACGCTGTGAAAGCTCGGTGATGTAGACGTTTAGAAAGACTCGGAGCATGTTGGTCCACATATCCTTGAGCTCGAGGAGATCGTGCCGGCTGCTAAGGAGATAGCGTTTGAACGCGCGATGCCCATTCTCGCCTAGAGACGTTGAACTATGGCCGAGATGGCGATACTTCGACGTGAATGCTGTAGCGAACTGATGGCGTACAGGATACTTGTTCTTCTCGATATAGTCAATGTTCTCTGGCTGGTCTTCGTAGCATCTTTTAAAGAGCTCATATGACTCATCGAATCCCTCATCTGTTGGTTGAGAGATTACGGCGTTCCACGTGTCTAGGAAGCCCTTCCTATTCTCCTTATTCTCCTCATTGTTCTCGTTAGAAGTGTTGATCTTCCAGTAATCAGCGACGGCCTTCTCAACATTCTTATTAACATGCCAAATACAGAGCAGCTGTCGAACGTCGGGATACACGGTTGTTAGCGCGTTCTTTAGTGACAAGTCGGTGTCCGTAAGGATAACCTCTATCCGTAGGTTGCCAAGAACAAGCTCTCTGAATTTAGCTACAGCGAGTAGGTACATCGGTTCTGACTCGGCCGCAACGAAACACATAGCAATGTTGACGGTTTTACCGAATGGTGTGGTGAAGTGTAACCCAAATTCGGTCACTTTTGGTCAAGGTAGCTGGTCGAATTTCGGATTGGTCTAAACAAGGGGGGCTTTTTAGCCTATCAGATTCAAGGAGTGTCAAGAACGCAAGTTTTGGTGAGTCACCTGACATTGGGTATTTTACATATTTTCATGTGGGTACATATTGGGACCGTAGGGAGGTAGTATTGGTTAGAGTTGTGGATTTGCCTAAAAGAGAAGAAGTCGTTTGGAATCTTTTGGTTTTGCCTTCGGGCTAACACCTCAACAGGAGGTCGTTTAAGCCTTTGCTATGTGCATCAGTCACCTCCGCCCGCCGCGGAGTGTTTGGGGGCAGAGGGTCGAGTAATCCCCTCTAGCTCATTATACCCGGTCTGGACGCGCCACACGCGCATTTGGCCAACCGGAAGTCCCTCGACGGGAGCACGCATTGGTCGACTTCCTCAAGTTTAAGTCACGTACGTTTGGAACGTACTAACAAGTGGATTTGTCTTCACGTGGAGATATCGTTTGTGGAATTCACGATCATATTGGATCTTTACGTGGACATATTGGTTTACTATAACATTGGTTGGAGTTTAGACCGGCTTTGGTCTTCTCTCATATTGGTCAGGGGCTAGACCGGTTGAGTGGTCTACCCTCTATTATCTCATATTCGTTGGGTCTAGATCGATTGGACGATCGACCCATTGGAATTTATCTATTGGAAGTGTTTCTGGTCTGCTCGTACCCGGGGTGATGAGTTCCACCCTAGGTACACCAACCCAGCACGATCTCCGATATTCAAGACAGAATCAGATCAATCTGCGATCCCGATCCACCGAGTGTGTAACTAGCCCATTCCATCGGGTACACAAGGTGAGATGGAAACGCAAGATGAATCGTACCAGGCGTCTTCTGTTGATGATAGGTCGTCTGACAGCAGCGGACGATCAGATCGGATCGCAAGCGAAGGTCCGCGGGGTACCCCCCCCCCCGTAAGTTGGAAGGCTGGGCACGATGGTGGTCAGGTTCTCGACACAACTGTGTTCGATTTTGAACTTGACTCCACCACAATGGTGCGCGTGCCCGGATCACTTGGTGATCGTGGATATCACCGTGCTGATATTCCATCAAAAATTGGATTCGAAGATTTGAATGATTTGAATATGGAGTCGTTCTGGAGAGGACGTAAGGAAAGGCTATCACCTTACGTCTTCGTTGTTGATAACGATGGCGATGTCCGATCTGGCCTGGTGGAGGACCAGATCGGGATTAATAAAATTTTTCCTCCCCAAAAGGCTTCCACCGGAGCCGATCGGGACTATAGCAAGTCTTGCTATAGTTCCGGAAAGGATCAGGACATTTGTCCTGATCCTTTGTATGTGCATAAAAAAGTTGATGAAAAATTGAAAGACGAAAAATACTTGGAGGCTGATCAGAACTATCATACCAACCTCCCCAAGGTCCCCAAGATTCCCAAGAAAGGGTTGGGAGTGCCGGCCGACGAAGACGACTTCGAAGAGAATTCGCAGGTCGGAGATGGAGGCATCAGCGAAGAAAACCTGAACAAGATGTATTATGTTTTTGAGCTGAACAAGTTCGTTCGCTATGACGAGGTCTTTCGGGTGTTGAACCTCCAGATCCCCGACCGTCTTCTCGGTCCCACTACCGAGCCGATCCAGAGTGATCGACCATTGCTGCTCGTCAAGAATTTGGTGGCGATGTTGGCGGAGGTTGGAATTAAAATGCAGAACCCCGCCGATGTCCAAAAACTATTTGAATTTGAGACTTGGAGGATGAAATCGTCGATGTCGACCTTCCACGACCATTTGGTCCCACTGGTGGGGGCGGTTTGCCGCCCAACTCCCACCGCAGCAGTGAAGGTCGCTGAAGCCTCCACAGCGCTTGTCGACATTGGTTCTGATGACGAATCGGTTTATCAGTCTCCACCGGCCTCTAACAGCTCATCAGAGTTGGAGACCGGTGTCGAGCGGATGACCATGGGGGTGGACCATGCCCAGCCTGAACAAAAAAGGGACATGCGGCAGCAAAGGGATGCTTGCCAGTCGGGGCTCCAGCAGCCCCCAAAGGTCTCAGTTGCGCAAAAGGAGGGTATCAACACGTTGCCCATGACGCCAGCCAACGTCCAAGCCATGTTTGAGACGATGATGCAACGTTTCATGGAAGAACGGGTTAGACCACCTATGCGCCCACATGTCCAAGACCGGTCTACCTGTCAAAGTGTCAATGTTTGCAAAGATGTGGATATGGAATCGGTAAAATCTATGGATAAGCCTACTCGAAGTGATAAGCAAGTCGGCAAAGGGAAGCGCAAGCCGCAACCGGCCAGACCGCGTAGACCAAATAAGACAAGTGGCTGTGATATGGAGTCGGTCGGCGGTCTTGACGACCACTGTGGGTCAGACGGTACAGGCGCTGGCAAAGCGCGCAAGGCTAACCTAGCCTCCAGGACTGCTTACGACTTTGGATCTGCCGCGATTCCGCGCATCCTTATGGCCGCGACGACCGACCTCAAGGACTTCACCGTCAAGAATGCTGATGAAAACCAGGCCCGGTCTTGGTTTGGTCGGGTCAAGTCTGCGCTCTTCCGGGACCAGACACCGAAAAGTGAAATTTTTTTGATCTTTCGGGACCTGTTAAAAGGACCGGCTGCCAACTGGATCCAACAGTTGAGTCGGGATGTCCGGTCTGATTGGGACCTGTTATGTGCAGAGTTTGAAGGGCAATACTGCAACTCGGGATTTTCGTGTGCCCGCAAGTATCACCATATGCAGAAGCGGGGCGACGAGACACCGATCGAGTATTTGCATCGGTTGAACGTGGATGCACTTCGCGCCAGCATAACAATTAAGGATAACAACCCGCCGAATGGTGCGGCCTTGGTACATGTGGGTCACTACATTAGTACCCTTGACAATCAAGAACTGGTGGACCAGCTTACTCTGCTGCGTCTTAAGGATGCGGGTGAAGTTGAACATACTCTGCGGACGCTACAGCAGTCGCGTAGCATGAGAGCGAAGAGCGCTGGTGGACCAGGTCGCTATCGATCCAATACCCAGACCCAGACCGATCCGGTCAAGAGACCCTGGACCAGACCGACCCGGGAAGTCAAGGAGATCGTGACTGAAAACATCACGGGATCGGAAGGAAAAAGTGGCAGTCCATCCAGCCAGGAGTCATCGGATGAAGACCAGTATCGTTACGTCTATGTTGCGGGACCTGCCCCAAGGACCAGGTCGAAGCCTGACCAGGCAGACCGGAATCGGCGGAACGCATGGTTCAGACCATAACAAGGTCGATCAAGATGTACGTTGCTGATCCAGAAGAGCGGGATTGGGACGAGTATGCAGAAAGACTGGTATTCGCACTCAACTCTTCAACCGATCGGGTCCGAGGAGAAACGCCTTTCTATCTGGCGTATGGATGGGACCCCCGGTCCACTCTTGAAGCCGCGATACCTATTTGCTGCACTCGGACCCGCGATCGTGATGCTCGACGTTGGCGCATGCAGGTCCAGAAACATTACCAGCATGCAAGAGAAATTGTCAACGAAAAGTTACGTCAAGCTACACAAGACCGGGCAGACCGGAACAACGACCAGGTCCGACCCTACGGTATAGAACCAGGGGCGAGGGTATGGCTATACCTCGACCTAGTCAAGGAGGGCTATGCGAAGAAGTTGGCTCACATGTGGCACGGTCCTTTCCGTGTTGCAGAGCTGACCGGTGAGCACGCTGCCCGTCTGATCACGACCGGCACGGATTATAAGGTCTTTCCAATCGTGCATGTGTCCAAGTTGAAGCTGGTCGGAGAACTCCCTGATCGGCCTAAAATGCCATGTCTGGTGGGCGAAGCAGAGAGATTTGATTTTGATGAAGCTCTGCTGCCGGATGACAGTTGGTAGAGGCCATTGGAAGGGTAATAATTCGAGGTGGAAGGTCCTAGATGTCCGATCAGTCAAGAAGACCCGGTTCGGCCGGACCCACCTAGAATATCAGGTCCGCTGGAATGACCATGACGAACCAACTTGAATCGAAGAGCTCGATCTGAATTGTGGAGCACTTCTACGAGAGTTCGAACGAGAACGAGTCAGTCGTAATCGCTTCGCAGTGATGCAGACTCATGAAGACCAAGACCAAGACACGCAGTAGCATCGGTCGGTCTAGACCGGTGTGAATATGTGGAAGGTCCGGAGTTGTTGTGAAATTGTGATGAACTGTGACGAATTGGAGTAGTGGAGTGACGAACGTGATTATTTTTTTTCGCGATGTGGGTGGAACGGTTTATGATAACGTGTTTGGTGAAACTCTGAAAAAGTGGTGAAATTAGTTCAAGTGATTTGATGATCAGATATGTGAAGAAGAAATGATGACATGTATTACGAGCTATCTGGTCGACTACCTGGGACTTCATTCGCTATCACCCCACAGGCTGCCGATGGTCAGCGCCGGATGGCCTGCAACTTGGTCTTGAAATTTGTTGCGCCAGGGTTCCTTCTGGTCAAGCTTGACCAAATCATCGTTGAGGTCCGCGACCGGCTAAGTGCAATCAAGACCGGGGTAATATATGCCGTCATCGGCTAACAACCTGGTCTTCTCAACGCGACGCCTTGGCAGTGGCCAGACCAGATCGGGTCCTTTGAGAGTCGGCAGTGGCCAGACCAGAAGGAGGAAGAGTCACGTCAACCTCCAATTCCCACGACAAAGCATGACGATATCGAACAGAAGTCCCGGGCAGAAAAGTTGGTTTGGGCGCGTCGACAGCCAGTTTCGACGACCCTTTATCGATGTCACCCTCCGAGTGCGCCACTTGGTCTTCTTCTAACGTCGGCTCTTCAACTGAAACAGCGGATAGACGATGCTGGGTGGATCGGGATTGAGATAAAGCGGGAAGGAGATCATCTGAACCCACCGATCCACCCTCCGAAGCCGCCCCAGGCGAGACCAATACCGACTTGGACCGAACGGTGTGGCGGGTCGAGGGCGCGCGATTTTTGGAAGCCTTCCTCTTCACAACTGGATCCCCCGCCGCTTTTGGAAGTTGCGCCCGCGTCTTAGCTTGAGTTTGCACCGCTTTGAGCTTCTTTTGGCGCTCCAGGTCGCACGCTAGAGCCCGCGCCCTCTCGCCACTCTACGCGTCTTCTCGCTACCGATTTTGTTTGTAAATTCCGTGGGGCGGATTTTCAGCCAATGAGCGGCACGATAATCCACCCGATCCCGGTTGGGCGGCGAAACGGGTCGAGAGCGCGCGATTTTTGGAGTCCTTCCTCTCCGTAACTGCATCCTTCACCGCACTTGGGAGTTGCGCCCGTATCTTGGCTAGTGATTACACCATTTCCGGTTTCTTCTCGTGCTCTAGGTCGCGCGCAAGGGCCCGCGCCCTCACGCCTCCTGATGCGCCCTTGCTCTTCTCATTGCGTGCGTGAATTTTGGGGGGCGGAATTTCAGCCAATGAATGGCGAGAATTTCCGACCGAATTTTGCTGGGAAATCGTAACACCTGAATGCGCCCGCGGGGGCGTGAGGGCGCATGGGATTTGGCGATGTTAAACGCATCACTTGCATCCGATTTTTGGCTCATGAGGAGCGCCTGCGTCTTGGCTTTCTTGTGGGGCGGCGCTTGCATCTCCTCGTGTTCGGAGTCGCGCGCTACTCCACGCGCCTTTGAGCCAATCGACGCGCCCGCGCGCCTCTTGGAATGGCGCCGATCTCGGTATTGATGCGGACCGGACCAGGATCTGCTTGGTCAGGGCGGACCGGTGCAAGCTACCGATCTGCCCCGACGATCAGGGCAAGGTGACGTCCGAGGTCCGCGGCGTAAGTGGGCGATCTCTAATTGCTATATCTTTTAGCCGGGCGTGGCGGTGCAGTCCAGACGTGCCAGGCAGGAACGAAGGCGCCGATTTCGCTGACCCATATGCTGGCGTGCTGTCACCTGGCAGACTGGTCTTCTGCTCCGACCCCGATGACGATGCCGCTTGGACGGAACTTTTACGCCGACACGTCTGCGACTTGGACGGGATGGAGATCATGAACTCTGAGTCGCCGGACTCTTCACTGCAGTCCTCCCCCGGAAGAGATCCCTGTGTACTCGGTACGGACGGCACGAGGGCGCGAGGGCGCTTGAGTTTTGGCAGGGTTGCAGGCATCACTCACGTCCAATCTTGGGCTCACGAGAAGAGCCTGCGTCTTGGATCGCTTATGGGGCACCGCACGCTTCCCCCCAGTTCGGGTTCGCGCGCAATGCCCCACGCCCTCGAGCCACCCGGCGCGCTTGCGCGCTTCTTGGAATTTTGGCCAATGGATGGCGCCGGTCTTGATCCTGGTGCAAGTCGACCAGGGCGGCCAACGCAGATCGGTCTACGATGGAGGCAGCAGCCGAACGCGGATACAGCAGTTCCTTCAAGCGCTGGTGGCACTGGTCTAGCGCCACCCGACGACGACCCGATTCCTGCGCCCAAGCGTCCGACCGGTCCTGAAAAGACTGGACCTTCCCGGTCTGGTCTTGGACAGAAACTTGGAGATCAATAAGGTGTCGCCCAAGATCGTCGCCTTACATGCGCAGCGAATTCTTGTCCAATTGATCGTCCAACTGATGCTGTGTAGAAGCGTGCCCAAAATTTGGCATACTTCTGGTCAAGTTTCGTCAAGGCATTTGGTCTAATTTCGGATTGGTTTAAACAAGGGGGGCTTTTCAGCCTATCATACTCAAGAAGTGTCAAGAACGCAAGTTTTGGTGAGTCTCCCGACTTTGGGTATTTTACATATTTTTGTGTGGGTACATTTAGGGACTATAGGGTAGTAGTTTTTTGGTTGTGGTTTTTCCAAGTAAGAAGTCTTTTGGTTGCAGGATTTTTCTAAGTAGAAGTCCTTTGGTATTGGTTCACATCACAGCTAGGGGTCGCCGTTCTTCCCTTTTCGTACACTAGTCGCCTCCTCCCGCCGCGGAGTGTTTGGGGGCAGAGGGTCGAATTATCCCCTCTCGCTCATTATACCCGGTCTGGAAGCGCCGCACGCGCACTTTGACCTACCGGAAGTCCCTCGACGGGAGTACGATTTGGCGATCTCAACACCTCAACTCAAGTACGTTTGGAACGTGCTATTAACTGGATTGGTCTTGGCGTGGAGATATCGTTTGTGGAGTTTCACGAGCATATTGGGTCTTTACGCGGACATATTGGCTTGTATTAATATTGGTTGGAAACTAGACCGGTTTTTGTCTTATTTCGTATTGGTCAGGAGCTAGACCGGAACGGTCGGTCTACCCTCTATTATTTCGTATTGGTCA
>CM047580.1:30267580-30283691 GCA_026184515.1 Peronosclerospora sorghi
ACTTTGGATCTGCTGCGATTCCGCGCATCCGTATGGCCGCGACGACCGACCTCAAGGACTTCACCGGCAAGGATGCTGATGAAGACCAGGCCCGGTCTTGGTTCAGTCGGTTCAAGTCTGCGTTTCTGCGAGACCACACCCCAAAAGGCGAACGTTGTTTAATCTTCCGGGATTTGTTAAAAGGACCGGCTGCGAACTGGATTCAACAGTTGGGTCGGGGCGTCCGGTCTGACTGGGACCTGTTATGTGCGGAGTTTGAATGTCAATATTGTAACTCCGGATTTTCAAGCGCCCATAAGTACCACCATATGCAGAAGCGGGACGACGAAACACCGATCGAGTATTTGCATCGGTTGAACGTGACTGCACTTCGCGCCGGCATAACAATCAAAGAGAATAACCCGCCGAACGGTGCCGCCTTAGAACATGTGGGTCACTATATTAGTACCCTTGACGATCAAGAACTGGCGGACCAGCTTACTCTACTGCGTCTTAAGGATGCGGGAGAAGTCGAACAGACCCTGCGGACGTTACAACAGTCGCGTAGTATGAGAGCGAAGACCGCTGGTGGATCAGGTCGCTATTGTTCCAAGGCCCAGACCGATCCGGTCAAGAGACCTTGGACTAGACTGACCCGAGCGGTCAAGGCAATTGTAGCTGATGACAGCACGGGTTCAGAAGGGGAAAGTGGAAGTCCATCCAGCCAGGTGTCATCGGATGAAGACCAGTATCGTTACGTCTATGTTGCGGGACCTGCCCCGAAGACCAAGTCGAAGTCCGACCAGGTGGACCGGAAGGGAAGGAACGGAAGCAAGTCTGATCCAGACCGACCTCGTCAGAATTGCTCCCACTGTGGGTCGAGCAAACATGATGGTCCAAACTGCTGGAGGTAGATGGTGTGCAAGAAGTGCGAGAGACGCGGTCACCCGACGGACCACTGCCTCTTCGTATGAAGTCATGTGGAGAGATCCACGAGACCGGTAACTGCAAGATTGAAGAATTTTTTAACATGATGCGCAAGTGGTACGTGCCGGACAAGCACGCGGGGATTCTGCCGCCGGACGCAGAAAAGATGTTAAACTAGAACGCTCGCCAGGTTGGAATCTGGATCGAGCCGAGCGTTCTACGGTTCACATCTATGCATATGTCGGCAAGGAGGATAAGACCGACAATACACGTTCTATTCCAAATTGCGCCTACCGAGACCATCCGGTCTACAGTCTGAAGACCGATGAGTACTCCCGGACTAAGGTGGTTATGCAGTTAGACTTGCTGCCTGGAGAATCCCGCGGATACTGGAAGTATCACGCGCCTGATAAATGGTTCAAGCAGGCGAAAGCCTGTGGCAATATTAATAACCAGAAAGCGACGATGTTGTTCGACGCTGGAGCTGAAGTATCGATAATCGACTCCGCCTCTGCTCGTAAGGTCGGATGTCGTATAGACGATACCCAGAGACAAGAATGCGTCGGGATCGGCGAAAACTCTTATATGACCGAAGGAAGAACGCGTGTGAAAATTACTTTGTCGGGATCGCTGGTCTATTTTTTCAGCGCTTGGGTTGGCAAGTTGGCTGGTCAAGATTCTTTACTAGGAATGGATTTCATGGTCCCAGCTGGTATTCGCCTAGACCTGTCCCATGGAGTGCTTACGCTCCTGGATGAGGTCCAGGTCCAGTTGGCTGGTCGAAGACCTCTGTATGGTTCGTATACCGATCGCGTCCGGTGGGACCAAGACCTCACTATCCCAGTTGGTCGGTCTGCCGATACCCTGGTTGAGAAAGGTTTTCGTTCGAGGAAGTTATGGTTGACCAGGGGCGATCGGTGGGTCTCGACCTTCGTAAAGAGTGCTGGTCGACGTGATTTTGTCCGTGTTACCAATATCGGTGACAAGCCTCTGACACTGGACAATAACACTATTGTTGGTATGTGGTTAGCAGAAGGAAAGGTACCAAGGAAGATGGGGTTCGTCTCGATTGGGTCGAGGCGGTATGTCGAGTGGCAAAACCTGGCGTACCAATCGACCACCAATCTTATCAGCGATGATGGGTCGGTGGAAGAGGATACCTCACCTTTAGTGGAAAGACCACGTTATGTCACCCCAAAAAAGATGTTGGTTCGAAGAAAGGCGCCGCAGTCACCAGGAACGGTGGACCATCAAGTAGACGAGCCAAGGTTAGTCTACGTGGTGTCAGCACAAGACCAGGCGACAGCGGAGCAAGAAACGGAAGAAGGGGAACATGAAGTTGCCAGGTCGGACCATGAAGGTATTCCTAATCAGACCGACATCAGTGAAGGACAGCCCGTCGATCAAGACGAGGGGCGTTCAGCCGGTCCAGATGGTCTAGGTGATATCGCCCCAGAAGATGAACAAGTCTGTATACATGAAGGCGGGGAACAGTACATTCAAGAGCTGGAAATCCAAATGGCAGTACTCCCTGAAGTGTCTGCCGACTCTCCCGAAGTTACAATGGATGATTTACAAGTGGGTGATCAAGACCTTAACAGTCCAGACCAGATCTAGCAGTTGAAGAATATCATATGGAAGAAAAGACATCTGCTGATCGGAAAGGGCAACGCCTTACCACCTGCAGCCCGTGGTGCGATTTGCGATATTGACGTTGTAGATGCCAAGCCGATTGCTCAGCGATGTCGACGCGTGGCGCCACAGTACCGTGAAAAGCTTTCTGATCTCATTAAAGGACTGTTGGGCACCAAGACTATTAGACCGTCGACCTCGCCATGGGCCTCGCCGATCGTAATTGTTATCAAGAAGAACAGCGCCGACATTAGGTTGTGCATCGACTATCGGCTGGTAAATCGGTTGACTAAACTCATGGTTTACCCGATGCCGCTGATTAATGATCTGTTGGAAGACCTCGACAAGACCTTGTGGTAATTGTTCGCTGGACATGGCAAGTGGATTTTGGGTGTTATCGATGACTGATCAAGCCCGTGAGATTTCCGCATTTGTGACACCGTTTGGTCTTTTCGAGTGGAACCGTATGCCGTTCGGTCTGAAGAACGCACCCCAATCTATCAAAGGTTGATAGACAACGCACTGTACGGACACTTCAAAATCAAGACCGATCGGTACCCTGCGGAAAGTTATGATGTGTTTACAGAGGGTGAACCCGATCGGGAAAGAAGACCGTCCGTTCTAGGGAGGCGGTCGTACATCGACGACATTCTGATACCTGCCTCGTCATGTAACGATCTGTTCGGGAAGGTTGAACGATTGTTGGAGACATGCGACCGCTGGAACCTATCTATCAGCGCCATAAAAAGTTTTTGGGGTATGTCCAAGGTCGCATATTTAGGCCATATGGTCTCGAACAATGTTCTAGAGGCTAATCCCAAGGACCTGGATTCGCTGAGTAACCTCCCGTTCCACAGATCGCTGAAGGCAATGCAGTCCTTCCTGGGAAGCTTGAATTATTATAGCCGATTCATTGAAGACTTTGCTATCTACGCGGCTGTGCTATACGAGCTCCGGAAAGTTGACTATCATATGTTGCGCGGAGAAGACCGGGCAACTTTACAGGAGGGCGCCGACTCTGGTCTTGCTGCAGTTTGTCCGCAAGTGGAGACATAAGATCATATGAAGCGTGCACAGTTTGACTTTGGTATGTTGAAGGTTAAGATGGCGACGGCACCGATTCTTAAGCATTTCGCTCCCGAAAAAGTGCCGACCATTATTGTGTATGCCAGTAAGTGGGCTATCTCCGCCACTTTGGTGCAAGATCACGATGGTGTGTATCATCCAGTCACGTTTACGAGCCGGACGATAAACCGAATGAAGTGAACTATGGAATTGTCGAGAAAGAAGTTCTGACGTTGCTACGAATTCTGGATGTGTGTTACAACCTGCTGGTCGGCCGACCTATAAAGGTCCTGTCAAGACGGTCTACTTTGTCCTGGCTATTATCAGCCAATGGGATGGACGACGTCTAGGCAGATGGTCGGAGGTCTTGTCGCAGTGGACCCTCGAGGTCGTTAAGTGCACCAGGGGCGAGGAAGAGATATTGGGCACATTAGCTGCCAGTATCACCCCTCGGTCTGAAGTGGACGAGGTATTGATAGCGATTGCCCCGAGGAAGCAACCTCGGCGGTCAGTTTCGAGACCGCCACCGACCGTCGACCATGATGAAGAGCTCTTGGTCTTAAGTTTTGACGGATCAGAAAGCGTGAAGAAGAAGGTCGGCGCCTATAGTGCTATAGTGTGGAAGTTGCCACAATGGTCTATAGTTGCAGCCGCTGCCGATTTCACGCCGGATATTACGGTTAACGAGGCGGAGTACCGAGGTCTACTTCTATGTCTGGACCTGCTGTCGTCGCAAGAGAAGGGGCGAGTCATCATATGTGGTGACTCGAACCTAGTGATGAGGCAGGTCACCGGAGAGATCGACTGCAAGGCCCCACGACTAAGGACGCTAAATGATCGGGTAATGAAGGCATTGAAAGACCATCCCAACCACGAGCTGCTGCACGTGAAACGGGACTGGAACAGAAGTGCCGAATACCTCGTGACCAAGGCCATGCAAGACCAGACCGGGGCTACGATCACCGAGGAGGCCGTTCTTGATGAATTGATGAATATAACAGGCTCCCCGAGGTGATCGGACCCAAGAACGCTCCGGACCAGGTGCATGTGATGGTCGCGACTAGACCGAAAGCTCGGAAGTCCCACCAACCGTTCCCGAAGGAATGGTTGAGTGAATCTGTTGTGCAACGACGAAGGGCAGAACGGATCCTCAAGGCGCAGGACGAAGAAGAATGGATTGTGAATTTGAAGACCTACCTGAGCGGTGAATTGTCTAAGTTGACGAATGGTCAAGCGAAAGAATGTGCCAAGATCGCAGACAGTTACGAAGTGGATGAGGATGGTTTACTATATTACTGCCGCGATGCCGACCAAGACAGTGCAGACCGGGACTGATTGGTGAAATTGGTGATACCTGAGTTGCTGCAGCCGGATGTCCTCCATCACTACCATGTGAGTCTAGAAGGGGGACATCAGGGCATAGGCAGAACGTATCACAAGATCAGGTCCCAATTTCACTGGAGAGGTCTTTTCCGAAGTGTACAGAAATATGTGGGTTGTTGTACGGATTGCGAGACCGGAAAGGGTAGACCGGTAATCAAGGGGCGCTCGCCCGGAAATATCGAAGCTACCTACCCTTTCCAGGTCATAGCGATGGACCACATACCGTCACTGCCTAGATCGACGCGCGGCAACACTGAGATGCTGATCTGGGTAGACCTGTTCACTGGTCTAGTTATTGCGAAGGCAAGTGCATCTCTGTCTGCGGAGCAGATCGCCCAGAGCTACGAAGAATGTGTGTTCCGAAGATTCGGAGCCAGCGAGGTCATCAGGAACGATCGGGAACCCGGTTTTATAGCCGAGGTGTTCCGGTCGTTCAATAACATGCTGGTAAAGGAACAGAGTGCGACGATGGCATATAGTCCGCAAGAAATGGATCGGCGGAACGCATGGTGCAGACCATAACGAAGGCGATCAAGATGTACGTTGCTGACCCAGACCAGCGATATTGGGACGAGTATGCAGAAAGGCTGGTGTTTGCACTCAACTCGTCGACCGATCGGGTCCGAGGAGAAACGCCTTTTTATCTGACATATGGATGGGGCCCTCGGTCGACACTGGAAGCCGCGATACCTATCGGTTGCACCCGGACCCGTGATCGCGATGCTCGACGCTGGCGCATTCAGGTCCAGAAACACTACCAGCATGCAAAAGAAGTCGTCAACGAAAAGCTGCGTCAGGCCACACAAGACCGGGCAGACCGGAACAACGACCAGGTCCGACCCTACGGTATAGAACCAGGGGCGAGGGTATGGCTATACCTCGACCTAGTCAAGGAGGGCTATGCGAAGAAGTTGGCTCACATGTGGCACGGTCCTTTCCGTGTTGCAGAGCTGACCGGTGAGCACGCTGCCCGTCTGATCACGACCGGCACGGATTATAAGGTCTTTCCAATCGTGCATGTGTCCAAGTTGAAGCTGGTCCGAGAATTTCCTGATCGACCCAAAACTCCCTGTCTGGTAGACGAAGAAAAAAGATTTGATTTCGATGAAGCGTTACTGCCGGAGGACAGTTGGGAACGACCATTAGAGGAAGACGAGTTTGAAGTGGAGAATGTCTTAGATGTTCGGTCGACCAAGAAGACCAGGTTCGGTCGGACTCACCGAGAGTACCTGGTCCGATGGAAGGACCATGATGAATCAACTTGGGTCGACGAGCTCGATTTGAATTGTGGGGCTCTTCTACGAGAGTTCGAACGAGAACGAACAGTCGTAATCGCTTCGCAGTGATGCAGACTCATGAAGACCAAGACCAAGACACGCAGTAGCATCGGTCGGTCTAGACCGGTGTGAAGATGTGGAAGGTCCGGAGTTGATGTGAAATTGTGATGAACTGTGACGAATTGGAGTAGCGGAATGACGAATGTGATGACTATTTTTCGTGATGGAGGTGGAACTGTTTACGATAACGTGTTCGGTTCAACTATGGAGAGAGTGGTAAAATTAGTTTTTGATCGGACATACGAAAAAGAAATGATAACATGTATTACGAGTTATCTGGTCGACTACCTGCGACTTCACTTGCTATCGCCCCACAGACGGCCGATGACCATCGACGGATGTTTTTTCACTTGATCCTGAAACTGGTTACGCCAGGGGTCCTTCCGGTCAAGCTGGACCAAAGAATCCTTGAGGTCCGCGACCGGCTCAGCGGCATCAAGACCGGGGTACCATATGCCGTCGTCGGCCAGCAGTCTGGTCTTCTCAACGCGGCGCCTCGGCATGTGGAGGAACACCGGGTACAAGAATACGTCGACGTCACACTCGCGAGCTCGCATCCCGTCTTAAATGTACTGGCAAAGGGACTGCCAAGCCTCTCCCGCCCGAATTCGACGTCGCTTACGCTTGCTCTGGAACGTCGCCAGGCCCGGATCTTGTCGCACCCGGTCGGGGGGAAGCCTCAAGTATTGGGACGCTTCCCAAATTGCTTGGCCGTGGATCTTGTTGAAATTCTTCACCCGGCCTAGCAAAGTGCCGATCCACGGAGTCAAGTGGAACACAAGTCCTATCTTTGGGTGTTCGAAAAATGTCCATGGTTCATCGCCGTATAGGCGAGAGATCTGCGCCGACGTAATCAAGTCCGCCCTCCATGCAGACGCGGCAGGGGTTTCTTGGCCGGTGGAAAAAGCCAGGGGTCTGGGCGAGAGAAAGACCGGGCCAGAAGCTGCTTGGTCAGGGTAGACCGGCGCAAACAGCTGATTTTCCCCGACGACCACGGCAAAGTGATTTCAAACGTCCGCGGCGGAAGGGAGCTGGTGCCAACCGCCATGTTCTTCAGTAGAGCGTACTTGTGAAGCTCGGATGTCCCGGGGAGAACCGAAGGCGCCGGCTTCGCTGATGTTGATACTGGTGTGGCGTCACTTGGAAAACCGGTCTTCTGTTCTGACCCCAATGTCGACGCCACTTGGATGAAACTTTCTCGTAAATTCGTTCGTGACTTGGACTGGATGGCGACCATAAACTCGGAATCGCAGGACCCTTTGCTGGAGTCCTCCTCGGACGAGACCCCTGTGTACTTGATGCGATTTGCATTACGGCGCGAGGGCGCTCGACTTTCCGAGGGGCTGTAGATTTCGCCCGTGCCCGAGTCCGAGTCCATAAGAAGCGCCTGTGTCTTGGCTCGCTTATGAGGCACTGCACGCTTCCCCTCGAGTCTGGGTTAGCGCGCAGTGCCCCGCGCCCTCGAGCCACCCGGCGCGTCCGCGCGCTTCTTCGATTTTTGTGCAATTTCGGGCTGCTGAATATCAGTCAATGAACGATGTCGGTCTTGGTCCTGCTGCAAGCGGTCTTGGTCTTGCTCCGAGGCGACTAAGGTTGCCGACGCAGACCAATCTATGCTGGAGGAAGCAGCCGCACACGGATGCAGCAAGTTCATCAAGCGCTGGCGGCACTGGTCTAGTGCCACCTGACGACGACCCGACTCTAGCGTCCAAGCGTCTGACTTGGCTCGATAAGACCGGACCTTCCCGGTCTGGTCTTAAATTGAAATCTGAAGCTCGGCAATGCGTCGCGCGAAGTCGTCGCCTTGCATGCGCAGTGAGGTCGCTTCAAACTGTCCGTCCAGCTGCTGCCGGCGAACAAGTGCAAGTTAATCCCGGAGATGGGACTGATAAGCCTCCAGACGGGACAGCTCATGACGTGCGCTTACCAGCTCCTCTAGAATTGGTCGGAGCCGGTCAACATCATCGCCGGACTGCCTATCGGCATCAACCAAGGCACCTATTGCCTGGACTACGCTGGGAGGAATGAGAGCTGAAGACAAACGAGGGTCAAGACAAGTACAAGACGAAGACCAAAGATGCGCACCTCGTGTTGCCTGATGGTCCACCTGGGTCCTGAGACGCATGTTTTCTGCAAGCATATCCTGCATCTGCGTGTCGGATGCAGTCTGACGCCCTTCCGATGTTTGAAGTGCACGAGAGTTACGTGGGCTGTCAGACCGAGCCGACCGGACAGGCAAAGCAAGGTGGGGCGACTCGGCGCATAGAGTTTCTGCAAGAACAACAAGAACAAGCGTCAAAGGGAAGCATAAGAAGATCAAGTGCAGTAAAGGCAGTACCTGACGCAGGTGTCGAAGATGTTTGGTCCATGGGGAAGAAGTGTGAGTGACCAAGGTCCAGTTGGTCGAGTGATGGGTGAGTCATACCGTTATCGTTGTGCGACACGGTCGGACTCAGGGGCGGCTGTGGTGAAGTGTACCACAAATTTGGTCACTTTTGGTCGAGGCAGTTGGTCGAATTTCGGATTGGTCTAAACAAGGGGGGCTTTTTAGCCTATCATATTCAAGGAGTGTCAAGAACGCAAGTTTTGGTGAGTCACCTGACATTGGGTATTTTACATAATTTTGTGTGGGTACATTAGGGACCATAGGGAGGTAGTATTATTGGTTAGTTGCGATTTTTCCAAGTAGAAGTCTTTTGGTTGCGATTTTTCCAAGTAAAAGTCTTTTGGTCTACACCGCAGCAAGGGGTCGCCGTTATTCTTTTCACGTACACTAGTCGCCTCCGCCCGCCGCGGAGTGTTTGGGGGCAGAGGGTTGAATTATCCCCTCTCGCCTATTATACCCGGTCTGGACGCGCCGCACGCGAACTTTGGCCACCGGAAGTCCCTCGACGGGAGTACGATTCGGCGATCTCGACACTTTAAGTCAAGTACGTTTGGAACGTGCTATTCACTGGATTGTTCTTTACGTGGAGATATCGTTTGTGGAGTTTCACGGGCATATTGGGTCTTCACGTGGACATATTGGATCATCGTAACATTGGTTGGAGTTTAGACCGGTTTTGGTCTTCTCTCATATTGGTCAGGGGCTAGACCGGTTGATTGGTCTACCCTCTATTATTTCGTATTGGTCAGGTCTAGATCGTTTGAACGATCGACCTATTGGAATTTATCTTTTGGAAGTGTTTCTGGTCTGTGCGTATCTGGGGTGAAGAGTTCCGCCCTAGGTACACCTAGCCAGCACGGTCTCATATTCAAGACAGAATCAGATCGATCTGCGATCCCGATCCACCGAGTGTGTAACTATCCCATTCCATCGGGTACACAAGGTGAGATGAACTTAAGTGAATCCGACCAGGTGTATTTGGATGATGACCGGTCGTCTGCCAGCAGCGGACGATCGGACCATATTTCGAATGGAGGTCCGCGGGGTACCCCCCCCCGTAAGTTGGAAGGCTGGGCACGATGGTGGTGGTCAGGTTGTCGATACAAATGTATTCGATTTCGAACTTGACTCCACCACAATAAGCATTGAGATTCCTCAAGAATTTTTCATGCTTGCCTAACGCTCGATGTCCACAGCCCTATGATGTAGCGATCGAAGATAACATCGACGAGCTAAAGACATTTTACAATAGTGTCGGCGCGGAAAAATTCGACACGACGTCGGAAGAGAGCGAAGAAGGCTTTATCTCAAGACGTGCATATGGAAGGATAGTTTTCTTAACACAGTAAATGTATTCATTCAGCTTATGCTTGGCAACATAACCCGCTGTCAAACGGTTCAGGCTCATTACATCATTGTAGTATCATTGTGAACATATATAGAGCACTAAAAAGCGATCACGGCGACCTCTGTAGGTAGGAATGTGTGCTACAGGGTAAATTACTCACTGCGAAGAAGCTGCGTGGCCATCCATTCCGATGGCTACATTCATGTCCAACACACCACTTTACACGTACCGCCGGGTGCCGCGTGACTGTGGTGAACCGGACTCAAGAATTTTGGTCGCTTGGTGTCAGCAGCACACCGATCGGTTTATCGGCGATCAGATTGGTGAAAATCAAGGAGGCTTTTGGGCCAATCGTGTGCGAGAGGTGTCAAGAACACGGATCTTGGTAAGTCACATGATATTGCGTGTACTTACATATTCATGTTTGTACATATTGGGGACCATAGGGAGATAGGATTGGTAAGTTTAAGTTTTACCAAGTTTTAGTTTTACCAAGTTTAGGTTTTAGCGAGTTGTTCTTTGGTCTTAACTCAACAAGAAGTCGTTCGTTAAGGACGCTAGTCGCCTCCGCACGCCGCGGAGTGTTTGGTAGCAGAGGGTCGAGTAATCCCCTCTAGCTCGTTATACCCGGCCGGGACGCGTTACAGACGCACTTGGCCCGCCGGAAGTCCCTCTACGGGAGTAAGCATTGTTCGGCTTCGCAAGACTATGTTACACACGTTTGGAACGTGCAATCAAGTTATTGAATTATTTCGTTGAGATATCGTTCGTGGAGTTTATCACGTTCTCATTGGATATCTATATTGGAATATTGGACTTTTATTCTCGTATTGGTTGGGCTCTACGATCGGTTAAGCGATCTGCCCTTTGAAGTATATTAACTTGGAGTATAACTGGTCTTCCCGTACCCAGGGTGAAGAGTTCCGCCCAGGGTACACTACCCAGCACGGTATCACGTTTTTAGACCTCATGTAACAGGACTGATCCTGTTACGGGCTTACACTGTGTTGTGCGAGGAAGCGCGCAATACAATAAGGGCAGGATTAGTTGGTAACAACTAATCCTATATTAAAAGTAAATATAACTATTTACTTGTCTTTTAGAACGCAAAATTAAGAGTGTTTATTAAATGGGTGGTTAGCGGCTAACAGTATAGTAATCACCTAACTAATATTATAATATCAAGTATTAAACTAACTGTACTATTAGTTAACCTGCATGATTCGGTATTTATACCGAATCGACTTTTCTTTCGTAGATTATAATAAATTATAATCTATTATTTGAATTTCAGACAACGCGTCTGAAATTAAACTGTGATATTCTAACTTGAATATCAATTATGTAATGGCACCCCATTACATCACCCCCCACTTAAGGTGGTTGGCCAATAATAATTCCTTTTTTGGCCAATCATAGGTGGAACTTGTTGGTCGTTCTCATTTACCAACTGATTGACCATCGACTCGATGGTCAAAGCGCGCGGCGGCGCTCTAAAGAGCGCTGCTGAAAACATCGAAGGAGCTTCTTCCTCCGCCTCAGCACTAGGTGCTGAGGTGTTGACTGACAACATTGACGCTGCATTAGCAGCGTCAACTACGCAAAGGTCGGAAGACGTACCGTCTTCGACCACAGATGCTGCTAAGGCGGCATCTGGCAAGAAACAGGGAGATGTTGCCAATGCAACATCTCGCACGATGACAACCCCCGAATTGTGTGTTAGCCAGGAAGGTTTCTTCCATGTTCGGAGATAGTTCTGACTCCGAAAAAAGTGATTGGGGCACAGCTGTCCCCGCGAAAGGATCTAGCGAGTCGAAACTCGCTAGGTGCTCATCGCCTAACAGCGATGATAACTCTTGTGTCGCTGTCATATCTGACTGCGACAATGATCATCACAGATGGTTGCGGGAACGCAGAACCGCCCCACCTGGACCAAGTACGTCTCCACCACGGGGTGGTTTACCCCCGGCGCGTGGTGTTGAAGCAGGCGGTGTTCCGCCTGCTAAAAGAGCTCGAACAGAAGCGGCGCCAGCCGCTTCTGAAGCGTATCATCGTACGGAACCACATGTTCCGTACAAAGTGGGGGTTTGGACCCCTGGATGGGCTATTGCCCCCAACAGTGGCGGTCACCGTAAGCGGGAATGCCAATATGCGTTGTTCGATATCAACGTGCTGGATGACTGTGAAGACATCCAGTCACGTCGATTCGATCGAGGTACAGACGATAGACGTCTGTAATTTATTGACCTCTTTTTCCAGGTTCGATATTATTCGAGCCGGAAAGGGTCAGGGAGGAACAGGGACGATAAAGACGCCCTGACTCAGAGTTGGATTTCTTTTGTTGACAACTACAACAAAAGCCCAGATGATTACGTGAATAAAGTTCACGTAATGCGCGAGCGCTTTTTAAAGCACTCGCGAACAGGAAAAATGGAATACATCCATTTTGCTTGCATCAAAGAAGGGTTGAACTGTGGTGTCCCTTCTCACCTCGTTTGCCCGCGGTGTCCGCAGGGCGCTCCTCGTCTGTCAGAGGAGGAGTTTCTGGGGTACGGTGGTTTTTCCTCTCCCGCCGAAATTCAGGGCTTAATCGATGCCCTAAATGCATCAACACCTAGTGTTGATGCTACTTCGCATTATGAGTTTGAGACTCCTTCTCAAACTCAGTTAAAAGGTCTGGGGCGTCGGCCCTCAGAACCTCAATCGGCTCCCAAGAGTCGAACTCTTGGGGGTAACCCAGCCAGCGTACTAAGTACTCGGTACGCTGCCCCTTCTTCGAAGGAACCTAGCGCTTCGAGATGAAGCGCTCGAGAATGTATCGCTTATTCCCCTGATTATCGATCAGGGGCGGCGGAGGTTGAGAATTACCTCGCCGTTGTTGTTGCGGAGCATGGTTATTTGCTCCGCAAACTCGAGGAGGGTTGTTCCTCCTTGAGCAGCGATATGTCTCACTCTTTGAAGACATATCGGTCTCTTCGCGAGAATGTCCGCGACATCCTCGGGGCGCACACTGCCCTTCAGCAGAAGAATGATCTTCTGTACATCGAGCTTTCCCGCTGTAAGGAAGAGCTCGATCGGCACAAGGCTGATCTTGAGCAGTCGAAGGCGGAGGTAATGACTCTCCGCTCTACTCATCAACGACTGGAAGCCGATTACAAGTCTCTCTTGGGAGAATTGGAGAAGCACGGTATCTTCCGTGGTTCTGTGTCTCGTCGTAAGACGAAGACGAATGATACGGCTTGAGCCGCCCAACATAGAATGTTGGGTGGAGCCGCATTGCTGTGGGAATGTCTAAAGTATAGACATTCCCCCGAATCTCTTGGACCTTGAAAGGTCCAATCTACTTAGGAAGCAACTTCCGTGTAGGGAAGTTGCTTATTGCATGTATAGGCAAATTAGTAGTACTTAATAGTACCAATTCGCCTTTCCGAAAGGAGTTTTTGTTCTTCCTTCCTTGCTTGTCTGCATTTTGCTTCAGATTATCCAAAGCAGAAGCAAGTGCATCTTTTATATAGCGTATTACAGCTTGGCGCTGTAATACGAATTTATCTACTGCTCTATCTGCAGTAGGTGCGTTGCCCTCATTGTCTGCAGCCATTGCTGCAGACACATATTCATCATATGCAGCTTCAGTTTCATTTGAAGCTGCTTCCGCTTCTACTGTACTTTCAGTAGAAGGGCCATCGTTTTGTTCACAAGTTGCAGTTGCAACTTGCGCATTGACTCGCTCAAAATTTGAGCGGGTCCCTCCCCCACTTAGATTTGGCGTACCGCCAAGTAAAGCTGGGGTTCATGGATGCCTTAAGGCATTCACGTAGAACGGTGTATGCTTAGTTGAAGCATGCACCGAATTGTTAATCGCAAATTCAGTGAGTGACAGGTAGTCACTCCACTGTCCAAAGGCATGTGCGTATTATCGCAACATGTCTCCGAGAACGCGGTTAACCCGTTCCGTCTACCCATCCGTTTCCAGATGGTCCGCAGTTGACATCTTCAACTGGGTTCCCAACAATGAGAACGTTTCTTGCCAGAAACGTCCTGTAAATCTCGGATCTCTATCCGAGACAATGTCTTCCGGCATTCCGTCAAACGGAATACCGTATCAACGAATATCCGCGCTGTTTGAGCGGCGGTTACGTTCGATGATACTGCAGTAAGATGTACCATCTTACTGAAACGGTCTACAAAGACCACTATTCCGGACTTCCGACTATTGTCGGGTGGAAGACCGAATACGAAGTCCATTGAAATGGACTTCCAACACTCTGTCGGAACCGGCAGAGATTGCAGCGGAGCCTGTGCAGACTGCGCAGGCTTAACGCGCTGGCAAATCTCGCAAGCGCGTACGTATTTTCGTACCCACTTGTACTGGTTTCGCCAGTAAAATTCACGTAGGAGAGAAGCGTATGTCTTCTCTCGACCTTGATGCCCCGAAATCGGTGCATCATGATACTCAAACATAATTTGATGTTTAGATCATCGTCGTTTGGAACGACGACGCGACTTTCATCTTTTTGGTCTGTGCTGTAAAGCAGCAGACCATCGTGCAGTCGATATCGATGCACGCAAGCGCGGAGAAACTCTGGGAGTTCGTCGCGTTTTTCACTTGATTGATTACGTAAGTAATCGATCAACAGACGTGTCTCCTCGTCTGTTTTGTACGCCTCGCGTACTTGTCGTATAATTGACGACGACAAAGCAGTGCAACGGATCGCGTTTGCACTGTCCCCTTCGGTTACGGACGGTTTCATCTCGTAATCTGGCCTTCGTGATAGCGCATCTGCTATCACGTTCAACTTTCCGGGTTTGTATTCAACCGTAAAGTTGTACTCAGCAAAGAATGACAGCCATCGAGCCATTCTTTGAGAAATGTGTGGTGAATTCACGGCCATGCGTAGCGACGCATGGTCCGTGTAAACCACAAACGGTCTATCTCCCAATAGATAGATCCGAAACTTAGCCAGTGCGTACTTCATGGCAAGGATTTCCTTGTCATGCACTGGATAGTTGCGCTCGGCTGGGCGCAACTGACGCGATTGATAGCAGATTACGCGATCATGATCATCGTGATCACGCTGCATCAAAGCACAGCCGATAGCAAAATCGCTCGCGTCGCAAACGACGTGGAACGGACGCTCGTTATAGGCTATAGCCAAGACAGGCGCTTCAGTCAAGCTTTGCTTGACTGCATCAAAATCATCTTGGCATTGGGTATCCCAATGTCATTCGACATCTTTCTTAAGTAATTGAGAAAGAGGTCGTATTAACCCACCCGCATAGTTGCACGAATACTTGTGCAAATATGTTGCCAACCCAAGGAACTTTCGAAGTTCCTTAACGTTGTTTGGCGTAGGCCATTTAACGATCACCCTGATCTTTTATGGATCAGGACGCACCCCGTTCTTGCCAACAAAGCATCCAAGAACGGGTATCTCAGGTGTACCAAAGGTGCACTTCTTTAGATTTGCATAGAGCTTATGCTTACGCATAAGCTCTAACACTCGAAGTAGATGTTCCCTATGGACATCTACATCGCTTTTATCGTGTTCACCTTTACTATGGATGAACACGTCATCGAAATAACTCGGTGCGAATTCTCGCACCGGGCGTAATAGATGCGTTACGCATCTGTTAAACGTAGCAGGGGCATTTCGAAGCCCCTGTGGCATAACAAGCCACTCCCAAAGCATGCCGCTTGGGGTGCTTACTGCCGTGAGAGGGATATCCTTCTCACGCATTAGGATTTGATAAAATCCATCTCTTAGATCTAGAGCACTAAAGATGGTGCTCCCGCACATGCCATCTATGATGACATCTTTTCGCGGTATCGGTGTCTGTGCCGGTACCGTCGCTGCGTTCAGCTTGTTGTAAGCGTGAACGATTCTCCACCCACCTGTGGAATTTTTCACACAAAAGGTGGGGGTGGAGTGCGGTGAGATAGACTCCCGCACTTGGCCTGATTTTCGACGAGCTTCAAAAAACTCGTCGATCGCTTTTACTTGATCACGCGGCAACGGCCATTGCCGCGTGAAACAATACTTCGTGCCTGGCACG
>CM047580.1:30283791-30368577 GCA_026184515.1 Peronosclerospora sorghi
AGGTGTGTACACTACATTTTGGCTAGGTACGAATTAGGAATATTCTACTTAGTATTACATATAGTTTATATTAGTTTAAATTAATTTAGGCTAATTACATATTAAATATATTCAGTTTACATTTCACTCTAAAGTGCAGACGCGCGACCTCGACCGGTCGCGCGTGCAGTGAGTGTCTTAGGTAAGAGGGAGCCCTCCCTTTACTTACACCCCGTAAAGGGGACACAGCCGTTAAGGCTAAGTAGTAACCAACCCGGGAATCTTGGCCCCGAGTAGGAGAGTTCTCCTACTAAGCCTTTTATAAGGGCGTATCGGCTAAGTAGCGGTAGATACCGCTTTAAGGAAGAGTCTTCCTCTGTGCGCTAGCCGCACCGTGCGTATAAGCACCGGCTACATTACACAGGTGGTGTACATTACATTTTGGCTAGGTACGAATTGAGTAAGTTCTACTTAGTATTACATATAGTTTACATTAGTTTAATTATATTAGGCTAATTATATATTAAATTGTTCGTGGTTTTTTAGATAAAGTTACTGTAGATAAAATTTCTATTTTTGAAACTAATTGGTTAAATTTTATTAAAAATAATCATTCAAATATTTTATACATCAGTTTACATTTCATTCTAAAGACTGCTAGGCGCACGACCTCGACCGGTCGCGCGCACAGTGAGTGTTGTAGTGAAAGGGAGTACCTTCCCTTAACTACCCCCTTATTAAGGGAGCCTTGTATCAAGGCGTTAGTTTATACTAACTAGTAAACCAAGGGAAATCTTGGCCCCGAGTAAGAGAGCGATCTCTTACTAAGCCCTTTTATAAGGGCGTATCGGCTTAAGTAGCGGCATATCGCCGATTTAGGAAAGTCTTCTTCTGTGCGCTAGCCGCACCGTCCGTGTTCGCACCGGCTACATGAACACTTTTGACCAGGTGGGATCAATCACAGAGGCAAGCAAGTCAGGGCCGATTGACGGCAGGGGAAGTTTCGGTAAAGTTGTACTTGACACGTGTAAAATTGGAAAGTGTATTATGTAAAGTTTCTTAAGTAGCTATCCAGAAATAAATGCAACTTAAAACCGTAACTGCCAATATATGCAAAAATATAAAGGACCCGACTAGGGGCACACCCCACTATAATAAAATACCGGCTAATAATACCGAACCTGGGTAGGTGCTTAAGAACAAACTAATATGGACATATGGAAACAGAAGCACACAGTAGCTTGGGTTGTGTAGCGCGTCGCGATCTTCCAGCTTCACGTATTATAAAGTACAGTAGCTATTTTTTCGGAAGCAGGACAGTGTCAACATGGTCCAAGTGGACACAGTCCGGAAAGGGTTATCACACATTGTGTAGGGATGCATGCGAGACCAAGCCTTTGGACTCGCTTTTGGGTCAATGGAATGGTAGGGCGATGCGGCCTGGGGATATCGAGCGGCATTTACGTCCAGATGTCTTGAGAAGGGATCTGTCCGTCTTAGGAACGTTAAGAAGAAGAGCACCTCACCGTTGCAGGAAGCAGACAGTAGCATGTCTTCACGAACTACGTCGTTTATGGTGAGCGTCTTGTTCTCTATATATATTGCGTGATTATGGCAGTCGAGGACCTGGTACTACTACATCGGTACCAACAGTGGACTACTCCAGATGGCATTGGAACAAGATCAACACTCAAGTACGAACGGTCGTAGAATTCAGCCTTCTCTACGTATTCAAGGGATATTGCTAGGAGTGTTTTCACGCACGAGTGGCAAAAATTCAACCAGAATGGGCATACGACATCTACACGTCCCGCCGTGGACAAAAGTGTTAGTTCAGAGTAGCAGAACATTGCGACGGTTTGTAGTAGCTGATTCAACAAACAGAATCGGCTTGATTTTTTGGCTCGCCATTTTCAGGCGCGGCCTGAAAGTGGTTCACCAAAGTTGTCGCCGTATTTAGAGGAAATGGCAACACACTATGCGCTCTGCGATGCTGTAAAACTAACTAGTACCAGATGTGAAAAGAAAGTCATCGAGATGTGGATGTGAAAAAAGTCATCGAAATGCGTTAAAACTTCCTTCCGAATTGTGACTGATTGCTCATAACTGCCAGTTGCAATGAGTTCATCAATGTGTCACTCATAAGTCAGGAGATCACTGCAGCGAGAGCCCAAAGCCGCTGGCACGGATAAAGATGCCATGATTTGGTGCACAGCTAAAATATTTCTCGCCGAATATTAGCCGGTATTTATTATAGTGGGGTGTGCCCCTAGCAAAAGTGGGGTGTGCCCCTAGTCGGGGCCAAATATAAACCATCCCAACAGCCAATGGGATTCAACCATTCTGGAAGAGTGCAAAGTCCAAAGCGGCTACATGCACTTCCAACAAGAAGATCTTTGTTTGGGTTCGAATACAGATGGGCGTTCCAGTCTAACATTAAATACTTGCGTTGCTGCACTCTAGGGATACTGTGTATTTGACAGAAGCAATACGTCTTGTCGGCGGTTTGAATCTACATTCGTCGCGAAGCGTTTTACAAGTACGCAGAATTGGAGCTAAATGCTTGCCACTTAGAAAATGCCAAAGTAGTCATCTCTCTACTCACTTGCATTTATCATTGGGAACGCTCCAACGAAACGTTAGTGATGTTGTTGGCTCCACAACGTTTGGGCACATGAGGAAGTGTCCGCTTCCTGTCCGACTGATGATGCCTGATACACAGTTTTATCCGTGTCGGTTTGGTTACCATTACAGACTGGTAGTCTGCATGTCTGTTTCATTGCAAGATGTGTGTGTGCCTACGCAAAATCCTACCTGGTCAAAACTGTCAGGCCAGGTAGTTTAAGATCTGCGCAACAAGTACAAGTGTGTTGTCGTCTCCTACAGTCAGAGGTAACCTTTTCTGCGCTGCGATGAGGGTACTTCACTGGAAGCACTGAAGAGTTTTGGTGATGGCTAGTGGCTTCTTAAGCTGTTGGCTGTTGCTGAAGGGTTCCAGCAGGCGAAAATTTCAAGGAATTCTTGCAGAACTGGAAGATGATGAACGTTTGGAGCGCTCTCGGCTTGAGTATGTGAAGGTTGAAGAAGCTTAATGGTCAGGAGAAAATGATGATAGAGAAATGCCGTGAACTGAATGCTGAAATTATCAACAACGCTGCCAAGGTTCAGACAGCTTCGAATCTATCGCACGAAGACCAGGCCAGTATTGATTTACTAGAGAAAGAAATGGAGAAGACTTGGAAAATGGGGGATCCGTCTGAATAAAACGAGTTGCGCGCCGACAAACGATCCCCAGCAGCTGAAGGAAAAAAAATTCTCAATCTTGGTCGGCTTGTAGAGGACTTCGCGCTGACCAGGAAACTATGTTGAAGGATTCAGTTCACGCTAAGGAAGAGCTTATGCGCGCAAACGAAGAGCAAGAAAGTAATACTAAGAAAAGTACGATCGCATCCAACAACTTCGTCGTCATCGGGGTGAAATGTATTCCTTAGAGCATCGCTAAAGGTGATAATCACGCTTTAAAGATTAACTTGCAATAAAAAGTGCAGAACAAGAGCGCGAGTTGCGACGCAAAGAACGTCAGAAAAAAAGAAGTTAAGGATGCAAAGAATAAGTTGAAAGAAAGTGCTGGGCAATAAGCTGAAGGAATAACAGAGCTCATCCCCACGCAAGGCAGGTTATAGCACTCGAAAAGCAACTAGCGCGCGATCGTGGTAAGATGGACAAGTATGTTCGAGACTATGAAACGCTATTTGGCGCAACCAAAAAAACTCACAGAAGTACATAACGAGCAAAACGACACGACGCAATTCAGAAGACGAATTAAATGCCCAACATGATGAAATTAATCGAGTAAAGCTTGAGAATGACACCTTAGAGCGCAGGCTGGAGAAGGAAAAGTGGTCTTCGCAACAGATTGAACAAAGGCTAGGTGAACACACCCCAAGATGTGCTGCAGACGCAGATTAATCAAATGCAATTCGACCTCGATTTGGTCGAGGACAAGGACCAGAGGGATATGGGGTCCTGGTGCGGGTAAAAGCTATGCAAAGTAAGCAGAAGCTGAAGGCAGAAGAGAATGCTCGTCGAGCACAGGATGAGATCAAGAGAGCGTGGCCACGAACAAGAGCTTGCATGTTGCGAACAGGAAGCTTCAAAACAGCGTAAGCTCATGTACCAGCTAGAGAAAGATCGAGAGAAGTATGACAGTGATTCTCAAAGCAGCGTGAGTTGTACTTACTAATGCCAAGTGGATGGAGATGCGATATTATGACTTGATGTACAGGGCGAGACAAAGCTAAAGCAGCAAAACAACTTTACGAGGCATTCGTAGTGAGCGTATTCTTTAAAGCAAGAATCTTATCGAGGCTCAGACGAAGTTGCAGAGATGAAGCACACAGTTAAAATCCTTACTAGAAGAGGGTATATTGCCTTGGTAAACGAATATTATTACCACCAAAAATGGAAACGCAAAAAGAAATGCACACGAAGCCGATGAAGTGAAGCGTGAGTATAACATCTTCAGCGTGAATTGCTTCAAGCAAAAACGACAGTAAAAGCTTTGTCAGAGAAGTAGAAAGCCCATTCATGAACGGCGAATGTTAGAGGAAGCGATCCAGCTACGTACGAGTTGCTCGCTATCATCCAGAAGCTATGTGGAGGTTGTGAAGAAAAAGGAGCTCGTAAAATCAAGTGTAAGAAGCTAAAGCGATTCTAGCAAGACAACCAGGACCTGAGCTTACAGAGCAGCTAGTTGGTATCATGTTGTACGAGTAAAAGAGAAGCAACGTATAAGCTTGCTTAATGAGCAAAACATGTTCATTGTAAGGAGTGAGCTGAAGTTTGAGATAGAGCGCGCAAATTGCTGACTTCAAGCGCAAGTACTAAAATAGAAACTGAAGGCAAAAATGATTCTGTAGTGTTTTCTCACGTTTGCAGTATCTAACTCAACTTCCAATGATCTCGAATATTTTTAGCATATAGGTGCTAATGACCAAGCCACACCGAGGAACAACTGGCAGGGACTGCAGCAAATCGGTTCGTATGTGGTATAGCGTTTCACTGACTCCCTTCTCGTATAGCTAGCTGTACGCGCAAGTGATGTCAACAATCGTACACGACCTTCTCACACTACAGTTCATCTTTGCCATTAACATCGCTTTCGTCAAATACCTCGACACTTTCTTTCACCTCGTCCAGATCATCAGCATCGGCATCTTCATCAACTGACTCGATTTCATCGGTAATCTCAATCTCCGGCTCCAACTCTAATTTGTCGATTCCCATGCTATTTTTCATGATGCGGTAAATGCGAGCAGAAAATCGGTTGGTGTCTGAGAGATCGAATCCTGAGCTGACGAGTGCAGTGTCATATAGCAACCATGCTAGATCCTTCGTTTCATCACTACTAGAGTCACTCGCTATTAACTCCTTCAACTTGGAAACAATTGGATGACGTGGGTTCAGCTCCAAAATTGCGGATCCAGTGCCGAACATTGGCGATTCCTTATCTCTTTTCCCAGCAAATGTTTGTGCTTTCATTATGCGCTGCATGTTCGCCGAGTAGCCCCACTGAGAAGTGACCATGATAGCAGGCGAATCCACCACCCGTTGTGAAATGGTAACACGAGATATTTTGTCTCCATATAGTGTCTTGAGAGCCGTCGTAAGACCCTCGTACCGGTATTTATATAATTGCTCGCGTTTCTGCGCAAGCGACTCGTCTTCATCACCAAACCTAATCCCTTCTTTAGTGATCGACACCAGCTTCTTTCCATCAAACTCCGAAATGTGCGACACCATGTACTCATCCAGAGCATCAACAAAATACAGTACTTCTAAACCTTTATCATGCATTTTCTCCATGAACGGTGACATCTCACAGGCTTCGACACTTTCAGCGGCAATGTAATAAATGGAATTCTGCCAGTCCTTCATGCGATCCACGTACTGCTCCAGTGAGATCCAATCGCCGTTGCTGTTGCTGGACACAAAACGCAGCAATTTCACCAGTTTACTGCGGTTAGCAGCATCATCAATGACACCAAATTTGATGTTTTTTCCGAACACATCCCAAAACTTTTTATACGAAACATTTCCTTCATTCTCGTCTTCCTCCTCTTTGGCGCTCTCTCCAGTCTTTGCCTGTGCACCAACTTCAGCATCGGCTAGAGGCTCATCACCAACTTCGTGTTCATCTCCATCATCATCATCATCATCATCATCATCTTTTTCAGAGAGTTTGCGAAGCATTTCCAAAATCTTCCGAACGAGCTTCTTGCGAATAACACGAAGGATCTTGTTCTCCTGCAGTGTTTCACGAGACACATTGATTGGTAAGTCGTCCGAGTCCACGACTCCGGCGATAAAATTCAGATAACGCGGCAAAAAGTCGTCGAAGTCGTCTGTCACCAGGACTTTGCGCACATACAATCGAATATCCGCTTTCTTATTCTCAAAACGTGTGTAGAGATCAGGAGGGGCCTGGCCGGGAACGTACAAAATTGACTTGAACTCAAGCTCACCTTCAGCTTGAAAGTGAATCCACGTTAGTGGGTCTGTCGTAACTGTTTGTTGCAGGGAGTGGTAAAAATTTTTGTATTCGTCGTCACTAATGTATTCCTTAGGGCGCGTCCAAATTGCCTTAACCTCATTAACACGCTGCCAGCTCCATATCGCGCGGGTCTCTGTGCGAGTCTTTGGAGACTTAATCTCTGATTCATCCTCAACGGGTTCCAACTCTTCATCATCACCACTGACCTTCATAGCCTCCTTCTCGTCATCATCCGTCTCCTCAACATTAGTGGACTTCTCTTCGATTTCATAAGTCTCCGTCGAGCTCGTGTTCAGGTAGATCGGAAATGTTATAAACTCGCTGTAACGACCTACGAGCTCCTTGAGTTTGTTCTGGTCCAGAAACTCAAGGGCGTCTGGCTTTAGAAATAGCGTAATTTCAGTACCACGCTCAAGTGTATTGCCGCGAGGGTCCTTCGTGATAGTAAATGAAGCGTTTGCATCTGATTCCCAAATGTACTGATCGTCTCCATTATTTTTGCTAACGACTCGTACGCGATCAGCCACCAAGTAGATTGAGTAGAACCCCACACCAAACTGACCAATCAGGCTATTTTCATCTGTTCCAGCCTGCATCGCTTCGACAAAATTTGCCGTACCAGACTTGGCTACCGTTCCAAGGTGGTTGACAAGGTCATCTTTTGTCATGCCTATTCCCGTGTCTCGGATCAACAGCGTGTGCGCATCCCTATCAAAGCTGATGCGGATTTCAAGATCTTTAAGTTTGCCAAGGAGGTTACTATTTGAAAGTGCCAAGAAACGAATTTTGTCAAGCGCGTCTGAAGCGTTGGAGATGAGCTCACGAAGAAATATCTCCTTCGTGCGATATAGCGAGTTTATAAGAATATCCATGAGGCGAGATACTTCAGCTTGAAACTTGAACGTCTCGCCTTCAGTCAATGGCGATGTCTTAAGATGATCTACGGGCAATGCCGACGCATCTCTGCTATTCATAGTAAATGCATAATTTAAGTTAGATAAAAAATAGCCAAGCACGGTAGCGAACGAGAGACGCACCCCAGCGCGTCATCTGCTGGCGAGGACACTTCAGCTTGGGCGTTTCCCATTGACAGTGAGATATAAGACAGAAGTGCAGCCCCTAATAGCAATACTAGCGACGTGCAACAGCTTTTCCTCATCTTGATTATCAGCTTGTTTTCTGCTTGCGAAAAAACAAAATGCCATAGAAATTGCGATCTTTCTATAGATTTGCATAGTTATCCCACACGATAGGGTTTTCTAGAATTTCGGAAGAACAAAATCGGTTTGAAAAGGATACACACACCGATGAGAGCGGTTACATTCGCAGTAGTGGCCTTGGTGCCCACAACTTTTGGATGGACCGACAAGTGAGATAGATATAAAGTAATGTCATTGAAATGCCGGTTGTATTAATGATATACTTGCTGTGCGACAGGTGGGACCATTCTAAGGATTTTAGTGCTGCTGGCTATTCACAGCTCGACTGCGACGGCACGCGTCAGCCTGCGTCTTGCTGCAGTACGCTACTGTCTCATTGATATTATACTATTTTCGTGGAAATATTCATGCGTTTTGAAGTTTGCAAGTCGATAGTGTCTGAGGTTGAGACGCAGCTGAACAACACGCAAGTTAGTGAAGTTGTGCAATTCCATTAAAAATGAAAGGTGTAACTCTGTGGTCTATTTGCATAACATGCAGGACGACTACGATATTGACGTCGTCTTCCGCATTAGCGAGACGAAAAAGCGCATTAAATACTCTCGTAGCGAGGTTTGACTTGCGCTAATACATTTAATAACGAATGCGATGGTCTGACACATACACCACCGCGGCTGATTGCTTGATAGGCTCGCATTCTTGAGGTTTTGGACAGCGTATGCGAACATGTCCCGATCGAACTTCCGGGCGGAAACCCTGAGGCCAAGCGAATGGTTACTGCCGCGGTACATCGTGCACCAAATGTACTTATTTCTCGGTTTCGTCGCTGATGAAAATGTCATTGTGCATATACACAGTGCAACGACTTCATCGGTGAGTACGAGGATGAATTCACGCGTACCTTTTTTGATGACTTCACTCCTGCCCAGGAGCGCATGTGCGTAACCACTTTACAAGGTAAGTTTGCTGTGTATTGATTCTGGCGTACGCGATTTTGTAACATGTTCCTCTCGAAAGTTTGTAAAACACTGAAGATCTCAAAGACTGAGGAGCTCTAGTATTGCTGCTAGTTCAGAGCGAAGCAGCTACATAAGAAAGAAAAAACTGTTTCAGCTCCTGCAGTAATACTATAGACAGATAGACAAAAGAGAAAATTGTGCGTACAAAGCTATTGCATTGTATATTATTAGTGAATGATACCTATCCCAGAGCTTCCTGAGCAGAATCTTCGTCGCCCCCTTCGCCCCAGCACGACGGCTTTCCTTTTCGCCACCGTTCCTCCAGGTTCTTCATAGTACACACAAATACAGGCTTGTTAAGCTTGCGGTTGACAATGTTGTGCTGTTCGCACAGCCAGATCGAAAAAGCTGTGCGAGATTCCACTCTACCACAACAGCGTAGCATAATCGGCATAATAAGTTACCCCATTAACTAGGATGAGGTGCGGTCATAATTACCGTGGCGGAGATTTGGCAATCTCCTTCTGGAAATCGCCAGCGCAATGCACGCATGGATACATCAGTGCTAAAGCCTCAATAAAAGTCTTGGTCTTGGCCTGATACTCTGATGACGGTTTATCAGGGTAGTAAATGCCGATCGAATGCAGCTACAAATAAACGCAATGAGTTTAACAAAAATCAAGTCGCTATGCTAGCATACCACGCACCAGTCCCCATGTAGCATTGCCAAGCTCTTGCCTATCTAACGGACAACCGTTGACTGGCTTGGTCTGCTCAACAGCTTTGTTGGTCTTCTTGTCCATGGACATTCTAAAAAGGTCCATCTTGTCAGCGCATGCTGGCTCCACGCAGTTCGGGTCGCTTATCATTGCAACAAATAGCAACGTTGCGTAAGTTTTGCTTAGGTTGCGCGTTTTAACTTCAACTTCAGAGATAGACACACGGCGATCTCGCAACTGATCTCGTGATTAATTTCCTTGAATTCCATGTTTTAACTTTGCAATGGTTGCAGTATCAACTCGACTGAGACAACGTTGAATACATGGGATGGCGATAATGTACGCTTCTCATCAACAAGAGAGCCAACTGATGTGCAATTGATTTGTCCAAGGATTACACATTACTTTGAACAGGTTAAAACGGCCGATGGAGCTATTCAGCCAACGAGAGAAGAACGCATCCAGAAGACTGTGTCCTCTCCTAACTGATCATTAATCGACTCAGTGAAGTTGGCAAGGTGATCTTGAAGAGAAGGTTAAATGCCAACACAATATACCACATATACAGCCATGAGACAATATCTTGAGCAAGAGAACGGAGAAATGGATCTAGCAGAATAGCCTAACCGTGAGAATGCGCTGTTAAAGAAGACCTATTAAAATAAATACAGCGGTGAGCTACAGATAATGATTCATGGAACCAACTCCTGCATCAAGGAGCTACCCAAGAGCCCCAGGTTGCCGACGGCTGGACTTTGGGCATAAGCACTTTAACTCAATTGCAAACGGAGTGCCTCGTGATGGTGTTCGGCATCTTCGTTGGGTCGAATCAAGAAAGCCAAGGGTAAGTCACAGATTGTAAGTGCCACAAACTTACCGGCATCACCTGCGGCCTCGACGTGTTTGTTGTGGTCCAAAAGTGCGTTCTGCAAGTTGCAATTATGCGGGTCCGCGAACTTGCCTGAGTAGCTAAAATTGCTGGTTGAGGAGAACGGAGTTGACTCCGATGCAGTTAGTGGCGAGGCCCATAAATAGCTTACTTTGCGTGCTCCCGCTAATAGAAAGAACGAATCGACGGCTCGCTGATGAGTCTGTCGTTATCAAAAACAGCAAACTGAAGATGAATTCCGTGCGCTTTATGAGCAAATGCTGTCATATTCCTCCAGATAATTGAAGCTACGATTGCTTCTGTTACGTCAAACCTATTCCTTTATTTCAATCATTTTGATAACACCGTCACGATTGGAGTTCTTTTCACTTGACGCCTTGTCACCAACATAAGCCAATAGGTTTTTGCTGGGGTGCCAACACAAATATTGTAAGGTATTCTGAAGTTGCAGATTGACAACTTCCTCGCTGCTTTCTACATCAACAACTATCAGGTTGGGGTCCTCCATGCCGATTGCTAAAAATTTGCCATCGTGGCTAAAGCGAACAAATCGAATGCTTGATCTGCATTCACCACATCAAGGACAAAACACTTGTAAGCATAGCTCATAACTAGATTAGTAATTTAACGTACGTTGTAACTACAAACGTTTTAGCACAGTATAGCTCCTCTAAGTCCCAAAAGCTCACCAGCGAGTCGAACCCACCTAAAGCTAAATATCTGCAGAGGTATAACATTTTCGTTCAATATAAACGGAAGTAACTGGGTGCTAGATACCAAGCAGTGCCTGCCTTCCCGATGGATCAAAGTCCAAGCAAACGCAGCTTCCTGCATGAGCGGTAACCTTCTCATTTACATTTGAATTGTAAGAAGTGACGGTCTCGCTGTTCAATTATCTATCTGAAGTAACATACGCACCTTACGTGCACTTTCGAGATTAGGATTTCCCTTCTTCTCGACAATTAATCGCATGATCTCAAAAGTGCCAAACCCCGCCGCATGGCCAGCCGCCACAAAAAGGAAGCCCGTCTTAGTGAACTGCATCTCATACGACTCGAAAGGGTTCACCACCCGCCGCACTAGACGCGCCTTGCGCGTGTCTATGAGCGTAATACAATCCAGATTACCAACCACGACGTACTTAGCATCATGATTGAAAGCGATATTAACGGCATCGCTGGGTAGTGAGACACTGTTGACGTTACGGCCGATCTTGGCATCCCAAAAACGCACGGTCTTGTCGGCCCCCGTGCTGGCTAGACGCTGAGGGTCTGTGGGGTCCCACGCGAGCGAAAGTATAGAATCTGAGTGACCACGAAGCTCCATCAGCTCCCGCTCCTGAGGTGTGAATCAAACATAAGCACAATGCTAGATAAAAAACAAGTCAAGATCGAAGCTTACGGTGAGTGGGTTCCATATTCGTATGCTACGATCGTTGGAACCTGAAGCTATCTTGGAACCATCGCAGTTAAAACCCAATGCGTACACTTTTCGCGAGTGACCATCAAGCTCAGGTAGCTGCTGGTATGCCGGCGGGTCGCGAGTAGTGCTTTGGTTCATGAGTGAAAAGTAAACGATACGATTGGCCCAAATATCGCATAGCGTAAAAGAAATAGAACCTACTCCTAACCCCACCTGAACCGAAGATTACGTGTAGCCATTTTTGGAAGATTTTGGTTTAAGTGTCTTTTTCAAGGAGGTGAAACCCCATTGGCTGATAATGCATATGCATTTTTAGTTCAACTTTTTAGTATTGTAATATTTGAATTTTGTAACTTTACATAATATATTTTGGAAAAATTTAATGCGCCCCCCCATTTTGGCTAATGCGCCCACCCAAATGAGAATTTCGAAAAATTTTTTTTTATCGAAGCGACATTAGCCAATGCTAGCCTTTATTTGCTATGACTCACTTAAGAGCCAAAGAAGTCCTACCTTACCGTTATCTAATTAGTACTTTTCTATAGGACAGACGGACAGATATGAGCTGCGCAGGAAGAGAGGTCAAGGCTAAGCGGGCATACTCCACGTTGCCTAAGGTCACAACATCATCAGATGGTGAAGCTTCGGAGCGTGAGGCTTTGTTGAGGCAAGACGAGCTGTTAATTGCTGTTGTAAGCCAAAGTAAAAAGATCCAAAAGGACTCGACGTTTGACTGGCTGTTGGGCGTTGCCTTTCTTGTGATTGTGGCACTCATCTGGACGTTTGCCAGTGTGTTAGTGCAGTCTATTCTGGATTGCAGGCTAGTTACGGTGAAATCTTTCGCATCAGCGCTATCATCTCACCGCTCTGGTTTATCGCCAACTTCACATACAACGAGAGTTTAAATCCCACCAGTGTGTCCAGCAGCACTATCGTGAGCTTGACGTCAACAGTTTTCACGTTTCTGCTTAGTGTGGTGACGTTGAAAGATCCATTTGTCTGAATGAAGCTGGCGGGTGTGATTTTCTGTATGGCGGGCAATATCTCGACGATGTTTAATGACAAAGGGCCAGGTAGTGTTGGCACTGACCATGTGGTTGGAGATCTTGTGGCACTTTTTGCCGCCTTCATTTATGGCGTGTACACGACTGCAATCCTGCGTTTGATCCTGATGACGAGAATGTCATTATCTCGCTCTTTTTTGGATTCATTGGTGTCATCAATATGGTGTGTATGTTTCCATTTGTCGTAATCTTCCATTATTCCAGCATCGAGTCGCTCGGTAATTTGTCTCTCGAGATTTGCTTCTCATCGGCGTAAAGGGTCTTTTTGATAACATAATATCAGACTATGTTTGGGCACGCGCCTTATTGCTAACATCGCCCACTGTGGCCACCGTTGGGCTGTCACTGACAGTGCCACTGGCCATAGTGGCTGATTTTTGGTTCCATGGTGTGCTGCCCACAAATATAACACTTCTTGCTTCGGCACTCGTTATTTACGGCTTTGCGCTTATCAACGTTGGCACGAGGCAGAATAGGGGCATGAGTATCACCCCCAGCGCTCTAAGGACCGCGGACAAAGTTTCTGACTCCCTCCCTCGAAGCAATAGCGCTGTTCCGTTAGGCATATAAGGATTTAGTCGATTTTCTCGAAATCTATGTGCTACTAATCATCATTTGACTTCATGCCTGCCTTAAGAGGCTGTTTATAAAGGTCTTTGAGCGAGGTTTCAACTATAGGTTGAATGACCACTTCAACGACCGGTTCGAAGACTACTTCAACTACAACCCCTGTTTATAAAGATCATCGAAATATTATTTACGTCTATCAGAGCGTCACGGCTGTCAAAACATCTGTCGTTCATTTCTTTCAGTTAATCAAGAGAAAAAAGGATAACTTTTTGTGAAAAAATATTCGAAATTCTCATTTGGGGCGGCGCACTAGCCAAAATGGGGGGCGCATTAGCCAAAATGGGGGGGGCGCATTAAATTTTTCCTATATTTTCCGTTTTATAAACACAGATCAAATCCGCTGTGTGGCATCCGTCGCGCATTAGCCCTTGATCCTACCTGGTCAAAACTGTAAGACCAGGTAGTATGATATCTCTGCTACAAGTACAAGTCTTTCAACAAGATCCACATCGGCATCAAGCACCAGGCCGCTAAATCCAAGGGCAAGAGTCTTACAAGACTCACTGCAGATATCTGGGGAGTTGATACCGAACCCCAATTATTCCAAAGGCAGTGGGTGAAGCGCTTTCAGTAAAACGTCAACGTCCAACTGACTTAATCGCAGTAGAAATTACGATAAGAGAAAAAGCTGCACGTGCTGTTGTGATTGGTCGAAATTCGCTGAAGCAATATGATTGGAGGGCAAGATTCCCGGGCGGGAGGGCGTCCTGAAAACTTACGATCGGTGGAGACTTTTTTTGCGGTGGTTTTTGTCCTGGAAATGGGATAAAGCAGTCCAACAGCTGCAGGATGGAGAGTATACGTAAGTACGGATGGTTGACATGTCTGGTACCCAGAATTTATATCGACGACAGCTCAGAGGTATATTCGAAACGAGTCAAGCGTTAATAACTGCCTAGACAAAGACTCTTAGGGGTCAAGTAGTGTCTTTACCGATGTAACGGGGTTACATTCGGGTTACATTGAGTGTTGGTGTACATGAGTACACCACGGTTGAGGTCAGTATTGGCCGGTTTGAAAGGTTTCGAACCTTTGGCTATTTTAACCAATCAGGGCAGGGGCCCTTGGTGTGGTGGTGTGTCAGCCATCCACGTGTCAGTACACAGGTGTGTACACTACATTTTAGCTAGGTACGAATTAAGAATATTCTACTTAGTATTACATATAGTTTATATTAGTTTAAATTAATTTAGGCTAATTACATATTAAATATATTCAGTTTACATTTCACTCTAAAGTGCAGGTGCGCGACCACGCCCGGTCGCGCGCGCAGTGAGTGCCGTAGGTAAGAGGGAGCACTCCCTTTACCTACACCCTTAGTAAGGGAACCATGCCGTTAAGGCGTTAGCGGAGCTCCTTGCCGTTAAGGCATTAGCGGAGCTCCTTGTCGTTAAGGCATTAGCGAAGCTAGGCGCACGACCACGCCCGGTCGCGCGCGCGGTGAGTATTGTAGCCCAGGGGAGTTCTCCCTTACGCTACCTCCCTTTATAAGGGAAGCCTTGTTACAAGAGGTTAGCGAAAGCTATCTGTAAACCACCCCGGGAATCTTGGCCCCGAGTAGGAGAGGTCTCTCCTACTAAGCCCTTTTATAAGGGCTTATCGGCTAAGTAGCGGAGAACGCCGCTTAAAGGAAAGTCTTCCTCTGTGCGCTAGCCGCACCGTGCGTGCACGCACCCGGCTACATCTGGTAGCACTTGTAGTCAATCCAACACCTGTGTTGGTGATCAACATCCTCTGCAAGGGATGTATCAGGACGATTGGGGTAAGCTAACCCCCGTCCAACAGGAAGCCTTTAAAAGGCTGTTACCCATATTGGGTGAGGATGGCACGAGCCATCTAGTGGAGCAGGGCCTCGATGCCGTGCGTGAAAGGGTGAATGCCCTTATAGCCCATGGGGCGAGTCTTCGCGGGAGTTATCCCGCGTCTACGGGGGTGCGCCCTCCGATGTCCTTTAAGATAAAGGAATCCACCGGCGAGAAAGGTGAAAACCTTTATTTGTGATTTCGAGAGGTTGAAACCGCATTCGCCACCGCGAAAGTGATCAAGGATCACCTGCAAGTGGGACTTGCACTGACCCATCTTACGGGCAAAGCCCGTACATGGGCGTTTACGTGTCAGAATTCGGTCACGACCGTGTTCCCGAACTGGGGAGTCCTTAAGCGAAAGCTTATGGACAGGTATTCAACGTCTGATCTGGTTATCCAGAATCAGCTGGCGTTTTTGAGGTGCCGTCAGGGCACTAGGGACTTGGAGACATATGTCCAAGGCCTGAAGACCCTGTTGGCAGGGATGTACGCAAAAGCGTATTCGGACGATGTGTCCATCCCCGTCTGCATGGGAGGCCTAAAAGAAGGGCCAGCACGTTCGGAACTGTTCCGCTGCCGACCCCAATCCCTGGGGGAGGCGTTTAAGATGGCGTTTAACGCCTAGAGGAACTTCCGTTCCTCTAAGGTGGGTCCTGAACCCATGGACCTGAGTCAGATCGAAGTGGAGGAGAAACCTTCCGCTAAGAGTCACTATGACTCTTTTTCTCAGAGCTTCGGGGCGGAGCTCTTAGCTATGTTGCAGCGGCGTGGGCCGCTAAGGTGCTTCCTATGTGGAAGCGTGGATCATCTGCGGAACAGATGTCCACAGAATCCCCAGCGAGATAGTCGCTGGAAGGGGCCGAGGGCGGAAAAAAGGCCCTCGCCCAAGCCGTCGGGAAACAGCGGCTCCCAGTAGGTGCGGGGCGCCCTACTGGGGGACCCCTCCGTGCTGTTAAGCCCCAGGGTAGGGGACGACAGCACAAATCCCCGAGGGAAGCGGTGCTTTCTATCACCGAGTTGGTGTACCAGCCAGGTTTGCTGGTAATCCTTGCGGACGTGAAATGCTTTGATAAGCCTTGGAGAGTCTTGATAGACTCTGGAGCGTCAGGCAATTATGTCAGACGGGCTTCTGTTGAGAAGAGTCGGCTGTATGCCGAGGCCCTAGAGGCACGTTCTCGTGACGTTGTCACGGTCCGTCTTGCGACGGGCGTACCGGTTTCTGTACCCAAGGTCTCGATTGACCTTAAGCTGAAGTTTGCAGACTTCGACAGCTTAGAACGTTCCTAGTCCTGGATTTGGACTCGAGGTATGACCTCATTCTGGGCATGAAGTGGCTGGAACGCCACGAGCCATGGATAGACTGGAAGTCTAAGTCCATTGGCTCAACGCACCCGCGGTCGGGTGAAGCATTGGCGAGTCATGAACCCACCTTTGCTCGATCGCAAAAGCGATTCTGGCGTGAGATGCCAGAGATTGGGATGTCTGAAATGATCATTCCCAATGGCGTTAAGGAAGAGTTCCTTAACGAGGGGGATTTGGCGGTTAATCCCCGCGCCGATGTAGGCGAGACTGGTGAGTCGCCAGTGATAGAGGTGAAATCCTATGAGGGTAAGCGCTAGGCGCTTAGAGAGGAGACCCGAAGTTCGTCTCTTCTACAGGTCGGAATTAATTCCGACCACGCCGTGTCCGGCGAACAAGTTGCGACTCCAGTGGTAGGGGTAGAGACCCCTGTGGTTAAGCGCGAAGCGCTTCCAAGCGAAGAGACCCGAAGTTCTTCTCTTTCGCACGTCAGAAATGATTCCAATTACGCCGGTATAAGCGAGAACGACAAGTCACCGGTGATGGAGGTAGAGACCTCTGTGAAGGCGCGTGGCGCTTCCAGTAGATGGGGCAATTGACTCCCCCCATCTGTGTCTCGGGATGAGTCCCGAGGGCAGTAGTCAGCAGTCCTACAGGATGCTGAATAGTGTGACAGGTGTTGTCACAGAAGGCGTAAGCCTGGAACGGTTGCCTGGGGTAGACGAACTGTTGTCGTTGGAGGAGATGTCCTTCAACGAGTTTAACCGCTTTGAAAGCAGATGAAATCGACGAGGTTGTCGTATTACGTCCGGAAGAGGAGTTGAACTCCTCATCCACGAGGGACGAGTCAGTTTTGGTGCAAACCAAACAGGCATTGAATGCCCGAAGCGGTCTCAAGATCCTCGCGGATCCTGAGGACCCTTACCATTCCTTATTAAAGGAATTTGGAGATGTCATTATTGACAACCCACCGATGGGGTTACCACCGGATCGGGGGGTCCGACATGAAATTGATTTGGTTCCCTGAACCAAATAATGCGTCACTAGGCAGTGGCCTCTCCCCAAGGAGCAATGCGACGTCATCGACGCATTCTTCAAGGGGAAAGAAGAGGCAGGGATGGTACGGGAGAGCAAGTCTCCCCATTCATCTCCCACTTTTTGTGTTCGTAAGCCGAACGGAAAGTGGCGCATTGTGCATGCGTACAACAAGCTGAATGCAGCTACTGTACCCATGCAGACTCCGATTCCTCGGAAGGATGTCCTCCAGAACAATATGGAGGGCTGTACTGTGTACAGTGCCTTAGATCTGGTGGACGGGTATTATCAGATGCTCATGCGAGCGTCCGATATTCCGCTGACAGCGGTTAGCACGCCTAGTGGCATGCTGTGGGAGTGGCTTGTTATGTCACAAGGGTTTTCAAATGCACCAGCGACTTTCAATCGCTTGGTGACTCAACTCTTCCGCCCTCATAGGAAGTACGCTCAGACGTACTTCGACGATATATTCGTTCATAGTCGTGCGGAAGGCGACTCGTCTGATGTTCAGACGCAGCTGATACAACTTCGAGCGGTGCTCTAATGTATGCGAGAGCATAAGTTATATGCAAACGCATCCAAATGTATTTTTGGTGCTGAGTGAATTCCTTTCCTCGGATGCTTCATCGGTAAGGATGGAGTGCGGGCGGATCCCGCGAAGGTGAAAGCCATTGTGGAGTGGCATCCGCCTGTAAATCTTAGAGATTTACGGAAGTGGCTTGTATTAGCCAACTATCTCCACAAGTACAGCGAGAATTACGCTGAAATGTCGAAGCCATTAACCGACCTTCTTAAAAAAAAGAAGGACGTTGATTGGTGTTGGGAAACCAAACACCAAAACGCGTTTGAAGCGGTAAAGGGAAGCTTGTTAAAAGCTCCCGTTCTTGCTCTCCCAGATTCTGGTAAACCATTTAGTGTCGTCTGCGACGCCTCCGATTTCGCAATCGGATGTGCTTTGTTACAAGCAGACGATACAGGAAGGTAACGCGTTATCGCGTTTGAGTCGAGGCAGCTTAAAGCTGTCGAACAGAATTATCCCGTTCATGACAAGGAGCTATTTGCAATGAAGTATGCTCTTGTCAAATTTAGGGTTCACCTACTCGGCTCAAAGCCGTTCGTGGTTTATACTGACCACGCGTCCTTACGGACAGCGACAAAGTCGCCTCATCTCTCGCAACGGATGGCCCGTTGGCTCTCCATCTTTGCTGAGACAACTTTGAGGTTAAGTATAAACCTTGCAAGCAGAACGTGCTTGCAGACGCGTTGTCGCGTCGTCCCGATTACGAGCTCGCTCACGCGACATTCGTCACCACATCTATGGTGGATCTCATACGCCAGGCGTATGAGAAAGACCCACAGTGTACGGCGCTTATCAGCGCGTTGGGTGAAAAGGGACTTGGCTCGTCTGAGCCAACCCTGTCAAGTCGAGCTAAAGCTCGTTTACACCGTTACAGGTACTGTGACGGTTTGCTATATTATAGCACGGGCGCGGAGGACACTCCGCGGGTGGTTGTTCCTCATGATGAGGAACTGAAATATAAAGTCCTCTTATAACACATGACGCCCCTACCGGGAATCATTTAGGTCGGGATAAGACCTACGGCGCTTTAAGCGCTTTGTATTGGTGACCCAAAATGTACAAGTGGGTCGGTGCGTATATTCGCACTTGTGAGTCGTGCTAGAGGGTCAAACCCTCTACAGATTTAGCTTCTATAGGAAACAGTTGGAAATTGCCAACTGTTCGTGAGGACCAAGTCCACCTATAGCATACAATTGGGAATTTCCAATTGTTCGTGTGGGCCAAGTCCATCTATAAATATGAAGATGAGCCTTTAGCGGAGTAGCCGTTCCAACAGCGTGTTAAACATCCATTTTGGATTTTATCTTCGGTTTCACCGAAGGCCGGTTCCACCGGCGTTTCGGTCTTTGTAGACCGTTTGAGCAAGATGCTCACCTGGCAGCGGTGCCAGAGTCCATTGATGGACAAGAAGGAACGCGTTCATCGCGTTGTTAAGGATTTTATCTGGAGCTTATGTCCGGATTCTCCAAGAGTTGGAGTGAGATGTTTACTATGACCGAATTTGCCATAAGCAATTCGGTGCATGCATCTACGGGGTTGACCCCGTTTAATGTGAACGGATTCGTAAATCCGCGTGTTACGTTGACGCCGCGTGTGTGTGGCCCAGGGCTTGAGGGGGGAGGAGTCCCCGATGTCAGCCCTGTATGCTCCTGTCCGTTTGTTTGGCCTACCCGGCTGGGCGGCCGGCAGGCTGCCCGACCGGGTTCAGCTCGGGTCTGCGCTTGTAGCCGCCACGGCTCGCGCACTGGGCGACTTCCACGGCCCAGCGACCTAGAAGAATCTATTGTTTGTTTGTTGGTCCTACCCGGCAGGGCGGCCAACAGGCTGCCCGACGGCAGGACGGGGCGGAGCGTCCGATGGCGCGACTCCATCATCGAGGTCAAACCCAGTATTTGGTGAAGTGGAAGGGTTATCCACATTCACAGAGTTCGTGGGAGTTCGAGACTCCCCTGCGGCAGGATTGCCGTGACGTCGTTTACGCTTTCGAGCGGGAGAATCCCGCTGTGAGTCAACGACCAAAGGGGCGCGGTAAGCTCCTTCACTCCTAGTAGTTGGGAGCCCTCCGGAGGCAGATGCGGAACCCGCACTGTGCTCCGGCACCCTAGTGAGGACACGGGCGATAGTATAGCGCATGAGATAAGGGGCACGTAACTGCCCCATGGGTTTGGCTCTGGCAAACGCCAAGCACAATGCCCTCTCTATCCGAACGTCACGTTCGGAATAGCTGTTGTACAGATTTAAAAATCTCGGGGAGACGTTTCTCCCCTCCGCCTAAGCGCGGAACTTCTGCTCTGCCTCTTTGGCATATTCTCCCGGAGAAAGAACGAAAGGAATCTCGCGGAGGTTCTCAACAGGGGCACCCTGTGCCTGCCTGTTTAAGCGCTCTCGGTACGAGATGCTAGTGAACTGCTTTTGTGTAAGCAGTTGTTGCCGGAGTTTTTCACGGCATTCGCGTTGATACGGCTGTTCAGCCGCGGGGCCAGAGGTATAGGACGCTAAACTAGTCCTTACCAAACGCCTGGCCCACCTTGGAAGGTCACGAGGACCATCAAAATTATAAGCCGCCCTTGACGGGCGTTTGGGGGCGCGAAACGCAGCCCTTAGTGCCTGTGCGGCAAGTTGGGTGTCTTGAGCTGCGTCCAGCTCATTAGTGACGATCGCCTTTGGCGATTCGGATGTATCATCCGATATGGGCAGGGGTGCCGCACTGGTTAGTGCATTTTCCTCACGTGTGGGGAATGGATCAGGCTGCCGACAACGCCGTTCGGCGCTGTCGGAGCGGCTCACCATTGGGGAGGTATCCCCAAAGGCATCCACTTCCGAGTTTTCGGAGTAGTCTACCTCTTCTAGAGGAGACGCCATAGCACCACTGGAGGTGTACATATGGATGTCCAGAGGAACTGGCCTTGGAGTTCTCCAACAAGATTTTGATTATTGCGTAAGCAATAGTCTTGATGGGGGAGGATGTAACGGGGTTACATTCGGGTTACATTGAGTGTTGGTGTACATGGGTACACCACGGTTGAGGTCAGTATTGGCCGGTTTGAAAGGTTTCGAACCTTTGGTTATTTTAACCAATCAGGGCAGGGGTCCTTGGTGTGGTGGTGTGTCAGCCATCCACGTGTCGGTACACAGGTGTGTACATTACATTTTAGCTAGGTACGAATTGGGTATATTCTACTTAGTATTACATATAGTTTACATTAGTTTAAATTAATTTAGGCTAATTACATATTAAATACATTCAGTTTACATTTCACTCTAAAGTGCAGGCGCGCGACCACGCCCGGTCGCGCGCGCAGTGAGTGCCGTAGGTAAGAGGGAGCCCTCCCTTTACATACACCTTTAGTAAGGGAGCCTTGCCGTTAAGGCATTAGCGGAGCTTCTTGCCGGTAAGGCATTAGCGGATCTCCTTGTCGTTAAGGCATTAGCGGAGCTAGGCGCACGACCACGCCCGGTCGCGCGCGCAGTGAGTATTGTAGACTAAGGGAGTTCTCCCTTACTCTACCTCCCTTTATAAGGGAAGCCTTGTTACAAGGGGTTAGCGAAAGCTATCTGTAAACAACCCCGGGAATCTTGGCCCCGAGTAGGAGAGGTCTCTCCTACTAAGCCCTTTTATAAGGGCGTATCGGCTAAGTATCGGCGAACGCCGCTTAAAGGAAAGTCTTCCTCTGTGCGCTAGCCGCACCGTGCGTGTACGCACCCGGCTACAACCAATCTTGGACAACAGATTAACCACAGGGGCCCGATCGGGTTTTAAGATGCACTAAGGTCGGCTTCAAGGCTACTCTGCGGCAGATAATTATTGGCCAATCATGCGATATTATTTAGGATATATAGTTTTCAGGTAGATCACTTGAGTTGGTTTGATGCGCTTTAGGTTCATCGGATTTAGGGATAAATAAATCAGTCTTTGGTTTCCTTTCGAGTGCACAAGTCGGATCGCGTCTTCGCACCATTGGCGCAGTTAACAAGGTCCTATCAGGCTGTTTACGTCCGAGGGTAGCATATTATTAGTCTGACCGTAACTCCCCCGACCGGATTACTGAGGAATCGACTACTCACTCAACTGCCCGCATTTGCAACGGTTGTACTGGTTTTTGATGGGGCAAGTTTGGCACTTATGTGGAAGTTTTTACGCACCCTACGTAGTCCACCCTGAACGGACCGATCGATATTTCTAGGCAGCGTCTCCGGTATACTAAAAGCAAGTATAACCGCCTGGTGACGCATTTTCGCCAGGGGGACAGCCCTCGTCTCCGCCAAGTATTATCTGCCCTTATTATACTTATGGTACACAAAGTGGGAAGGTTATGATGGTACCATCAAGATGATGATTAATGCACGGGCAGGTCAGTACTATTTGAAGGGATGACTCTGAAACCGGCGGGTCTGGCCGAACTATCAGGATAACCATAATTTGGAATAGGACCATGACTCTGTTCCTAAAAATTTACGTGTAATTCATTTTAGAAAAGAAAAGGAAAAACGGAAAGAAAATCGAATCATTACGTTTTTTAATAACGATAAGGACAAATATGAAGAAGCTAAAGAAAATAAAGATATGTAGAAGTCGTATTATCTATAGGATCTGGACATTTCTTGAAGACCGATGAAGATATGAAGATTGTCCACCGAAACGTTATCGGCAAGTTGGAAGGTCCCGTTTCATCCCCTGTTGCTTCGGGTAACAACTTCAAGGGATAATCGAGCAACTAAAGTAACACAAAATCAGCACGGGGGTGTGGTGGAGTCAAGTTCAAAATCGAACACGGTTGTGTCGAGAACCTGACCACCATCGTGCCCAGCCTTCCAAATTACGGGGGGGGTACCCCGCGGACCTTCGCTTGCGATCCAATCTGATCGTCCGCTGCTAGCAGACGACCGATCATCAACAGAAGACGCCTGGTCCGATTGATCTTGCGTTGCCATCTCACCTTGTGTACCCGATGGAATAGGCTAGTTCAACACTCGGTGGATCGTGTCGCTGGTTGACTTGGGTCTGATAGTATGCAGACCGTACTGGGGGGGGGGGGGTGTACCCTGGGCGGAACTCTTCACCCTAGGTACTTGTAGACCGGTTACACTTAAAATATGTATGGTCCAATGGGTCGACCGTCCAATCGATCTAGACCCAACCAATACGAGAAAATAGAGGGTAGACCACTCAACTGGTCTAGCCCCTGACCAATATGAGAGAAGACCAAATCCGGTCTAAACTCCAACCAATGTTATAATAAGCCAATATGTCCACGTAAAGATCCAATATGCTCGTGAATTCCACAAACGATATCTCCACGTAAAGACCAATCCACTTGTTAGTACGTTCCAAACGTACGTGACTTAAACTTGTGAGAAGTCAGCCAATGGGTACTCCTGTCAAAGGACTTCCGGCGGGCCAAATGCGTCTGCGACGCGCCCCGGCCGGGTATAGTGGGCAGGAGGAGATTACTCGACCCTCTGCCCCCAAACACTCCGCGACGTGCGAAGGCGACTTAGAAAACCAAACTTTTAGAGAGTCTCTTAGGACCTCTTAGCCACTTTTCCAATCCAAGACCAATTTACTTCTTTTCCACTAACCTTACGGTCCCAATATGTACCAAACACTAAAATATGTAAAATACACGTAATGACATGTGACTTACCAAAATCCGTGTGCTTGACACTCCTTGCACATGATAGGCTTAAAAGCCCCCCTTGTTTCCACCAATCCGATCGCTGACCAGCTGATCGGCACGCTGTTGACAGAAGGTGACCAAAATGTTGCCTTCGCTTCGCCACAGCCGCTCCTGAATCTGGTCGCAGCCGCGCAACGGTAGCGACCCGATCTCACCACCAGTTAACCCTTTCGCCAGCAGTTGACCTCCTTGACCTTCACGGCAACCAACATTCCACCAATGGACAGGTCTTCGGCCCCGCCTTCACCAGTTATGCGCCCCTTGTACGTCTGATCTCCTTGTAACTTCTCTTGACGCTTGATCCTGCAGTTGCCCTGTGCGCCCAGTCACCACACATCGATTCCCCTAGCCGATCGACCCGATCTGACAGCTCTTGCAGCATCCCAGGTTCCGACAGACCGGATGGGGATCAGATCGGGTCTGATCAGCTTCGAAAGACCATCTGCGACTTTCAGTCGGAGCTGGCCACCAAGAATGCATCGTTCCTGCAGCTGCGGAAGGATGTCGACACCTTGACCCCCTTGGCTGCGCAGTTGAAAGATGTTCTCGCCGAGAACGCACATCTCCGGTTCCAGCTTGCCCAACAAACAGCGCGAGGTAAGTCGATCGATCCGATTTTCACCTTGGAACTGCCCTAACCTCTCTTCGTATGCAGATCGGTTGCCCACTGACATCGCTCAAGCGGTTGACGCCTTGCTTGCGGCTGATCGACAGTCGCGTGACCACTGCGATCAGCTCCGCCCCATATTGGACGGGCTGATCGGTGCTCGGCATGATCTGTCTCGCCTAGAAGCGTACTGGTCACACCTCCGGGAACAGCTCGCGCTGGTCAACCGGCAGAGGTTGGAGGATCAGTCCGACCGGACCCTACTCTGTACCTAACATGGTGACCTAGAGCGGCAGATCAGCGAGCTACAGGTCGTGGTCAAGGGTCAGGTCGATAAGGTCTGGTCTTTCCAGAGCTAATCGGACACCTGGACCCAGGAGTCAGACCGCCGTTGGGCTGCCGTATAGCAGTGATATAAACAGCTGACCGACTTGCTGTACCGTCGTCCGGCTATTAGCTCCAGCGCGGACCGGTCTGCATCGGCCGTTCTGGTCGACCTACACCAGGGTCGGGAACAACGTCACCCATTGGCTAAAATTCGCCACTCCAAGATTTCGAAAACTTCCTAGCGTAAACGCAAGGACGCGTCAAGGGGATCAAGGGCGCGGGGCATAGCTCGCGACTCCGAATTCGAGGAGAAGCGGGCGGTGCCCCAAAAGAAAGCCAAGACGACGGCGCATCTCTCAAGCCCAAGATAGGCTGCAAATGACACTTCTAACATCGCCAAATCTCATGCGCCCTCGCACCCCCGCGCTGTTCGTACCCAGCACACAGAGGTCTCCTCCGGAGGGGACTCGGACAGCGGATCGGGAGATTCTGAGCTCACACACAGCGCGTTATCTAAGTCCCAGTCCGATCGGCGTCGAGGTCCGGCTCCGATGAAGTCTGCATCGGGGACTGATCAGGCGATCAGTTCCCAGAGTAACAAAACTGCACGGGCTCGTGAACCATCCGGATCGGCGCCTTCCTGCCAGCCTGGCACTTCTGGACTACGCCGTCACGCCCGATTGAAGGGAATATCGATTGGAGATAGACCTCTCCCATCGCGGACTTTCGACGCCGTTATGCCGTGATCACCGGGGCAGATCGGTAGCTTGCACCGGTCAGCCCTGACCAAACAAGGTCTCGTCCGGTTTCTGTCCCTACCCGACTTTTGGCTCTTCCCTCCAGCTCCGAAGGCTCCTGACCCATCTGCATGGCGGGTGGACCTGGTTACAGCACCACATATCGCCCGTTCGTATGCAGATCAGCCATGGATAGTGTTCATCCGCCCCAAGCTGGGGTTCATATTTGCGCCGGCTGCCTGGGTTGACTCGTTCTTGGGTCGAGTGAAAGCCTTCAATGAAGCCCACAGCCAGGCGATCTGGGAGTCTACGCACTATCTAGTGCTTCCTCCTGACCGATTGCAAAATGACCAAGGCCTGGTCTCGTTCCAGAAGAACCGGAAGAGGCGCCGGAGTCGGGCAGGCGAGGCCTGGCAGGCCCTATGCCAGTTTATTCTGGAAGGGATGCTGGCCCACGAATGCGACATCGACATCTTTTTATATCCTGTGGTTCTTCATATGACCAAGCGTCGGGTTGAGAAAGCCGGGGTGTTGGCTGACGACGGCGTCTTGTATCCTGGTCTCCACTGTGACGAGCCAATTGCAGACCTGAAGGACGCCTTGATCCAGATGGATCGGAAGTAGCCTTGGCGTAATCAGTTGCAGGACTACATTGTAGATCACCCGTAGCTGACTATCGGTCGCCTGTGGGGTGATTGCGAATCTTGATACAGCAATAGCTGACCAGATAATTCATAATATATGTCATCATTCTTTCAAAGTTATTGATCACCTGGTCACTTGAACAAAATTCATCACTTTATCCAAACTTGCAACAACACGTTATCATATACAGTTCCATTCACATCGCGAAAATCATCATCACGTTCGTCACTCCACCACTCCAGTTCATCACAGTTTATCGTATGTTCACAATAATTCAGACCTTACACATATTCACACCGATCGGTCTGATCGGTGCTACTGCGTGTCTTGGTCTGCATCTTCATGAGTCTGCATCACTGCGAAACGATTCCGACTGACTCGTTCTCGCTCGAACTCTCGTAGCAGTGCTCCACAATTTAGATCAAGTTCATCGATCCAAGTTGCTTCATCATGATCTTTCCACCGGACCAGATATTCTCGGTGGGTACGACCAAAACGTGTCTTCTTGACCGATCGGACATCTAGCACCTTCTCCACTTCGAATTCGTCCTCCTCCAATGGCCTTTCCCAACTGTCCTCCGGTAGCAGAGCTTCATCAAAATCGAATCTCTCCGCTTCATCCACCAGACAGGGTGTTTTGGGCCGATTGGGGAACTCTCTGACCAGCTTCAATTTGGACACATGCACGATCGGAAAAACTTTATAATCCGTGCCGATCGTGATCAGACAGGCAGCATGCTCACTGATAAGCTCTGCTACACGGAAAGGACCGTGCCACATATTAGCCAACTTCCTTGCATAACCTTCCTTGACCCGATCGAGGTATAACCAGACCCTCGCCCCTGGTTCAATACCGTGAGGTCGGACCTAATCGTTATTCCGATCTGCTCGATCTTGTGTGGCTGACGCAACTTTTCGTGACGACTTCCTTCGCATGTTGATAGTGCTTCTGGACCTGCATACGCCAACGGCGGGCATCGCGATCACGGGTCCGAGTGCAGCCGATCGGTATTGCCGCTTCAAGTGTCGATCAAGGGTCCCATCCATACGCCAGATAGAAAGGCGTATCTCATCGGACCCGATCGGTTGAAGAGTTGAGTGCGAATACCAGTCTTTCTGCATACTAATCCCAGTCACGTTGGTCTGGGTCGGCCACATACATATTTATCTCCCTTGTTATTGTCTGAACCATGCGTTCAGCCGATCCGTTCGCTTGCGGACGATATGCCATCGTCGCACTCTGTTTCTGGCCTAGCATGTTATTGAACGACATGAACACCTCGGCCATAAAACCGGGTTCCCGATCGTGTCTGATAACTTAGCTGGCGCCGAACCTTCTAAACACGCATTCTTCGTAACTCTGGGCGATCTGCTCCGCAGCTCGGGATGCACTAGCCTTTGCAATCAACAGACCGGTGAATAGGTCGACCCAGATCAGCAGCTCAGTTTTGCCGCGCGTCGATCTAGGCAGTGACGGTATGTGGTCCATCGCTATCACCTGGAAAGGGTAGGTAGCCTCGATATTTCCGGGCGATCGGCCCTTGATTATCGGTCTGCCCTTTCCGGTCTCGCAATCCGTGCAACATCCCACATATTTCTGCACGCTTCGAAAAAGTCCTCTCCAGTGAAAGTGGGCCCTGATCTTGTGATATGTTCTGCCTATGCCTTGATGTCCCCCTTCTAGACTCACATGGTAGTGATGAAGGACATCCGGCTGCGGCAACTCAGGGATCACCAGTTTCGCTAGTCGATCTCGATCGGCACAGTCTTGATCAGTGTCGCGGCAGTAATATAGCAATCCATTTTCATCCACATCGTAACTGTCCGCGATCTTGGCACACTCTTTCATCTGACCATTTGTAAACTTGGACAATTCACCGCGCAGATAAGCCTTCAGGTTGACGACCCAATCTTCTTCGTCCTGCGCCTTGAGGATCCGTTCCGCCCTCAGCTGTTGTACAACGTACTCACTCAGCCTTTCCTTGGAGAACGATCGGCGAGACTTCCGAGCTCGCGATCTGGTTGCGGCCATCACATGCACCTGACCAGGGCTGTCCTTGGGCTTGATCACCTCCGGGAGCCTGTTTATGTCCACACGGTCCTGTAAAACGGCTTCCTCGGTGATCGTCGCCCCGGTATGGTCTCGCATGGCTTGGGTCGCGAGGTGGTCGGCGCTTCTGTTCCAGTCCAGTTTCACGTGCAATAGATCGTGGTTGGGGTAGTCTTTCAGCGCTTTCATCACCCGATCATTTAGCAACTTTAGCCATGACGCCTTGCAGTCGATCTCCCCGGTGATCTGCCTTATCACTAGGTTGGAGTCACCACATATGATGATCCGCCCTTTCTGTTGTGATGACAGCAGATCAAGACATAGAAGTAGACCCCGATATTCTGCCTCGTTGACCGTTATGTCAGGCGTGAAATCGGTGGCGGCTGCGACTATAGATCATTGTGGTAACTTCCACAGTATGGCACTATAGGAGCCGACCTTCTTCTTCACGCTGGCCGACCCGTCAAAACTCAATACCAGGAGTTCCTCATCCTGATCTACGGTCGGCGTCGGCCGCGAGATTGACTGTAGAGGTTGCTTCCTTGGGGAAATCGCCACTAAAGCCTCATCCACTTCGGACCGAGGGGTGATACTGGCAGCTAATGTGCCCAATATCTCTTCCTCTCCCTTGGTGCACCTGACGACCTCGAGAGACCACTGCGACAAGATAGCTAACCATCTGCCGAGCCGACCGTCCATCCCATTGGCTGATAATAACCAGGCCAATGTCGACTTTCTTGAAAGGACCTTTACAGATCGGCCGACCAGTAGGTTGTAGCACACATCCAAGATCCGTAGTAAAGACATAACTTCTTTTTCGACGATCCCATAGTTGACCTCGTTCGGCTTCAATGTCCGGCTCGTAAAAGTGACCGGATGGTACACTCCATCATGTTCTTGCACTAGAGTGGCAGAAATGGCCCACGTAATAGCGTACACAATGACGATCGGCATTTTTTTCCGGATCGAAGTGTCTGAGAATCGGTGCCGTCGCCATCTTAGCCTTCAGCATACCGAAAGCAACCTTTGCACGCTTCATATGATCCTCTGTCTTCACCTGCGGAAAATCTGCGGGCAGATCAGAGTCGCTGCCCTCCCGTAAAGTTGCCCGATCTCCTTCGCGCAACATGTGGTTGTCGACTTCCCGGAGCTCGTACAGCACGGCCGCGTAAATCGCGAAGTCTTCAATGAAGCGGCAGTAGTAATTTAATCTCCCTAAGCAGGGAATGCATTGCCTTCAGTGATCTGGGAACGGGAGGTTGCTCAGTGACTCTAGATCCTTGGGATTGGCCTCCCGCCCACTGATCGACACCATATGACCCAAATAGGCGACCTTGGACATGCCCCAAAAATTCTTCACAGCACTGATCGACAGGTTCCAGCGATTGCATGTCTCCAACAAACGTTCTACCTTCTTGCGCAGATCGCTCCATGACGAGGCAGGGATCAGAATGTCGTCGATATACGATCGCCTTCCCAGAACGGACGGTCTCCTTTCCCGGTCAGGTTCACCCTCTGTAAACACATAATAATTTTTGGTGAGGTCCTGATCGGTGTCAAGATAGGTTAGGGCAGTTCCAAGGTGAAAATCGGATCGATCGACTTACCTCGCGCTGTTTGTTGGGCAATCTGGGCCCGGAGATGTGCGTTCTCGGCGAGAACATCTTTCAACTGCGCAGCCAAGGGGGTAAAGGTGTCGACATCCTTCCGCAGCCGCAGGAACGATGCATTCTTGGTGGCCAGCTCCGACTGAAGGTCGCAGATGGTCTTTCGAAGCGATCAGACCCGATCTGATCCCCATCCGGTCTGTCGGAACCTGGGGTGCTGCAAGAGCTGTCAGATCGGGTCGATCGGCTAGGGGAATCGATGTGTGGTGACTGGGCGCACAGGGCAACTGCAGGATCAAGCGTCAAGAGAAGTTACAAGGAGATCAGACGTACAAGGGGCGCATAACTGGTGAAGGCGGGGCCGAAGACCTGTCCATTGGTGGAATGTTGGTTGCCGTGAAGGTCAAGGAGGTCAACTGCTGGCGAAAGGGTTAACTGGTGGTGATATCGGGTCGCTACCGTTGCGCGGCTGCGACCAGACTCAGGGGCGGCTGTGGAGAAGCGAAGGCAAAATTTTTGTCACCTTCTGTCAACGGCGTGCCGATCAGCTGGTCAGTGATCGGATTGGTGGAAATAAGGGGGGCTTTTAAGCCTATCATGTGCAAGGAGAGTCAAGCACACGGATTTTGGTAAGTCACATAGCATTGCGTGTATTTTACATATTTTAGTGTTTGGTACATATTGGGACCGTAAGGTTAGTGGAAAAGAAGTAAATTGGTCTTGGATTGGAAAAGTGGCTAAGAGGTCCTAAGAGACTCTCTAAAAGTTTGGTTTTCTAAGTCGCCTTCGCACGTCGCGGAGTGTTTGGGGGCAGAGGGTAGAGTAATCCCCTCCTGCCCACTATACCCGGCTGGGGCGCGTCGCAGACGCATTTGGCCCGCCGGAAGTCCTTTGACAGGAGTATCCCTTGGCTGACTTCTCACAAGTTTAAGTCACGTACGTTTGGAACGTACTAACAAGTGGATTGGTCTTTACGTGGAGATATAGTTTGTGGAATTCACGAGCATATTGGATCTTTACGTGGACATATTGGTTTACTATAACATTGGTTGGAGTTTAGACCGGCTTTGGTCTTCTCTCATATTGGTCAGGGGCTAGACCAGTTGAGTGGTCTACCCTCTATTATCTCGTATTGGTCGGGTCTAGATCGATTGGACGGTCGACCCATTGGACTATACATATTTCAAGTGTAACTGGTCTACAAGTACCCAGGGTGAAGGGTTCCGCCCAGGGTACACCCCACCAGTACGGTCTGCATACTATCAGACCCAAGTCAACCAGCGATACGATCCACCGAGTGTTAAACTAGCCTATTCCGTCGGGTACACAAGGTGAGATGGCAACGCAATATTAATCGGACCAGGCGTCTTCTGTTGATGATCGGTCGTCTGCTAGCAGCGGACGATCAGATCGGATCGCAAGCGAAGGTCCGCGGGGTACCCCCCCCCGTAAGTTGGAAGGCTGGGCACGATGGTGGTCAGGTTCTCGACAACAACTGTGTTCGATTTTGAACTTGACTCCACAACAAAAGCCTGTGGTAAGATAAACAACCAGAAGGCAACGATGTTGTTCGACTCTGGGGCCGAAGTATCGATTATTGACTCCGCCTTTGCTCGTAAGGTCGGATGTCGTATAGACAATACCCAGAGACAAGAATGCGTCGGGATCGGTGAAAATTCTTATATGACCGAAGGAAGGACGCGCGTGAAAATCACCCTATCGGGTTCGTTGGTCTACTTCTTCAGTGCTTGGGTTGGTAAGCTGGCCGGTCAGGATGCCCTGTTAGGCATGGATTTCATGGTGCCGGCGGGAATTCGCCTTGATCTGTCTCATGGAGTGCTTACACTACCGGATGAGGTCCAGATCCAGTTAGCTGGTCGGCGCCCCCTATACGGATCGTACACCGATTTGGTCAGGTGGGATCAAGATGTCACCATTCCATTCGACCAATCCGCTGACACCCCGGTCGATAAAGGTTTTCGTTCAAGGAAGTTATGGGTGACCAGGGGCGATCGGTGGGTGTCGACTTTTGTGAAGAGCGCCGGCCGACATGATTTTGTCCGATTCACTAATATCGGTGACAAGACGCTTACGCTCGACAACAACACGATTGTTGGCATGTGGCTGGCAGAAGGGAAAGTGCCAAGGAAGATGGGGTTCGTCTCGATCGGATCGAGACGGTATCTTGAGTGGCAGAACTTGGCATACCAAGCGACCACCGATCTGGTCAGCAATGATGGATCGGTGGAAGAAGATACATCACCTATGGTGGAACGACCCAGGTATGTAACCCCTAGGAAGATGCTAGTTCGAAGAAAGGCACCGCAGGCGCCGGATACGGTGTACCATCAAGTAGATGAGACGAAGTTCGTTAACGTGGTGGCGACACAAGAACAGGCGACAGCGAAGCCGGGAATAGAAAAAGGGAAACATGGCATTGCTGGGGCGGACCACGATTGCGCGCCGAAGCAGATCAATGTCGTTGAAAGGCAGCCCGTCGATCGGGTACAGCAGTGTTCAACCGATCAGGACGGTTTGGGTGATATTGCCCCGGAAGACGATCAAGTTTGTACCCATGAGGGCGGGGATCAATATATTCAGGAGCTGGACAGCCATATGGAAGTCCTCCCTGGAGTATCTGCTGATCCTCCCGAAGTCACCTTGGACGATCTGCAAGTGGGTGATCGGGATGTCAACAGTCCCGATCAGATCGATCAGCTAAAGAAGATCATATGGAAAAAGAAACATCTGCTGATCGGGAAAGGCAACGCCTTACCCCCTGATGCTCGCGGAGCGATCTGTGACATCGACGTGGGTGATGCCAAGTCGATTTCCCAGAGATTCCAACGTGTGGCGCCACAGTACTGCGAAAAATTGTCCGATCTTATTAAAGGAATGTTGGCTACCAAGATCATTCAGCCGTCGACCTCGCCGTGGGCCTCACCGATCGTGATTGTGATCAAGAAGAACGGCGTCGACATCAGGTTGTGTATCGATTATCGGTTGGTAAATCGGTTGACCAATATTATGGTGTACCCGATGCCGCTGGTCAGCGATCTGCTAGAAGATCTCGACAAGACCCTATGGTTTTGCAACTGGATATGGCAAGTGGATTTTGGGTGGTTTCGATGACCGATCGGGCTCGCGAGATCTCCGCATTTGTTACGCCGTTCGGTTTGAAGAACGCGCCCCAGATCTACCAGAGGCTGATCGACAACGCATTTTATGGACACTTCAAGATCAGTACCGATCGGGACTCACCGAAAACCATGATGTATTTACAGAGGGTGAACCCGATCGGGAAAGGAGACCGTCCGTTCTACATTCTGTCACTGTTTCGTCATGGAGCGATCTGTGCGAGAAGGTCGAACGGTTGTTGGAGACATGCGATCGCTGGAACCTGTCGATCAGTGCTGTGAAGAGTTTTTGGGGCATGCCCAAGGTCACCTATTTGGGTCATATGTTGTCGGTCCCCTGGGCTGGAGGCCAATCCCAAGGATCTGGAGTCACTGAGCAACCTCCCGTTCTCAGATCACTGAAGGCAATGCAGTCCTTCTTAGAGAGTTTAAATTACTACAGCCGCTTCATTGAAGACTTCGCAATTTACGCGGCCGTGCTGTACGAGCTCCGGGAAGTCGACTACCATATGTTGCGCGAAGAAGATCGGGCAACTTTACGGGAGGGCAGCGACTCTGATCTGCCCGCAGATTTTACGCAGGTGAAGACAGAGGATCACATGAAGCGTGCAAAGGTTGCTTTCGGTATGCTAAAGGCTAAGATGGCGACGGCACCGATTCTCAAGCACTTCGATCCGGAGAAAATGCCGATCGTCATTGTGTACACTATTACGTGGGCCATTTCTGCCACTCTAGTGTAAGAACATGATGGTGTGTACCATCCGGTCACTTTTACGAGCCGGACGTTGAAGCCGAACGAGGTCAACTATGGGATCGTCGAAAAAGAAGTTCTGGCTTTACTACGGATTTTGGATGTGTGCTACAACCTACTGGTCGGCCGATCTGTAAAGGTTCTTTAGAGAAAGTCGACATTGGCCTGGTTATTATCAGCCAATGGGATGGAAGGTCGGCTCGGCAGATGGTTAGCTATCTTGTCGCAGTGGTCTCTCGAGGTCGTCAGGTGCACCAAGGGAGAGGAAGAGATATTGGGCACATTAGCTGCCAGTATCACCCCTCGGTCCGAAGTGGATGAGGCTTTAGTGGCGATTGACCCAAAGAAGCAACCTCGACAGTCAATCTCGCGGCCGCCGCCGACCGTAGATCAGGATGAGGAACTCCTGGTATTGAGTTTTGACGGGTCGGACAGCGTGAAGAAGAAGGTCGGCTCCTATAGTGCCATACTGTGGAAGTTACCACAATGGTCTATAGTCGCAGCCGCCACCGATTTCACGCCTGACATAACGGTCAACGAGGCAGAATATCGGGGTCTACTTCTATGTCTTGATCTGCTGTCATCACAACAGAAAGGGCGGATCATCATATGTGGTGACTCCAACCTAGTGATAAGGCAGATCACCGGGGAGATCGACTGCAAGGCGCCACGGCTAAAGTTGCTAGATGATCGGGTGATGAAAGCGCTGAAAGACTACCCCAACCACGAGCTATTGCACGTGAAACGGGACTGGAACAGAAGCGCCGACCACCTCGCGACCCAAGCCATGCGAGACCAGACCGGGGCGACGATCACCGAGGAAGCCGTTCTACATGGACTTATGAACATAAACAGGCTCCCGGAGTTGATCAAGCCCAAGGACAGCCCTGATCAGGTGCATGTGATGGCGGCGAATAGATCGAGAACTCGGAAGTCTAGCCGGTCGTTCCCAAAGGAAAGGCTGAGTGAGTACGTTGTACAACAGCTAAGGGAGGAACGGATCCTCAAGGCGCAGGACGAAGAAGAGTGGATCGTCAACTTGAAGGCCTATCTGCGCGGTGAGCTGTCCAAGTTAACAAATGATCAGGAGAAAGAGTGTACCAAGATCGCGGACAGTTACGATGTGGACCAAAATGGATTGCTGTATTACTGCCGTGACATTGATCAAGACAGTGCCGATCGAGATCGACTAGCGAAACTGGTGATCCCTGAGTTGCTACAGCCGGATGTCATTCATCACTACCATTTGAGTCTAGAAGGGGGACATCAAGGCATAGGCGGGACATACCACAAGATCAGGGCCCACTTTCACTGGAGAGGACTTTTTCGAAGCGTGCTGAAATATGTGGGCTGTTGCACAGATTGCGAGACCGGAAAGAGCAGACCGATAATCAAGGGCCGATCGCCCGGAAATATCGAGGCTACTTACCCTTTTCAGGTGATAGCAATGGATCACATACCGTCACCGCCCAGATCGACGCGCGGCAACACTGAGCTGCTGATCTGGGTCGACCTATTCACCGGTCTGTTGATTGCAAAGGCTAGTGCATCCCGAGCTGCGGAGCAGATCGCCCAGAGTTACGAAGAATGCGTGTTCAGAAGGTTCGGCGCCAGCGAAGATATTAGACACGATCGGAACCCGGTCTTATGGCTGAGGTGTTCCGATCGTTCAATAACATGCTAGTCGAGAAACTGAGTGCGACGATGGCATATCTTCCGCAAGCGAACGGATCGGCTGAACGCATGGTGCAGACAATAACATGGGCGATTAAAATGTATGTGGACGATCCAGACCAACGTGACTGGGATGAGTATGCAGAGAGACTGTTATTCGCACTCAACTTGTCAACCGATCGGGTCCGAGGAGAAACGCCTTTCTATCTGGCGTATGGATGGGACCCTCGATCGACATTTGAAGCGGCGATACCGATCGGCTGCACTCGGACCCGCGATCGCGATGCCCGTCGTTGGCGCATGCAGGTCCAGAAGCATTATCAGCATGCGAATGAAGTCGTCAATGAAAAGTTTCTTCAGGCCACGCAATATCGAGCAGATCGGAATAACGATCAGGTCCGCCCTCATGGTATTGAACCAGGGGAGAGGGTATGGTTATACCTCGATCGGGTCAAGGAAGGTTATGCAAGGAAGTTGGCTAATATGTGGCACGGTCCTTTACGTGTAGCAGAGCTGATCAGTGAGCATGCTGCCTGTCTGATCACGATCGGCACAGATTATAAAGTTTTTCCGATCGTGCATGTGTCCAAACTGAAGCTGGTCAGAGAGTTCCCCAATCGGCCCAAAACACCCTGTCTGGTGGACGAAGCGGAGAGATTCGATTTTGACGAAGCTCTGCTGCCGTAAGACAGTTGGGAAAGGCCATTGGAAGAGGACTAATTCGAGGTGGAAAATGTGCTAGATGTCCTATCGGTCAAGAAGACGCGATTCGGTCGCACCCACCGAGAATATCCGGTCCGCTGGAAGGATCATGACGAAGCAACCTGGATCGACGAACTCGATCTAAATTGTGTAGAACTGCTACGAGAGTTCGAGCGAGAACGAGTCAGTCGGAATCGCTTCGCAGTGATGCAGACTCATGAAGATGAAGATCAAGACACGCAGTAACACCGATCAGTATACCGATCGGTGTGAATATGTGTTAAGGTCTGAAGTATTGTGAATTAGTGTGATGAACTGTGATGAACTGGAGTAGTGTAGTGACGAACGTGGTGATAATTTTCGCGATGGGGATGAAAACTGTGTGTGATAACGTGTTGGTACAAGTTCGGAGAAAGAGATGAAATTTGGTCAGGTGATCAGGAATTTGGAAAGAATGATGACATGTATTATGGATTATCTGGTCATCTATCTGCCGTATCAAGATTCGCAATCACCCCACAGACGACCGATAGTTAATGCTGGATGGTCTTCGATCTGGTCCTGATGCTGATTGCGCCAGGGCTGTTTCCGATCGATCTGGATCAAGGCGTCTTTCAGGTCTGCGATCGAATCGTCACAATGGAGACCGGGATACCAGATACCGTCCTCAGTCACCGCCCCGGGGCTCTCAACGCGACACTTGGACATATGAAGAGCAGCGGATACAGAAATATGTCGATGTCGCACTCGCGGGCCAGCATGCCTTCCAGAATAAACTGGCATAGGGCCAGCCAAGCCTCGCCCTCCCGACTCCGGCGCTGTTTCCGGCGCTTCTGAAACAGGATCAGGTCTTGGTCACGTAACTTCCGACCCGCGGGAAGGAGAAGATAATGGGTAGACTCCCAGATCGTCTGTCAGTTGGCTGTATTAAAATCCCGAAATCGACCCTGAAGCGAATCGATCCAAGGAGTCGACGCGAACGTGGAGTCCAACTTGGCGCTGAGTAGCACTGCCCATGGTTGAACTGCATACAGACGGGCGATTTGCGCCCCTGTGATTAGGTCCGCCCGCCACGCAGACGGGTCAGGGTTTTTTGAAGCTGGAGGGAAGATCCAGAAGTCAGGTCGGGACATCGACCGGGACAGATCTTGTTTGTTCAGGGCTGATCGGTGCAAGATACCGATCTTCCCCGGTGACCATGGCAAAACGGCATCCGAAGTCAGCGACGGAAGAGACCGATCTCCAATCAACACCCCTTTCAACCGGGCGTGATGACGCAACTTAGATGTGCCGGGATGGAACGATTCTGCTACCCACGCGTTCGCGCAACACCACCACCCTGGGAGCTGACCACCTCATCATCACCCGATGCAGGCTTCGCTGGAACATGACCTCGGCGGTGATCGGATCGGGACTTAAACAAAGCAGTGTACAAGAACTCGGAATCTCCTGATCCGTTCCCCGAGTCTTCTCCGGAGGAGATCTCCATGTGCTTGGTGTGAGCAGTGCGGGGGCGCAAGGGCGAATGCGATTTGGCGATGGTACATGCGTCGGCTGCGTCCGATATTGGGCTCGGAAGATGTGCCTGCGTCTTGGCCTTCTTTTGAGGCACCGCTCGCTTCTCCTCGAGTTCGTAGTCTCGCGCTATGCCCTGCGCCCTTGAGCCTTTCGACGCGTCCTTACGCTTATTGGAAACCTTGGGAATTTTGGAATGTCGATTTTGGGCCAATGAATGGCGTCGTTTCCGATCTTGGTGAAGATCGATCAGGGCGGCCGATGCAGATGGGTCAATGCTGGAATCTGCAGCTGGACGCCGGTACAGTAAGTCGGTCAGCTGTTGGTGGCACCGATAAACGGCCGCCCAACGATGGCTTGACTCCTGAGTCCAGGCGTCCGATCGGCTCTGGAAGGACTCGACCTTCTCGATGGTCCTTGAACACGACTTGCAACTCGCCGATCTGCCTCTCCAGGTCACCCTGTTGGGTGCGGAGTAAAGTCCGATCGGACTGATCCTCCAACCTCTGCCGGTTGACCAACGCAAGTTGCTCCCGGAGGTGTGCCCTGTAGGCCCAAGCGAGACAGATCGTGGCATGCGCCGATCAGCCCATCCAAGATCGGTCGGAGCTGATCGCAGTGGTCATGCGACTGCCGATCAGCCGCGAGTAGGCCGTTAAACGCTCTGGCGATGTCGGTTGGCAGCCGATCTACACGCGAAGGAAGGTTAGACCAGACCCAAGATGAAGACAACGACCGATCAGCTTAGCTCGCGTTGTTTGTTGGGAGATCTGGGCCCGGAGATGCGCGTTCTCGGCGATCACCTCCTGCAACTTTGTGGACATGGGTATCAAAGTATCCACCTCCTTCCGCAGTTGCATGAGTGATGAATCCTTTGTGGCCAACTGCGACTGAAGCTCCCGGACTGTCTTCCGGAGCTGATCGACCCCGATCTGATGCCCATCCGGTGTGTCGGAATCTGGAGTGTTGCGAGGGCTGTCAGATCGGTCCGATAGGGGAGGCGAATTGACATGGGGCGATTGGGAACATAGGACACCTGCAGCAACATGATCAGGTGCACAAGGAAAAATATCTGGCGAGGGCGGATTCGAATATCTGTCCATTGGTGAAGAAGTCCACTACTGCGAAGATCTGGTGGTGAGATCGGGTCGCTACCGTTGCGCGGCTGCGACCAGACTCAGGGGAGGATATGGTGAAGTGGATTCAAGATTGGTGGAAGACAAGGGGTCTTTTAAGCCTATCGTGTGCAAGAAGTGTCAAGAACACAGATTTTGGTAAGTCACATGATATTGCGTGTACTTACATATTTCATGTTTGTACATATTGGGGACCGTAGGGAGATAGGATTGATTACTTTTGGTTTTCCCTAGTTTGGATTTTTGGCCTTTTAACTCACAACAAGGAAGTCGTTAGCATCTTTTCCAAGTACGTTAGTCGCCTCTGCACGCCGCGGAGTGTTTGGGAGCAGAGGGTCGAGTAATCCCCTCTAGCTCATTATACCCGGCCGGGACGCGTTACAGACGCACTTGGCCCGCCGGAAGTCCCTCGACGGGAGTACGCATTGGTCAGCTTTGCAAGCCCAAGTTACACACGTTTGGAAGCAAGTTTTTGGATTGTTGCGTGGAGATATCGTTCGTGGAGTTTGTTACGTTCTTGTTGGATCTCCATATTGGAATATTGGTCTTTTATTCTCGCATTGGTTGGACTATACGATCGGTTAAGCGATCTGCCATTTGGAGTATACTTACTCTGAGTATAATTGGTCTGCCCGTACCCAGGGAGAAGAGTTCCGCCCAGGGTACATTACCGAGCACGGTCTCGCATTTTAGACCCAAATCAATTCACTGCGACGATCCACCAAGTGTGCAACCAGCCCATTCCATCGGGTACACAAGGTGCTATGGAGACGCAGAAATCGGACCAGGCGTCCTATGCTGATGATCGATCGTCTGCTAGCAACGGACGATCAGATCGGATCGTAGGCGAAGGTTCGCGGGGTACCCCCCCGTCAGTTAGAAGGCTGGGCACGATGGTGGTCAGGTTCTCGACACTACGGTGATCGATTTTGAACTTGACTCCACCACACTGCGACCAGGCTCAGGGACGACTGTGGTGTAGTTGTATTGAAAATTATTGACCATTTTGTACCTGTAACAGGGTTACATTTGGTTACGTTGGTGTACGTGAATACACAACGGTTGAGGTCAAGTATTGACCGGTCCGAACGGTCTGGACCTATTGGTGGTTTTAACCAATCAGGGCGAGAGCCCTTAGTGAAGGCGTGGCAGCCTGCCACGTGTTGGTACACAGGTGGTGTACATTACATTTCGGCTAGGTACTAATCGAGTAAGTTCTACTTAGCATTACATATAGTTTACATTAGTTTAATTAATTTAGGCTAATTACATATTAATATAAATCAGTTTACAAAATACTCTTATACTGCTAGGCGCACGACCCAGACCGGTCGCGCGCGCAGTGAGTGTTAAGCCAAAGGGAGTACCTCCCTTAGCTTCTCATTACTAAGGGAAGCCTTGTAACAAGGCGTTAGTGTTTACTAACAAGTAAACTCAGGGAATATTGGCCCCGAGTGAGAGAGCGATCTGTGGTGAAGTGGAAGATATTTACAACATATAGGAGATGATCTGTGGTAGTTACCAATTCTTGGTATATTTTTATATCACCAAACTCTACACGTTAGCACTATGACACCTTTTACGCTGGTTATTTCTTTAAGCACTGAATATTAGTGTCAAAAAATTGTGTCATGCCTTCCATAGGTGAACAAAATGAACACTTAGTGTATCATGATGTTAGTAGTGTGATGCTTCTGTTTTCTAGCAAGATGCTTCTATCCATCACTAGCACCAAGTGATGCTTCTCGCATTTTCACGAAGTCTTGGCAAAGTTTTTTTGGCTCTAGCATCATGGTAGTGACGCTAACGCTAAGTTGAGCGTCTTCAACCCCATAAATGTCTAGCAATTAGGTGTGCCAGGGCACACGAGATAACATAGTAACCAGACTATGGAAAAAAACCATCAGCAAAGCCACAGAAACACAAGACATAGGCACAACTTACCAGCATAACGGTGGATGCATTCATGGCAGCAAAGCCAATGAAAAGTAATGCGCCCTCGGCTTCATAATTCAACACCAAATGGCGCTAGGGCACACGAGATAATAGAGTAACCATACCATGGAAACAAACCATCAGCAACGCCACAGAAAGATAAGACAGGAAAAACTTACCAGCACAACGGCGGATTCATACAGAGCGGCAGAGACAATGAAAAGTCAGGCGCCCTCGGCTTCATAGTTCAACACCAAATGGCGCTAGGTCCCCCGAGATAATAGAGTAACCATACCATGGAAACAAACCATCAGCAACGCCACAGAAAGATAAGACATAGGAAAAACTTACCAGCACAACGGCGGATTCATACAGAGCGGCAGAGACAATGAAAAGTCAGGCGCCCTCGGCTTCATAATTCAACACCAAATGGCGCTAGGGCACACAAGATAACTGAATAACCAGACCATGGAAACAATCTATCTGCAACGCCACAGAAAGATAAGACATAGGCACAGCTTACCAGCCCAACGGCGGATTCATACAGATCGGCAGAACCAATGAAAAGTCATGCGCCCTTGGCTGCTCAAGCTGATCGTCTTGATGTTCCTGGGTGTTCTCAAACGGTTAAGTATTTTAATTTTGGATGAGCAATTTCGACCAATCATCATCGACCTGCGACGGCCAGATCGCGAGACAAATCTGATCAATCAAGTTACAGAGGGATGCGACGGCCAGATCGCGAGGCAAATCTGATCAATCAAGTTACAGAGGATTGCGACGGCCAGATCGCGACGGCCACCTCGCTCAATCAGATTACATAGGGTCTCTGAAATAACTATCAAGGACGGTTAATCAGGTTACAGAGGGACTCAGTGGAAACTGCCAAGTATTGAAGTCAGCGCTGAAGTAACAAAAAGTAGTGCGTGAAAAAGTTATTGACTGTGATGTAGGAATTAGTAACACTTAATAGAACCAAATGTCCCTTGAAGTACGCAGATCTATGGCGGCCTTGAAAATCTTCTTTATCGGTCCAATACAAAAACCAAGTGTAATACAAGGAAGTCGTTTAGTGAACGCCCTAGCAAGTGTAGCAGCAGCCGTTTGAAGCGTGCTAGTGTTGGGGGATGCCCGGAACCGACTTTGGAAGTGTGTTCCTAGTGTGTTCGATTGATTTGTTGGTTTGGGTGGAAGTATTAAGTACCCGGGAAGTAAAGCAAGGAGGAATAGCTTATTACCTCTTTGTGTTGTTGATTAAGTGGATTTATTACAATTTTCAACTCATTCATGATAGATCTCTCACTAAACCCTTACATAAGGGCGTATCGGCTAAGTAGCGGCGCATCGCCGCTTAAGGAAAATCTTCCTCTGTTCGCTAGCCGCACCGTGCGTGTACGCACCTGCTACATCTGGTAGTGCTTGTAGTCAATCCAACACCTGTGTTGGTAGACGACAACATCCTCTGCAAAGGATGAACCAGGAGGATTGGGGTAAGCTAACCCCCGTCCAACAAGAAGCCTTCCAAAGGCTGTTGTCCATCTTGGGCGATGACGGTATGCAGCTCCTAGTGAAGCAGGGCCTTGAGGCCGTACGTGAGAGGGTTAACGCCCTCATCTCCCATGAGGCGAATTTTCGTGGAAGTCGTTCCACGTCTACGGGAATGCGCCCTCCGTTGTCCTTCAAGATAAAGGAATTCACCGGTAGAAAAGGTGATAACCTTTATGTGTGGCTTCGCGAGGTTGAAACGGCCTTCGCCACAGCGAATTGTGGTGAAGTGGAATCTTTATTTACAACATATAGAAGATGATCTGTGGTAGTTATCAATTCACGGTATAATTTTTATTATGCCAAAACTCTACATGCTAGCACAATGTTGCCTTTCACGATGGTGGTGTCTGCGAACACTGGACATTAACAACAAAGATTGCGTTGTGCCTTTATCTTATGAACAATGTGAACATTTAGTGTGGAATGGCGCTAGCGGTGTGATGTGTCCGTCTTTAAGTAATACATCTTGCGTCCACACGGTGTCTCAGTACAGTCGTGTTGGTTTTAGCATCATGGCAGTAAAGCCTAGGGCGCTAGGGCGCATGAAGTAATAAGTTAACCAGACTATTCAAACAAACCATTATCATCATCAAAGAAGGTCAAGACATCGGCGCAACTTACAAGCATAACAGCGTGTCCATTTATGGTGGCAAAGTCAACGAAAAGTCATGCGCCCTCAGCTATATTTAATATTCCGTGGCTAGGGGCGCTAGGGCATATGGGATAACAGGTGAACCAGACTATAAAAACAAACTGTCAGCATCACCAAAGGAAGTCAAGACACAGGCGCAACTTACAAGCGTAACAGCAGGTCCATTAATGGCGGTGAATACAACGAAAAGTCATGCGCTCTCAGCTATATTTAATATTCCGTGGCTAGGGGCGCTAGGGCACGTGGAATAACAGGTGAACCATACTATAAAACAAACCGTCAGAATCACCAAAGAAAGTCAAGACACAGGCGCCACTTACAAGTATAACGGCGGGTCCATTCATGGCGGCGAATCCAACGAAAATTCATGCGCCCTAGGTTTCTCACATTACTCGCGCGATGTTCCCGATTATTCTCACACTGCCAAATATTTTAATTGTGGACGGATATTTTAGACCAATCAGGGGCCACCCACGACGGCCACCTCGCAACTGATTGGCTTATGTGTGGTATGAATGTGGAGATATAAATGGATATTTTTCAGCCAATCAGAGGTGACCCGCGACGGCCACCTCGCGTCTGTTTGACTTACGAGTGGTATAAATGTGGAGATATAAATGGATATTTTCAGCCAATCAGAGGCGACCCGCGACGGCCACCTCGCGACGGCCACCTCGCTCAATCAGATTACAGAGGGTCTCTGAAATAACTATCAAGGACGATTAATCAGGTTACAGAGGGACTCAGTGGTAACTGCCAAGTATTGAAGTCAGCGCTTAAGTAACAAAAAGTAGTGCGTGAAAAAAGTTTTTGACTGTGATGTAGGAATTAGTAACACTTAATAGAACCAAATGTCCCTTGAAGTACGCAGATCTATGGCGGCCTTGAAAATCTTCTTTGGTCCAATACAAAAACCAAGTGTAATACAAGGAAGTCGTTGAGTGAACGCCCTGGCAAGTGGAGCAGCAGCCATTTGAAGCGCGCTAGTGTTGGGGGCAGCCCGGAACCGCCTTTGGAAGTGTGTTCTTAGTGTGTTCGATTGATTTGTTGGTTTGGGCGGAAGTATTAAGTACCCGGGAAGTAAAGCAAGGAGGACTAGCTTATTACCTCTTTGTGTTTTTGATTAAGTGGATTTATTACAATTTTTAACTCCTTGACGACAGAATGTGATCGAGGATCACTTGCAAGTGGGACTTGCCCATCTTACGGGTAAAGCCCGTGCATGGGCGTTTACGTCCGGATTCGGTCACTAACGTGTTCCCGACCTGGGGAGGCCTTAAGCAGAAGCTTATGGATATGTATGCCACGCCTGATCTGGTTTTCCAGAATCAGCTGGCGTTTTTAAGGTGCCGTCAGGGCACTAGGGACTTGGAGACATACATCAGAAACTTAAGACCCTGTTGGCAGGGATGTACGCGAAAGCGTATTCGGATGATGTGTCTATTCCCGTGTTCAAGGGTGGCCTGAAAGAAGGGCCAGCACGTTCGGAGCTCTTCCGATGCCGACCCCAATTTCTGGGGGAGGCGTTTAAGATGGCGTTTAACGCAGAAAGGAACTTTCGTTCCTCTAGGGTGGGTCCCGAACCCATGGACCTGAGTCAGGTCGAAGCTGAAGAGAAACCTCCCGCTAGAAGTCACTCTGACTACTTCCTGCAGGGCTTCGAAGCGGAGCTCCTTGCAATGCTGCAGCGGCATGGGCCGCTAAGATGATTCCTGTGTGGAAGCACGGATCATCTGCGGAACAGATGTCCGAAAAAACCCCAGCGAGACACTCGCTATAAGGGGCCGAGGGCGGGTAAAAGGCCATCGCCCAAGCCGTCGGAAAACGACGGCTACCAGTAGGTGCGGGGAGCCCTACTGGGGGATCCCTCTGTGCTGTTAAACCCCAGGGTAGGGGCAGACAGCACAAAGCCCCGAGGGAAGCGGTGCTTTCTAGCACCGAGTTGGTGTACCAGTCAGGTTTGCTGGTCGTCCTTGCGGACGTGAAATGCTTTGACAAGCCTTGGAGAGTTTTAATAGACCCTGGAGCGTCTGACAATTAGGTCAGACGGACTTCTGTTGTGAAGGGTCGGCTGTATGCGGAAGCCCTAGAGGTACGTTCTCGTGACATTGTCACGGTCCGTCTAGAGACGGGCGTACAGGTTTCTGTACCCAAGGTCTCGATTGACCTTAAGCTGAAGTTTTAAGACTTCCACAGCTTAGAACTTTGCCTAGTCCTGGATTTGGACTCGAGGTATGACCTCATTCTGGGCATGAAGTGGCTGGAACGCCACGAGCCATGGATAGACTGGAAGTCTAATTCCATTGGCTCAACGCACCCACGATCGGGTGAAGCATTGGCGAGTCATGAACCCACCTTTGCTCGATCGCAAAAGCCATTCTGTCGAGAAATGCCAGAGATTGGGATGTCTGAAAAGATCAGTCCCAATGAGGTTAAGGAAGTGTTCCTTGACGAGGGGATTCGGCGGTTAATCCCCACGCCGTTATAGGCGAGACTGGTGAGTCGCCAGTGATAGAGGTGGATTCCTCTGAGGTTAAGCGCGAGGCGCTTCCTAGAGAAGAGACCCGAAGTTTGTCTCTTCTGCAGGTCGGAATTTATTCCGACCACGCCGTGTTCGGCGAAAAAGTTGCGACTCCAGAGGTTGGGGTAGAGACCCCTGTTGTTAATCACGAGGCGCTTCCAAGCGAAGAGACCCGAAGTTCTTCTCTTTCGAATGTCGGAATTGATTCCGACCACGCCGTTATAGGTGAGACCGGCGAGTCACCGGTGGTAGAGGTAGATATCACTGTGGATAAGCGCGTGGCGCTTCCAATAGATGGGGCAACTGACTCCCCCATCTGGGTCTCGGGATGAGTCCCGAGGCCAGTAGTCAGAAGTCCTATCGGATGCTGAATAGTGTGACTGGTGTTATCACAGTAGGCGTAAGCCTTGAACAGTTGCCTGGGGTAGGAGAACTGTTGTCGTTGGTGGATATGCCCTTCAACAAGTTTGGAACTGCTTTGAGAGCAGGTAAATCGACGAGGTCGTCGTGTTGCGTCCGGAAGAGGAGTTGAACTCCTCATCCACGATGGACGAGTCAGTTTTGGTACAAACCAAACAGGCATTGAATGCCCAAAGCGGCCTCAAGATCCTCGCGGATCCTGAGGCCCCTTAGCATTCCTTATTGAAGGAATTTGGAGATGTCATTAGTGACAACCCACCGATGGGGTTACCACCGGATCGGGGAGTCCGACATGAAATCGATTTGGTTCCTGGAACCAAATACTGCGTCACTAGGCAGTGGCCTCTCCCCAAGGAGCAATGCGACGTCATCGACGCATTCTTTAAAGGGAAAGAAGAGGCAGGAATGGTACGGGAGAGCAAGTCTCCCCATTCATCTCCCACTTTTTGTGTTCGGAAACCGAACGGAAAGTGGCGCACTGTGCATGCGTACAACAAGCTGAATGCAGCTACTGTACCCATGCAGACTCCGATTCCTCGGAAGGATGTCCTCCAGAACAATATGGAAGCCTGTACTGTGTACAGTGCCTTAGATATGGTGGACGGGTATTATCAGGTGCTCATGCGAGCATCCGATATTCCTATTACAGCGGTCAGCACGCCTAGTGGCATGCTGTGAGAGTGGCTTGTTATGCCACAAGGGCTTTCGAATTCACTAGCGACTTTTAATCGCTTGGTGACTCAACTCTTCCGCCCTCATAGAAAGTACGCTCAGACGTACTTCGACGATATATTCGTTCATAGTCGCGCGGAAGGCGATTCGTCTGATGTTCAGATGCACCTAATACACCTTCGAGCTGTGCTCGAATGTATGCGAGAGCATAAGTTATATGAAAACGCATCCAAATGTATCTTTGGTGCTGAGGAAATTCCTTTCCTCGGATGCTTCATCGGTAGAGATGGAGTGCGGGCGGATCCCGCGAAAGTGAAAGCCATTGTGGAGTGGCCTTCGCCTGTAAATCTTAAAGATCTACGGAAGTGGCTTGGATTAGCCAATTATCTCCACAAGTACAGCGAGAACTACGCTTAGATGGCGAAGTCATTAACAGACCATCTTAAGAAGGACGTGGATTGGTGTTGGGAAACCCAACACCAAACCGCTTTCGAAGCGGTTAAGGGGAGCTTGTTGAAAGCCCCTGTTCTTGCTCTCCCAGATTCTGGGAAACCTTTTATCGTCGTCTGCGACGCCTCCGATTTCGCAATCGGATGTCCTTTGTTACAAGCAGACGATGCGGGACGATAACGCGTGATTGCGTTTGAGTCGAGGCAGCTTAAAGCTGCAGAACGGAATTACCCGTTCATGATAAGGAGCTACTTGCTATGAAGTATGCCCTTGTCAAGTTCAGGGTTTACCTGCTCGGCTCAAAGCCGTTCATGAATTATACTGACCACGCGTCCTTATGAACAGCGACGAAGTCGCGTCGTCTCGACTATGAGCTCGCTCACGCGACATTCATCACCACTTCTGTGGTGGATCTCATACTCCAGGCGTATGAGAAAGACCCACAGTGTACAGCGCTTATCAGCGCTTTGGGTGGAAAGGGATTTGGCTCGTCAGAGCCTACCCTGTCAAGTCGAGCTGGAGCTCGGTTACGCCGTTACAGGTACTGTGAATGTTTGCTATATTATAGCACGAGCGCGGAGGACACTCCGCGGGTGGTTGTTCCTCATGATGAGGAACTGAAGTATAGAGTCCTCTTTGAGGCACATGACGCCCCTACCGGGGGTCATTTAGGTTGGGATAAGACCTACAGCGCTTTAAGCGCTTTGTATTGGTGGCCCAAAATGTACAAGTGGTTCGGTGCGTATATTCGCACTTGTGAGGCGTGTCAGGATTTCAAACCCTCTGCAGATTCAGCGGCGCCTTTGGCGAGCATACCCGTTCCTACGGAGGGTTGGAAATCCATTAGTACGGATTTTATCTTCGGTTTTCCAAAAGATAAGGCCGGCAACACCGGCAGTTTGGTCTTTGTAGACCGTTTAAGAAAGATGGCTCACCTGGCGGCGGTGCCAGAGTCCATAGATGGACAAGGAACAGCGAAAGTGTTCCTACACCGTGTCTTTCGACAGCATGGTCAACCTGATTCCGTTGTGTCGGATCGGGATCATCGTTTTACGGGACAATTCTGGGTAGCGTTGTTTAAGGTGCTAGGCACCAAGCTCCTCATGTCCACTGCGGATCATTCGCAGACAGACGGACAAACGGAACGCGTTAATCGCGTTGTAGAAGATATTCTCCGGAGTTTATGTCCGGATTCTCCAAAGAGTTGCAGTGAGATGCTTCCTATGGCCGAATTTTCCATAAGCAATTCGGTGCATGCATCTACGGGGTTTACCCCGTTTTACGTAAACGGATTAGTCAATCCGTGGTTCCGTTGACGCCACGTGTGTGTGCCCCAGGGCTTGAGGGGGGAGGATTCCCCGATGTCATCCCTGTATCTGTGCGAAAGCCCATCGATAAGTTCTTATCAATACGGAGGGTACTCCACATTACCATGTGGGGCGTCTGATGGCGCGACGCCATCATTGGGGTCAAACCCAATATCTGGTGAAGTGGAAGGGTTATCCACACTCAAAGAATTCGTGGGAGTCCGAGACTCCCCTACGGCAGGATTGCCGAGACGTCGTTTACGCTTTCGAGCGGGAGATTGCCGTTGCGGGTCGACGACCGAAGGGGCGAGAGAAGCCCCTTCACTCCCAGTAGTTGGGAGTTCGCCGGAGACAGATGCGGCGATCGCACTGTTCTCTGGCACCATGGTGGGGGCAGGGGCGCTGACATAGCGCATGCGATGAGGGGAACGCAATAGCCCCATCGCTTGGGTCTTGCAAACGCCAAGCGCAACGCCCTTTCCACCCGAACGTCACGGGAGGAATAGATGTTGTGTAGCTGAGTATAGATACGGAGGAGTTTCTCCTCTTCCGCCCAAGAGCGGAATTTCTGTTCTGCCTCTTCGGCATTTTCCCTAGAAAGAGAACAATAGGAATCTCGTGGAGGTTCTCAACAGGGGCACCCTGCGCCTGCCTGCTGAGGCGCTCTCTGTATGAGACGCCAGTGAACTACTTCTGCGTGAGCAGTTTTTCCCGGAGTTGTTTCCGGCATTCGTGCTGATACGGCTGTTCAGCCACAGGGCCAGGGGTATAGAAGGCTAAACCCTTCTTTACCTCATTTTTAGCCCAATTTTGAGGGTCACGAGGACCGTCAAAGTGATAGGCCGCCCGTGGCGGGCGTTTAGAGGCGCGTAACGCTGCCTCTCGTGCCTATAAGGCAAGTTCGGCTTCTTGAGCTGCGTCCAGCTCATTGGTGATGATCGCCTTCGGCGATCCGGATGTATCATCCGCAGTTGATAGTAGTTGCGCTCGAAGTAGCGCATTTTCCCCACGAGTGGGGAAAGGATTTGGCTGCCGACATCGCCGTTCAGCGTTATCGGAGCGGTCGTCCTTTCGGGAACTATCCCCAAGGACCTCGTCCTCTGATTCATGCTCCCCCGAGTAGAGGACTTGCTCCTCTTCCCGGGGAGAATCACCAACACCACTGAAGGTGTTCATTGTAGGCCAGAAGTTATGGCAGTTGGAGTTCTCCAACTAAAAATCGGTAATTGCGTGGCAATAGTCTTGATGGGGGAGGATGTAACCGGGTTACATGTGGTTACATTAGTGTACGTATGTACACCACGGTTAAGGTCAGATATTGACCAGTCCGAAAGGTTCGGACTTATTGGCTGTTTTAACCAATCAGGGCAGGAGCCTTTGTGAAGGCGTGTCAGCCTGCCATGTGTTAGTACACAGGTGGTGTACACTACATTTCAGCTAGGTACGACTTTAATAAGCTCTACTTAGTATTACATATAGGTTACATTAGTTTAATTAATTTAGGCTAATTACATATATTAAATATAAATCAGTTTACAAAAATACTTTAGACTGCTAGGCGCGCGACCACGCCCGGTCGCGCGCGCAGTGAGTATTGTAGCCTAAGGGAGTTGTCCCTTACGCTACCTCCCTTTATAAGGGAATCCTTGTTACAAGGCGTTAGCGAAAGCTAACTGTAAACCACCCCGGGAATCTTGTCCCCGAGCAAGAAAGTGATCTCTTGCTAAGCCCTTATACAAGGGCGTATCGCTAAGTAGCGGCGAACGCCGCTTAAAGGAAAGTCTTCCTCTGTGCGCTAGCCGCATCGTGCGTTTACGCACCGGCTACACCTAATAAAATCACTTCAAATTTTAACTCTTTATTCACAAGTACATAAGTGCGGACAAGTATAGTTGCAGATTAGCTGGAAGTTTTTCTGTTACGTGGAGTGTGGAGATAGTTACGGTCTCGTTTCGTTTACGTGGATTAATAAGTGGAATTAAAGTGGAATATAAAGCTGGTTTAAGTTTTATTACTGCTATTATATTACACTGTATTACTTTCGTTTTGTTGTGGAATTTCACGCGTAAGTACTATATTGCTAGTTGGAACGTGCACGCATAGTACCTTGAAGCGAATATGAGTGATAACGAGCAGACATTATTATGTTGATGAAGGAAGAAACGGAAGAAATGCGCAATGTTAAGGGAGAAGGTGCAGAGAGCCGGCACCCGCTGTATTTTAAAATCCACTGTACAGTAGAACCTGTCAGATTTAATACTGTCAAAACTAATAACCTGTCATAATTAATAAAAAACGTTGGTCCCGACTTTGCCCAAGCCAAAAAACGAATAACTAATAAATAATAGGTTTCGGTCAGTCCCGACCAGTATAAGATTAATAATTTCATATATTTTTTCTGTGACTTCTACTGAAAGTACTGTGTTATGCTAGTTTGTGTAAGTTTTTCCTGGCGAATACTAAACGAATGATCCTTCATCATCTGAAGCGTGGCAGGAACTGATGCCGAAGTAGAATCTGCTTGTTGCATCCAGTAAATCTGCAGCTTTACCAACATCTGATTTGCCTCGGCCTCGGAGATCGTGGAGGTTCTTCACTGTCATCCTCGCCTTCTGGATCTTCTGGAACTCCAAAGTTTTCATACGTGTTGAGAATCTACGCAACAATCTCTTCTTCATCCGGAACATAACTGATTTCCTGCTCGGCGGGATAATTGAGCATGTTGCGGATGTCCATCGGATTGCTGTACCGAAGCTGGCGTATTTGCTCCTCTAATTCGTGGATGACTTCCTGCGGAGGCTCAACTTCAGCTGCAGCAACAGTTTCACTGGGAGACTCATAACGAATTGAGCAATGTCTGAAGCAGTTTTGAATCGTCTGCGGCTTCACATCGTTCTTCCATGCTGCCACGGCCATGCGAATCCCATCCAGAACGTTGATTTTTTCGGGATTGGCAACACTGTCCTCAATCCGCTCCAAAAGTATCCGGTTGAACCGCCGACGATAATAGGCCTTGAAGTTGCGAATGATGCCAGAATCACAAGGTTGAATCTTCGATGTGGTGTTCGGTGGGAGGTAGACAACTTTTGTGTTGACCAAGGTGACCTGCGCCGGAAGGTTCTTGATGGGGATGTGAGCGCTGGAGTTGTCGAGCAGCAGCAGAACTTTGCGTCCATGCATTCTTTTGTCGAAATCCGTCAGCCAAATTTTGAAAACATTCTGCGTCATCCATGCTTTTGCGTTTGCATGGTATTTGCAGACGAATGAGTCTCGATTGACATTTTTAAAGCATCGAGGGTTCATTGACTTGCCAATCACCAACAGCGGCAACTTGTCAGAACCATCCCCGTTGCTGCAGACAGCAATCGTGATGCGTTCATTGTTTTGCTTCCGTCCTTCCAGTTGTTGTGTTGCAAGCGAGTTTTTTCGGCTTGCATTCGATAAAAAAGGCCAGTTTCATCCATGTTGTAAATGCCTTTCCATTCATATTGGTCAAGACATTGGCGAAGTTCGGGCAGGCTCTCAGCAAGAAGCGTCATGTTGACGGAGCTGCTTTCTCCAAAGCGGCGGTCTGATTGAATTTCATGACGTTTTTTGAAATACTCCAGCCAACCATTTGAGAACTCGTACGTTGGCGACGCATCGGGATAAAGCCGCCGTAAAAAATGGCGGTTTTCTCACGAATAAGGTCTCCTGAGATGTTGATTTGTGCCTCGTAGAGTTTGACCCACTGGATCAGGGCCTCTTCGACAAGAGGATAAGTGACGGTGCGGTGCGTCTTGATGCTGACATTGGTGTTTTCAACATCAATGCGAAGCAGAGCATCTGACTGCTTCAGCGTGTTTGAGATCGTGCCTTGGCTAACTAAGATGTTGTGGGTTTCTTCTAGCCACTTTATCAGCTGACTGTGTGTGAGCTTGGGGTTTGTGCGCTTGTGTTGACAAAGAGCGATGAGGATGGCATCGGTCATTGTCTCACGAGGTGGTTTGTTGACTCTAGGAGGCATTGGAATGGCTGGATGAGGGGGAGTGAATGGAGTGAGGAAAAAAAGAAAAAAACCAGGAGAGAAGTGCCCATTTTATATGCAAAAATCAGGGCAAAATTTCGCTTTTTTGGCCCTTAGCAAATAGATGACATCAGCAGTTTACTACCTATTGCATGATGTCAGCAAAAAATCATACCTGTCAGATTTAATAACCTGTTAGAATTAATAACTTATGGGTCGTCCCGAGGCTATTAAATTTGACAGGCTCTACTGTACTTCATTTTTGGGCAAAACCACTGTACTTTTGGTTGCCGAACAGGCCCTTATTAATTGCGATGTCCCAGAGATATCACTATAAAGAGGTTCATTTCAAATCCCCAATACCACCATCGTTTGTTTGAGCGGCTGACAGACATGCGTGCAACAGCGTGGCTACACAGATTCGCGCTGACACAAGCGAGAATCAAAGTAGAAACTCTGACATTGCGAAGTATTCATGCGTCTTCAGTAGTGACAGCTCGTCGGAAGCACAGGACCCTACCCAATCGCGCAATATCAAAGCCATCGGCAGTTATCGAAGGCAATGAGGTGCTATTCAAACAGCATAGAACCCGAAGTGTTGGATCTTAGCGATAGCTGATTTGTATGAAATTTGACTATTAACAGGATGAAAGCGAAGAATTTTTGCAGTGGTTTGAACAAATACAGCAGCAGTATCCGACCAAGAAGTGGACTCAAGACGACGATGACGACATATCGAGCGCAATGGAGTTGGTCGAAGACGATGAAGACAAGTGTATTATCAGCAAAGACGACAAAGAAGAGGCTGAAGCGTTTGTTGACGAAGCTGAAGATCTTTTTCGTTTGAATCGGGGCGAGTTTCAAAAGCGCATGGAAACATTTGACAAACGTCATGTTCATGAAATCGATGATGATGAAAACGAAGACCCGGATGAAATTGACCGCGTAACGGAACGGATTCCGAATAAGAAGCTACTTAAGTTCTTGGAAGAGTTTAATTCCAAAAATGCGCGGACAGGCAAAAGTGCTGAGCGGATGATGACCACAAACTTGAGTACGTTCGAGCGGAGTGCGCTAAAGCAAGATTTTTTATTGTGATTTTCCTTACTTTTCATAGAAAACAAGAATTCAGCCCCATTAGAGAAACAGTCAAAGCTTCCAAAGGCAGAGCGTGTGACGTATCGTCAGGAAAGCGTAGGCATTTCCGTCCTGGAATATTTGCAGAACCTTCTTGTTGAAGACGCGGATCTTTGCGGATTTGAGATTGTGCCCGCTCTTGTGGAGGTAATGCATTGGTTCAATCTTAAGTCTTGGAACTGATGACATATGATGACTACTGTTATATTGCCTACGTTGCAATTGTAGGCAAACGTATCACCTGACCTGCGCAAGGTTATGCTTTTTTGGGAGCCGGCCCGCCTTCACTCGGAAAACCAAAACGTTAGCAAAAAGAAAATCGAGGCTGTGAAGAATCGTTTGCAGCGCAAAGAGCGTTGGGTTCGCCGTAACATTACTCAGTACCTAAACTTAAAGGTACGGGAAAGAAGAATGTCATTTGAAGACTAGATGACGTACTGACTTACAGCAATGTTTGTTCACAGTATTCACCTGTTATCCAGTTCAAATTACAGGAGGAAACTAAGGCTGAAAAGGCACGAACATTGTTTGAGGATGAAATGGAGTGGCTAAGTAAAGCTTGAAGCATGGTATAGGAAATAGAAGGAATATCATGAAAATGTATTCGCAATGTCCGGTTATACTGCTTCACACATGCAATGGAAGTGTTAATAACAAAAAGACAATTTACTTCTGCACCAGCTCATAAATGTCCGAGCGCGACTGTTTTGGTGACGGGATATTGCGACGCATTTCCTCAACATACTTCAGGTCAATGTCGGCTAGACGATAGACTCTTCCTGGTCGCATGTGGCAACCAATCGCCCAAGGAGAGACAATTTTGGAGTCTGATAACCTCCTTCCCGACCACGTGCAGGCGAGGCCGCCACGTAGAACTGATTGTCCACTGCTCGCGCGCGCTGCAATTGCTCGCCCTTCGTGATGTTACAAGTCCCTGGAGAGAGAAGTAACTTAGCACCTTTCTTTTTCATTAAAGGTCACGGAATTGAATCTCATAGCGTATGTCGACGCCAATCTTGCATTTAGAGCATATCGAAAAACTTCAAGTTATGGCCCCGGGAAAATGTTATCAGACTCTTTGCAAGTTATCTTGCCGGGCACGTCAATGTCGAGAGGTGCACGTTGCGGTGCTTACCTATAAAAAAATCGCCTTCGGGTGAGAATATAACGCTAGCGTTATAGACCCTACAGTCGCGTCTTGCTCGGGATGGGGCCGCCCACCAGAAAGATTTGAAACTTCGAGGCGAGATGTGACAGCGCTAAGGTGAATGGGTGATCTTTCTCGTTTACCAACTCTTTCTTCTCCGGTATCACTGCGGAAATGACGAGGTGGCGTACGATGAATTCCAGTACTCGGGAAGCGACACCACCTGTGCTGCGTTCTTGGCAGTCTCCGTCACGGCAGCACTGACTGTCGCGATATTTTGCCACCAACTGCAGCGCTTAGGCACAGAAAGTGAATATCTGATTAAGCATTTTGGGATACCCCAATCCCTTATTTGGGAAAAAAGCGCCTGACTTTGGTCCTACTAATGCATCGATTGGGCCTCCGCTGGACGCCCGTGCGACGCCTTAGTTACCGTAGATCAGCTCCGCACTCCGGTGGTCAGGACAACTCGAGTTTTTTCACGTTACTGGGATTGGCAGGAGTCATCGGGTTTGTTCACCAGCTGACACTTACACGTGGTTTTGCCTCATGTTATTACATTTTTTGGTGATCCCCTGCTGATTACGCAGTGGTATCGCTTATGTGTACTATGATCCTGACGTATTACCGACAAGTGTGAAAAGGTGGCAGCCGATCCAGGAGCCGGAAGGTCGTGGTATGAGTCCGGAGGAGTATGAGCAATGGCGCGCCAAACAGACGGCATTTCCGATCAATACCATAGCCAAGAAGGAGGATGAAGAGAAGTCCAAGTCCTTGAAGCTAAACGAAGAGGAAAAATTCGAGCCACCTCAACTGAATGGTTCGCTTGTTGGTTATCTTTTCACTGGCCAATTAATAATGGCACTCTGATTGTGACGTTGCAGACGATATTCCTATTCCACATGGCGACGTTTCTCGGGAGAAAATGAAGGCATCGTTGGAGAAACTTTTGACTGAAGCTAGAGAGAATGAAGCCGCTTTTATTGCCGAACTGAAGTCGAGTGGGGTCCCTGTTTCCGTGGATGATCGCCAGATGGTATGAAATTGTCACAATTGTGATACCAAATACTAACTGTCTAATGCAGTTACAAGCATTTAAGGATGAGAAAGCGCGACTAAAGCGGCAACTGAAGTTTATAAAGTCAAACAAATAAAACAAACAGATATCCAGTTGGCTGGTAAAAGCCAGGAACTGCTAGTATCAACATACTTTCTGTTCGTGCGTTTCAACAATTAAACATATATGATACTTCGCAAGGCATAACTCGTTTTGTTTGCATTGCTAATCTACCTTTGACCTCGTAAGCGGCATATCCGAAGGTTCAGCAGTCCACTGCCAGTACGTTAAATACGCAAGTATTAGCAAGAAATGGCCACACGAATAAGCAGCGAAGATGTAGTCGTGGATGTGCGGGTATTTAGCAGGCGGGATGATGCACATATGCGCAGCGTGGATGGCTAGGATTCCAAATAGTGAGATCTACACCAAATAAACGCAGTTACGTGCTAGAACGAAGTCTACGTTGAAAAGGTAACGCGCTACCTTGACATAAGTCCGAAATAGCGGATGCACACTGCCATCCGAGTCATAACCTGGTGCAAATTTCGTTTGGTGCGCGTGCAGGTTCTTGGCAGTCTTCGATGTTAAAAGGGGAACCACTGCTACGCCGGTGTAAGCTAGTTGTAGCACGATGTATGGAATTATTAGACCATCCTTTTTCAGGAGAAAGAACATGCTGCACGAAACGAAAACATCGCAACAGATTTTCAGTCAAGCACTACCACAAACCATCTTGGTAAAATATGAGGACCTAAAGGTTGACAGCACGCTGAACCACCCTGAAAGCAGTGCATTATTAGCAAATAATAACGAGATTGGCAGCAGGGGTATTAAAATTGTCTTTTCATGGACTATTCATGCGGACACACAAGATTAGAATATTCTACATTACGCCGAGCTACTAAGTCGCAGGCACGAACGTACCTTGAAAGGAAAACAAGAAAAATGAGAGCGAACAGACTGCAAGAGATGAAACAAACCGTAGATTTGTAGGCTTTCGTCTTAGCAGGTCAATAACAGACGGAAAGAATCCAATAAAAGTCATCAGTGTGCTTAATAGCATATAAGCATAATCAGTGCCCAATTGTCCATGCTGTTACCGTTTTCTTTAGCTTACCATAACCGCATTTGAACATTAGGGGTCAAATGCAAGCGTATTTTAAAAACGAAGTCGACAATACACCAGAAGTTTGCGACCTTGTCCTCAAAAAGGCCTCGGCTGAACGGGAAAATGCGAAACAGAACTGGAAACAATCGCAACATTAGTCAACTCAACTTCGATTCATGTAGCTTTCGTACCTTGTTTTAACGTAGATGAGCAAGTTTCCTCTGCTGAAGAATATGCACAGAATGGAAACCACAACAACGCAAAAGTTGCAATGACCGCGACTGCGAGCTTAGTTAGATGGTGGAAAACCATCTTTCGATATAAACAGCGAGAAAGTAGAAATACTCCAAATGCGGGAGAGTAGTAAAGCGCCATTTGCTTAAAGTTCAGCGCCAGACAGTAGCAAATGCTACCAAGAAACTCATGCCCTTGCAGGATCAATGCGACGCCAAGCGTCGTAAAGCCTAAGCAGACATTGTTATACTATAGCAGAAAGCACAACATGAACGTGAGATAACTTAGACACGCGCCTCATACGTGCATTTTGCTGTATACTTACCTGGAAGTGGCCATGATCAATGAGCAGTAAAGCAGGTTGCAGCAATGTTAAAAGAACGAATACCGTGCGTTGGGTCCATTTCGCGTTACTGTAAATCACCCTTGCCATGTAAAAGGTTGCTGGTATAAAGAGAACAATGTCGCAAAGTAGCACAGTTGTGCGCATAAACACTTTACTTGTCGCACTCTCGTAACCCCTCGAGCTTGTTAGTTCCACCATGGCTGGCTCAGTCACGTTGGCAACGCGTCCGAAAATATACGAGACGTAGGCAGTCAGCGGCGGGTAGTCCAATCCCCAATACAAGAGGTCATTTGTTGTGGTATTAAAGTACCAATCAGAAACGGGCAAGTTGATCGTGATCTCCATCCAGTGGCGTTGTGCTTCGTAATCGCCGAACATGGGTGGCGTGTGATTGCCCGAGTATGAGAAAAGGCCGACCAACCACCTCATGAGAACCAACAGAAGCCATACTAGCCACAGACCTGCTCTCTTTTGATTACTGTCTTCAAGATACTGCACACATTGTTGAACCAGTAAGGTATTGTTTACTTCCATGTTGTGTAATACTCTTTTAATGATGTATTACCCTTACATGAGCTCCATGGTATAATGTGGTCTACATTAATTATGCTCAAAGTGTCATATCGCGCATGGCTTTGTCCTCTCGTGTTGCCTTAATTACCGGCGCCGCCTCCGGTCTAGGTCGGGCGACAGCCGCTCATCTTGTTCAAAATGGAGCGCGTGTAATCCTGTGCGATCTCCCTACCAGCGATGGAGTCAATGTGGCAAAAGAACTCGGTGTCTCGTGCCATTTCAGCCCCACTGATGTATGTTTTCGCAGCTACTGGTGTGATCTTATTGAAATTAACCGTTGTACGGTGATGGAAGGTGACCAGCGAGGACGACGTAGCTGCAGCATTGGACCTGGCCGAATCTATCTTCGGAGAGTCTGTGAACACTGCCGTCAATTGTGCGGGTATCGCATTGGCTATCAAAACGCTTAGTAAGAAAGGAATTCATCAGCTTTACCAGTTTCAGCAGACGATAAACGTCAACACGGTGGGGACCTTTAACGTCGCCCGCCACGCAGCTGAACGGTAAGTGGTGTAAGTGCAATTGCCTACGTTTATGTCATAATGACCAATTTCCCCCTGTTGCTATTAACTTGTCCGAGCAGCATGTCAAAAATACGACCAGAATCTGGTGGCGAACGTGGTGTAATCATCAATACCGCTAGTATTGCAGCATATGACGGGCAGATTGGGCAGGCTGCGTACGCTGCTAGCAAAAGCGCAATCGTAGGAATGACATTACCACTTGCTAGAGACCTTTCCTCATTCGGCATCCGCGTAAACACGATCGCACCAGGTACCACGACGACTTTGGTGCAGGAGTTGGACGATAACTAACAGAAATCACTGCGTTATAGGTTTGTTCATGACGCCACTTTTGGCGGGACTTCCTGAAAAGATGCAGAAAGAGCTTGGAGATAGCGTTCCATTTCCAAACCGTCTAGGTAAACCTGAAGAGTTCGCGCATCTGGTGCATGCCATCATCGACAATAAAATGCTCAACGGCGAAACGATTCGTCTTGATGGTGCACTTCGAATGCCGCCAAGGTAAGGGTATTTTGCGATCTTAGGCCAGGCCAATCAAATTCGTTCTGTTGGTTGCAAATAATCTCGATCAATTAAATCGAAGAGGTCTTTCTCGGACGCGATCGCACGAAGCCTTTTGTGTCCAATAACTTTAGTCACACCTGAATAAATGAACTCGAAAGAAGTATCAGCAATTTCTCGCAGAGATCGCTTCAGAAGACTTGTGTAAAAGTTTATAACAAATTCCTCTGGTCCCGTGAAATATAGCAGTGCAAACCAGCTTTTGGGGGGACTGTAAACTTTCAAGTCCAGCAGAATTAAGCTGTTTCTGAATGGAACGACGCAAGCTCCTCGGGTGCTTGTTAGTTGGTGTATTGCTCCCTTCTGAATTACGCTAGCTGCCACGAGGGCATCAACCACAACGTTAAAAAACTTCTCATCACTTTCCACGTTTGAATTTTTATCCGAAGAAGGAAGTGCAACTAATATGTCCAGCACCGATATGAACGCGGCACCACGAGAGAAAGATCCACAAGGGTAAACCTGCACCCTTTTATTCCATTTTTCCAGATGAATGAAAATAGCATTAAACGCCTTTTTTCCGTCTCGCTGACTGATCATGGATCGTTGCATTATCGACACAGAATTGTTATCGCTATTAGAAAAGGCAGGGCTCTTACATTGCAAATATTCCACACCAACGCGCCATTGTTTAATGGATGAAAGCCCAGGTACTACTGCTAGAAGCTGTTCAACAGTTAGTTTACACAGGTCAAGATAGTTGCAGTCGTGTTGCTCAACTAAATGTAGCGCCTGATTGGGTTTCATTCCGTAGATATTAAGTAACGCGCGCACCGAATTCCACTTAGACGATGAGCGTGTAAAGCTACCTTCAAGTGCATCACCAAAGCGTAGTTCATGCTGATGAAGATAATTATGCTTGTATTTATCCCAGTAAAGAGCAATTATACACCAGACGTCGTGCGCCACTCCTGGTACAACCATTTTTTTTGCCACATATTCAGCCAAAACAATATCATTTTCTGAAGATGTCATGTCCAGCACATCTACCTCCCACATCGCAGTAAAAATTCTTCGGGCAAGTTTGCACGCTAGTACTCGCCACCGCTGCTGAGCAAGCCATCCATTATGAGCGATAAACTCATCCAATGCTTGAAGACAGAAAAGCAGCATTGGCCTATGTAAAGGACCTTGATGAATTTTGCATGTTGCTCTGTCATCATTTTGCAGCCAGCAGGGTAGAAGCTCGCACATTCGGTCTGCGTCATAGTAGTCCGTGAGCTCCAGGTACACATGAGTGAAAGGCTTTTCCGACACTATTCCGCTATTCACCAACGTAGTCGCTGATAAGTTCTCACATTGTATGGCTAAATTAGCGCTCTTGTCTTTTGTTTCAGAATCGGAATCAAACAGCAGGTGCTTATTATCTCTACTGTCGATGCCTCTATTATCATTGTCGTGGGGTAAGAAGAGGAAGCTGCTCGCCATGCTGGACTCGTTGTACAAGCTCTGTTGACTTGTTCCAATACTCCCAAAACTACTAGACCTGGTTGTTGGGTTTCCAAATTCAACTAACTCAAACGAGTCGCCAGCGACAGAGTTAGAGGGCACAGAGATTGTTTCAGTCGCACTTTTTCCTTCTGCATCGCGGGCCAATTGGTGTTCGTTGGGTAGCTCCGGTCCAAAAAAGCCAGAATGTAGCGGGTAAATATCGGGTGGTTCTTCGCCTAGAAGATGCGCTAGGTCTGTGAAAAACTTGCGCTTGCGCTGAGGGTGCATTATAACTGTATTACATAACGTTAGAAAGTCCATACTTAATACTACAACCGCATCTATTTGATGTACATAAAAGCGTGGGAGACCATCAGATTTCTTTGGAGTAAAATTGATTTACGGTCATCCCTCTAAAATCTTATCCCCGGTTACCTAATAGATTCCAGTACTTAATAAGTTTCGGCTGTGGAATCTTATACATTGATTTTTCCGCTAATTTATACCCTCCGATACGTTATAGGTTCCATCTTCCACCGAGGCTATAAAAAGTTTCGAAGGTATGTCTGTAGCTCGTTAACACAGATCCAACAGCTGTTCGTCGTTATCTACGTTATGAGCTCTATCCAGATCCGGATCCACTGGATAATCCCAGATTCATGGATCAAGATCGTGGTTACCAAGTCCAGATCCATGACCCATGGATCACATTGGATCCCTATATAAATTACAGTAGTTTACAAGCCAAGGCAAAACAACTGAGCCGAGTGATGTGACACTCGGAGCTTCAACCCCAGGTTACCAGAGAGTAAACGCTTTCTGTGGGCTTTATTTTAGCTTATTTGACAAGAAACCAACTGCAAATTGTCGCAAAACCTACAAGTGTATTGCGAGCAAGTCTTGCAAGCAAACCTTTGTGGTTAGCAACAAGGGCACCGCAAACTTAAATTGTCATTTGAGAAATACCCACAAGATTATCATGTAGGGCAAAACTTGTGCCTAGTCTCTGAGCCTTTCATGACCGTCTCCAAGAGAGCAAGAATTAATCTGGTAAGCACTGACATCCTGCCGTTTGTTGATGCATTCCATATGCGGTGAAAGTGGCTCTTTCTGCTAATAATTTTCAGCGCGTATAGGAACTCAACGCCATTAATCTGAAGACCAGCATTTTGTGACCTGTCTTTTGAGGCGGTCGAAAGAAAGTCTTTTATCGATTTGCTAGCTTTGGCAATCAACGGTAAGACTGCACCGATGGTGGTCAAGATGATACGATGAAGAATTGGGTCATTCAGCTTTATCTGGTGAATCTAAAACATTTGACGGCTCAAGCACTTCTGGGATATCAAATATATCGGTGCAGTTCATTTTACCAACAATTTATGGACCTCTCCCGTGAAGAAAAGTGATTTCTTAGGCCTGACAGGTAATTGGATAACTCTGGACATTCAAACGGGATGCAGTTCGTTGTACTGGTTTTTTAATAGTAAAATAACTTTCAATGTTTTTACTAGGAACTCATGACAGGGATCATCGTGGAGAGTAGTACTATAAAATGATTGAAATACTTAGATTTTGGAACGTGCAAGGACATGCAACTGTCGACAATGGCAGCAACAACTTCACGCTCTTGCTGTTTCTGCAAGATGGGAAACCGTCGACTTTGATGTCGATACCATGGTTCACCGATGCTTCGCTCATGTGATCAACCTGATTGACCGAGATGGCATTCCACTTTGGAGGTTCCGATATTGAGGCTTTGGACATGAAGGCTTGAAAAACAGGTCGATGTTGAAGAGAACCCAGTGACATACGGTTGCATTTGGAGTACATTATGATACCACATTTCAGTTGTTGCTTCAGTGAAACTAACTTTCTGATTTTCAGTAGTGAAGCCATGACAACAGAAGCAAACACTGCCCGATTCTACATTAAATCCGTCTACAAAAGGATGCGGGATCTGGCATCTACCATCAGCAGTAGTCCTCAACTCAGAGAGCTTCTGCAGACTATTGTAGCGCTACATCATGAGGACGCACTTCCAAAAAGCGGAAGGGTACCACTGGCTTACAACTGCTGTCACCAAACACATGCACACGCCCGGGAAGAGCACAAGGATTCAAGGAAGAGGTCCCGACGAGTGCGGTCCTGCGACAAAGGCGGAGACTGATTCGCCGCCGGCATCGGCGCCTATGTCACCGAATGGTGACGAGGACTCGCAAACCGAGTGAAACAAGTCAAGCGCGAAGGCGGGTGACTCGCCACCAAAACCGGCGCCAGCCGAAGCATGGGCGCCAGCCAGCGTGGAGAAGCTGAAGGAGCGCATCGCGCGGCAAGCAACGGCGGGAGCTGGTCCAGCTACAGCTACGGCTGCAGCTTCAAGGGCCCCGCACTGCTTGGAGGCCCACGAGAGCGAGCACCAACTCTTGTAAGAATGCGCCCGGAACAAGTACTGCTACCGCATGGACGGCTCTCAACAAGAGATGACGCTCGTTGAAGAACGTACGCTTACGGCGTGGCTTGGGGGGAAGATCCTCCTCTCGGATCCGCCTAAGTTTCTCACAGAGACACATGTCGGAGCTGAGAGAGATGATGTGGTGGAGCGGCTGATCAAAGTTTTTGACGCTTGATCAGGCGGTACCACGGCGCCCGGACTGCCGACTAACGAAGGGGGTCCTCCGGTTGTCCTTGACTGCTTGTGTTTCTGCTCACCTTGTGTACCCGACGGCTTAGGCGTGGGTCGCTCTTCAGGTGGCGGGGATGTAAACACGGCAATTCCTTGATGCAAGATTGGGGAACTTGTAATAAGTCGATCGAGGTGCTGATTAGACGTGATCCGGTATAATCGAGCTAGAATCAGGTGCGAAAAGTCTTGATCGGCAGTGATCAGGCTTAGGCAGGCACCGAAAGTCGTTGATCAGCTGTGATCAGACTTGATCAGGCTTGATCAGGCACTAAAAGTAGTTGAACAGCTGAGATCCGACTTGATCAGGCTTGATCAGGCACCAAAAGTAGTTGATCAGCGGTGATCAGACTTGATCAGGTGCCAAAGGTCGCTCAGATACAAGTTGGTGCGATCTGCGAGTTGTTGATCGCGGGTCACGAGTTGCAGAGTGTCGATCAGGTGTTGATCGGCAAAGAGGTTACTTGATCAGGCAGCGGAAGTCTTCACTGCCCGATCACGGAGCCTCTGAGTCTTTAAACAGCCAATGTAACACCCAAAAATCTGTATTCCTAGCATATACCTACGAGGGAGGAGGGTAAATTTCGCTTAATCCACCTAGAGTTCCCGTGGGGCGCTTACAGCAGCCGAACTCTAGGGGACAAACGCGAACCAAACGTGGAGAGGTGAGTGCACTGCTCAATCACACTCTCAAAATCAAAAACCTTTACTGAAGAACCGCTGACACTGTGGAGAAGCGTGCCCAAAATTTGGCACACTTCTGGTAAAGTTTTGTCAAGGCATTTGGTCTAATTTCGGATTGGTTTAAACAAGGGGGGCTTTTCAGCCTATCAGACTCAAGAAGTGTCAAGAACGCAAGTTTTGGTGAGTCACCCGACTTTGGGTATTTTACATATTTTTGTGTGGATACATTTAGGGACTATAGGGTAGTAGTATTTTAGTTGTGGTTTTTCCAAGTAAGAGGCTTTTGGTTGTGGATTTGCCTAAAAAAGTAGAAGTCTTTTGGTTGCAGGATTTTTCTAAGTAGAAGTCCTTTGGTCTTGGTTCACACCACAGCTAGGGGTCGCCGTTCTTCCCTTTTCGTACACTAGTCGCCTCCGCCCGCCGCGGAGTGTTTGGGGGCAGAGGGTCGAATTATCCCCTCTCGCCCATTATACCCGGTCTGGACGCGCCGTACGCGCACTTTGGCCCACCAGAAGTCCCTCGACGGGAGTACGATTTGGCGATCTCAACACCTCAACTCAAGTACGTTTGGAACGTGCTATTCACTGGATTGGTCTTGGCGTGGAGATATCGTTTGTGGAGTTTCACGAGCATATTGGGTCTTTACGCGGACATATTGGCTTGTTTTAAAATTGGTTGGAAACTAGACCGGTTTTGGTCTTAGTTCGTATTCGTCGGGGGCTAGACCGGAACGGTCGGTCTACCCTCTATTATTTCGTATTGGTCAGGTCTTGATCGTTTGGACGATCGACCTATTGGAAGTTATCTCTTGGAAGTGTTTTTGGTCTGTTTGTGTCTGGGGTGAAGAGTTCCTCCCCAGAGATACCTACCCAGATCGGTCTTATATATTCAAGACCGGTTCGATCCAATCTGCGATCCCGATCCACCGAGTGTGTAACTAGCCCATTCCATCGGGTACACAAGGTGAGATGGACACTAAACAATCGGACCAAGTGGGTTCTGATGACGACCGGTCGTCTGCTTGCAGCGGACGATCGGACCAGATCTCGAGTGGTGGTCCGCGGAGTACCCCCTCCGAAAGTTGGAAGGCTGGGCGCGATGGTGGTAGTCAGGTTATCGATGCTGATGTTTTCGATTTCGAACTTGACTCCACTACAATGGTGCGCTTGCCCGGATCACTTGGTGATCGTGGATATCACCGTGCTGATATTCCATCAAAAATTGGATTCGAAGATTTGAATGATTTGAATATGGAGTCGTTCTGGAGAGGAAGTAAGGAAAGGCTATCGCCTTACGTTCTCGTTGTTGATAAAGATGGCGATGTACGATCTGGCCTGGCGGAGGACCAGATCGGGATTAATAAGTTTTTTCCTCCCCAAAAGGCTCCCACCGGAGCCGATCGGGACTATAGCAGGTCTTGCTATAGTTCCGGAAAGGATCAGGACCTTGGTCCTGATCCTATGTGTATGAATGAAAAAATTGATGGAAAACTAAAAGATGAAAATTACTTGGAGGCTGACTGGAACGATCCGGTCTACCTCCCTAAAGTCCCCAAGGTACTTAAGGTGACCAGAATAGGGCTGGGAATGCCACCCGACGAAGACGACTTCGAAGAAAAGTCGAAGGTCGGGGATGAGGCTATCACCGAACAAGACCTGGACAAGATGTACTATGTTTTTGAATTGAAGCGATTTGTTCGCCAAAACATGGTCTTTCGGGTGTTGGACCTCCATATCCCCGACCGTCTTCTCGGTCCCACTACCGAGCCGATCCAGAGTGATCGACCATTACTGCTCGTCAAGAATTTGGTGGCGATGTTGGCGGAGGTTGGCATTAAAATGCAGAACCCCGCCGGTGTCAATAAATTGTTTGAATTTGATGCTTGGAGACTGGAGGCGTCGATGTCGGACCTCCACTACCGTTTGGTGCCACTGGTGGGGGCGGTTCGCCGCCCAACTCCCACCACGGCAATGAAGGTCGCCGAAGCCTCCACAGAGATTGTTGACATTGGTTCCGATGATGAATCGGTCTATCAATCTCCACCGGCCTCGAACAGCTCATCAGAGTTGGAGAACGGTGTCGAGCGGATGACCATGGGGTGGGCCCTGCCCAGTCTGAACAAAAAAGGGGCATGCGGCAGCAAAGGGCTGCTTGCCAGTCGGGGGCCCAGCGACCCCCACAGGCCTCAGTTCCGCAGAAGGAGGGTATTAACACGTTGCCCATGACTCCATCTAACGTCCAATCTATGTTTGAGACGATGATGGAGCGTTTCATGGAAGACCGGGTTAGACCACCTTTGCGCCCTCATGTCCAAGACCGGTCTACCCAACAAAGCGCCAATGTTTGCCGAGATGTGGATATGGAATCGGTAACATCTATGGATAACCCTACTCGAAGTGCTAAGCAAGTTGGCAAAGGGAATCGCAATCCGAAACCGGCCAGACCGCGTAGACCAAGCAAGACAAGTGATTGTGACATGGAGTCGGTCTGCGGTCTTGACGACCACTGTGGGTCAGACGGTACGGGCGCTGGAAAGCCACGCAAGGCTAACCTAGCTTCCACTATTGCTTACGACTTTGGATCTGCTGCGATTCCGCGCATCCGTATGGCCGCGACGACCGACTTCAAGGACTTCACTGGCAAGGATGCTGATGAAGACCAGGCACGGTCTTGGTTCGGTCGGGTCAAGTCTGCGTTCCTGCGAGACCAGACCCCGAAAAGTGAAAGATGTCTAATCTTCCGAGATTTGTTGAAAGGACCGGCTGCCAACTGGATCCAACAGCTAGGCCGGGATGTCCGGTCTGACTGGTACCAGCTATGTGCAGAGTTTGAAGGGCAATATTGTAACTCTGGATTTTCGAGTGCTCGCAAGTATCACCATATGCAGAAGCGGAGCGACGAGACACCGATCGAGTATTTGCACCGGTTGAACGTGGCTGCGCTCCGTGCCGGCATAACGATTAAAGAGAATAACCCTCCGAATGGCGCTGCTCTGGAACATGTGGGTCACTACCTTAGTACCCTGGACGATCAAGAACTGGCGGACCAGCTTACTCTGCTGCGTCTTAGGGACGCGGGTGAAGTTGAACAGACTCTACGGACGCTACAGCCGTCGCGTGGCATGAGGACGAAGAGTTCTGGTGGATCAGGTCGCTATCGTTCCAAGACCCAGACCGATCCGGTCAAGAGACCTTGGACCAGACCGACCCGAGCGGTCAAGGCGATCGTAGCCGAAGACAGCACGGGATCGGAAGGAGAAAGTGGAAGTCAATCCAGCCAGGAGTCATCGGATGAAGACCAGTATCGTTACGTCTATGTTGCGGGACCTGCCCCGAAGACCAGGTCGAAGTCCGATCTCTCCACATGACTTGCATACGAATAGGCAGTGGTCAGTCGGGTGGCCGCGTCTCTCGCACTTCTTGCACACCATCTTCTTCCAGCAGTTTGGACCATCATGTTTGCTCGACTTACAGTGGGAGCACTTCTGACGAGGTCGGTCTGGATCGGACTTGCTTCCGTTCTTTCCCTTCCGGTCTACGTGGTCCACGAGGCCGGCCACTGCAAGATTGAAGAATTTTTTAACATGATGCGCAAGTGGTACGTGCCGTACAAGCACGCGGGGATGCTTCCGCCGGACGCAGAAAAGATTTTAAACTAGAACGCTCGCCAGGTTGGAATCTGGATCGAGCCGAGCGTTCTACGGTTCACATCTATGCATATGTCGGCAAGGAGGATAAGACCGACAATACACGTTCTATTTCAAATTGCGTCGACCGAGACCATCCGGTCTACAGTATGAAGACCGATGAGTACTCCCGGACTAAGGTGGTTATGTAGTTGGACTTGCTGCCTGGAGAATCCCGCGGATACTGGAAGTATCACGCGCCTGATAAATGGTTCAAGCAGGCGAAAGCCTGTGGCAAGATTAATAACCAGAAAGCGACGATGTTGTTCGACTCCGGAGCTGAAGTATCGATAATCGACTCCGCCTTTGCTCGTAAGGTCGGATGTCGTATAGACGATACCCAGAGACAAGAATGCGTCGGGATCGGCGAAAAATCTTATATGAAGGAGGGAAGAACGCGTGTGAAAATTACTTTGTCGGGATCGCTGGTCTACTTTTTCAGCGCTTGGGTTGGCAAGTTGGCTGGTCAGGAAGCTTTACTAGGAATAGATTTCATGGTCCCAGCTGGTATTCGCCTAGACCTGTCACATGGAGTGCTTACACTCCCAGATGAGGTCCAGGTCCAGTTGGCTGGTCGAAGTCCTCTGTATGGTTCGTATACCGATCTGGTCCGGTGGGACCAAGACCTCACTATCCCATTCGGCCGGTCTGCCGATATCCCGGTTGAAAAAGGTTTTCGTTCGAGGAAGTTGTGGTTGACCAGGGGCGCTCGGTGGGTCTCGACCTTCGTAATGAGTGCTGGTCGACGTGATTTTGTCCGTGTTACCAATATCGGTGACAAGCCGCTGACACTAGACAATAACACTATTGTCGGCATGTGGTTAGCAGAAGGGAAGGTACCAAGGAAGATGGGGTTTGTCTCGGTTGGATCGAGGCGGTATGTCGAGTGGCAAAACGTGGCATACCAATCGACCACCGATCTTTATCAGCGACGATGGGTCGGGGGAAGAGGATACCTCACCTTTAGTGGAAAGACCAAGTTATGTTACCCCGAAAAAGATGTTGGTCCGAAGAAAGGCACCGCAGTCACCAGGAACGGTGGACCATCAAGTAGACGAGCCAAGGTTAGTCAACGTGGTGTCAGCACAAGACCAGGCGACAGCGGAGAAAGAAACGAAGGAAGGGGAACATGAAGTGGCTAGGTCGGACCATGACGGTATTCCTAATCAGACTGATATCAGTGAAGGACAGCCCGTCGATCAAGACCAGGGGCGTTCAGCCGATCCAGATGGTCTAGGTGATATCACCCCAGAAGATGAACAAGTATGTATACATGAAGGCGGGGAACAGTACATCCAGGAGCTGGAAAGCCAAATGGCAGTCCTCCCTGAAGTGTCTACCGACTCGCCCGAAGTTACAATGGATGATTTACAAGTGAGTGATCAAGACCTTAACAGTCCAGACCAGATCGAGCAGTTGAAGAATATCATATGGAAGAAAAGACATCTGCTGATCGGAAAGGGCAACGCCTTACCACCTGCAGCCCATGGTGCGATTTGCGATATTGACGTTGGAGATGCCAAGCCGATTTCCCAGCGATGTCGACGCGTGGCCCCACAGTACCGTGAAAATCTTTCTGATCTCATTAAAGGACTGTTGACCACCAAGATTATTAGACCGTCGACCTCGCCATGGGCTTCGCCGATCGTAATTGTTATCAAGAAGAACGGCGTTGACATTAGACTGTGCATCGAGTATCGGCTGGTGAATCGGTTGACTAAACTCATGGTGTACCCGATGCCGCTGATTAATGATCTGTTGAAAGACCTCGACAAGACCTTGTGGTATTGTTCGCTAGATATGGCAAGTGGATTTTGGGTGGTCTCGATGACTGATCGAGCCCGTGAGATTTCCGCATTTGTGACACCGTTTGGTCTTTTCGAGTAGAACCGTATGCCGTTCGGCCTGAAGAACGCACCCCAGATCTATCAAAGGTTGATAGACAACGCACTGTACGGACACTTCAAAATCAAGACCGATCGGGACCCTGGTGAAAATTATGATGTGTTTAGAGAGGGTGAACCCGATCGGGAAAGAAGACCGTCCGTTCTAGGGAGGCGGTCGTACATCGACGACATTCTGATACCTGCCTCGTCATGGAACGATCTGTGCGAGAAGGTTGAACGATTGTTGGAGACATACGACCTCTGGAACCTATCTATCAGCGCCATAAAAACTTTTTGGGGTATGTCCAAGGTCGCCTATTTAGGCCATATGGTCTCGAACAATGGTCTAGAGGCTAATCCCAAGGACCTGGATTCGCTGAGTAACCTCCCGTTCCACAGATCGCTGAAGGCAATGCAGTCCTTCCTGGGAAGCTTGAATTATTATAGCCGATTCATTGAAGACTTTGCTATCTACGCGGCTGTGCTATACGAGCTCCGGAAAGTTGACTATCATATGTTGCGCGGAGAAGACCGGGCAACTTTACAGGAGGGCGCCGACTCTGGTCTTGCTGCAGTTTGTCCGCAAGTGGAGACATAAGATCATATGAAGCGTGCACAGTTTGACTTTGGTATGTTGAAGGTTAAGATGGCGACGGCACCGATTCTTAAGCATTTCGCTCCCGAAAAAGTGCCGACCATTATTGTGTATGCCAGTAAGTGGGCTATCTCCGCCACTTTGGTGCAAGATCACGATGGTGTGTATCATCCAGTCACGTTTACGAGCCGGACGATAAACCGAATGAAGTGAACTATGGAATTGTCGAGAAAGAAGTTCTGACGTTGCTACGAATTCTGGATGTGTGTTACAACCTGCTGGTCGGCCGACCTATAAAGGTCCTGTCAAGACGGTCTACTTTGTCCTGGCTATTATCAGCCAATGGGATGGACGACGTCTAGGCAGATGGTCGGAGGTCTTGTCGCAGTGGACCCTCGAGGTCGTTAAGTGCACCAGGGGCGAGGAAGAGATATTGGGCACATTAGCTGCCAGTATCACCCCTCGGTCTGAAGTGGACGAGGCATTAATAGCGATTGCCCCGAGGAAGCAACCTCGGCAGTCAGTTTCGAGACCGCCACCGACCGTCGACCATGATGAAACAACTTGGATCGATGAGTCCGACCTGAACTGTGGAGCACTAATACGAGAATTCGAACGGGATCGAGTCAGTCGGAACCGTTTCGCAGTGATGCAGACCCATGAAGACCAAGACGGAGACATGCAGTAGCATCGGTCTTCCCGACAGGTGTGAAGAGGTGGAAGGTCTTGTGTCTTTTGTATTGTGTATTGTGAATATTTGACGAATTGGAATAGTGGAGTGACGAACGTGGATTGTTTTTTCGCGATGTAAGTGGAACGGTTGGTGATAACGTGTCTAGTGCAACTCTGGAGAAAGTGGTCGAATTAGCTCAAGTGATTTGATGACCGAACATGTGAAAAAGAACGATGATATATATTAAGTGTTATCTGGTAGACTACTTACGACCTCACTCGCCATCACCCCACAGACGGCCGACGGTCAACGACGGATGCTTTTAAACTTGGTCCTGGTACTGGTTACTCCAAGGTTCTTGTTGGTCTAGTTGGACCAAAGCATCCTTGAGGTCCAAGACCGGTGTAGTGCACCCAAGACCGGGGTACCATGTGCCACCGTCAACCAGCAGCCGGGTCCTCTCGACGCGACGCCGCGGCATATGAAGTACAACTGGATATAAGAACACATCGACGTCTCACTCGTGGGCCATCATCCCATCCAAAACATATTGGCACAGGGACTGGCAGGCCTCACCCGCTCTGATCCGACGCCGCTTGCGCTTGTTCTGGATGGTCGCCAAGCCAGGGTCTTGCCGAACTCGTTCAGGGGGAAGCACTAGATAGTGGGATGCCTCCAAGATGGCTTGAGCGTGAGTCTTGTTAAAATATTTCACCCGACTCATGAAAAGCATTGGCCCACGGAGTCGAGTGGAAGATGAACCCCAGCTTGGGATGCTCGAAAATCTTCCACGACTCGTCATCGTACAAGCAGGAGATCTGAGCCGACGTGATCAAGTCCGGACGCCATTCCGACGCGGTAGGAACTTCCTTCGCCGGCGGGAAAAGCCAATGGTCTGGACGATAGAAAGACCGGGCCAGGAGCTGCTTGGTCAGGGTAGACCGGCGTAAACAACCGATCTGCCCTGGAGACCACGGCAAAGTATCTCACGCGTTCGTGGAGGAAGGGAAGAACTGTCGATTTCCACGATGGCCAACAAAGCATCTTTGTGGAGCTTGGACGTCCCAGGCAAGACCGTAGGTGTTGACTTTGTCGACACATGAGGTGGTGGAACACCACCATGCGGACCGGTCTTCTTGGTCTGCTCCGAAGTCGATGCAACTTGAACAAAACTTTCATGTGGACTTGTTCGCGACTTGGTTGGGATGGGGACAGCAAACTCCGAATCACCTGAGTCCTCGCTGGAGTCACCCCAGGACGAGACCTCTGAATACTTGGCACGGTCAGCACCGGCGGTCGAGGGCGCTTGATTTTTGGAGATGTTACTGTCGTCATCCTCGTCCAAGCTTGGGCCCACGAGGGGCGCCTGTATCTTGGCTCGCTTACGAGGCACCGCACGCTTCCCTTCGAGTTCAGGGTCGCGCGCTGTGCCCCGCGCCCTCGAGGGACTCGGCGCGTCCGCGCGCTTCTTAGACTTTGACGAATTTTGGGCTGGGGAATTTCGGCCAATGAACGGCCTTGGTCTTGGTCCCGGTGTAGGTCCATCAAGGCGGCCGACACCGACCGGTCTACGCTGGAGGCAGCAACCGGATGCCGACGAGGACGCAACAGGTCAACCAAGCGCTGATGACATTCTTTTAATACCGCCCGACGACCGTTCGCTGCCTGTGTCCAATCGTTCGACTTGCGTTCACAAGACCGGACCTCCTCGGTCTGGTCTTGAATCGAAATTCGGAGCTCAGTGAGACGCCTCTCGAGGTCGTCGCATTGAATGATCAACGTGGTCTGGTCATCCAGGTCTTCTGCTCGCTGCTGTTGGACCAGAACAAGCTGGTCCCACAGATGAAGCTGATGACCCTCCAAGCGGGTCAACCTATTGCGCGCGTTTATTAGTCCGGTCAAAATCTGACGCAGCTGGAGGTCATGCGTGTTCGACTGCCGATCGGCGGCAAGCAGGACATTGATCGCCTTGCTGATGCCAGGAGGTATACGGGTTGGAGGTTTACGGGCTGAAGACAAACGAAGGTTAGAACAGGTCTAAGGTGAAGACCGGACATGCATGCTTACGTTGTGTCGTCTGTTGAGCAATCTGCTCCTGGAGACGTGCGATCTCTTCAAGTGCGTCTTGCAACTGCGCGTCGTCCCGGTCTGATGCCCTGCCGATGTCTGAGGTGCAGTAGAACGATGGGGGCTGCCCGACAGGACCGACCGTACGGGCGAAGTGACATGCGATGACGTGGTATGCGAGGTGCCTACAAGAACGGTCGTTAAGGATATACAAGAAGGTCAAGTCCAGCAGTGCAAGTACCTGGAACGGATGAAGAAGATGGTTGCTCCATGTCGGAAAAGTCTGAATGACCAAGGTTTAACTGAATTTGATGGACGAGGTCAGACCGTTGTCGTTGTGTGACACGGTATGACTCAGGGGCGGCTGTGGAGAAGCGTGCCCAACATTTGGCACACTTCTGGTCAAGTTTTGTCAAGGCATTTGGTCTAATTTCGGATTGGTTTAAACAAGGGGGGCTTTTCAGCCTATCAGACTCAAGAAGTGTCAAGAACGCAAGTTTGGGTGAGTAAAATACCCGACTTTGGGTATTTTACATATTTTTGTGTGGGTACATTTAGGGACTATAGGGTAGTAGTATATTAGTTGTGGTTACCTTTTAGGACAGAGTTTATACCTTTTAGTAAGGAAATCTTTTAGCTTTCGGATAAGTGGCTGAAACCTCTTCTGGTCTTGGTTCACACCACAGCTAGAGGTCGCCGTTCTTCCCTTTTCGTACACTAGTCGCCTCCCCGCCGCGGAGTGTTTGGGGGAAGAGGGTAGAATTATCCCCTCTCGCCCATTATACCCGGTCTGGACGCGCTGTACGCGCACTTTGGCCCACCGGAAGTCCCTAGACGGGAGTAAGATTTGGCGATCTCAACACCTCAACTCAAGTACGTTTGGAACGTGCTATTCACTGGATTGGTCTTGGCGTGGAGATATCGTTTGTGTAATTTCACGAGCATATTGGGTCTTTACGCGGACATATTGGCTTGTTTTAAAATTGGTTGGAAACTAGACCGGTTTTGGTCTTATTTCGTATTGGTCAGGGGATAGACCGGAGCGGTCGGTCTACCCTCTATTATTTCGTATTGGTCAGGTCTTGATCGTTTGGACGATCGACCTATTGGAATTTATCTCTTGGAAGTGTTTTTGGTCTGTTTGTGTCTGGGGTGAAGAGTTCCGCCCCAGAGATACCTACCCAGATCGGTCTTCTATATTCAAGACCGCTTCGATCCAATCTGCGATCCCGATCCACCGAGTGTGTAACTCGCCCATTCCATCGGGTACACAAGGTGAGATGGACACTAAACAATCGGACCAAGTGGGTTCTGATGACGACCGGTCGTCTGCTTGCAGCGGACGATCGAACCAGATCTCGAGTTGTGGTCCGCGGAGTACCCCCTCCGAAAGTTGGAAGGCTGGGCGCGATGGTGGTAGTCAGGTTATCGATGCTAATGTTTTCGATTTCGAACTTGACTCCAGCACAACACAGCGGGCGGAGTTGCGGAGTGAGTTCTCAGCAGTCTACGTCTGCCGGTGGGCCAAAAATGCACAAAGTGCTCCCGCCCGGGACGTAGAGGTATATACTAACAAGGGAGGCGCAAAGGTGCCGTCCCGGAAACGATCTGCTAGATCGAACGCAAAAGGAGACTTTTATTATTGCTTAAATCCTAAGAACTACCAATTTCCTAATATCCACCAATCAGAACTACCCGTTCCAGCGTCCTCCGTCGACCAGTAGACCTGATTTGTCCGTGTTCCGTCGCCGCTCGTCGATGTTCGCTGAGTAAATGTCTTCCCATCTTCCTATGCCCTGTATATGTCCTGACTATGCACACCACGGTTGTACACGCAATTGTATACGCCGTTGTACCCACAATCCTATACGATTACGTACCGATTTTGACCGTAATCGCCCCCCCAAATTAGGCCCTATAATAAGGCCCTGTAATAAGGCCCTATAATAAGGCCCTATAATAAGGCCTTATAATAAGGCCCGTTATTGGGCCCAATTATAACACGCTTTACGACAGCCGCCCCTGATCCTCGTCCCAGCCGTACAGCGGTTGGGGCGAGGGTCGATAATGCCGTTTGATATCGTGGATCATGTTACCGTTGGTCGGCTTGTCCATCGTGATGTCATCGGCCAGGTGATAATTACCCATCAATCTGCCTGTCCTTCTCCCGCCGATCAGGTCCCGTTCTATCAGGCTGTTGCCGTTAGTGGTACGCCCCTCGCGATCCAACGATCACCCTTCACCAACCGTGTCATCTTCGAACAAGCTGTCTCGATCAGGCATTCCTGCATTTCCATCATGCAAGCGATAACGGACGGCACCCCGGCAAACACCACCGACACTCCTGCCCTGGATCGGGCCGCAGCTGATCAGGCGATCGATGCTATCAATCGGGCTTACAGTTTGCAAGAGGCCCTACATGCGCGTGATGATCAGATCGCCATGTTATCTGACTCGCTCGCGATGAGTGAAGACACTGTCGCGATGCTTCGGCAGCAGCTCGCTCGTGCTAAACGCGCTGTGGTGGAGCGAGATGTCGCGATCAAGCGGGACGCCTTCGAAAAGCTCAAGCCATTGCGTGATTTCGTCGACACCACCGTCAATGATCTCCAGACCAAGTTGAAGACAATTGAAAGCGCTATGGCCGATCAAGAAAAACTCATGGTCGATCAACGAGCATAGATACGGTATCTGGAAGGCCGTCATGCCCGTGATAGGTATCTGGAATCGGTGCATGAAGACACCATCGCTGATCAAACACGGGAGCTGGATCAACTTCAACAGCGCCTAGCCAAGTTACAAGAAGAACGCGATCGGTCAGCCTCTGGGAGTCAGCGCTTGTTCAAACAGGTGCTCAGGCTCACCGCCGAGGTTGATAGGCGCAAACACCAGTATCATCGCCTTCGAAAGAAAAACACATCCAATTGCCTGAATATGGACGAGTATACTGCCATCATGGCCCAGGCGCAAGAACTAAGTGATCGGGTCAAGGGATTGTCTGACCTCCAAACTGAGCTGAACGATCTGCACGCCGCATATTCTCAGCTGGAGAACGAACATTCCGCCATGCAATGCCGCTTCGATCAAGTTTCCGCAGAACGTGACACGTTGCGCCATCAAGTGCAGGAGGTTCAGGGCGAAGTCACACAGTTACGCTCGTTCCACTCGTACCTTCAGTCTCAGTTGGCCGGTATGTCGTTGCGGATGCACATCGCACCAGTTATCCGCACCCCTTCGGCGGGTTCTGATCAAGCTACACCTCCAGCTGGACTTACCGCCTCTCCTGACGGCTCGATCAGCCACGCCGCCCCTTCGCCTAAAAGGCGTACTCGGCGTTCTCGATCCTCCTCTTGGTTGAAGCGGCCACGCCTCCTTTCTCCTATTTTGGAGGCGAAGACGGAAGACGATGATCCCCCAAGTCCTGATCAAGACGATGAAGGCGGATTTCCTGGTCCGATCGCTTCTATTACTTCCAATCCTACAATTAGCGCGTTCGGGAGCGAGGGTCTACCTGATCAAGTCACTGCCGGGTCTCTGTTTCCGCGTACGGGTGATTTTCGGACATTGATCGCGGTATCTGATGACGCCAGTGACGCCGACAACCTGCCGTGGACTCCGGATAAGCTTGGTGGGTTTGATCTACGTAACGTCAAGGCCCAAGTGGTCTTTGACTACTTGACCCGCCCGGCAGGATGTTTGTTCCCGGCTGCCGTGCACGCCCCTCCGGCTGATTCATGGTCCGGTCATTTGATCACCCAACCAGAAGTGGAGTTTCTGTATTATCAATGCCCTTGGGGCGTTTTCATGACCATGTTGTCGCCCCTTTCTTTTCGCTCAGTCGGCTGGTTCGCCGACTTAGAGGCAAAGTGCCGGTCGCTTCTTGAACATCACGCACTGGCGATCTGGGAGTCGACGCATTATCTCCCTATCGCTAAAGGCCTTCGTGAGACGGATGACTTCTTCCGGAATTACTACAACAGTCTCCGCCAACGCAGAAGTCGTGCCGGAGCGACCTGGAAGAGGGTCGTGGATTTCATCCTGCGGGGGATGCTCGACGGAAGATGTGATCTCGACATTTTCCTGGACCCGTCCATCACCCACTGTGCTCGCAACCGTCCTTTGAAGTATGCCCCGGCCGATGATGGGGCGTGGTACCCAGGGTTCCTCTCGGACCCGCCACCCCGGACCCTATTGGACGCTTTGAAGTAGGTTGATTGTAGCCGGTGCGTATACGCACGGTGCGGCTAGCTCACAGAGGAAAACTTTCCTTAAAGCGGCGTTCGCCGCTACTTAGCCGATACGACCTTATTAAGGGCTTAGAAGGAGAGAGCTCTCCTACTCGGCGCCAAGATTCCCGGGTTAGTTTAATATAGCCTTTGCTAGTGCCTTAACGGCAAGGCTCCCTTACAAAGGGTGTAGCTAAGGGGAGGGCTCCCCTTACGCTACGGCACTCACTACACGCACGACCGGTCGAGGTCGTGCGTCTGTATGAAAGAGTGAAATGTAAACTGAATATATTTAATATGTAATTATTAAACTAATATAATATATTTATATGTAACACTAAGTAGAATATTCCTAATTCGTACCTAGCTAAAATGTAGTGTACAAACCTGTGTACTGACACGTGGATGGCTGACACACCACCACACCAAGGGCCCATGCCCTGATTGGTTAAAATAACCAAAGGTTCGAAACATTTCAACCCGGCCAATACTGGCCTCAACCGTGATGTACTCATGTACACCAACACTCAGTGTTACCCGAATGTAACCCCGTTACATCCTCCCCCATCAAGACTATTGCTTACGCAATAATCAAATTTTTTTTGGAGAACTCCAACGCCAGTTCCTTTGGTCATCCATATGTACACCTCTAGTGGTGCTATGGCGTCTCCTCTAGAAGAGGTAGACTACTCCGAAAACTCGGAAGTGGATGACTTTGGGGATACCTCCCCAATGGTGAACGCTCCGACAGCGCCGAACGGCGTTGTCGGCAGCCTAATCCCTTCCCCACACGTGAGGAAAATGCACTAACCAGTGCGCCACCCCTGCCCGTATCGGATGATACATCCGAATCGCCAAAGGCGATCATCACTAATGGGCTGGACGCAGCTCAAGCACTCCCAACATGCCGCACAGGCACTAAGGGCTACGTTACGCGCCCCCAAACGCCCGTCAAGGGCGGCTTATAATTTTGATGGTCCTCGTGACCTTCCAAGATGGGCAAGGCGTTTGGTAAGGACTAGTCTAGCGTTCTATACCCCTGGCCCCGCGGCTGAACAGCCGTACCCACGCGAACGCCGTGAGAAACTCCGGCAACAACTGCTTACACAAAAGCAGTTCACTATCGTCTCGTACCGAGAGCGCTTAAACAGGCAGGCACAAGGTGCCCCTGTTGAGAACCTCCGCGAGGTTCCTTTCGTTCTTTCTCCGGGAGAAAGCGCCGATGACGCAGAGAAGAAGTTACGCGCTTGGGCGGAAGGGGAGAAGCTTCTCCCCAGCTTCGATGAGCTCCATGACAGCTATTCCCGTCGAGACATTTGGGTGGAGAGGGTGTTGCGCCTTACATTTGCCAAAGCTAAGGCGATGGAGAAACTACGTGCTCCGTATCGCAGCGCTACGCCAGCGCCCCTGTCTCCACCCTGGTGTCCGGAGACAGTGTGGTCGCCACATCTGCCTCCGGCCAACTCCCACTTATTGGTAGTGAAGAGGCTTCTCATGCCCCTCTGATCGTTGACCTACAGCGGGATTCTCCCGCTCAAAAGCTTCAACGACGTCGCGGCAATCCTGCCGTAGGGGAGTCTCGAACTCCCACGAACTATGTGAGTGTGGATAACCTTTCCACTTCACCAGATACTGGGTTTGACCCCGATGATGGCGCCGCGCCATCAGCCGCTCCACATGAAAGTGTGGAGTACTCTCCGCATCGAGCATTAGAGGAGGAGGTCGCACAATTGCGACGTGAGATTCGCGCGCGCTGTGATCGACACAGCCTTCGCATCCATGATCTCCACGAGGAGATCTGCGATGAGCGGGATGCCACTGATCGCTTCGAGAGGCGGCTTGCCTCTCTCGAGACGACCGTTGCGGATCTTCGTGGTCGCATTTTAGCCCTTTCGGGCTTCCTTCGCCCTGCGGTGCCTTACGGCTATCCGCCTTTCCACCCTCCTCCAGGAGGGGCCCCGCCTCCGGGTCCTGGTATGGCTTAAGCATACCGACATAAAAGGTTGGATGTGCACGCATGGCCTTCGGGATGTCCAAGGTGTACGACAAGCCCTTTCGGGCTAACACCTTAAAGGGGCCAACAAACCTGGGGCGCAGTTTATTGCGCAACACATTTGAAACTGCATGTGTAGGAAGATTTTTAGCGTTTAATAAAACACTTTCTCCTACTTTGTACACCTTTTTGATACGCCGCTCCTTGCGGTCAGCTTGCTCCTTCTGCTTGTCTTGGCTTTCCGCCATGGCATCGCAAACGTGTCGTAAGACACTAAGGCGCGTCGATAAAAACTTATCGATGTGCTTTCGCACAGATACAGGGCTGACATCGGGTAATCCTCTCCCCTCAAGCCCTGGGCCACACACACGTGGCGTCAACGGAACCCTCGGATTCACCAATCCGTTCACGTAAAACGTGGTAAGCCCCGTAGATGCATGTACCGAATTGTTGATAGCAAATTCAATCATCGGAAGCATCTCACTCCAACTCTTTGGAGAATCCGGACATAAACTCCGGAGAATATCCTCCACAACGCGATTAACGCGTTCCGTCTGACCGTCCGTCTGCGGGTGATCCGCAGTGGACATGAGGAGCTTGGTGCCTAGCACCTTAAACAACGCTCCACAGAATTGTCCCGTAAAACGGGGATCCCGATCCGATACAACGGAATCGGGTAGACCATGTTGTCGAAAGACATGGTCTAGGAACACTTTCGCTGTTCCTTGTCCATCAATGGACTCTGGCACCGCCTCCAGGTGAGCCATCTTTCTTAAACGGTCTACAAAGACCAATATGCCGGTGTTCCCGGCCTTATCCTTCGGAAAACCGAAGATAAAATCCATGCTAATGGATTTCCAACACCCCGTTGGAAACGATAAGCTCGCCAAAGGCGCAGCCGAGCTTGCAGAGGGTTTAACCCTCTGACACGTCTCACAGGTGCGTATATACGCACCGACCCACTTATACATATTGGGACACCAATACAAAGCGCTTAAAGCGCTGTATGTCTTATCCCGACCTAAATGACCCCGGTAGGGGCGTCATGTGCCTCAAAGAGGACCCTATACTTCAGTTCCTCATTATGAGGAACTACCACCCGAGGAGTGTCCTCCGCGCTCGTGCTATAAAATAGCAGACCGTCACAGTACCTGTAACGGTGTAAACGAGCTCTAGCTCGACCTGACAGGGTTGGCTCAGACTAGCCAAGACCCTTTTCACCTAACGCGCGGATAAGCGCAGTACATTGTGGGTCTTTCTCATACGCCTGGTGTGAGATCCACCAGACGTGGTGACGAATGTCGCGTGAGCGAGCTCGTAATCGGGACGACGCGACAACGCGTCTGCAAGCACGTTCTGCTTGCCAGGTTTATACTTAACCTCAAAGTTGTACTCCGCAAAGATGGAGAGCCAACGGGCCATCCGTTGCGAGAGATGAGGCGACTTTGTCGCTGTCCGTAAGGACGCGTGGTCAGCATAAACCACGAACGGCTTTGAGCCGAGTAGGTGAACCCTAAATTTGACAAGAGCATACTTCATTGCAAGTAGCTTCTTGTCATGAACGGGATAATTCCGTTCTGCAGCTTTAAGCTGCCTCGACTCAAACGCAATTACGCGTTCCCTTCCTGCATCGTATGCTTGTAACAAAGCACATCCGATTGCGAAATCGGAGGCGTCGCAGACGACACTAAATGGTTTACCAGAATCTGGGAGAGCAAGAACGGGAGCTTTTAACAAGCTCCGCCTTAACCGCTTCAAAAGCGTTTTGGTGTTCATTTTCCCAAAACCAATCAACATCCTTCCTAAGAAGGTCGGTCAATGGCTTCGCCATTTCAGCGTAGATATCGCTGTACTTGTGGAGATAGTTGGCTAATCCTAGCCACTTCCGTAAATTTCTAAGATTTACAGGCGAAGTCCACTCCACAATGGCTTTCACCTTCGCGGGATCCGCCCGCACTCCATCCTTACCGATGAAGCATCCGAGGAAAGGAATTTCCTCAGCACCAAAGATACATTTGGATGCGTTTTCATATAACTTATGCTCTCGAATACATTCTAGCACCGCTCGAAGATGTATCAGATGTGTCTGAATATCAGAAGAGTCGCCTTCCGCACGACTATGGACGAATATGTCGTCGAAGTACGTCTGAGCGTACTTCCTATGAGGGCGTAAGAGTTGAGTCACCAAGCGATGGAAAGTCGCTGGTGCATTTGAAAGCCCTTGTGGCATAACAAGCCACTCCCACAGCATGCCACTAGGCGTGCTAACCGCTGTCAGCGGAATATCGGACGCTCGCATGAGCACCTGATAATACCCGTCCACCAGATCTAAGGCACTGTACACAGTACAGCCCGCCATATTGTTCTGGAGGACATCCTTCCGAGGAATCGGAGTCTTCATGGATACAGTAGCTGCATTCAGCTTGTTATACGCATGCACAATGCGACACTTTCCGTTCGGTTTACGAACACGAAAAGTGGGAGATGAGTGGGGAGACTTACTCTCCCGTACCATCCCTGCCTCTTCTTTCCCCTTGAAGAATGCGTCGATGACGTCGCATTGGTCTTTGGGGAGAGGCCACTGCCTAGTGACGCAGTATTTGGTTCCGGGAACCAAATCAATTTCATGTCGGACCCCCCGATCCGGTGGTAACCCCATCGGCGGATTGTCACTAATGACATCTCCAAATTATTTTAGTAAGGAATGGTAAGGGTCCTCAGGATCCGCGAGGATCTTGAGGCCGCTTCGGGCATTTAATGCCTGTTTGGTTTTCACCAAAACTGACTCGTCCATCGTGGATGAGGAAATCAACTCCTCTTCCGGACGCAACACAACAACCTCGTCGATTTCATCTGCTTTCAAAGCAGTCTCAAACTCGTTGAAGGACATCTCCTCCAACGACAACAGTTCGTCTACCCCGGGCAACCGTTCCAGGCTTACGCCTTCTGTGACAACACCTGTCACACTATTCAGCATCCTGTAGGACTGCTGACTACTGCCCTCGGGACTCATCCCAAGACACAGATGGGGGGAGTCAATTGCCCCATCTACTGGAAGCGCCACGCGCCTCCACAGAGGTCTCTACCTCCATCACCGGTGACTTGTCGTTCTCGCTTATACCGGCGTAATTGGAATCATTTCTGACGTGCGAAAGAGAAGAACTTCGGGTCTCTTCGCTTGGAAGCGCTTCGCGCTTAACCACAGGGGTCTCTACCCCTACCACTGGAGTCGCAACTTGTTCGCCGGACACGGCGTGGTCGGAATCAATTCCGACCTGTAGAAGAGACGAACTTCGGGTCTCCTCTCTAAGCGCCTCGCGCTTACCCTCAGAGGATTTCACCTCTATCACTGGCGACTCACCAGTCTCGCCTACATCGGCGCGGGGATTAACCGCCGAATCCCCCTCGTTAAGGAACTCTTCCTTAACTCCATTGGGAATGATCATTTCAGACATCCCAATCTCTGGCATCTCACGCCAGAATCGCTTTTGCGATCGAGCAAAGGTGGGTTCATGACTCGCCAATGCTTCACCCGACCGCGGGTGCGTTGAGCCAATGGACTTAGACTTCCAGTCTATCCATGGCTCGTGGCGTTCCAGCCACTTCATGCCCAGAATGAGGTCATACCTCGAGTCCAAATCCAGGACTAGGAACGTTCTAAGCTGTCGAAGTCTGCAAACTTCAGCTTAAGGTCAATCGAGACCTTGGGTACAGAAACCGGTACGCCCGTCGCAAGACGGACCGTGACAACGTCACGAGAACGTGCCTCTAGGGCCTCGGCATACAGCCGAATCTTCTCAACAGAAGCCCGTCTGACATAATTGCCTGACGCTCCAGAGTCTATCAAGACTCTCCAAGGCTTATCAAAGCCTTTCACGTCCGCAAGGACTACCAGCAAACCTGGATGGTACCCCAACTCGGTGCTAGAAAGCACCGTTTCACTCGGGGCTTTGTGCTGTCGGCCCCTACCCTGGGGCTTAACAGCACTGAGGGATCCCCCAGTAGGGCGCCCCGCCCCTACTGGGAGCCGTCGTTTCCCGACGGCTTGTACAAGGGCTTTTTCCCCGCCCTTGGTCCCTTGTAGCGAGTGTCTCGCTGGGGATTTTTCGGACATCTGTTCCTCAGATGATCCGTTCTCCCACACAGGAAGCATCTCAGCGGCCCACGCCACTGCAACATGGCTAAGAGCTCTGCCTCGAAGCTCTTCGAGGTAGAGTCAGAGTGACTCTTAGCGGGAGGTTTCTCCTCCGCTTCGACCTGACTCAGGTCCATGGGTTCGGGACCCACCTTAGAGGAACGGAAGTTCCTCTCGGCGTTGAACGCCATCTTGAATGCCTCTTCCAGGGATTCGGGTCGGCATAGGAACAATTCCGAACGTGCTGGCCCTTCTCTCAGGCCTCCCATGAAGACGGGGAAGGACACATCGCCCGAATACGCTTTCGCGTACATCCCTGCCAACAGGGTCTTAAGCTCCTGGATATAAACCTCCAGATCCTTAGTGCCTTGACGGCACCACAGGAACGCCAGTTGATTCTGGAAAACCAGATCAGGCGTTGCGTACATGTCCATAAGCTTCTGCTTAAGGACCTTCCATGTTGGAAACACGTCCTTGACTGATTCCGAGCATGTAAACGCCCATGTACGGGCTTTGCCCGTAAGACGGGTCAATGAAAGTTCTACTTGCAAATAATCAGCGGTCATGTTCGCTGTGGAGAAGGCCGTTTCGACCTTTCGCAACCAAACATAAAGGTTGTCACCCTTCTCTCCGGTGAACTCCTTTATCTTAAACGATAATGGAGGGCGCACCCCCGTGGAATGACCTCCACCGCAACTCGCCTCATGAGCGATGAGGGCATTCACCCTTGCCTTAACGGCCCCAAGGACCTGCTCCACTAGGAGCTTCATACCTTCTTCCCCCGTTAAGGGTAACAGCCTTTTAAAGGCTTCCTGCTGGACGAGGGTCAAACTATCCCAATCTTCCTGATTCATCCTTTGCACAGGATGCCTAGTCTACCAACACAGGTGTTGGATTGACTAAAAGTGCTACCAGGTGTAGCCGGTGCGTATACGCACGGTGCGGCTAGCTCACAGAGGAAGACTTTCCTTAAAGCGGCGTTCGCCGCTACTTAGCAGATACGACCTTATTAAGGGCTTAGTAGGAGAGAGCTCTCCTAATCGGGGCCAAGATTCCCGGGTTAGTTACTATAGCCTTTGCTAGTGCCTTAACGGCAAGGCTCCCTTACAAAGGGTGTAGCTAAGGGGAGGGCTCCCCTTACGCTACGGCACTCACTACACGCACGACCGGTCGAGGTCGTGCGTCTGTATGAAAGAGTGAAATGTAAACTGAATATATTTAATATGTAATTATTAAACTAATATAATATATTTATATGTAACACTAAGTAGAATATTCCTAATTCGTACCTAGCTAAAATGTAGTGTACACACCTGTGTAATGACACGTGGATGGCTGACACACCACCACACCAAGGGCCCATGCCCTGATTGGTTAAAATAACCAAAGGTTCGAAACCTTTCAACCCGGCCAATACTGGCCTCAACCGTGGTGTACAGATGTACACATACACTAAGTGTTACCCGAATGTAACCACGTTACATTGATACCTTGTTCTTTGGGTCTAGTTAATCAGTTGATCGTTCCGCCCTTAATCAATAAGCAATCTTGATCATGCCATTTCCACTGTGCTTCTTTACTTCCCCATGCATGATATAAACCGGTATTCTGTCGTCTTATCTTCGTTACTCCATCACCTTGTCTCGCAATATCCATCGTAAACACATCACCTCAAGCCATTTATCGCTTCTTCATCCATTGTGAGTTTCGTCAATCATCTTTCTTCAATCGGTAATTCTTCGATCGTAATTCATGACCAGTCTGCCGATCACGCATTAGTTGGACTCTTCGTCCACTTGCATCACGTCAAACCGATGTCTGTTGATCCTTTTCCTCTCGAAGTCCTTGATCAGAGCATCACAGTTTAAGT
>CM047580.1:30370309-30380411 GCA_026184515.1 Peronosclerospora sorghi
TAACTTCGCAAATCATGAATCCATTTCTCTTCGTCCTGTGCCTTTTTCACCCGTTCCACCCTTATCCCGTCTATAGATATATCGAGTACGTTGACGGTCGCGGCTGATGTAGGTTACGTGATCGTGTCATCACTAGTACTTGCGGGGTAGTGGGATCTTCATTCCACGTGATCACTTCCGGCAACCTGTTGAGATCGGTCAATTCCTCCAGCTTTTTCACATCATCGATTTCAAAACTTGTTCCACCCTGCATAGCCCTAGTGGTGATGTGATCTGCACTCTTATTCCACTCTCTTTTGACATGCAATAGATCATGATCCGACCATTCGCGAAGCAGATTGAACGCACGCTGTTGCAACACTTGCAATCGCGTAGTTTTACACTCTATTTCGCCGCGCATTTGCCGGATTACTAAATTCGAATCTCCACACACTATCGTCCTTCCTTTGGGGTATCTTGACAGTAGCTCCAAACTTAAAAGTAATCCATGGTATTCCGCTTCGTTCACCGTGATATCAGGCGTATGATCGGCTACCGCGGTCATAATCTTCCATTCCGGTAATTTCCATACGATAGCGCCGAACGCACCTACACGTCGCTTGACACTTGCAGATCCATCGAAACTAATCACGTAGAGTTCTTCGCCTTTTCCGACCGTAGGAGGTGGTACTTCAAACATCTACCGCGGTTGCTTTTTCGGTGCGATCGCAATCAGTGCCTCATCGATTTCGGTGCGAGGAGTGATACTTGCAGCTAACGCCCCCAGTACCTCCTCTTCTCCCTGTACACATTTCTTGATCTCGAGGTCCCATTGTGATAAGATCTCAGCCCATCTGATCAGCCGTCAGTCCAACCCGTTGGATGTTAGTAACCATATCAGCGGGATAAACGCGACAAGACAGTGATCGTCTTTCCGACCAGCATCGTGAAGTAAACATCCAAGACCCGTAGAAGCGCCAGAATTTCCTTTTCGACGGGGCTGTAGTTCAGCTCACCGTTTTTCAAAGTTCGGCTGGCGAATGCCACGGGGTAATACACTCGATCATGTTATTGTACCAGCGCGGCGGATACCGCCCACTTGCTGGCGTAAACCACGATCAATGGCGTTTTGTTCTGATCAAAGTGGCGCAGGGTTGGAGCTGACGCAATCTTCGCCTTCAGCATGCTGAATGCTAATTTTGCCCTGATTAATCGATCACCTTCCTGATCCATATTCTCCTTGCTCAACGATCGGCGTTTTAACTCTTGATAATCCATTTCCCTTAATTCGTAAATCACAGCGGCATAGATCGCAAAATCTTCGATAAACCGACAGTTAGTAGTTCAAATTCCCCAAAAACGATTGCATGAACCGTAAGGTACCAGGGAAAGGCAATTTAATCAGATCATCCAAATTTTTCGGATTTGTTTCCAAACCTCGGCTAGAGACATGATGCCCTAAATAGGGAGCTTCGCGTCGCCCCCAGTACGATTTGGTCACGCTGATCGATAAATTCCATTGATCGCACTTCTCCAACAAACGATGCACCTTGTCACACAGGGTAGTCCAGGTAGGTGCCGGGATCAAAATATCATCGATATATGATCGCTGCTGCAGTACAGACGGGCCCGCTGTTTGGTCGGGCTCTCCCACCGTGAATACATCATCCAATTCGTCAGCACCGTCCTTAACCTTGAGATACCCATATAATGCGTTATCAACCAACCGCTGGTACATTTGCGGAGCATTCTTTAGGCCAAAAGACATCCTATTCAATTCGAACAATCCAAATGGAGTGACAAACGCTGAAATCTGACGCGCTCGATGGGTCATAGATACGACCCAAAAACAGCTCGCCATATCCAAAGAGCAAAACCACAACGCTTTATCCAAATCTTCGAGTAGATCAGAGATCAGGGGCATTGGATATACCATCAGGCGTGTGAGTTGATTCACCGCGCGATAGTCGATACATAGAAAAATATCAAACCCGTTCTTTTTCAAAATGATCACTATAGGTGATGCCCAGGGTGACGTAGACGGTTGAATGATCTTGGTAACCAATAGCTCTTTGATCAAAGCCGATAACTTCTCGCGAAATTGTGGAGCCACCTTCCGACATTTTTGGGCGATCGGGCGAGCATTGCCTACATTGATATCACAAACAACTCCACGTGCAGCAGGAGGTAGTGCGTTCCCCTTTCCGATCAACAGCTTCGACCAAATTATATCGCGAAGCTGATTAATTTCTTCTGGTGAGTTGACCAAGGGGTCTCCGACTAGCAAATCGTCCCTAGTTACTTCTTCGGTGCTTGCAGATACTTCGGGCAACGTATCAAGCTGCTTCTCCAGTTCTTCCACATACAAATCTCCACCTTCATGGTAACAAACTTGATCATCGATAGGGATTACACAAACTTCGCTAGGATCGGCTAAGACAGGGTGATCGCGCGTGTCTTGAATAAACGTATCTCTTGCAGTAGGTTGTTCAACTTCGTGCTCCAGGGTCGGACCTTTCATCTCCGGCTCCTGATTGCACCGCGCTTGCACCTCTGCACCTTTTGCGGCCCTCCAGTTACCACTGCCACAGATGTGGCGATCGGGTCCGTAGGGCGCACTAAAATACTTCGGGGAGTAGGATATTCCATCTTCTCGACTAGGGGACCTTGATCGACACTTTCTTGATCATCATTCACGGAATCGGTAGACGCTCGATACGCGAGATTTTGCCACTCCTTGTAACGATTAGACCCTATCGAAACAAATCCAGGGCGACGGGGCACATCATCTTTGTTCATTCAGATGCCTAAAATCGTCTCATCTTGCACGATGATCGGATAATCAACAATGTTCGTAACATGCAGGTATCGCAACTTGCCCACGCCCCTAGTGATAGTGAGGACCCAATCTTTTCCACGAGTAATCCACAACTTTCGAGATCTCTGGTCATAAATTCGAACCTCGGCAGATCGACCTACTGGGATCTGTTCGTACTGATTGAGTTTCATATAATTACCACTCGATCCATACAGCTGCCGGCGCCCCTCCAATGGGATGATCACCTCATCAGTAAAACTGAGCGCACCGTGGGCGATGTCTAATCGAACACCAGATGGTATCATAAAATCCATACCCAGTATAGCATCTTGACCAACAAGTCTGCCCACCCATGCATGAAAATAATAGACCAACGAGCCTGATAACGTAATCTTGATTTTAGTGCGCCCTTCCGTGAGGTATGCACTTTCTCCAATGCCGACACATTCTTGCGTTTGACTCGTGTCGATCTAACAACTCACCTTACGAGCAAAGGTTGAGTCGATGAATACTTCAGCACCAGAATCAAATAATAGCGTGGCACGTTCGTTATTGATTTTACCACTCGCTTTGGCTTGTTTAAACCATTTCTTTGGCGAGTGGTATTTCCAATATCCGCGCGATTCACCTGGAAGTAGATCAACCTCCATGATCACCGGGGACCGAGAAAACTCATCGATACGGAAATTAGCCAAGCGTGGTAAATCAGGCTGATCATATTTATCATTATCTCTTTCTGCTGCTTGATCGGCCCTCTTCTTATCCACAATGCAAAGATACACAAACCAGAACGCTCGTCTCGAACCAGATTCCAACCTGGCGAGCGTCCTAGCTTAACAAATCTTCAGCTTCCTTGGGCAGCATTCCAGCATGCTTGGTGGGATTGTACCACTGGCGGATGCGGTTGTAAAACTCTTCCATAGGGCACTTTCCCGCATCGTAAACTTCGCCGCAGGCTCGACAGACGTATAAACAATGATCGGTCTGATGTCCCTTCTTGCCACACTTGAGACAGGTCAGGCGCTTCCAGCAACGAAGATTATCGTGCCTGACCGACCCACAATGACTGCATTTCTTCACCGACCCTTGATCGACCGCACTTGAATCACTTCGATTACCCAATCGGGAATCGCCAGGCTGATCAAGCGCCTCCGGTTGGTCGCGTATAGCAGCAATCATGTAACGGTGATGATCTACATCGCTTCCACTGTCGTCGGCAATTGATTCTTCACTTCCAGACGACACCTTGATCGCGCGTACTGCTTTGGGCTTTCGCGCTGGGGCCGGTGCCCTAGCATCGACGAATTTCTGGCGGAATCGGCTGGTACCTACGGCCGCCGTTGGTTGGTACCACCTATTACGTGCATACGCCCGCAATGTCTCTTCCAGGTCTGCCGCGGTGTCCAACCGCAAAAGCGACAGTTGATCAGCGAGCTCGCGATTGGCCAATGTATCCAAGAAATGTTGTACATGTTCACGTAAAGTCGTAGGCGATCCATCCCTGATCGGCAACTTGGCTCGCAATCCCGCCACATTCAACCGGTGCAAATATTCGATTGTCTTCATCCGACCGCTGCTTCGTATAATAGTACTGGCGGGATGCCGATTGTACACTTCCACAATACTGCACTTCAAACTCATCCAAAAGATTTTTCTAACTTGATCGAGTGCTTCTACTCAGCTGGCGATGCCAATTGCGCGCTGGTCCTTTTATTAGATCGCCTAGGATCAGACACTTTTCAGGATCAGACGCTTGATCCCGCATAAATGCTGACTTGAGGCGACTAATCCAATTCCGCGCTTGATCTTCATCCCCTTCCTTTCCCGAAAATTCTTTTAGATCACTGATCGCAGACATCCGAATCCTGGGAATCGTCTGTTGATCAGGCATCCCATTATGTGCGGACGCAACGGTGGCTCGTCGTGGTAGTGTGATCGGCTCATCTGGCTCAATGTACTCGCTCTGGGATCGTTGATCATGGAACGAATATACTGATTCCATGTCAACGTCCTTGACCGTTGCCGATCTTTCTGTCTTCGAGTGCTGCTGACTCAGTGAATGCACAGATTCCATGTCAACGTCCTTGATCGACTCAGCTCTTCCAATCTTTAGCTGGCGGTTTTTTCCGCCGACAACTCCAGGTGTCGGCTTGCGTCTTTCTTCAGCCAGAAACTTTTCCATAGCCTTATCAAAGAATGTATGCAGCTGTGGGCTTTGCGATACTTGATCATATTCTGCTTTGATCGATTGAGGTTCCATCTTGATATCCGAAAACTTTGATTTATCCTTCTGGCAAACTGTCATTCTGGTGATCTTGGCCTCTATACTCCCGGCACTACTCGACTCCGCTTCAAATTCATCGCCTTCAGGAAGGGCAGATTCGTAGCACGATGATCCCGTGTGTTCTGCTGCGTTGTTTGACGGACCTGCTTCAATTTTCAACGGAGAGTGCGAGGTTTCCAACTTAGTGGTTTGACTCACGATAGGTAGCAATAGATGAAACAACCGCTGGGTAGCTTCTGACAGATCTTCTGGATCCTGATCAAACACATCTTCATTATCGTAGGCGCCTGTCGTCAGAACTGCCTGCTTGATCAGGCGTGTTAGCCTCAGTACGATCGTGAGCTTGTCCCTCCCATCCGTAACTGGCTGATCGACTGGTCCGTTCAGCTTCCCGCTGATCATGACCCCAAGTAGGCTCATGATCGAATTAGTCAATAAGAAGTCTTCCAGTTTTTCTTTATAAACCTTTCGGTAAAACGTTCTCACCAGATCGGCTTCCGTTGGTGGTGTACTTGTTGGACTTTCGTCGCTCTCCGACCCAGGCGCCTTCATCAACACCTTCGGCTGGTCGGTCTTGTAATACTTCACCACCGGATCCCAATCCGGATCATTATATACACGTATTTTTGGCGTATCATAACGCACGTTATGATCCGCATGGGCTCCCGAAGGAGCCTCGGGAGGTGGTTGAGGCTTCTCCTCCTTAATTTCATCAAGATTCCTCCCCAGGTCCCGATGATCAGCATTTCTTTTCTTCTCAGGCATGACGACGGCGAACCGCCTTCCATCGTCACAACCGCCTCCTCCTTTTCCACCTTTATCTTCACTTCTGCTTCCTCTTCCGTTTTCACTTTCACATCAGCGCCGTCTTGCGTAGAATCGCGGTGATATCCCGCGTCGCCCAAAGATCCGGGCACGCGCACCATTGTGGTGGAGCGGCTGATCAAAGTTTTTGACGCTTGATCAGGCGGTACGACGGCGCCCGGACTGCCGACCAACGAAGGGGGTCCTCCGGTTGTCCTTGACTGCTTGTGTTTCTGCTCACCTTGTGTTCCCGACGGCTTAGGCGTGGGTCTCTCTCCAGGTCCTCCAGGCGGGGATGTAAACACGGCAATTCCTTGATGCAAGATTGGGGAACTTGTAATGAGTCGATCGAGGTGCTGATTAGACGTGATCCGGTATAATCGAGCGAGAATCAGGTGCGAACAGGCTTGATCGGCAGTGATCAGGCTTGGTCAGGCACAGAAAGTCGTTTATCAGCTGTGATCAGCTGTGATCAGGCTTGATCAGGCACTAAAAGTAGTTGAACAGCTGAGATCCGACTTGATCAGGCTTGATCAGGCACCAAAAGTAGTTGATCAGCTGAGATCAGACTTGATCAGGTGCCAAAGGTCGCTCAGATACAAGTTGGTGCGACCTGCGAGTTGTTGATCGCGGGTCACGAGTTGCAGAGTGTCGATCAGGTGCTGATCGGCAAAGGGGGTATTTGATCAGGCAGAGGAAGTCTTCACTGTCCGATCACGGAGCCTCTGAGTCTTTAAACAGCCAATGCAACACCCAAATATTTGTATTCCTAGCATAGATCTACGAGGGGGGGGGTAAATTTTGCTTAATCCACCGAGAGTTCCCGTGGGGCGCTTACAGCAGGCGGACTCTAGGGGCCAAACGCAAACCAAACGTGGAGAGGTGAGAGCACTGCTCAATCACACTCTCAAAACCAGAAACCTTTACTGAAGTACCGCTGACACAGCGGGCGGAGTTGCGGAGTGAGTTCTCAGCACTCTACGCCTGCCGGTGGGCCAAAAATGCACAAAGTGCTCCCGCCCGGGACGTAGAGGTGTATTCTAACAAGGGAGGCGCAAAGGTGCCGTCCCGGAAACGATCTGCTAGATCGAACGCAAAAGGAGACTTTTATTATTGTTTAAATCCTAAGAACTACCAATTTCCTAATATCCACCAATCAGAACTACCCGTTCCAGCGTCCTCCGTCGACCAGTAGACCTGATTTGTCCGTCGTCCGTCGCCGCTCGACGATGTTCGCTGAGTAAATGTCTTCCCATCTTCCTATGCCCTGTATATGTCCTGACTATGTACACCACGGTTGTACACGCAATTGTATACGCCGTGGTACCCACAATCCTATACGATTACGTACCGATTATGACCGTAATCGCCCCCCCTAAATTATGCCCTATAATAAGGCCCTATAATAAGGCCTTATAATAAGGCTCTATAATAAGGCCCGCTATTGGGCCCAATTATAACACGCTTTACGACAATGATCTCATCTCGTACTTCCGCAAGAGTCTCTGCCCGCGGTTGTATGCGTGTCTTCCTGCCGGGTTCACGCTACCAGCTGCAGGCGCCAAGCTGCACCTCTGCTGGACACTCCTGGCGGCCGGGATGTCCGACGAGGACATCGCGCTCGTCCAGGGAATCTTCTCTACGGCGAACCGAGTTGAATTCTCGTCGCTTTCCCAAGTCGTTGAGTGTGTGTTCGTCCAGTCAACAGCGTGGAAGGATGTGATTTTTCGGATCGGAAAAGGGACGCTCGTATTTCGCGAGACAGATACGCTGTACACCGGAGTCCAACCGACTGGGTACGACACGCTCTCGAATGCTCTACTCTACAGCGTCCATGTTCTCGGCATGAGGAATTCCGATCCAGCGCTCGTACGCAGGATGATGGCTGCTGCCAAAACAACGCCGATCGTCACAATCGAGTCAACCTAACCGGGAGCCGAGTACAAGCTCGGACTGCACAAGTGGGCAGTCACATTCTCCTCCACCGAGTGCCTTGCGGAGCTGCTGTGGACGCGCATGCTGCGCGTCACCAGTACTGGCACATTGATGAAAGTGGGAGTACAATACCCGCGAAGCAGCCACCGGGTCCCGTGCAGAGCGTGTTTGATCTTAAAACATTTCCGTAAGGACTGCGAGGCCACGGACCCAGTGGCTTCTGCGGCGTCTTTTACCCGTGACGTGACGGTCGAGAAGATTGCGACGCCAGACCGACTGGTGGCCGAGATCGTCGATTCTAAGCTCTTGAAATCGCTTCGTGAACCAATTATTGCTCGATGAAAAGGCGGCGAAAGCGCATGAGGCGGCAAAGCGCAAGGCCAAGGTGAGTGCCCGAGCTGCCGCCGAGGCAGCACGGCTCCGCAATGTCGAGGTTCAGCGGAAGATTGCTGTTGCTGAAAGCGAACGACAGCAAGTTGTGAAGGCCAATGCCCAGGCGAAGGCGGCAGTGAACCAAAAGATCCATTCACTTCGCTATGGGCAACAGCGAACCTCACAGAGGAAGCCAAACAGCCCCACAATATCGATGCCTGCCAGAAGTGCCCAGGGGATTCCGGCTGACGACGGCTCGGCGACAGCGGAGATCACTGGCGGCAGTGTGTCGAACAGCGTGAGCGACAGCACGCCGAAAGATGAAGGTGCCGCCACGCCAATCAGTTCGGAAAACCGCACGGCAGACGGAGCGGGCTCCAGCACGTCGGACGGCGCGGGCTCCAGCACGGCGAACGGCAAGGGCACCACCACGTCGAACGGTATCGATCCACCGACGATCGAATACAACGATGATCAAGAACGTATTAGCATCAACGACTACGAGGAGCCCGCGGACACGCTGATGGAATCGGTCAGCGATCTCGATGACACGATGCGAATCGAAGATATCGGGAAAGGAGAGGAGTGGTCAAACGGATCAGACTGTGATGACAAACACGCCACCGTAGAAAACAGCCCGGTTACCATCCCTCGAGCTCTTGCGGCTACCTTTGACACAGAGCAGCCGCAGGATGCGGAAGGGGCTGGATACGACCTCTGTCTTGCGATCACTCCGTGTCAAAAGGATGTGGACGCCTCCCATGAATCGCAAAACGCACAGCGAGTCTCCTGTACCCATGACCGAACTATGAACGAGTCACGCGTCCTCAAATCACGGGTCTGTCGTGAAGGGGTTGAAAATTATTATAATTCCACTTAATTAACAACACAAAGAGGTAATAAGCCAGTCCTCCTTGTTTTACTTCCCGGGTACTTAGTACTTCCGTCCGAACCAACAAATCAATCAATTACACTTGGGGTACACTTCAAAAGGCTGTTCCAGGATGCCCCAAGACTAGCGCACTCCAAATGGCTGCTGCTTCACTCACTAGGGCGTGCGCTCACCGACTTCCTTGTGTTACAATTGGTTTTTGTATGGAGTAAAAAAAATAAAGGTTTTTGAGGGCTGCCAGAGATCTGCGTAGTTCAAGGGAAATTTCGTTCTATTAAGTATTACTACCTCCTACATCAACGTCAATCACTTTTTTCACCCACTACTTTGTGGTTACTTCAGCGCTGACTTCAATACGTGGCAGTTACCGCTGATGCCCTCTGTAACCTGATTGATCATCCTTGAGAGCTACCACTGATTCCTTCTGTAACCTGATTGATCATCTTTGACAGTTACTTCAGAAACCCTCTGTAATCTGATTGAGCGATTTGGCCGTCGCGATTTGGCCGTCGCGAGGTGGCCGTCGCATGTCACTCCTGAATGGTCAAAAATTCCACTTATTTTTCCACATTCATACCAATCACAAACAAATTAGCCGTGAGCGAGTTGGCCGTCGCGAGTTGACCGTCGCGAGTTGACCGTCGCGAGTTGGCCGTACCGAGTTGGCCGTCGCGAGGTGGCAGTCGCATGTCACCCCTGATTGGTCAAAAATTCCACTTATTTTTATTTTTAATTTTTCCACATTCATACCAATCACAAACAAATTAGCCGTGAGCGAGTTGGCCGTCGCGAGTTGGCCGTCGCGGGTCGCCTCTGATTGGCTGAAAATATTTTTTTCCAAAATGGAATAAAACCACTTGAAAAAAATCGAGAATACCCAAGCCGATCAACTGGAGCAGCCGAGGGCGCATAACTTTTCGTTGGCTTCACCGCCAAGAACGGACCCGCCGTTGTACTAGTAAGTTGTGCCTATGTCTTGACTCCCTTATGCAATGCTGACAGTTCGTCTTCACAATCT
>CM047580.1:30380511-30435210 GCA_026184515.1 Peronosclerospora sorghi
CCCGCCGAAATTCAGGGCTTAATCGATGCCCTAAATGCATCAACACCTAGTGTTGATGCTACTTCGCATTATGAGTTTGAGACTCCTTCTCAAACTCAGTTAAAAGGTCTGGGGCGTCGGCCCTCAGAACCTCAATCGGCTCCCAAGAGTCGAACTCTTGGGGGTAACCCAGCCAGCGTACTAAGTACTCGGTACGCTGCCCCTTCTTCGAAGGAACCTAGCGCTTCGAGATGAAGCGCTCGAGAATGTATCGCTTATTCCCCTGATTATCGATCAGGGGCGGCGGAGGTTGAGAATTACCTCGCCGTTGTTGTTGCGGAGCATGGTTATTTGCTCCGCAAACTCGAGGAGGGTTGTTCCTCCTTGAGCAGCGATATGTCTCACTCTTTGAAGACATATCGGTCTCTTCGCGAGAATGTCCGCGACATCCTCGGGGCGCACACTGCCCTTCAGCAGAAGAATGATCTTCTGTACATCGAGCTTTCCCGCTGTAAGGAAGAGCTCGATCGGCACAAGGCTGATCTTGAGCAGTCGAAGGCGGAGGTAATGACTCTCCGCTCTACTCATCAACGACTGGAAGCCGATTACAAGTCTCTCTTGGGAGAATTGGAGAAGCACGGTATCTTCCGTGGTTCTGTGTCTCGTCGTAAGACGAAGACGAATGATACGGCTTGAGCCGCCCAACATAGAATGTTGGGTGGAGCCGCATTGCTGTGGGAATGTCTAAAGTATAGACATTCCCCCGAATCTCTTGGACCTTGAAAGGTCCAATCTACTTAGGAAGCAACTTCCGTGTAGGGAAGTTGCTTATTGCATGTATAGGCAAATTAGTAGTACTTAATAGTACCAATTCGCCTTTCCGAAAGGAGTTTTTGTTCTTCCTTCCTTGCTTGTCTGCATTTTGCTTCAGATTATCCAAAGCAGAAGCAAGTGCATCTTTTATATAGCGTATTACAGCTTGGCGCTGTAATACGAATTTATCTACTGCTCTATCTGCAGTAGGTGCGTTGCCCTCATTGTCTGCAGCCATTGCTGCAGACACATATTCATCATATGCAGCTTCAGTTTCATTTGAAGCTGCTTCCGCTTCTACTGTACTTTCAGTAGAAGGGCCATCGTTTTGTTCACAAGTTGCAGTTGCAACTTGCGCATTGACTCGCTCAAAATTTGAGCGGGTCCCTCCCCCACTTAGATTTGGCGTACCGCCAAGTAAAGCTGGGGTTCGTGGATGCCTTAAGGCATTCACGTAGAACGGTGTATGCTTAGTTGAAGCATGCACCGAATTGTTAATCGCAAATTCAGTGAGTGACAGGTAGTCACTCCACTGTCCAAAGGCATGTGCGTATTATCGCAACATGTCTCCGAGAACGCGGTTAACCCGTTCCGTCTACCCATCCGTTTCCAGATGGTCCGCAGTTGACATCTTCAACTGGGTTCCCAACAATGAGAACGTTTCTTGCCAGAAACGTCCTGTAAATCTCGGATCTCTATCCGAGACAATGTCTTCCGGCATTCCGTCAAACGGAATACCGTATCAACGAATATCCGCGCTGTTTGAGCGGCGGTTACGTTCGATGATACTGCAGTAAGATGTACCATCTTACTGAAACGGTCTACAAAGACCACTATTCCGGACTTCCGACTATTGTCGGGTGGAAGACCGAATACGAAGTCCATTGAAATGGACTTCCAACACTCTGTCGGAACCGGCAGAGATTGCAGCGGAGCCTGTGCAGACTGCGCAGGCTTAACGCGCTGGCAAATCTCGCAAGCGCGTACGTATTTTCGTACCCACTTGTACTGGTTTCGCCAGTAAAATTCACGTAGGAGAGAAGCGTATGTCTTCTCTCGACCTTGATGCCCCGAAATCGGTGCATCATGATACTCAAACATAATTTGATGTTTAGATCATCGTCGTTTGGAACGACGACGCGACTTTCATCTTTTTGGTCTGTGCTGTAAAGCAGCAGACCATCGTGCAGTCGATATCGATGCACGCAAGCGCGGAGAAACTCTGGGAGTTCGTCGCGTTTTTCACTTGATTGATTACGTAAGTAATCGATCAACAGACGTGTCTCCTCGTCTGTTTTGTACGCCTCGCGTACTTGTCGTATAATTGACGACGACAAAGCAGTGCAACGGATCGCGTTTGCACTGTCCCCTTCGGTTACGGACGGTTTCATCTCGTAATCTGGCCTTCGTGATAGCGCATCTGCTATCACGTTCAACTTTCCGGGTTTGTATTCAACCGTAAAGTTGTACTCAGCAAAGAATGACAGCCATCGAGCCATTCTTTGAGAAATGTGTGGTGAATTCACGGCCATGCGTAGCGACGCATGGTCCGTGTAAACCACAAACGGTCTATCTCCCAATAGATAGATCCGAAACTTAGCCAGTGCGTACTTCATGGCAAGGATTTCCTTGTCATGCACTGGATAGTTGCGCTCGGCTGGGCGCAACTGACGCGATTGATAGCAGATTACGCGATCATGATCATCGTGATCACGCTGCATCAAAGCACAGCCGATAGCAAAATCGCTCGCGTCGCAAACGACGTGGAACGGACGCTCGTTATAGGCTATAGCCAAGACAGGCGCTTCAGTCAAGCTTTGCTTGACTGCATCAAAATCATCTTGGCATTGGGTATCCCAATGTCATTCGACATCTTTCTTAAGTAATTGAGAAAGAGGTCGTATTAACCCACCCGCATAGTTGCACGAATACTTGTGCAAATATGTTGCCAACCCAAGGAACTTTCGAAGTTCCTTAACGTTGTTTGGCGTAGGCCATTTAACGATCACCCTGATCTTTTATGGATCAGGACGCACCCCGTTCTTGCCAACAAAGCATCCAAGAACGGGTATCTCAGGTGTACCAAAGGTGCACTTCTTTAGATTTGCATAGAGCTTATGCTTACGCATAAGCTCTAACACTCGAAGTAGATGTTCCCTATGGACATCTACATCGCTTTTATCGTGTTCACCTTTACTATGGATGAACACGTCATCGAAATAACTCGGTGCGAATTCTCGCACCGGGCGTAATAGATGCGTTACGCATCTGTTAAACGTAGCAGGGGCATTTCGAAGCCCCTGTGGCATAACAAGCCACTCCCAAAGCATGCCGCTTGGGGTGCTTACTGCCGTGAGAGGGATATCCTTCTCACGCATTAGGATTTGATAAAATCCATCTCTTAGATCTAGAGCACTAAAGATGGTGCTCCCGCACATGCCATCTATGATGACATCTTTTCGCGGTATCGGTGTCTGTGCCGGTACCGTCGCTGCGTTCAGCTTGTTGTAAGCGTGAACGATTCTCCACCCACCTGTGGAATTTTTCACACAAAAGGTGGGGGTGGAGTGCGGTGAGATAGACTCCCGCACTTGGCCTGATTTTCGACGAGCTTCAAAAAACTCGTCGATCGCTTTTACTTGATCACGCGGCAACGGCCATTGCCGCGTGAAACAATACTTCGTGCCTGGCACGAGGTCAAATTCATGACGAGTTCCCTTATCCTTAGGGAGCTCTCTAGGTACTTCTTCTGGGAATACGTCAGCGTATTCCCGAAGTACCTCATAAAATGGGGAGTTCGCTTTAAGCGACTCCCAGCTCTGCGCTTCAAAGCGCTGAAATTTGGTTTGATCATTGGGAACCTCTTTCCCAATGTTTTCCACTTGTAATGTGGATACTAGTTCACGAATATCCACTACATCATCTGTTGCAACGATGATACAGATCTGTTCGATCTGATCATCGTGCAAGTTTTTCATAAACTTCTTCCAGCTTAGCGCTGGAAGAGCCATCACCTCCGAACCTTCTTTCGGAGGGTGTTCCATCAACAGAGACTGGGTAGCTAATCCGGTCTCCGTTTGCGTCAAGACGTTGATCGTCTCGACGGAACTTCCCATGCAATCAGACGCACTCGTCTGATTGACTGCTACACTGTGATTACGATTCACCGTGTGCGAATACTCATCCTCATGGTGGCCACTGCCTACCATGGAGTTTTGGCGATCAGATGTGCTCGTCTGATCGGCCGCCTTTTCTGAGACACGGTGGTCTTTATCACCCGTGTGCATGGCTAACGCAACGTGGTGGGCACTGGCCACCACGGAATTGTGCTCACGATTGCACTTGATCGTGAGTTCACTCTCATCAACACGGAATTTTTCATCGTGTTGGAACCTTCGGTCGCACAGTGGGTGTTTCCCACTGTGGATACTATTTCATTCTCACGGTGGGTGTTTCCCACCGTAGATATCACTTCATTCTCACGGTGGGTGTTTACCACCGTGGATATTACTTCATTCTCACGGTGGTCTTTATCACCCGTGGAATGTTTCTCTCCAACACGCAACGAATCTTCTGTTGCGTGTGGTAGTCCCTCTGGACTCTCACCAGCGGAGGTACCTTCCGCTGATCGTGTCGGAACAGACCTGGTGGTGCCATCGCTATCCACCAGACTGTCCGACGCTGCGGTTGTATCTTCTGATACAGCCGGATTACACACAGGGTGATCAGATCGTGTGGGTCCGCCGCAGTCGATCGAAGGTTTAAACTTGGACATCCATGGGATTCCAAGTATCACATCGAACTTGTCATCTAAATAGAGGACGATGAATTCTTCCTCGAATGACAGTTCATTCAACTCGAAGCGTGTTTTAATCACACGCTTTGGAATAGTCACGGTTGCACCTGTTGCTAACCGGACTGACAACATTCTTCGTTGGGTTTCTACCTCCACGAAGCTCAACAGCGTTAGACTCTGAGTTCTAACAAAATTTTTTGACGCTCCTGTGTCAAACAAAGCTCGCATGGGGACATCGCTCCCGTGCGGCTTAACCTCCAGGGTGATAAGAGGCATATCATCACCTTTTGACAGGACATAGTCCCGTCTGGGGCTATTACCCTCACATTCCCTATGTCGGCATGTGGGATAACATTCCCAGTAGGGCGCCCCGCCCCTACTGGTGATTTACGTTTTTTGCACCAACAGGGTGATGTCCCTGTTGGTGTCGCCGTGCAGCGGACGGTTCCGTCCGCTGACTGCGTGGAACCGGACGCGGTGCCATACACTCATGGGCAAAATGCCCCATTTTCGCGCATCGATTGCAGCGAATATTATTCTTAAATTTCGGTTGCTTCGAGTTCGAAGCAACCGCAACCGATAGGTCCATAGGCTCTGGACCTCCACCGCCCATGCTCTGGCGCGGGTGGCTGTTTCTTGAGACGAAGTGTGAACTTCGTCTGCCCGACTGCTGATTGTTGACATTCTGTTGCGGCATGTCAAAAGCGAAGGGCTGTTGAGCCCTTCGGATGTACCCAGCATGCGATGACGCTGATCGCATGCTGAACTCTTCACGGATGCTCATATCAATGGCATCCCTTAGAGTCTTTGGCGGGTGCCGGTAAAGACTCTGTTTGACGGGACCATCATTGAGTCCCTTCATGAAGCTAGTGACCTGCATAGCAGGGGGCACCGGCTCATACACAATATTTGACAGCAAATATTGCGTCTTCTGAGCGTAAGCTGGAAGGTCAAGCTTACCTTGCTGGAGTTCCATGAACTCCTGCCGACTACTTAGCTCCATTTCTGGAGCTTCAAAGTTGAGCTTTAGCTCAGCTTTTAATTCCTTATAAGTAACGAACGCAGAGTCATCAGTGGCTCTGCCGCCCAGACATGTTGTGGCGAAGTACGCTTGTTGACGTTCGTCAGCAATATTTTGCGCAGAGATGGCATCTTCCACCTCTGCGAACCATCTACGAAGGGGCTTGCCCCCTTCACCGGTAAAGGGCGGTACTCGCGCCTTTACCACTTCAACGCTATGCGTTGCAGGTGCAGGTGCGGTCCGCGCTGCCTCTTGCGCGGGCCGTGCTGGCTTTTCTAGGTGGTTCGCCTAAAGCGATTCACCACCTCTATCGCTTCCTCCGGGGTCTTACCCAGGAGGAAGGTAAGGATGTCGGTCCCCATGAACCGAACCATTTCTACCGTCGTGTCTTTACTACGCGACGAGAAGTGGGGGAAGTGTTTCGTCACCTCTTCCAGCGTTCTCTCTCGCTCGGCAGGCGTCATGTCTCACGACTTGATGCCGAGCGGCTCTTAATCTTCGCTCCGCTAGTTGACTAGCGGAACGAACTGTGGTCGTTAAGACGGACCACAAAGTGCTACCAGGTGTAACAGGACTGATCCTGTTACGGGCTTACACTGTGTTGCGCGAGGAAGCGCGCAATACAATAAGGGCAGGATTAGTTGGTAACAACTAATCCTATATTAAAAGTAAATATAACTATTTACTTGTCTTTTAGAACGCAAAATTAAGAGTGTTTATTAAATGGGTGGTTAGGGGCTAACAGTATAGTAATTACCTAACTAATATAATAATATCAAGTATTAAACTAACTGTACTGTTAGTTAACCTGCATGATTCCGTATTTATACCGAATCGACTTTTCCTTCGTAGATTATAATAACTTATAATCTATTATTTGAATTTCAGACAACGCGTCTGAAATTAAACTGTGATATTCTAACTTGAATATCAATTATGTAATGGCACCCCATTACACCTCACATCAATTCCCAGCACCGATCCACCGAGTGTGTAACCAGCCCATTCCATCGGGTACACAAGGTGAGATGAATAACGAATCGGACCAGGCGTCCTATGCTGCTGATCGGTCGTCTGCTAGCAGCGGACGATCAGATCGGATCGTAGGCGAAGGTTCGCGGGGTACCCCCCCCGTCAGCTGGAAGGCCGGGCACGATGGTGGTCAGGTTCTCGACACTACGGTGTTCGATTTTGAGCTTGACTCCACCACAATGGTGCGCGTGCCCGGATCACTTGGTGATCGTTGATATCACCGATATGATATCTCGCGAAGAATCGATTATAACGAGTTAAATGTGGAATCGTTCTGGAGAGGACATAAGGAACGGCTATCGCCTTATGTTCTCGTTGTCGATAAGGGTGGTGATGTCCGACGTGATCTCTGGTCGGATGGAGGACCAGATCGGGATTAATAAGTTTTTTCCTCCCCATAAGGCTCCCACAGGAGCCGATCGGGACAATAGCAGGTCTTGCTATAGTTCCGGAAAGGATCAGGACTTTTGTCCTGATCCTATGCATTTAAATGAATGTTTTGATGAAAAAGTAAAAGATGAAAACGATTTGGAGGCTGATCGGAACGATCCGATCCATTTTCGGAAAGTCCCCAAGCAGAGGATCAGAATGCCTTCCGATGAAGACGACTTAGAAGAAAAGTCGCAGGTCGGGGATGGGGTTATCAAGGAAGAAGACCTGACCAGGATGTATTAGATCCACGAGTTAAAGCGATTTACTCGTGAAGACCAATTCATGCAGATCTTAAACCTCCAGATCCCCGATCGCCTTCTCGGACCCACCACCGAGCCTATCCAAAGCGATCGGCCGTTGCTATTGGTGAAGAACCTGCTGACGATGTTGACTGAGGTCGGCATAAAAGTGCAAAACCTCGCCAACGTGCAGAAACTGTTCGATCTGGACACATGGAAGCTGGAGATGTCGATGTAGACCCTCCATGATCATTTGGTGCCGTTGGTGGGGGCGGTTCGCCGCCCAACTCCCACCGTGGCATTGAAGGCCGATGAGGCCACGGCAGCATACGACGATGTGTGCTCCGATGATAAGTCGCTGTATCAGTCTCTACCTGCCTCTAAGAGCTCATCGGAGTTGGAGGTCGGTGTTTAGCGGATGGCCATGGGGGCGGATCGTACCCCATGGGAGCATAAAAAGGACGTGCGGCAGCAAGGGGCTGCATGCCGGTAGGGGCCCCAGGACCCCCCACAGGTTTCAGTACCTCCAAAGGAGGATACCAACACGCTGCCCATGTTCCCAGCTAACGTCCAAGCCATGTTTGAGGCAATGATGGAGCGTTTCATAGGAGATCGATGCCGTCGCCTCCGCGCCCGCATGCCCAGGACCGATCTGCCCGGCAAAATATCAATACTTGCCGGGATGTCGATATGGAGTCAGTGGAATCAACGGATAAGGCTATCCGAAGTGGCAAACCAGTTGGCAGAGGAAGACGCAAGCCGCAGCCAGCCCGACCGCGCCGATCAAGAAATAACAGTGATTACGACATGGAGTCGATCGGCGATCCGGATGACCACTATGGGTCAAACGGTTCAGGGGAGGGCAGAACGCGCAGGGATAACCTATCCTCTACGACCGCCTTTGATTTCGGATCTACTGCGATCCCACGCATTCGCATGGCTGCGACCACGGATCTCAAGGATTTCACTGGAAAGGACGCCGACGAGGACCAAGCCAGATCGTGGTTTGGTCGGGTCAAGTCTGCTTTCTTACGGGATCAGACACCAAGAAAGGAACGGTGTCTGATCTTCAGGGATCTGCTGAAAGGACCGGCTGCGAACTGGATCCAACACTTGGGTCGGGATGTCCTATCTGACTGGGATCTGCTATGTTCAGAATTTGAGGGGAAGTACTGCAACTCCGGATTCTCTAGCGCCCGCAAATACCATCATATGCAGAAGCTGGGCGACGAGACGCCGATTGAGTACTTGCACCGCTAGAACGTGGCTGCAATTAGCTCCGGGATAGTGATCAAGGAAGGTAACCCGCAGACCGGTGCCGCTATGGAGCACGTGGGTCACTACATCAGTACCCTTGATGACCAAGGGCTGGCAGATCAGCTCACTATGCTGCGCCTCAAAGATGTGGAGGAAGTGGAGCAGACGTTGCGGACTCTGCAACACTCACGCAGCATGAGGGCGAAGGTCGCCGTTGGATCGGGTCACTACAGATCGAAGACCCAGACCGACCCGGTGAAGGGGCCCCTGACCAGATCGGCCCGTGTTGTTAAGGTTATCGTGACTAAGACAGCACTGTATCGGAAGAGGAAAGTATCGGACAGTCCAGTCGGGAGTCAGACGAAGACCAGTATCGCCACGTTTTCGTCACGGAACCTGCCCCAAGAACCTGATCGACGTCTAACCAGGCAGATCGGAAGGGCAGGAGTGGGAATAAGTCCGATACGGACCGACCTCGCAAGAAGTGTTCTCACTGCGGGTCAAGCAAGCATGATGGTGGGGACTGCTGGAAGAAGTTGATATGCAAGAAGTGCGGAGACGCGGCCACCCCACCGATCATTGCCTCTTCGTGTGCAATTCATGTGGAGAGATCCACGAGGCCGACCAATGCAAGATCGAAGAGTTCTTCAATCTGATGCGCAAGTGGTATGTGCCAGATAAGCACGCGGGGATGCTTCCACCTGACGTGGAGAAGATGTTAAACTAGAACGCTCACCAGGTTGGAATCTGGATCGAGCCGAGCGATCTACGTTTGGCATCTATGCATATGTCGGCAAGGAGAATAAGACCGACAATACATGTTCTATTCTCAATTGCGTCGATCGGGATCATCCGGTCTACAATCTCACGACCGATGAATATTCCCGATCGAAGGTGTTCATGCAGCTGGATCTGCTGCCTGGGGAATCTCGCGGATACTGGAAGTATCATGCGCCCGACAAATGGTTCAAGCAGGCGAAAGCCTGTGATAAACAACCAGAAGGCAACGATGTTGTTCGACTCTGGGGACGAAGTCTCAATTATCGACTCCGCCTTTGCTCATAAGTTCGGATGTCGTATAGACGACACCCAGAGACAAGAATGCGTCGGAATCGGTGAAAGTTCTTACATGACCGAAGGAAGGACGCGCGTTAAAATCACCCTATCGGGTTCGTTGGTCTACTTCTTCAGCGCTTGGGTTGGCAATCGGGCCGGTCAGGATGCCCTGTAAGGCATGGATTTCATGGTGCCGGCAGGTATTCGACTTGATCTGTCTCATGGAGTGCTTACACTACCGGATGAGGTCCAGATCCAGTTAGCTGGTCGGCGGCCCCTGTACGGATCGCACACCGATCTGGTCAGGTGGGACCAAGATGTCACCATTCCAGTCGGCCAATCCGCTGATACCCCGGTCAACAAAGGTTTTCGATCAAGGAAGTTATGGGTGATCAGGGGCGATCGGTGGGTGTCGACCTTTGGAAGAGCGTCGGCCGACATGATTTTGTCCGAGTCACTAATATCGGTGACAATCCGCTTACGCTCGACAACAATACTATTGTTGGTATGTGGAGGTCGGAAGGTAAAGTGCCAAGAAAGATGGGGTTCGTCTCGATTGGATCGAGACGGTATGTTGAGTGGAAGAACTTGGCATACCAATCGACCACCGATCTGATCAGAGATGATGGATCGGTGGAAGAAGATACCTCATCTATGGTGGAACGACCCAGCTATGTAACCCCAAAAAAAGATGCTAGTTAGAAGAAATACACCGCAGTCGCCGGACACGGTGGACCATCAAGCAGATGAGCCAAGGTTCGTCAACGTGGTGGCGACAAAGGAACAGGCGACAGCGCAGCCGGGAATAGAAAAAGGGAAACATGGCGTTGCTGGGGCGGACCACGATGGCGCGCCTAAGCAGATCGATGTCGTTGAAAGGCAGCCCGCCGATCGAGAACAGCAGTGTTCAACCGATCAGGACGGTTTGGGTGATATTGCCCCGGAAGAGGATCAAGTTTGTATCCATGAGGGCGGGGATCAATATATTCAGGAGCTGGAGAGCCAGATGGCAGTCCTCCCTGAAGTGTCTGCTGATCCGCCCGAAGTCACCTTGGACGATCTGCAAGTGGGTGATCGGGATGTCAACAGTCCCGATCAGATTGATTAGCTAAAGAAGATCATATGGAAAAAGAAACATCTGCTGATCGGGAAAGGCAACGCCTTACCCACTGCTGCTCGCGGAGCGATCTGTGACATCGACGTGGGTGATGCCAAGCCGATCGCCGAGCGATGCCGTCGTGTGGCGCCACAGTACCGTGAAAAATTGTCTGATCTTATTAAAGGACTGTTGTCTACCAAGATCATTAAACCGTCGACCTCGCCGATCGTGATTGTGATTAAGAAGAGCGGCGTCGACATCAGGTTGTGTATCGATTATCGGTTGGTAAATCGGTTGACCAAGCTTATGGTGTACCCGATGCTGCTGATCAGCGATCTGCTAGAAGATCTTGACAGGACCCTATGGTATTGCTCACTGGATATGGCAAGTGGATTTTGGGTGGTTTCGATGTCCGATCGGGATCGCGAGATCTCCGCATTTGTTACGCCGTTCGGTCTGTTCGAGTGGAACCGTATGCCGTTCGGTTTGAAGAACGCGCCCCATATCTACCAGAGGCTGATCGACAACGCACTGTATGGACATTTCAAGATCAGTACCGATCGGGACCCCACCGAAAACCATGATGTATTTACAGAGGGTGAACCTGACCGGGAAAGGAGACCGTCCGTTCTGTGAAGGTGATTGTATATCGACGACATTCTGATCCCTGCCTCGTCATGGAGCGATCTGTGAGAGAAGTTCGAACGTTTGTTGGAGACATGCGATCGCTGGAACCTGTCGATCAGTGCTGTGAAAAGTTATTGGGGCATGTCCAAGGTCGCCTATTTGGGTCACATGGTGTCGATCAGTGGGCTGGAGGCCAATCCCAAAGATCTGGAATCACTGAACAACCTCCCGTTTCCCAGATCGCTGAAGGCAATGCAGTCCTTCTTGGGAAGCCTAAATTACTACAGCCGCTTCATTGAAGACTTTGCGATTTACGCGGCCGTGCTGTACGAGCTCCGGGAAGTCGACTACCATATGTTGCGCGAAGAAGATCGGTCAACTATACGGGAGGGCAGCGACTCTGATCTGCCCGCAGATTTTCCGCAGGTGGAGGCCGACAATCACATGAAGCGTGCAAAGGTTGCTTTCGGTATGCTGAATGCCAAGATGGCGACGGCACCGATTCTCAGACTTCGATCCGGAAAAAATGCCGATCGTCATTGTGTACGCTAGTAAGTGGGCCATTTCGGCAACTCTAGTGCAAGAAAATGATGGTGTGTACCATCCGGTCACTTTTACGAGCCGGACGTTGAAGCCGAACGAAGTTAACTATGGGATCGTCGAAAAGGAAGTTCTGGCTTTACTACTGATTTTGGATGTGCTACAACCTACTGGTCGGCCGATCTGTAAAGGTTCTTTCGAGAAAGTCGACATTGGCCTGTCTGTTATCAGTCAATGGGATGGACGGTAGGCGCGGCAGATGGTCAGATATTTTGTCGCAGTGGTCCCTCGAGGTCGTCAAGTGCATCAAGGGAGAGGAAGAGATATTGGGCACATATTGGCTTCCAGTATCACCCCTCGGTCTGAAGTGGATGAGGCTCTGATGGCGATTGACCCAAGGAAGAAACCTCGACAGTCAATCTCGCTGCCGCCACCGATCGTCGATCGGGATGAGGAACTCCTGGTCTTGAGTTTCGACGGATCGGCTAGCATGAAGAAGAAGGTCGGCTCCTATAGTGCCATACTGTGGAAGTTACCACAGTGGGCTATAGTAGCAGCCGCCGCTGATTTCACGCCTGACATAACGGTCAACGAGGCGGAATATCGGGGGCTACTTCTATGTCTCGATCTGCTGTCATCACAGAAGAAAGGGCGGATCATCATATGTGGTGACTCCAACCTAGTGATAAGGCAGATCACCGGGGAGATCGACTGTAAGGCACCACGGCTGAAGTTGTTGAATGATCGGCTGATGAAGGAGCTGAAAGATTATCTCAACCACGAGCTATTGCACGTGAAACGGGACTGGAACAGAAGCGCCGACCACCTCGCGACCCAAGCCATGCGGGACCAGATCGGGGCGACGATCACCGAGGAGTCCCTTCTACATGAACTTATGGACATAAACAGTCTCCCGGAGTTGATCAAGACCAAGGATAGCCCTGATCAGGTACATGTGATGGCGGTGACTAGATCGCGAACTCAGAAGTCTCGCCGATCGTTCCCAAAGGAAAGGCTAAGTGAGTACGTTGTAAAACAGCTAAGGGCGGAACGGGTCCTCAAGGCGCAGGACGAAGAAGAGTGGATCGTCAACTTGAAGGCCTATCTGCGATGTGAACTGTCCAAGTTAACGAATGATCAAGCGAAAGAGTGTACCAAGATCGCGGACAGTTACGATGTGGATGACAATGGATTTCTGTATTACTGCCGTGACGTTGATCAAGACAGTGCCGATCGAGATCGACTAGCGAAACTGGTGATCCCTGAGTTTCTACAGCCGGATGTCCTTCATCACTACCACGTGAGTCTAGAAGGAGGACATCAAGATATAGGCAGGACATACCACAAGATCAGGGCTCACTTTCACTGGAGAGGACTTTTTCGGAGCGTGCAGAAATATGTGGGCTGTTGCACAGATTGCGAGACCGGAAAGGGCGGACCGATAATCAAGGGCCGATCGCCCGGAAATATCTAGGCTACTTACCCTTTCCAGGTGATAGAAATTGATCACATACCGTCGCTGCCCAGATCGACGCGCGGCAACACTGAGCTGCTGATCTGGATCGACCTATTCACTGGTCTGGTGATCGCAAAGACTAGTGCTTCCCGATCTGCAGAGCAGATCGCCCAGAGTTACGAGGAATGCGTGTTCAGAAGTTTCGGCGCCAGCGAAGTTTTTAGACACGATCGGGAACCCGGTTTTATGGCTGATCTGTTCCGATCGTTCAATAACATGCTAGGCCAGAAGCAGAGCGCGACGATGGCATATCGTCCGCAAGCGAACGGATCGGCTGAACGCATGGTGCAGTAAATCAGAAGGGCGATCAAGATGTACGTGGCCGATCCGGACCAACGTGACTGGGACGAGTATGCAGAGAGGATGGTATTCGCCCTCAACTCTTCAACCTATCGGGTCCGAGGAGAAACACCTTTTTATCTGGCTTATGGATGGGACCCTCGATCGACACTTGAAGCGGCGATACCGATCGGCTGCACTCGAACCCGCGATATCGATGCCCGTCGTTGGCGCATGCAGGTCCAGAAGCATTATCAGCATGCGAAAGAAGTCGTCAATGAAAAGTTGCGTCAGGCCACGCAAGATCGAGCAGATCGTAATAACGATCAGGTCCGCCCTCATGGTATTGAACCAGGGGCGAGGGTATGGTTATACCTCGATCGGGTCAAGGAAGGCTATGCAAAGAAGTTGGCTCATATGTGGAACGTTCCTTTCCGTGTAGCAGAGCGGATCGGTGAGCATGCTGCCCTTCTGATCACGATCGGCACGGATTACAAAGTTTTTTTGATCGTGCACGTGTCCAAACTGAAGCTGTCTAGAGAATTTCCCTATCGACCTAAAATACCCTGTCTGGTGGACGAAGCGGAGAGGTTCGATTTTTATGAGGCTCTGCTGCCGGAGGACAGTTGGGAAAGGCCATTGGAAGAGGACGAATTCGAGGTGGAAAAGGTGATAGATGTCCGATCGGTCAAGAAGACACGTTTCGGTCGAACCCACCGAGAATATCTGGCCCGCTGGAAGGATCATGACGAAGCAACTTGGATCGACGAACTCGATCTAAATTGTGGAGCACTGCTACGAGAGTTCGAGCGAGAACGGGTCAGTCGGAAACGATTTGCAGTGATGCAGACTCATGAAGATTAAGATCAAGACACACAGTAGCACCGATCAGTATATCGATCGGTGTGAATATGTGTAAGGTCTGAATTAGTGTGAATTAGTATGATCAACTGTGATGAACTGGAGTAGTGGGTTGACAAACGTGGTGATAATTTTCGCGATGTGGATGGAACTGTGTGTGATAACGTGTTGGTACAAGTTTGGAGAAAGTGACGAGATTCGGTTAAGGGATCAGGTGATCAGGAATTTTGGGGAAATGATGACATGTATTATGGATTATCTGGTCAGGTAACTGCTGCACCAAGAATTACAATCACCCCACAGACGGCCGATTGTCAGCGCTGGATGGTCTACGATCTGGTTCTGGTGTTGATTGCGCCAGGGCTCCTTCCGATCGATCTGGATCAAAGCGTCCTTCAAGTCTGCGATCGGCTCGTCACAATGAAGACCGGTATGCCAGACGCCGTCTTCAGCTAATACCGCGGCTTTCTCAACCCGACGCTTGGCCATATGGAGAACCATAGGATATAAAATGATGTCGATGTCGCACTCGCGGGCCAGCATCCCTCCCAGAACGAACTGGCATAGGGTCTACCAGGCCTCGCCCGCCCGACTCCGGCGCTTCTTCCGGGTTTTCTGGAATGAGATCAGGCCTTGATCATGTTGCGCTCGATCAGGAGGAAGCACTAGATAGTGTGTAGACTCCCAGATCGCTTGGCTGTAGGCTACATTGAAGGCCTTTACTCGACCAAAGAACGAGTCGATCCACGCAGTCGACGCAAACATGGACCCCCGCTTGGGGCGGACGAGCACTTTCATGGCTCATCTGCATACAGACGGGCGATTTTTGGTGCTGTGACCAGGTCCGCCAGCCACGCAGAAGCGGCAGGAGCCTTTGAAGCTGGAGGAAAAAGCCAGGAGTCTGGACGCGACAGAGACCGGGCTAGTATCTGCTTGCTCAGGTCTGATTGGTACAAGCTACCGATCTGCCACGATGACCATGGCGAAGTGGCATCTGAAGTCAGCGATGGGAGAGGTCGATATCCGATAGAAACCCCTTTCAATCGGGCGTGACGGCGCAGCCCAGATGTGCCGGGTTGGAACGAAGGCACCGATCCGGTTGACTCGCGCGTCCGTGCAGCCCCCATCATCACTCTGGGAGCTGATCACCTTATCCGCCTCCGGTGCAGGCTTCGCAGGAACGGGACCTCGGCGTTCATCGGATTGGGACTTGTATAAAGCAGTGATCAAGAACTCAGAATCTCCCGATCCGTCCCCCGAGTCCTCTCCGGAGGAGATCTCTATACGCTTGGTGTGAGCAGCGCGGGGGCGTAAGGGCGCATGTGATTTGGTGATGATAGACGTGTCACCTGCGTCCGAGCTTGGGCCTGGGAGATGCGCCAGCGTCTTGGCTTTCTTCTAGGCACCTCTCTCTTCTCCTCGAGTTCGGAGTCGCGCGCTATGCCCCGCGCCCTTGAGCCATTCGACGCGTCCTTACGTTTCTTGGAAGTTTTCGGAATTTTGGAGTGCTTACTTTCAGCCAATGAGTGGCGTCGGGTCCGATCTTGGTGAAGATCGATCAGAGCGGCCGATGCAGATCGGTCAAAGCTAGAGCCTGCAGCCGGACACCGGTGCAACAAGCCGGTCAACTGTTGGTAGCACCGATTTACGGCCGCCCAGCGACGGTCTGACTCCTGGGTCCAGGAGTCCGATAGGCTCTGGAAGGACTCGACCTTCCCGATCTGATTCCTGGCCACAAACTGCACCTCGCCAATCTGCCTCTCCAGGTCACCATGTTGGGTGCGGAGTAAAGTCCGATCGGAATGATCCTCCAACCTCTGCCGGTTGACCACCGCGAGCTGTTCCAGGAGGTGTGACCTGTAGGCCTCCAAACGGGACAGATCATGTTGTGCGCCGATCAGCCCGTCCAAGATCGGTCGGAGCTGATCGCAGTGGTCATGCGACTGCCGATCAGCCGCGAATAAAGCGTCGAACGTTTTGGCGATGTCGGTGGACAACCGATCTGCACGCAAAGGAAGTTTAGACCAGACCCAAGACGGAAAGCAGACCGATCAGCTTACCTCGCGTGTTTGTTGGCCGATCCGGGCCCGGAGATGTGCAGTTTCGGCGATCACCTCCTGCAACTTCGTGGATATAGGAATCACAGTGTCCATCTCCTTCCGAAGTTTCAGGAGCGAAGAATACTTGATGGTCAACTGCGACTGGAGATCCCTGACTGTTTTCTGGAGCTGATCGACCTCGATCCGATGCCCATTCTGTGCGTCGGACTCTGGAGTGTTGTGACGGATGTCAGATCGGGCCGATCTGGTAGGCGAATCGATATGGGGCGATGAGGAACGCAGGGCACCTGCAGCAACGAACGTCAAGAGCGGTCACAAGACGATCAGGTGTACAAGGCAAGTACCTGGAGAAGGTGGACTTGAAGATCTGTCCATCGGTGAAGTCCGCTTCTGCGAAGATCTAGGATGCGATGAGATCGGGTCTTTACCGTTGCGCGGCTACGACCAGACTCAGGGGCGGCTGTGGTTAAGCGGACTCAAGAATTTTGGTCGCTTTGTGTCAGCAGCACACCGATCGGCTTATCGGCGATCGGATTGGTGAATCAAGGAGGCTTTTGGGCCAATCGTGTGCGAGAGGTGTCAAGAACACGGATCTTGGTAAGTCACATGATATTGCGTGTACTTACATATTTTCATGTTTGTACATATTGGGGACCATAGGGAGATAGGATTGGTAAGTTTAAGTTTTACCAAGTTTTAGTTTTACCAAGTTTAGGTTTTAGCGAGTTGTTCTTTGGTCTTAACTCAACAAGAAGTCGTTCGTTAAGGACGCTAGTCGCCTCCGCACGCCGCGGAGTGTTTGGGAGCAGAGGGTCGAGTAATCCCCTCTAGTTCGTTATACCCGTCCGGTACGCGTTACATACGCACTTGGCCCGCCGGAAGTCCCTCTACGGGAGTACGTATTGGTAGGCTTCACAAGTTCAAGTCACACACGTTTGGAACGTGCAATCAAGTTATTGAATTATTTCGTGGAGATATCGTTCGTGGAGTTTATCACGTTTTCATTGGATATCTATATTGGAGTATTGGTCTTTTATTCTCGTATTGGTTGGGCTCTACGATCGGTTAAGCGATCTGCCCTTTGAAGTATATTTACTTGGAGTATAACTGGTCTTCCCGTACCCAGGGTGAAGAGTTCCGCCCAGGGTACACTACCCAGCACGGTATCACGTTTTTAGACCTCACATCAATTCCCATCACCGATCCACCGAGTGTGTAACCAGCCCATTCCATCGGGTACACAAGGTGAGATGACGAACGAATCGGACCAGGCGTCCTATGCTGATGATCGGTCGTCTGCTAGCAGCGGACGATCAGATCGGATCGTAGGCGAAGGTTCGCGGGGTACCCCCCCCCCGTCAGTTGGAAGGCCGGGCACGATGGCGGTCAGGTTCTCTACACTACGGTGTTCGATTTTGAACTTGACTCCACCACAAGACTGCAAAGCATTTCTAGCGGCGGCTCTACGGGGAGCCCCAGTACACGTACACCGCCTGACCTGAGACGTCAGACGAGGCGGCATCTATTGCACAAGATCACCTGTGCCAACCGGTTATGAGCCCAAGTGCACAAGTGTACTTGAAGTGGTTTTTTCTGTGACTAAGTTGAGAATTCTCGAGTCCGTTGGGTCAACGGATGACCCTAAACGATCTGACCGAGGACTGTGGAATAGAAGTCGATGGAGCGCCGTGAGGTAATGCGGATATTCTCCCGACAAATGAACGGGGGAATGCACCCATCATGGGAGGGGTTGATGCGCCAGCAGCACAGATGCATGGCCTACAGTTCGGGCAAGCTGCGCAGGCGCCTGGTCCACTTTTTGGACAGGCGGATGCATTAAAATCCCCAAGCTTGGCATCAAAAAGTTTTCGGTGGTGGAAATATACCCGGGACTCTGCCGGCTTTAAGCAGTGGGAATAACTCTTTATAGAGGTTGTGGATATAGCGGAATTTCGTCCGGTTCCGTTTGGACAGATTGGCTAAAGGTGAATGAATTTAGGGAAACCTTGAGAGCACGACCGCCGAGTATTTTTGTGCAAATATAGGCACTTGGTGGCCGGTGTCCCTTTTCTTACATGCTATTCTCGACTGTATGTATGCTGCGTTCAAGGTAAACATATCCAACCACCAGGCTTCGATATGGTTTGCTTCGGAGAAGAGTTCTAAAAGGACTTGGACCAAGCAATACCTATACCTGGTAGATCTGGATCGAGAAAGCGAGTCGAGCGAAAAAATTGTGGTCGAGAACATAGTGAAATTTGATGTGCACCACGGCTCAAGATTGCGAACATGGCCAGGTATAATCCGGTGCGATCGGATTACCTGTGTCATGCGCAAGAGCTTATAGCTTGGTCACAGGAATAAGATGATGACATGCTAAAGGGAAGGCAACCTGCACGGTTGCACGCGAATTCGGTAACCGAAATCGAATTCGTAAGAAAATGTTACGGGTGTGGAAAGACAGGACATGTTAAATGGAATTGCCCCCAGAAGGGAAAAAGGAAAAGGAATCCAAGTAATGCAAAGAATCAAGAAAATTCGAATTGTTCCTGGGATAGAAAGTTTGCGCTATCTACTATTGGAATGACGGATGATAGAGTCACTACTGGGATGTTTCCAAGTGTCGAGTCGCCTGAAAACGTGTGGATAGTGGATAGCGGCACAAGCAGGCATCTGGTTGCAGATGAGAGATTGTTGGAAAATGTGGTTACGTGTGGACCGGATGATGGGTTCACACTACCGGACGGTGGTAGATTATTACCAAGGTTGGTAAGATAAAGCTACTTACACCGGGTGATGAACCCATCACTATTGAATTGAGCGAAGTGTATTTTGCACCCAAACTTGCCAAGACTCTTATTTGTTTTAGCAAGTTAAGTGAAAAGGGGTGCAAGATAGCAGATGATCGGGTATTTCTGACGATTAAATGGAATGAAAGGATTTTATTTCCGGTTAAAGTTTGTGGATCGATTTTTGTCGCGAATTTGATACCTGAAAAGCTGAGCGGGCGTGCACAGAAGTTTAAGCACATGCTCCAACGCTGTTTCCAGTCACGTTGAGAATGATGCACAAGAGGGTATACTGCATCATTTTCACGTCCGATTGGGTCACTTGGCGTATGACACGGTCTAAAGACTAGCCAAGGACCCCAGGTCAGGTATAAGGTTGATGGACAATAGTCGACCGAATTGCCTGACCTGCGCGGAAGGAAGGCGACGCGGAAAGAGCAACCCAAGATGGGTTCCTGCCAGAACTCGCCAATTGAGCGCGTTGGCGGTGTGATTTTCAGTGACCTGAAGTGTCCGATCGCACCGCGCGACAGGCGGGGGAATCGATATCTTGTAGTGTTCGTCGATCATTTCTCCAGCTATGGGCAAGTTTTCGCTGCTCGCACCAAAGACAGAGCAGCGAAAATGTTCGAGCATTTTCTAGTTTGGTTCGAAAACGAGCTTAAATGAAGAGTTCACGTGTTACGCACAGATGGAGGTGGTGAATACCTGACGGTAGATCTGTTTTGCAAGAAAACTGGAGTGCGCAGGAAGATCACGGAGGAAAGTCCTAAAGGATGAACCGGACCATATTTAACATGGTCCGGTGTATGATTTTTGTGTCGGGGATACACTTGATGTGCTGGTTGTAGGCGGCTGAGTACGCCTCTGTGGTAAAATGTGCTACAAAATTGGGCCTAATTAGGCCTAATTATGGGCCTAATTAGGCCTAATTATGGGCCTAATTAGGGGTTTGATTGCGGGCACAAATTGGGTACGTAATTGTATACGATTGTGAGTGCCACGGTGTATACAGTTGCATGTACAACCGTGGTGCACATAGACAGGACATAGACGGGATATGGGAAGATGGGACGATTACGTACAGGTACTCATCGAACACCGACGAACACCGACGAACGACGGAGGAATCAGGTGGACTGGTGGACGGAGGACGCTGGAATGGACGGTTATGATTGGCTGAAATTAGGGAAATGGTAGATCTAAGGCTTTAAGCAATAATAAAGTTCTCCTTTTGCGTCCAGACACTAAGGACACCTCAGGGACGGCAACTAGCGCCTCCCTTTAGTTAATATACACCTCTACGTCCCGGGCGGGAGAACGTTGAGCGTTTTTGGACCACCGGCAGACGTAGAGTGTTGAGAACTCACCCCGCAACTCCGCCCGCTGTGTCAGCGGTTCTTCTGTAAAGGTTTTTTGGTCTTGGGAGTGTGATTGAGCAGTGCTCTCACCTCTCCACGTTTGATTCACGTTTGGCCCGTAGAGTTCGGCTTCTGTAAGCGACCCACAGGAACTCTAGGAGGATTAAGTGAGATATACCCCCCCCTCGTAGGTCTAGGCTAGGCATACAAATATTTGGGTGTTCCTTTAGCTGTCTAAGACTCCAGAGGATCCTTGATCGGGAATTGAAGACTTCCGCTGCCTGATCAAGTACCCCCTTCGCCGGTCAACACCTGATCAACACTCTGCAGCTCGTGACCCGCGATCAACAACTCGCAGATCGCACCAACTTGTACCTGAGCGACTCTTAACGCTTGATCAAGCCTGATCAAGCCTGATCACAGCTGATCAACGACTTTTAGTGCCTTCCCAAGCCTGATCACTACTGATCAAGCCTGATCACACCTGGTTCGAGCGTGATTGCACTTGATCACGCCTGATCAGCACCTAGGTCAACTCGTTACAAGTTCCCCCAATCTTGCATTAAGGAATTGCCGTGTTTTCATCCCCGCCACCTGGGGGGCGACCCACGCCCAAGCCGTCGTGTACACAAGGTGAGCAGAAACACAAGCAGTCAAGGACAACCCGAGGACCCCCTTCGTTAGTCGGCAGTCCGGGCGCCGTGGTAACGCCTGATCAAGCGTCAAAAACTTTGATCAGCCGCTCCACCACAATGGTGCGCGTGCCTGGATCTTTGGGCGACGCGGGATATCACCGCGATTCTACGCAAGATGGCGCTGATGCGGATGTGAAAACGGAAGCGGAAGCAGAAGTGAAGATAAATGTGGAAAAAGAGGAGGAGGTTGTGACGATCGAAGGCAGTTCGCCGTCGTCATGCCTGAAGAAGAAAGGAAATGCCGATCATCAGGACCTGGGGAGGAATCTTGATGAGATAAAGGAGGAGAAGAAGCCTCAACCCCCTACCGAGGCTCCTTCGGTAGCCCTGACGAACTCGATCATGAGCCTACTTGGGGTCATGATCTGCGGGAAGCTGAAATGACCGGTCGATCAGCCAGTTACGGATGGAAGGACAAGCTCACGATCGTGCTAAGGCTAACACGCCTGATCAAGCAGGATGGTCTGACGACAGGCGCCTACGATGCTGAAGAGGTGTTTGATCAAGACCCAGAAGATCTGGCAGAAGCTACCCAGCAGTTGTTTCATCTGTTGAGGCCTATCGTGGGCCAAACCACTAAGCTGGAGCCCTCGCACTCCCCGCTGAAGATTGAAGCGGGACAGCTGATCAACGTCGCAGAACCCACGGGATCATCGTGTTACGAATCCGCCCCTTCCGAAGTCGATGAACTTGAAGTGGAGTCGAGTAGTGCCGGGAGCATAGAGCCCAAGATCACCAGTATGACAGTTTGCCAGAAGGATGAATCCAAGTTTTCCGTTATCAAGATGGAACCTCAATTGGTCAAGGCAGAAGATGATCAAGGATCGCAAAGTCCACAGCTGCAGACATTCTTTGACAAGGCTATGGAGAAGTTTCTGGCTGAGGAAAGACGCAAATTGACACCTGGAGTCGTTGGCGCAAAAAACCTCCAGCTAAAGACAGGAAGAGCTGCGTCGATCAAGGATATCGATATGGAATCCGTGCATTCGCTTCGTCAGCAGCACTTAAATCCAGGAAGATCGGCGACGGTCAAGGACGTCGACATGGAATCCGTGTATTCGTTCCATGATCAACGATCCCAGAGTATATTAAGCCAGATGAGCCGATCATACTTCCACGACGAGCCACCGTTGCGTCCGCGTACACTGGGATGCCTGATCAACAGACGATTCCCAGGATTCGGATGTAGGCGATCAGTGATCTATAGGAATTTTAGGAAAAGGGAGGAGATGAAGATCAAGCGCGGAATTGGATTAGTCGCCTCAAGTCAGCATTTATGCGGGATCAAGCTTCTGACCATGAAAAATGTCTTATCCTGGGCGATCTATTAAAAGGACCAGCGCGCAATTGGCATCGCCAGCTGAGTAGAAGCACTCGATCAAGTTGGAAAAGTCTCGTGGATAAGTTTCAAGTTCAATACTGTGGAAGTGGTCAGTTGGCATCCCTCCAGTATTATTACACGAAGCAGCGGTCGGATGAAAGCCCTATCGAATATCTGCACCGGTTGAATGTGGCGGGACTGCGAGCCAAGTTGCCGATCGGGGATGGGTCGCCTACGACCTTACGTGAGCATGTGCAGCATTTTCTGGATACATTGGCCAATCGCGAGCTCGCTGATCAACTGACACTTTTGCGGTTGGATACCGCTATGGATCTGGAAGAGACGTTGCGGGAGTATGCACGCAATAGGTGGTACCAGCCAACAGCGGCGGTAGGTACCAGCCGTTTCCACCCATAATTCGGCGATGATCGGGCACCTGCCCCGGCGCGAAAGCCCAAGGCACTACGCGCGATCAAGGTGACGTCTGGGAGTGAAGAATCAAGTGCCGACGACAGTGGAAGCGATGGAGATCAGCGCCGTTACATGATTGCTGCTATACGCGATCAATCAGGGGCACTCGCTCAACCTGGTAAGTACCGATCGGGTAATCGAAGTGATTCAAGTGCAGTCGATCAAGGGGAGTTGAAGAAATGCAGTCATTGTGGGTCGATCAGGCACGATAGTTTTCGTTGCTGGAAGCGCCTGACCTGTCTCAAGTGTGGCAAGAAGGGACATCCGACCGATAAGTGTTTGTACGTCTGCCGAGCATGCGGCAAAGTTCACGATGCGGGTAAGTGCCCTATGTAAGAATTTTACAACCGCATCCGCCAGTGGTACAATCCCACCAAGCATTCTGGAATGTTGCCCAAGGAAGTTGAAGATTTGTTAAACTAGGACGCTCGCAAGGTTGGAATCTGGTACGAGACGAGCGTTCTGGTTTGTGTATTTTTGCATATGTGGATAAGAAGAGGGCTGATCAAGAAGCAGAAAGCGATAATGATAAATGTGATCAGCCTGATTTACCACGCTTGGCTAATTTCCATATCGATGAGTTTTCTCGGTCCCCGGTGATCATGGAGGTAGATCTACTTCCAGGTGAATCGCGCGGATATTGGAAATACCACTCGCCTAAGAAATGGTTTAAACAGGCCAAGGCGAGTGGTAAAATTAATAACGAACGTGCCACGCTATTATTTGATTCTGGTGTCGAAGTGTAGATCATCGACTCAACCTTTGCTTGTAAGGTGAGTTGTCAGATCGACACGAGTCAAACACAAGAATGTGTCGGCATTGTATAAAGCGCGTATCTCACGGAGGGGCGCGCTAAAATCAAGATCAAGTTAGCAGGATCGTTGGTTTATTATTTCCATGCATGGGTGGGCAGACTTTTCGGTCAAGATGCTATACTGGGTATAGATTTTATGATACCAGCTCGTGTTCGATTAGACATTGCCCACGGTGCGCTAAGTTTGCCTGATGAGGTGATCATCCCATTGGAGGGGCAACGACAGCTGTATGGATCGAGTGGTAATTATATGAAACTTAATCAGTACGAACAGATCACAGTAGGTCGATCTGCTGAGATCGGATTTATTACCAGCGATCTCGAAAGTTGTTGATTACTCGTGGAAAAGATTGGGTCCCCACTATCACTAGGGGCGTGAGCAGTTTGCGATATCTGCGTGTTACGAACGTCGTTGATCATCCGATCATCGTGCAAGATGATACGATTTTAGGTATCTGGATGAACAAAGATGATGTGCCCCGTCGCCCTGGATTTGTTTCGATAGGGTCTAATCGTTACAAGGAGTGGAAAAATCTCGCTTATCAAGCGTCTACCGATTCTGCGAATGACGATCAAGAAAGTGTCGATCAAGGTACTCTAGTCGAGAAGATGGAGTATCCTACTCCTCGAAGTATCTTAGTACGTCCTACGGACCCGATCGTCACATCTGTGGCGTTGGTAACCGGAGGGTCGCAAAAGGTGCAAGAGGTGCAAGCGCGGTGCAATCAGGAGCCGGAGATGAAAGGTCCGACCATGGATCACGGAGTAGAACAACCTGTTGCAAGAGATATGCCTATTCAAGATACGCATGATCATCCTGTCTCAGCCGATCCTAGCGAATTTGGTGTAATCCCTATCGATGATCAAGTTCGTTACCATGAAGGTGGAGATTTGTATGTGGAAGAACGGGGGAAGCAGCTTGCTACGTTGCCCGAAGTATCTGCAAGCACCGAAGAGGTGACTAAAGATGATTTGTTATTCGGAGACCCCTTGGTCAACACGGCAGAAGAAATTAATCAGCTTCGCGACATAATTTGGGCGAAGAAACACCCGTTGATCGGGAAAGGGAACGCGCTACCCCCTGCTGCACGTGGAGTTGTTTGCGATATCGATTTAGGCAATGCGCGCCCGATCGCCCAAAAGTGTCGTAAGGTGGCTCCACAATTTCGCGAGAAGTTATCGGCTTTGATCAAGGGGATACTGTCTACTAAGATCATTCAGCCGTCAACGTCACCCTGGGCATCACCTATAGTGATCATCGTGAAAAAGAATGGGGTTGATATTCGCTTATGTATCGATATCGCGCGGTGAATCAGCTCACACGTTTGATGGTATACCCAATGCCCCTGATCTCTGATCTACTCGAAGATTTGGATAAAGCGTTGTGGTTTTGCTCTTTGGATATGGCTAATGGTTTTTGGGTCGTGTCTATGACCGACCGAGCGCGTCAGATTTCGGCTTTTGTCACTCCGTTTGGATTGTTCGAATGGAATAGGATGCCCTTTGGCCTAAATAATGCTCCGCAAATCTACCAGCGGTTGATTGATAACGCATTATATGGGTATCTCAAGGTTAAGGACGGTGCTGACGAATCGGCTGATGTATTTACTGTGGGAGAGCCCGACCAAACACCGGGCCCGTCTGTGCTGCAGCGGCGGTCATATATCGATGATATTTTGATCCCTGCACCTACCTACTACCCTGTGTGGCAAGGTGCAACATTTATTGGAAAAGTGCGATCAATGGAACTTGTCGATCAGCGTGGTTAAATCGTACTGGGGGCGAAGTGAAGTTCCCTATTTAGGGCATCATGTCTCTAGCCGAGGTTTGGAAACAAATCCAAAAAAATTGGATGATCTGATTGATTTGCCTTTCCCTGGCACCTTACGGGCCATGCAATCATTTTTGGGGAGCCTGAACTACTACCGTCGATTTATTGAAGATTTCGCGATCTATGCCGCTGTGATCTACGAATTAAGGGAGATGGATTATCAAGAGTTAAAGAGCCGATCGTTGAGCAAGGAGAATACGGATCATGAAGGCGATCGATTAATCAGGGCAAAAGTAGCATTCAGCATGCTGAAAGAGAAGATTGCGTCAGCCCCAACCCTGCGCCACTTTGATCCGAACAAAACTCCGGTGATCGTGGTTTACGCCAGCAAATGGGCGGTATTCGCCGCGCTGGTACAAGAACATGATCAAGTGTATTGTCCCGTCGCATTCTCCAGCCGAACATTGAAGAACTGTGAGCTGAATTACAGCCCCGTCGAAAAGGACGTTCTGGCGCTTCTACGGGTTTTGGATGTTTACTTCACGATGCTGGTCGGAAATACGATCACTGTCTTGTCGCGTTTATCCACACTGAGATGATTACTAACATCCAACGGGCTGGACGGACGACTGGTCAGATGGGCCGCGATCTTATCACAATGGGACCTCGATATCAAGAAATGTGTACAGGGAGAAGAGGGGGTGCTAGGGGCGTTAGCTGCAAGTATCACTCCTCGCACCGAAATCGATGAAGCACTGATTGCGATCGCACCGAAAAAGCAACAGAGGCAGACGATTGAAGTACCACCTCCTACGGTTGAGAAAGGCGAAGAACTCTACGTGATTAGTTTCGATGGGTCTGCAAGTGGCAAACGACGTGTAGGTGCGTTCGGCGCTATCGTATGGAAATTACCGGGGTGGAAGATTATGACCGCGGTAGACGATCATGCACCTGATATCACGGTGATCGAAGCGGAATACCATGGATTGCTTTTAAGTTTGGACCTACTGTCGAGATATCCCAAAGGAAGGATAATCGTGTGTGGAGATTCGAATTTGGTAATCCGGCAAATGCGCGGTGAAATAGATTGTAAAGCTCCGCGATTGCAAGTGTTGCAACAGCGTGCGTTTAAACTCCTTCGCGAATGGACTGATCATGATCTGGTGCATGTTAAAATAAAGTGGAATAAGAGTGCAGAACACATCACCACTATAGCCATGCAGGGTGGAACGAGATTTTAAATTGATGACGAGAAACAACTGGAGAATTTGGCCGACCTCAACAGGTTGTCAGAAGTGATCACGTGGAATGAAGATCCCACTTTCCCCCAAGTGCTGGTGACAACGCGATCACGCAACCTCCGTCAACCGCGACCGTCAACGTCGCCCGATATATCCATAGCCGGGATAAGGGCGGAACGGGTGAAAAAGGCGCAGGACGAAGATAAATGGATTCATGATTTGCGAAGTTATCTGTATGGTGACGTCTCACAATTAAGCGCAGATGAGGTAAAGGATTGCGCGAAAATTGCTGACAACTACGATGTCGATGAACAAGGATTGCTGATCTACTGTGGAAACATGGCTAAAGGAAAAGCCAACGATGACAGAGATGATCAAGACGATCGGCATCTTTCGATTAAGCTGGTCTTACCCGAGACCCTACATGCAGATGTCCTCCACCACTATCATGTGAGCTTGGAAGGAGGACACCAAGGCATACGGCGTACATATCAGAGAATCAGACGATACTTCCATTGGCGTGGTCTATTCCGAAGCGTACAAAGGTTTGTCGGCCAATGCGTAGATTGCGAGACGGGGAAAGGCAAACCTACGATCAAGGGCATGTCTCCGGGGAATATCTAGGCTACGTACCCATTTCAAGTGATAGCCATGGATCATATCCCGTCACTACCCCGATCGACGGATGGACATACTGAACTGCTGATTTGGACGGATCTGTTCACGGGTATGGTGATCGCGAAAGCTGGATCGTCTCGCACAGCACAGAAAGTCGCCGAAAATTATGAAGAATGTGTGTTTCGACGATTCGGGGCTAGTGAGGTAATCCGGCATGATCGAGAACCGAGTTTTATGTCGGAAGTATTTCGTGCGTTCAACAAAATCGTGGGACAACGTCAGAGTGCCACTATGGCATACCGTCCACAGGCGAACGGCAAGGCGGAAAGGATGGTGCAGATGATTACACGGGCAATCAAGATGTATGTATCAGATGTCGGGCAGAAAGATTGGAGCTTGTATGCAGAGCGTCTGGTATTCGCGCCGAACTCAACCCCCGATCGTATTCGTGGTGAAACACCATTTTATTTGGCGTATGGGTGGGACCCACGATCATCGTTGGAATCGACATTGCAACTGGGCGGAATTAGGCGTAAAGACCGGGATGCTCGCCGGTGAAGATATAAGATGAAAAGGACTATCGCTACGCCCGTGATCAAGTGAGCGCTCGATTGCATCAAGCGATGGCTGAGCGAGCTGAAAAGCACAATGATCAAGTGACACTACACAAGATCGAAGCTGGATCAAGGGTCTGGTTATACCTTGATCGGGGGAAAGAAGCGTTCGCGAAGAAACTGGCGCACATGTGGCATGGACCCTTCAGAGTCGATGAGGTAATCGGTAATCATGCGGCGAGACTGGTTATAGCTGGCACCGACTATCGTATGTTCCCAGTAGTGCACCTGTCCAAGTTGAAATTGGTCAAGGAATTTCCAGATCGCCCTACTACTGCGCTAACAGTCGGGATAGGTCATCGTTTTGACTTCGATGAATCTTTGTTACCAGAAGACAGCTGGGAAAGGACGCTAGATCCAGATGAATTTGAAGTTGATCGTATCACCGATGTCCGATCTGGTCGAAAGACCAGGTATGGAAGGACGTTACGCGAATATCAAGTCTACCGGAAGGGTTATGCCGAGCCATCGTGGGTAGACGAGGCAGATCTGAACTGCGATGCTCTAATCAAGGACTTCGAAAGGAAGAGGATCAACAGACATCGGTTTGACGTAATGAAAGTGGATGAAGAGTCCAATTAATGCGTGATCAGCGGACTGATCATGGAATTACGATCGAAGAACCTCCGATTGAAGAAAATGATTGGTGAAACTCACAATTGATGAAGAAATGATGAATGACTTGAAGTGGTGTGTTTACGATGGATATTGCGAGACATAGTGATGGAGCAACGACAGATGAGGCGACGGAATACCGATTTATATTATGCATTTAAAAGTAAGGAGGCAACAGTGGAAATGGCATGATCAAGAGTGCTTATTGATTAAAGAAGAAACGATCAACCGACTAACCATACCCAAAGAACTTGCGACGAATTACGAGGAATTTTACGGCCAGGGTGGATTTCGGGTGAAAACGATATTGAACCCGCCAAGGTTCGAAGTCTTTAACCTCCCTCAACGTGTCCAATAAGGTCCGAGGTGTCGGGTCTGAAAGGAACACGGGGTACCACGCCCCATCGTCGGCCGGGGCATACTTCAAAGGACGGTTGCGAGCACAATGGGTGATCGATGGGTCCAGGAAAATGTCGAGATCACACCTCCCGTCGATCATTCCCCGCAGGACAAAGTCCACAACCTTCTTCCATGTCGCCCCGGCACGACTTCTGCGTTGGCGCCGACCGTTGTAGTAGTCCCGGAAGAAGTCATTCGTCTCGCGAAGTCCTTTCGCCATGGGGCGGTAATTGCGTCGACTCCCATATCGCCAGCGCTTGATGGTCGAGAAACGACCGGTACTTCGTCTCAAATTCGGCGAACCAGCCGACTGAGCGGAAAGAAATGGGCGTCAGCATGGTCGTGAAAACGCCCCAAGGGCATTGAGAATATAATATCTCCACTTCCGGATGGGTGATCAAACGTCTGAACAACGAATCAGCCGGAGGGGCATGCACGGCGGCCAAGAACAACCATCCTGCGAGACGGGTCAAGTAGTCAAAGACCACTTGAGCCGTGACGCTACGCAGATCGAACCCACCGAGTTGATCTGGAGTCCACGGCAGGATGTCGGCGTCACTGGCATCATCAGGCACCGCGATCAATGTCTTCAAATCACCCGTTCGAGGAAAAAGAGATCCGGAAGTACCTTGAGCAGGTAAATCCTCGCTCCCGAACTCGCTAATTGTGGTAGTAGAGAGAATGGAAGCGATCGGGTCAGGAAAATCGCCTGCATCGTCCTGATCAAGACTTGGGGTATCATCGTCCTGATCAGGACTTGGGGTATCATCGTCCTGATCAGGACTTGGGGTATAATCGTCCTCCGTCTTTGCCTCCGAAATGGGTGAAAGGAGGCCTGGCCGCTTCGACCGGAAGGAAAATCGGGAACGCTGAATACGCCTTTTAGGCGAAGGGGCGGCGCGGCTGATCGAGCCGTCTGGAGAAGCAGCGGGAAGTCTAGCCGGTGATGTGGCTTGATAAGAACCTGCCGGAGGGGTGCGGACAGCCGGTGTGATCTACATTCGCAACGACATACCATCCAACTGGGACTCCAAGTGAAACGACCGCAACTGCATGAATTCGTATTGAACCTGTTGCAGTTGATTGCGTAGCGTGTCGCGTTCTGCGGAAACTTGATCGAAGCGGAATTGCACGTTGGAAAGCTCTTTCTCTAGCTGAGAATATGCGGCGTGTAGATCACCCAGATCAGCTTGGAGGTCAGACACTCCCTCGAACCGATCATATATTTCCTGCGTCTGGGCCATGATGGCGGTATATTCGTCCATCTTCAGGCAATTGGACTTATTCTTCTTTCGGAGGCGATTATACTGCTGTTTGCGCCTATCAATCTCGGCGGTGAGCTTGAACGCCTGTTCGAGCAAGCGCTGATTCCTAGAAGCAGCCCGATCGTACTCCTCTTGTATCTTGGCCATGCGCTGCTGAGCTGATCCAGCACTCGCGCTAGATCAGCGATAGTGTCCTGATGCACCGATCGCAGATAACGATCACGGGCACGACGGCTCTCCAGATCCCGGATCCGGTCGCGTTGATCGACCATGGTTTTCTCTGGATCGGCCACAGCGTTTTCGACGGTCTTCAACTTAGTCTGGAGATCGTTGACTGTGGTATCAACGAAGTCACGTAATGGATTGATCTGTTTGAAGGCGGCCCTCTTGATATCAGTATCTCGCTCCACCACGGCGCGTTTGGCACGAGCGAGCTGCTGCCGAAGCATCGAGATAGTGTCTTCGCTCATCGCGAGCGAGTAGGATAACATGGCGATCTGATCATCGCGCGCGTGGAGGGCCTCTTGTAAGCTGTAGGCATGATTGATGGCAGCGATCGCCTGATCAACTGCGACGCGACCCAGGGCAGGAGCGTTGGCGGTGTTCGCCGAGGTGCCGTCCGTTATCGCGTGCATGATAGAAATGCAGAATGCCTGATCGAGACAGCGTAGATGCCACGGTTGGTGTTTGATGAACGTTGGATCGCGAGGGGCATACCACTAACGGTAACGGCCTGATAGATTGGGACCTGATCGGCGGGAGAAGGGGCAGGGTGATGGGTGATGATTACCAGGTCGATGATGTCATGATTGATGGGAGTGGACAAATCGACCAACGGTAGCAAGATCCATGATATCCAACGGCATTATCGACCCTCGCCCCAACCGCTGTACGGCTGGGACGAGGATCAGGGGCGGCTGTGGTAAAGTGTGCTACAAAATTAGGCCTAATTATGGGCCTAATTAGGGGTCTGATTGCGGGCACAAATTGGGTACGTAATTGTATACGATTGTGTGTGCCACGGTGTATACAGTTGCTTGTACAACCGTGGTGCACATAGACAGGACATATAAGGGGCATGGGAAGATGGGACGATTACGTACAGGTACTCAGCGAACGACGAACACCGACGAACGACGGAGGAATCAGGTGGACTGGTGGACGGAGGACGCTGGAAAGGGCGGTTCTGATTGGCTGAAATTAGGGAAATGGTAGATCTAAGGCTTTGAGCAATAATAAAGTTCTCCTTTTGCGTCCAGACACTAAGGACACCTCAGGGACGGCAACTAGCGCCTCCCTTTAGTTAATATACACCTCTACGTCCCGGGCGGGAGAACGTTGAGCGTTTTTGGACCACCGGCAGACGTAGAGTGTTGAGAACTCACCCCGCAACTCCGCCCGCTGTGTCAGCGGTTCTTCTTTAAAGGTTTTTTGGTCTTGGGAGTGTGATTGAGCAAGTGTAACAGGGTTATATTCGAGTCACATTTAGTAGGTGGTGTACGTGAGTACACTACGGTTGGGGTCAGTATTGACCGGTTCGAAAGGTTTTGAACCATTGGTTATTTTAACCAATCAGGGCAGGAGCCCTTTGGGGTGGCTTGTCAGCCATCCACGTGTTGGTACACAGGTGGTGTACACTACATTCTAGCTAGGTACGAATTTGGTAAGTTCTACTTAGTATTACATATAGTTTACATTAGTTTAAATTAATTTAGGCTAATTATATATTAAATATACATTCAGTTTACATTTTCACTCAACGACTACATACGCACTACCTCGACCGGTCGCGCGTGTAGTGAGTGCAGTAGCGTAAAGGGAGCCCTCCCTTTGTCTACACCCTTAGTAAGGGAGCCCTGCGTTAAGGCATTAGCGAAAGCTAATTGTAAACCAAAGCGGGAATCTTGACCCCGAGTAGGAGAGCTCTCTTCTACTAAGCCCTTTATAAGGGCGTATCGGCTAAGAAGCGGTAGATAACGCTTTAACGAAGAGGATTCCTCTGTGCGCTAGCCCCACCGTGCGTATACGCACCGGCTACATCTGGTAGCACTTGTAGTCAATCCAACACCTGTGTTCGTAGACTAAGGCATCCTCTGCAAGGGATGAATCAGGACGATTGGGATAGGTTGACCCTCGTCCAGCAGGAAGCCTTTAAAAGGCAGTTATCCTTACTGGGTGACGAGGGTATGCATCTCCTAGTGGAGCAGGGCCTTGAGGCCGTAAAGGCAAGGGTCAATGCCCTCATCGCCCATGAGGCGAGTTTAGGTGGAAGTCGTTCCACGGGGGTGCGTCCCCCATTATTTTTATAATTTAAGATAAAGGAGTTCACCGGGGAGAAGGGTGACAACCTTTACGTGTGGTTGCGAGAGGTCGAAACGGCCTTCGCCACAGCGAATGTGATCGATGATCACTTGAAAGTGGGACTTGCATTGACCCATCTTACGGGCAAAGCCCGTACATGGGCGTTTACGTGTCCGGATTCGGTCACGAGCGTGTTCCCAACCTGGGAAGGTCCTTAAGCAGAAGCTCATGGACATGTTCGCCACGCCTGATCTGGTTTTCCAGAATCCTCTGGCGTTTTTTTTGAGGTGCTGTCAGGGAACTAGGGACTTGAAAACATTTGTCCAAGAACTGAAGACCCTGTTGGCAGGGATGTACGCGAAAGCGTATTCAGATGATGTGGCCATCTCCGTCTTCATGGGAGGCCTGCCAGAAGGGCAGTCACGTTCGGAACTGTTCCGATGCCGACCCCAATCCCTGTAGGAGGCGTTTAAGGTGGCGTTTAACGCCGAGAGGAACTTCCGTTTCTCTAAGGTGGGTCCCGAACCCATGGACCTGAGTCAGGTCGAAGCGGAAGAGAAACCTCCCGCTAGGAGTCACTCTGACTCCTTTCCGCAGGGCTTCGAAGCGGGGCTCCTTGCAATGCTGCAGCGGCATGGGCCGCTGAGATGCTTCCTGTGTGGAAGCACGTATCATCTGCGGAACAGATGTCCGAAAAATCCCCAGCGAGATAGTCGCTGGAAGGGACCAAGGGTTGGGAGAAAGCCCTTGCCCAAGCCGTCGGGAAACGACGGCTCCCAGTAGGTGCGGGGCGCCCTACTGGGGGACCCTCAGCCCTGTTAAGCCCCAGGGTTGGGGACAACAGCACAAAGCCCCGAGGGAAACGGTGCTTTCTAGCACCGAGTTGGTGTACCGGCCAGGTTTGCTGGTTGTCCTTGCGGACGTGAAAGGCTTTGATAAGCCTTGGAGTGTCTTGATAGACTCTGGAGCGTCTGACAATTATATCAGACGGACTTCTGTTGAGAAGAGTCGGCTGTATGCCGAGGCCCTAGAGGCACGTTCTCGTGACGTTGTCGCGGTCCGTCTTGCGACGGGCGTACAGGTTTCTGTACCCAAGGTCTCGATTGACCTTAAGCTGAAGTTTGCAAACTTCGATAGCTAAGAATGTTGCCTAGTCCTGGATTTGGACTCGAGGTATGACCTCATTATGGGCATGAAGTGGCTGGAACGCCACGAGCCATGGATAGACTGGAAGTCTAAGTCCATTGGCTCAACGCACCCGCGGTCGAGTGAAGCATTGGCGAGTCATGAACCCACCTTTGCTCGATCGCAAAAGCAATTCTGGCGTGAGATTCCAGAGATTGTGATGTCTGAGATGATCATTCCCAATGGCGTTAAGTAAAAATTCCTTAACGAGGGGAATTTTGTGGTTAATCCCCACGCCGTTAACGATGTGACCGGTGTGTTGGCAGTGGCAGAGGTGGATTCCTCTGAGGCGACTCCAGTGGTAGGGGTGGAGACCCCTGTGGTTAAGAGCGAGGCGCTTCCAAGCGAAGAGACCCGTAGTCCGTCTCTTTCTCACGTCGGAAATGATTACGACCACGCCGTTATAGGCGAGACTGGTGGGTCGCCATTGACAGAGGTGGATTCCTCTGAGACGACACCAGTGGGAGGGGTATAGACCCCTGTGGTTAAGCGCGAGGCGGTTCCAAGCAAAGAGACCTGTAGTTTGTTTCTTTCGCACGTCGTAAATGATTCCGACCACGCCGTATTAGGTGAGACTGGCGAGTCACCGGTGGTAGAGGTAGAGACCTCTGTGGATAGGAACGAGGCGCTTCCAATAGATGGGGCAATTGACTCCCCTATTTGGGTCCCGGGATGAGTCCCGAGGCCAGTAGTCAACAGTCCTATCGGATGCTGAATAGCGTGGCAGGTGTTGTCACGGAAGGCGTAAGCCTTGAACGGTTGCCTGGGGTAGGCGAACTGTTGTCGATGGAGGAGATGTCCTTCAACGAGTTTGAATATGCTGTGAAAGCAGGTGAAGTCGACGAGGTTGTCGTATTGCGTCCGGAAGAGGAGTTGAACTCCTCTTCCACGATGAACGAGTCAGTTTTGGTGCAAACAAACAGGCATTGAATGCCCGAAGCGGCCTTAAGATCCTTGCGGATCCTGAGGACCCTTACCATTCCTTACTAAAGGAATTTGGAGATGTCATTAGTGACAACCCGCCGATGGGGTTACCACCGGATCGGGGAGTCTGACATGAAATTGATTTGGTTCCCGCAACTAAATACTGCGTCACTAGTCAGTGGCCTCTCCCGAAGGAGCAATGCGACGTCATCGACGCATTCTTCAAGGGTAAAGAAGAGGCAGGGATGGTACGGGAGAGCAAGTCTCCCCACTCATCTCCCACTTTCTGTGTTGGTAAACCGAACGGAAAGTGGCGCATTGTGCATGCGTACAACAAGATGAATGCAGCTACACTCCCATGCAGACTACGATTCCTCGGAAATATGTACTACAGAACAATATGGCGGGCTGTACTGTATACAGTGCCTTAGATCTGGTGGACGGGTATTATCAGGTGCTCATGCGAGCATCCGATATTCCGCATACAGCGGTCAGCACGCCTAGTGGCATTCTGTGGGAGTGGCTTGTTATGCCACTGTGGTAATGCGTACCGTAAAATTGGTACGTAATTAGGGGCATAATTATAGACACCCTTATAGGCGTAGCTGTGGTAGAGGGTACCACAAATTTTGTCGGTACAATAGTCGGTACAAAAGCTGGTACGATAGTGGGCACCACAATCGGTACCACAGTTGGTACCCCAGACGGTACAGCTGTTTACACAACGGTGTCGGACAGGGACGAGGCGTGGATTCGACGTCTCAGACGATGAGAAAACTGGCACGGTTACCTGACGGTAACCCGAAGGTAAGCGGTCGAATGGTCGACAAAATGCGTAGGAATGGGTAGTTATGATTGGTTGATATTAGGTTTTTGGTAGATATTAGGATATAAGCAATAATACAGTTCTCCTTTTGCGTACGATCGGGCTGATCGTTTACAGGGACGGTAACTTAGGGCCTCCCTTCTTCTAATAAATACCTCTACGTCCCGGGCGGGAGCACTGAGTGCGTGTTTGGCCCACCGGTAGGCGTAGAGTGTGAGAACTCACCCGCAACTCGGCCCGCTGTGTCAGCGGTTCTTCTTTTAAAGTTTTTTTTTGGTCTCGGGAACGTGATCGAGCAGTGCGCTCTCACCTCTTCCCCTATTGGTCCACGTTTTTGGCCCCTAGTGTTCGGCTGCTTTAAGCGCCCCACGGGAACACTAGGCGGATTTTAGTGGAAACCGTCGATCAGCCCGTCGCTGGTCGACCCTCCTCTACAGCTTAAGATTGGAATATAAGGTACTTTGGGTATTCTATTGACAGATTAAGCTTAAAGAGGCTCTGTGATCGGGCAGTGAAGATTTCCGCTGCCTGATCGAGTACCCCTTCGCCGATCATCACCTGATCGACACGCTGCGACTCGCGACCCGCACTCAGCTGCTCGCAAATCGCTCCAACTAGCTGATCATCGACTCTTAGCACCTGATCACGCCTGATCGAGTCTGATCACCGTGTGGTGAAGTGTACCACAAATTTGGTTACTTTTGGTCAAGGCAGTTGGTCGAGTTTCCGATTGGTCCAAACAAGGGGGCTTTTTAGTCTATCAAATTCAAGGAGTATCAAGAACGCTGTTCTTGGGTGAGTCACCTGACTTTGGGTATTTTACATAATTTTGTGTGGGTACATTAAGGACCATAGGGAGGTAGTATTATTGGTTAGTTGCGATTTTTCCAAGTAGAAGTCTTTTGGTTGCGAATTTTCCAAGTAGAAGTCTTTTGGTCTAAGAATAAGTGGCAAAACATCTTCTGGTCTTGGTCTGCACCGCAGCAAGGAGTCGACGTTATTCTTTTCACGTACACTAGTCGCCTCCTCCCGCCGCGGAGTGTTTGGGGGCAGAGGGTTGAATTATCCCCTCTTGCCTATTATACCCGGTCTGGACGCGCCGCACGCGCACTTTGGCCACCGGAAGTCCCTCGACGGGAGTACGATTTGTCGATCTCGACACTTTAAGTCAAGTACGTTTGGAACGTGATATTCACTGGATTGGTCTTACGTGGAGATATCGTTCGTGGAATTTCACGGGCATATTGGGTCTTCACGTGAACATATTGGCTCATTGTAACATTGGTTGGAGTTTATACCGGTTTTGGTCTTCTCTCATATTGGTCAGGGGCTAGACCGGTTGATTGGTCTACCCTCTATTATTTCGTGTTGGTCAGGTCTAGATCGTTTGGACGATCGACCTATTGGAATTTATCTTTTGGAAGTGTTTCTGGTCTGTACGTACCTGGGGTGAAGAGTTCCGGCCTAGGTACACCTAGCCAGCACGGTCTCCGATATTCAAGACAGAATCAGATCAATCTGCGATCCCGAAATACCGAGTGTGTAACTAGCCCATTCCATCGGGTACACAAGGTGAGATGAACTTAAGTGAATCGGACCAAGTGTCTTTGGATGATGACCGGTCGTCTGCCAGCAGCGGACGATCGGACCAGAATTCGAGTGGAGGTCCGCGGGGTACCCCACCCCCGTAAGTTGGAAGGCTGAGCACGATGGTGCTGGTCAGGTTGTCGATTAAAATGTATTCGATTTCGAACTTGACTCCACCACAATGGTGCGCGTGCCTGGATCACTTGGTGATCGTGGATATCACCGCGAGGTGTCAGCAAAGATTGAATTTGAAAGATTTGAATTTGGAATCGTTCTGGAGAGGGCGTAAGGAAAGGCTATCACCTTACGTCTTCGTTCTCGATAAAGATGGCGATGTCCGGTCTGGCCTGGTGGAGGACCAGATCGGGATTAATAATTTTTTTCCTCCCCAAAAGGCTCCCACCGGAGCCGATCGGGACTATAGCAAGTCATGCTATAGTCCCGGAAAGGATCAGGACCTTGGTCCTGATCTTATGTATGTGCATAAAAAAGTTGGTGGAAAATCAAAAGACGAAAAATACTTGGAGGCTGATCAGAACAATGAGACCAACATCCCCATGGTCCCCAAGGTCCCCAAGACTCCCAAGAAAGGGTTGGGAATGCCGGCCGACGAAGACGACCTCGAAGAAAAGTCGCAAGTCGGAGATGGAGGCATCACTGAAAAAGACCTAAACAAGATGTATTATGTTCTTGAGCTGAACAAGTTCTTTCGCTATGACGTGGTCTTTCGGGTGTTGAACCTCCAGATCCCCGACCATCTTCTCGGTCCCACTACCGATCCGATCCAGAGTGATCGCCCATTACTTTTGGTGAAGAACTTGGTGGCGATGTTGGCGGAGGTTGGCATTAAAATGCAGAACCCCGCCGATGTCCAAAAACTTTTTGAATTGTAGACTTGAAGGCTGAAGTCGTCTATGTCGACCTTCCACGACCATTTGGTCCCACTGGTGGGGGCGGTTCGCCGCCCAACTCCCACCGCAGCAGTGAACGTCGCTGAAGCCTCCACAGCGCTTGTCGACATTGGTTCTGATGACGAATCGGTTTATCAGTCTCCACCGGCTTCTAACAGCTCATCAGAGTTGGAGACCGGTATCGAGCGGATGACCATGGGGGTGGACCATGCCCGGTCTGAACAAAAAAGGGACATGCGACAGCAAGGGGCTGCTTGCCAGTAGGGGCCCCAGCAAGCCCCACAGCCTTCAGTTCCGCAAAAGGAGGGTATCAACACGTTGCCCATGACTCCGGCTAACGTCCAAGTCATGTTTGAGACGATGATGGAACGTTTCATGGAAGAACGGGTTAGACCACCTATGTGCCCACATGTCCAAGAACGGTCTACCCATCAAAGTGTCAATGTTTGCCGGGATGTGGATATGGAATCGGTAACATCTATGGATAAGTCTACTCGAAGTGATAAGCAAGTCGGCAAAGGGAAGCGCAAGCCGCAACCGGCCAGACCGCGTAGACCAAGTAAGACAAGTGACTGTGACATGGAGTCGGTGGGCGGTCTTGACGACCACTGTGGGTCAGACGGTACGGGCGCTGGCAAGCCACGCAAGGCTAACCTAGACTCCACTATTGCTTACGACTTTGGATCTGCTGCGATTCCGCGCATCCGTATGGCCGCGACGACCGACATCAAGGACTTCACTGGCAAAGATGCTGATGAAGACCAGGCCCGGTCTTGGTTCGGTCGGGTCAAGTCTTCGTTCCTGCGAGACCAGACCCCGAAAAGTGAAAGGTGTCTGATCTTCCGGGATTTGTTGAAAGGACCGGCTGCCAACTAGATCCAACAGTTAGGTCGGGATGTCCGGTCTGACTGGGACCAGCTATGTGCAGACTTTGAAGGGCAATATTGTAACTCCGGATTTTCGAGTGCCCGCAAGTATCACCATATGCAGAAGCGGAGCGACGAGACACCGATCGAGTATTTGCATCGGTTGAACGTGGCTGCACTTCGTGCCGGCATAACAATTAAAGAGAATAACCCGCCTAACGGTGCTGCTCTGGAACATGTGGGTCACTACATTAGTACCCTGGACGATCAAGAACTGGCAGACCAGCTTACTCTGCTATGTCTTAGGGACGCGGGTGAAGTTGAACAGGCTCTACGGACGCTACAGCAGTCGCGTAGCATGAAGGCGAAGAGTGCTGGTGGATCAGGTCGCTACCGATCCAAGACCCAGACCCAGACCGATCCGGTCAAGAGACCCTGGACCAGACCTACCCGAGCGGTCAAGGCGATCGTAGCCGAAGACAGCACGGGATCGGAAGGGGAAAGTGGAAGTCAATTCAGCCAGGATTCGTCGGATGAAAACCAGTATCGTTACGTCTATGTTGCGGGACCTGCCCCGAAGACCAGGTCGAAATCCGACCAGGTAGACTGGAAGGGAAGGAACGGAAGCAAGTCCGATCCAGACCGACCTCATCAGAAGCGCTCCCACTGTGGGTCGAGTAAACATGATGGTCCACACTGCTGGAAGAAGATGGTGTGCAAGAAGTGCGAGAGACGTGGCCACCCGACCGACCACTGGCTCTTCGTATGCAAGTCATGTGAAGAGATCCACGAGGCCGGCCACTGCAAGATTGAAGAATTTTTTAACATGATATGCAAGTGGTACGTGCCGGAAAAGCACGCGGGGATGCTGAAGCCGGACGCGGAAAAGATGTTAAACTAGAACGCTCGCCAGGTTGGAATCTGGATCGAGCCGAGCGTTCTACGGTTCACATCTATGCATATGTCGGCAAGGAGGATAAGACCGATAATACACGTTCTATTCCAAATTGCGTCGACCGAGACCATCCGGTCTACAGTCTGAAGACCGATGAGTACTCCCGGACCAAGGTGGTTATGCAGTTGGACTTTCTGCCTGGAGAATCCCGCGGATACTGGAAGTATCACGCACCTGATAAATGGTTCAAGCAGGCGAAAGCCTGTGGCAAGATTAATAATCAGAAAGCGACGATGTTGTTCGACTCTGGAGCTGAAGTATCGATAATCGACCCCGCCTTTGCTCGTAAGGTCGGATGTCGTATAGAAGATACCCAGAGACAAGAATGCGTCGGGATCGGTGAAAACTCTTATATGACCGAAGGAAGAACGCGTGTGAAAATTACTTTGCCGGGATCGCTGGTCTACTTTTTCAGCGCTTGGATTGGCAAGCTGGCTGGACAGGACGCTTTACTAGGTATGGATTTCATGGTCGCAGCCGGTATTCGCCTAGACCTGTCACATGGAGTGCTTACACTCCCGGACGAGGTACAGGTCCAGTTGGCTGGTCGAAGACCTCTGTATGGTTCTTATACCGATCTGGTCCGGTGGGACGAAGACCTCACTATCCCAGTCGGTCGGTCTGACGATACCCCGGTTGAGAAAGGTTTTCGTTCGAGGAAGCTATGGTTGACCAGGGGAGATCGGTGGGTCTCGACCTTCGTAAAGAGTGCTGGTCGACGTGATTTTGTCCGTGTTACCAATATCGGTGACAAGCCGCTGACACTGGACAATAACACTATTGTCGGTATGTGGTTAGCAGAAGGGAATGTACCAAGGAAGATGGGGTTCGTCTCGATTGGGTCGAGGCGGTATGTCGAGTGGCAAAACCTGGCGTACCAATCGACCACCGATCTTATCAGCGATGATGGGTCGGTGGAAGAGGATACCTCACCTTTAGTGGAAAGACCAAGTTATGTCACCCCAAAAAAGATGTCGGTCCGAAGAAAGGCGCCGCAGTCACCAGGAACGGTGGGCCATCAAGTAGACGAGCCGAGGCTAGTCAACGTGGTGTCAGCACAAGACCAGGCATCAGCGGAGCAAGAAACGGAAGAAGGGGAACATGAAGTTGCTAGGTCGGACCATGACGGTATTCCTAATCAGACCGATATCAGTGAAGGACAGCCTGTCGATCAATACCAGGGGCGTTCAGCCGGTCCAGATGGTCTAGGTGAGATCACCCCAGAAGATGAACAAGTCTGTATACATGAAGGCGGGGAACAGTACATTCAGGAGCTGGAAAGCAAAATGGCAGTCCTCCCTGAAGTGTCTGCCGACTCGCCCGAAGTTACAATGGATGATTTACAAGTGGGTGATCAAGACCTTAACAGTCCAGACCAGATCGAGCAGTTGAAGAATATCATATGGAAGAAAAGACATCTGCTGATCGGAAAGGGCAATTCCTTACCACCTGCAGCCCGTGGTGCGATTTGCGATATTGACGTTGGAGATGCCAAGCCGGTTGCCCAGCGATGTCGACGCGTGGCGCCACAGTACCGTGAAAAGATTTTTGATCTCATCAAAGGACTGTTGGTCACGATAATTATTAGACCGTCGACCTCGCCATGGGCCTCGCCGATCGTAATTGTTATCAAGAAGAACGGCGCTGACATTAGACTGTGCATCGACTATCGGCTGGTAAATCGGTTGACCAAGCTTATGGTGTACCCGATGCCGCTGATCAGCAATCTGCTGAAAGATCTTGACAAGACCCTATGGTATTGCTCGCTGGATATGGCAAGTGGATTTTGGGTGGTCTCGTGACTGATCGAGCCCGTGAGATTTCCGCATTTGTGACACCGTTTGGTATTTTCGAGTGGAACCGTATGCCGTTCGGTCTGAAGAACACACCCCAGATCTATCAAAGGCTGATAGATAACGCGTTGTACGGACACAAGATCAAGACCGATAGGGGCCCCGTTGAAAATTATGATGTGTCTAGAGAGGGTGAACCCGATCGGGAAAGAGGACCGTCCGTTCTAGGGAGGCGGTCGTACATCGACGACATTCTGGTACCTGCCTCTTCATGGAACGATCTGTGCGAGAAGGTTGAACGATTGTTAGAGACATGCGACCGCTGGAACCTGTCTATCAGTACCGTGAAAAGTTTTTGGGGTATGTCCAAGGTCGCCTATTTAGGCCATATGGTCTCGAAAAATGGTTTAGAGGCTAATACCAAGGACCTGGATTCTCTGAGTAACCTCCCGTTCCCCAGATCGCTGAAGGCAATGCAGTCCTTTCTGGGAAGCTTGAATTATTATAGCCGATTCATTGAAGACTTTGCTATCTACGCGGCTGTGCTGTACGAGCTCCGGGAAGTTGACTATCATATGTTGCGCGAAGAAGACCAGGTAACTTTACAGGAGGGCGCCGACTCTGGTCTTGCTGCAGTTTGTCCGCAAGTGGAGGCCGAAGATCATATGAAGCGTGCACAGTTTGCATTTGGCATGTTGAAGGTTAAGATGGCGACGGCACCGATTCTCAAGCATTTCGCTCCCGAAAAAGTGCCGACCATTATTGTATATGCCAGTAAGTGGGCTATCTCAGCCACTTTAGTGCAAGATCAAGATGGTGTGTATCATCCAGTCACGTTTACGAGCCGGACGCTAAAACCAAATGAAGTGAACTATGGAATTGTCGAGAAAGAAGTGCTGGCGTTGCTACGAATTCTGGATGTGTGTTACAACCTGCTGGTCGGCCGACCTATAAAGGTCCTGTCAAGACGGTCTACTTTTTCCTGGATATTATCAGCCAATGGGATGGACGGACGTCTAGGCAGATGGTCGGAGGTCTTGTCGCAGTGGACCCTCGAGGTCGTTAAGTGCACCGGGGGCGAGGAAGAGATATTGGGCACATTAGCTGCCAGTATCACCCCTCGGTCTGAAGTAGACGAGGCATTGATAGCGATTGCCCCGAGGAAGCAACCTCGGCAGTCAGTTTCGAGACCGCCACCGACCGTCGACCATGACGAAGAGCTCTTGGTCTTAAGTTTTGACGGATCGGCAAGCGTGAAGAAGAAGGTCGGCGCCTATAGTGCCATATTGTGGAAGTTGCCGCAATGGTCTATAGTTGCAGCCGCTGCCGATTTCACGCAGGATATTACGGTTAACGAGGCGGAGTACCGAGGTCTACTTCTATGTCTGGACCTGCTGTCGTCGCAAGAGAAGGGGCGAGTCATCATATGTGGTGACTCCAACCTAGTGATCAGGCAGATCACCGGAGAGATCGACTGCAAGGCTCCACGGCTGAGGTCGTTAAATGATCGGGTAATGAAGGCATTGAAAGACCATCCCAACCACGAGCTGTTGCACGTGAAACGGGACTGGAACAGAAGCGCCGACTACCTCGCGACCAAGGCCATGCGAGACCAGACCGGGGCTACGATCACCGAGGAGGCCGTTCTTGATGAATTGATGAATATAAACAGGCTCCCCGAGGTGATCGGACCCAAGAACGCTCCGGACTAGGTGCATGTGATGGTCGCGACTAGACCGAAAGCTCGGAAGTCCCACCAACCGTTCCCAAAGGAACGGTTGAGTGAATCTGTTGTGGAACGACTAAGGGCAGAACGGATCCTCAAGGCGCAGGACGAAGAAGAATGGATTGTGAATTTGAAGACCTACCTGCCGCGGTGAATTGTCTAAGTTGACGAATGGTTAAGCGAAAGAATGTTCCAAGATCGCAGACAGTTACGAAGTGGATGAGGATGGTTTACTATATTACTGCCGCGATGCCGACCAAGACAGTGCAGACCGGGACCGACTGGCGAAATTGGTGATCCCCGAGTTGCTGCAGCCGGATGTCCTCCATCACTATCACGTGAGTCTAGAAGGGGGACATCAGGGCATAGGCAAGACCTATCACAATATCAGGTCCCACTTCCACTGGAGAGGTCTTTTCGGCAGTGTGCAGAAATATGTGGGTTGTTGTACGTATTGCGAGACCGGAAAGGGTAGACCGGTAATCAAGGGGCGATCGCCCGGAAATATCGAAGCTACCTACCCTTTCCAGGTCATAGCGATGGACCACATACCGTCACTGCCTAAATCGACATATGGCAATACTGAATTGTTGATCTGGGTAGACCTGTTCACCGGTCTGGTTATTGCGAAGGCAAGTGCATCCCGGTCTGCCGAGAAGATCGCCAAAAGTTACGAAGAATGCGTGTTCCGAAGGTTCGGCGCCAGCGAGGTCATCAGACACGACCGAGAACCCGGTTTCATGGCCAAGGTGTTCCGGTCGTTTAACAATATTCTGGGCAGAAACAGAGCGCGACGATGGCATATCGTCTACAAGCGAATGGATCGGCAGAACGTATGGTACAAACTATTACAAGAGCAATCAAGATGTACGTTGCCGATCCAGACCAGCGCGATTGGGACGAATACGCAGAAAGGCTGGTGTTTGCACTCAACTCGTCGACCGATCGGGTCCGAGAAGAAACGCCTTTTTATCTGGCATATGGATGGGACCCTCGGTCGACATTGGAAGCTGCGATACCTATCGGTTGCACCCGGACCCGTGATCGCGATGCTCGACGCTGGCGCATGCAGGTCCAGAAACACTACCAGCATGCAAAAGAAGTCGTCAACGAAAAGCTGCGTCAGGCCACACAAGACCGGGCAGACCGGTCCAATGACCAGGTCCGACCCCACGGTATAGAACCAGGGGCGAGGATATGACTATACCTAGAACGAGTGAAAGAGGGCTATGCGAAGAAGCTGGCTCACATGTGGCACGGTCCTTTCCGTGTTGCCGAGCTGATCGGTGAGCACGCTGCCCGTCTAGTAACAACTGGTACAGATTACAAGGTCTTCCCGATCGTGCATGTGTCCAAGTTGAAGCTGGTCCGAGAATTTCCTGATCGACCCAAAACTCCCTGTCTGGTAGACGAAGAAAAAAGATTTGATTTCGATGAAGTGTTACTGCCGGAGGACAGTTGGGAACGACCATTAGAGGAAGACGAGTTTGAAGTGGAGAAGGTCTTAGATGTTCGGTCGACCAAGAAGACCAGGTTCGGTCGGACTCACCGAGAGTACCTGGTCCGATGGAAGGACCATGATGAATCAACTTGGGTCGACGAGCTCGATTTGAATTGTGGGGCTCTTCTACGAGAGTTCGAGCGAGAACGAGTCAGTCGTAATCGCTTCGCAGTGATGCAGACTCATGAAGACCAAGACCAAGACACGCAGTAACATCGGTCGGTCTAGACCGGTGTGAAGATGTGGAAGGTCCGGAGTTGATGTGAAATTGTGATGAACTGTGACGGATTGGAATAGCGAAATGATGAATGTGATGACTATTTTTCGTGATGGGAGTGGAACTGTTTACGATAACGTGTTCGGGGCAACTATGGAAAAAGTGGTGAAATTAGTTCAAGTGAATTGATGATCAGACATATGAAGAAGAAATGATGACATGTATTACGAGTTATCTGGTCGACTATCTACGACTTCACTTGCTATCGCCCCACAGACGGCCGATGACCATTGACGGATGATGTTCCACTTGATCCTGAAACTGGTTACGCCAGGGGTCCTTCCGGTCAAGCTGGACCAAAGAATCCTTGAGGTCCGCGACCGGCTCAGCGCAATCAAGACCGGGGAACCATGTGCCGTCATCGGCCAGCAGTCTGGTCTTCTCAACGCGACGCCTTGGCATGTCCGCGGCGGAAGGGAGCTGGTATCAACCGCCATGTTCTTCAATAAGGCGTACTTGTGAAGCCCGGATGTCCCGGGGAGAAACGAAGGCGCCAGCGTCGCATGCTGATACTGGTGCAGTGTCACTTGGCAGAACGGTCTTCTGCTCTGACCCCACTGTCGACGCCACTTGGACGAAACTGTCACGCAAATTTGTTTGTGATTTGGACTGGATGGGGATCATGAACTCGGAATCGCCGGACCCTTCGCTGGAGTCCTCCTCAGACGAGACCCCTGTGTGCTGGATGAGACTTGCAGTACGGCGCGAGGGCGCTCGAATTTCCGAGGGGTTGTAGATGTCGTCCATGTCCGAGTCCGAGTCCATGAGAAGCGCCTATGTCTTGGCTCTCTTATGGGACACTGCACGCTTCCCCTCGATTCCGGGTCCGCGCGCAGTTCCCCGCGCCCTCGAGCTACTCGGCGCGTCCGCGCGCTTTTTTGATTGTAATGTAATTTCGGGATGGTGAATATCGGCCAATGAGCGACGTCGGTCTTGGTCATGCGGTCTTGGTCCTGCTTCAACCGGTCTTGTTCCTGTTTCGAGCGGTCTTGGTCTTGCCCCGAGGCGACTAAGGTTGTTGATGCGGACCAATCTACGCTGCAGGAAGCGGTCGAACACGTAGGTAGCAAGTTCATTAAGCGCTGGCGGCACTGGTCTAGTGCCACCCGACGACGACCCGACTCTTGCGTCCAAGCGTCGGACCTGTCTTGACAGGACCGGACCTTCCCGGTATGGTCTTGAATCGCAATTTGCAACTCGGCAATTCATCGCGCAAGGTCGTCGCCTTGCATGCACAGTGAAGTCTCATCAAGATGTCCGTCCAGCTGCTGCCGTCGAACAAGTGCAAGTTGATCCCGGAGATGGGACTGATGAGCCTCCAGACGGGACAGCTCATGGCTCGCGCTTATCAGCTCCTCCAAAAAATGTCGAAGCTGGTCAGCGTGACCGTCAGACTGCCTATCAGCATCGACCAAGGCACCTATTGCCTGGACTATGTTGGGAGAGATGAGAGCTGAAGACAAACGAGGGTCAAGAAGAGTACAAGATGAATACCAAAGATGCGCACCTAGTGTTGCCTGGTTGGCCACCTGGGTCCTGAGCCGCGTGTTCTCTGCGAGCATATCCTGCATCCGCGTGTCGGCTTCAGTCTGACACCCTTCCGATGTTTGAAGTGCTGGAGAATTATGTGGGCTGCCAGACCAAGCCGACCGGACAGGTGAAGCAATATGGGGCGACTCGGCGCATAGGGTTTCTGCAAGAACGACAAGAACAAGCGTCAAAGGGAAGCATAAGAAGATCAAGTGCAGTGAAGGAAGTACCTGACGCAGGTGTCGAAGATGTTTGGTCCATGGTGAAGAAGTGTGAGTGACTAAGGTCCAGTTGGTCGAGTGATGGGTGAGTCAGACCGTTATCGTTGTGCGACACGTTCGGACTCAGGGGCGGCTGTGGTGAAGTGTACCACAAATTTGGTCACTTTTCGTCAAGGTAGTTGGTCGAGTTTCCGATTGGTCCAAACAAGGGGGCTTTTTAGTCTATCAAATTCAAGGAGTATCAAGAACGCTGGTCTTGGGTGAGTCACCTGACTTTGGGTATTTTACATAATTTTGTGTGGGTACATTAGGGACCAAAGGGAGGTAGTATTATTGGTTAGTTGCGAATTTTCCAAGTAGAAGTCTTTTGGTCTAAGAATAAGTGGCAAAACATCTTCTGGTCATGGTCTGCACCGCAGCAAGGAGTCGACGTTATTCTTTTCACGTACACTAGTCACCTCCTCCCGCCGCGGAGTGTTTGGGGGCAGAGGGTTGAATTATCCCCTCTCGCCTATTATACCCGGTCTGGACGCGCCGCACGCGCACTTTGGCCACCGGAAGTCCCTCGACGGGAGTACGATTTGGCGATCTCGACACTTTAAGTCAAGTACGTTTGGAACGTGATATTCACTGGATTGGTCTTACGTGGAGATATCGTTCGTGGAATTTCACGGGCATATTGGGTCTTCACGTGAACATATTGGCTCATTGTAACATTGGTTGGAGTTTATACCGGTTTTGGTCTTCTCTCATATTGGTCAGGTCTAGATCGTTTGGACGATCGACCTATTGGAATTTATCTTTTGGGAGTGTTTCTGGTCTGTACGTACCTGGGGTGAAGAGTTCCGCTCTAGGTACACCTAGACAGCACGGTCTTCGATATTCAAGACAGAATCAGATCAATCTGCGATCCCGAAATACCGAGTGTGAAACTAGCCCACTCCAATGGGTACACAAGGTGAGATGGTCTTAAGTGAATCGGACCAAGTTTATCTGGATGATGACCAGTCGTCTGCCAGCAGCAGACGATCGGACCAGATTTCGAGTGGAGGTCCGCGGGGTACCCCCCCCCCGTAAGTCGGAAGGCTGGGCACGATGGTGGTGGTCAGGTTGTCGATACAAATGTATTCGATTTCGAACTTGACTCCACCACAACCGCTGATCGACGACTCTTATTGCCTGCCCGATCCTGATCACTGTTGATCACACCTGATCGCACGTGGTTCAAGCTTGATTGCGCATGATCATCGCCTGATCGCATTCGTCGACTCATCACAAGTCAACTCAGTCTTGCCACAAGGAATTGTAGTGTGACATCCCCGCCACCTGGAGAGCGACCCACGCCTAAGCCGTCGGGTACACAAGGTGAGCAGAAACACAAGCAGTCAAGGACAACCGGAGGACCCCCTTCGTCAGTCGGCAGTGCGGGCGCCGTGGTACCGCCTGATCAAGCCTCAAAAACTTTGATCAGCCGCTCCACCACAGTGGTGCGCGTGCCCGGATATTTGGGCGACGCGGGATATCACCGCGATTCTACGCAAGATGGTGCTGTTGTGGACGTGAAAACGGAAGCAGAAGCAGAAGTGAAGATAAAGGTGGAAAAGGAGGAGGTTATTGTGACGATGGAAGGCAGTTCGCCGTCGTCATGCCTGAAGAAGAAAGGAAATGATGATTATCAGGACCTGGGGAGGTATCCTGATGAGATAAAGGAGGAGAAGAAGCCTCAACCACCTCCCAAGGCTCCTTCGGGAGCCCCTGCGGATCATAACGCAAGTTATGATCCGCCAATTACATATGCATATGATGATCTGGATTGGAAGCCGTTGGTGAAATACTACGACCCGGACCGACCGAAGGCGTCACTGAAGGCGCCGGGTTCGGAGAGCGATGAAAGTCGACCAAGTATGCCAAGAAGGGCATCCGATTCCACTCAAATAATCCAAACGGAGTGACAAACGCCGAAATCTGACGTGCTCGATCGGTCATAGACACGACCCAAAAACCGCTCGCCATATCCAAAGAGCAAAACCACAACGCTTTATCCAAATCTTCGAGTAGATCAGAGATCAGGGGCATTGGGTATACCATCAAACGTGTGATCTGATTCACCGCGCGATATCGATACATAAGCGAATATCAACCCCATTCTTTTTCACGAAGATCACTATAGGTGATGCCCAGGGTGACGTTGACGGCTGAATGATCTTAGTAGACAGTATCCCCTTGATCAAAGCCGATAACTTCTCGCGAAATTGCGGCGCCACCTTTCGACACTTTTGGGCGATCGGGCGCGCATTGCCTACATCGATATCGCAAACCACTCCACGTGCAGCAGGAGGAAGCGCGTTTCCTTTTCCGATCAGCAGGTGTTTCTTCGCCCAAATTATGTCGCGAAGTTGGTCAATCTTCTGCTGTGTTGATCAGTGGGTCGCCAACTTTCAAATCATCCTTGGTCACTTCTTCGGTACTTGAGGATACTTCAGGCATCGTGGCAAGTTGTTTCTCCAGCTCTTTCACGAACAAATCTACGGCTTTTTGGTAGCATACTTGGTCATCGGTAGGAATTACACCGAATTCACCGGTATCGGTTAAGACGGTATTTTCACGCATATCTTGATCAGGCCCATCTCTTGTAACAAGTCGTTCAACTTCATGACCAAGGGTCGGTCCTTGCACACTCGGCTCCGGGTTGCCCTTTTCTTGCACTTCTTGTACCTTATGCGGTCTTCCGGTTACTAATGTCACTGATGCCGTTGCGAGTCCGCAGGTCGAACTAGAATTTTCTGAGGGATAGAGTACTCATTTTCCTCGACCAAAGGACCCTGGTCGACGCTTCCTTGATCGTCATATACTGAGTCGGTGGAGGCTTGATAATCAAGATGCTGCCACTCCTTATAGAGATTAGAGCCCACCGAAATAAACCCGGGGCGACGGGGCACATCATCCTTATTCATCCAAATACCTAAAATCATATCGTCATGTAGGATGATCTGATGATCGTCAATATCCGTAATATACATATATCGCAAATTACCCACGCCCCTAGTCACAGTGGGGACCCAATCTTTTCCACGAGTAATCCATAATTTCCGAGATCGCTTATCATTAATCCGAACCTCAGCAGATCGACTTACTGGGATCTGCTCGTACTGACCAAGTTTCATATAATTTCCGCTTGATCCATACAGCTGTCGGCGGCTTTCTAATGGGATGATTACTTCATCAGGCAGACTTAATGCATCGTGAGCAATATCCAATCTGACACCATCTGGGATCATAAAATCTATACCTAATATAACGTCTTGACCGACGAGTTTTCCCACCCATGCATGGAAGTAATAGACAAAAAAAAACGCTAACGTCACTTTAATCTTAGTGCGTCCTTCTGTGAGGTAGGCACTTTCTCCAATGCCAACACATTCTTGTATTTGACTAGTGTCGATCTGACAACCCACCTTACGAGAAAAGGTTGAGTCGACGATCGACACCTCGGCACCAGAATCGAATAGTAATGTGGCGCGTTCGTTATTGATTTTGCCGCTCGCCTTGGCTTGCTTAAACCACTGTTTTGGAGACTGGTATTTCCAATATCCACGTGATTTACCTGGAAGCAAATCAACTTCCATGATCACCGGAGACCGAGAAAACTCATCCATACAGAAAGTGGCCAAACGTGGTAAATCAGGTCGATCACATTTTTCTTTATTTTTCTCTTCTGTTTGATCAACCCGCTGCTTATCCACATATGCAAAAATACACACACCAGAACGCTCGTCTCGTACCATATTCCAACCTGGCGAGCGTCCTAGTTTAACATGTCTTCGGCTTCCTTGGGCAACATTCCCGCATGCTTGGTAGGGTATACCACTGTCGAATGCGATTGTAGAATTCTTCCATGGGACACTTGTCAACGTCGTGAATCTCGCCGCACGCACGGCAGACGTACAAGCAGTGATCCGTCGGGTTCCCCTTCTTGCCACACTTCAGACAGGTCAAACGTTTCTAACAACGCAAATTGTCGTGCTTAATTGATCCGCAATGACTGCATTTCTTCATCGCCCCTTGGTCAACAGCACTTAATTCGCCTTGTTTACCAGATCGAGGCTCGCTAGGTAGACCGTGCGTTACTGGTGATCGCGCATAGCAGCAATCATGTAACGACGCTGGTCACCGTCACTTTCACCGTCATCGGAGCTTGACTCTTCGCTTCCAGACATCACCTTAATCGCGTGCACTGCTTTAGGCTTCCATGCAGGGGCAGGTGACCGATTATCACTGAGTTTCTGACGGAATCGGCTGTTGCCTACCGTCGCCGTTCGCTGGTACCACTTATTGTGTGCATACGCCCGCAGCGTTTCTTCCAGATCCGCGGCGGTATCCAACCGCAGAAGTTCCAGTTGATCGGCGAACTCGCGATTGGTCAATGTGTCCAGAAAATGTTGCACATTCTCGCGTAAAATCGTAGGCGATCCATCCCTGATTGGCAACTTGGCCCGCAGTCCCGCAACATTCAACCGGTGCAGATACTCAATGGGAGTTTCATCTGTTCGCTGCTTCGTGTAACAATACTGGCGGGATGCCGATTGGCCACTTCCACAGTATTGAAATTCAAACTCATCCACGAGACTTTTCCAACTTGATCGGGTAACTCTACTCAGCTGGCGATGCCAATTGCGTGCTGGTCCTTTTAGTAAATCGCCCATAATTAAGCACTTTTCTGGGTCGGAGGCTTGGTCACGCATAAATGCTGACTTCAAACGACTAATCCAATTCCGCGCTTGATCTTCATCCACTTCCTTCCCTGAACATTCTTTAAGATCACTGATCGCCGACATCCGAATCCTTGGAATCGGTTGTTGGTCAGGCATTCCAGTGTGCGTTGTAGTAACCGTGACTTGTCGAGGCAGAGTGATTGGCTCGTCTGGATCGATGTAATCACGCTGGGATTGTTGATCATGGAGCGAATATACAGATTCCATGTCAACATCTCTAACCGTTGCCGATTTTCTTGACCTTGACTGACATCACGGAGCGAATGCACTGATTCTATATCCACGTCCTTCACCGTCGCAACACTTCCTGGCTTGGTCTGGTGACTTTTTGTGCGAACGGCTGCAGGTGTCGACTTGCCTCTCTCTTCCGCCAAAAACTGTTTCATGGCCTTGTCGAAAAGTGTTTGCATTTGTGGGCCCTGCGATGATTGATCATCGTCTGCCTTGACGGATTGCGGTTACCTCTTGATAACCGAAAACATAGATTCATCTTTCTGGCAAACTGTCATCCTGGTGATCTTGGGCTCCATACTTCCAGCACTACTCGACTCCACTTCAGGTTCATCGCCTTCCGAAGGGGCAGATTCGTAACACGATGATCCCGTGTGTTCTTCCACGTTGATCGACGGGCCCGCTTCAATTGTCAGCATAGTAAGAGGTGGTTCTACATTAGCGGATTGACCCACTATAGGTACCAACAGTCCGAACAGCTGCTCGGTAGTGGTCGCGACGTCTTCAGGGCTGAGATAGAACACTTCTTCGGCATCGTAGGGGCCTGCAGTCAGACCAGCTTTCTTAATCAGGCGTGTAACACCAACTGAAGCTTGTCCTTCTCGTCCGTTATTGGTCGACTAACCGGCTCGCTCAGCTTTCCACTGATCGTGACCCCGAGTAGGTTCATAATTGAATCCATCAATAAGAAATTCTTCAGCTCCTTCATATAAAACGTCCTTTCCAAATTCGATTGGCCTTAAGAACGCTCCGCAGATCTACCAGCGCTTAATTGACGATGCATTATATGGATATTGCAAGGTCAAGGACGGGGCGGATGCGTCATCGGATGTGTTTATTACGGGAGAGCCTGACCAAGCCCGAGCCCGTCTGTGTTACAGCGACGGTCCTATATTGATGACATTTTGATCCCGGCCCCTACATGGACAACCCTGTGTGACAGGGTGCGAAACCTGTTGGAGAAGTGCTCTAACCGGAGTGTATACGCTCGGTGCGGCTAGCGCACAGAGGAAGACTCTTCCTTAAAGCGGTATCTACCGCTACTTAGCCGATGCGCCCTTATAAAGGGCTTAGTAGGAGAGCTCTTATACTCGGGGCCAAGATTCCCGGGTTGGTTTACTACTTAGCCTTAACGGATGTGTCCCCTTTACGGGGTGTAAGTAAAGGGAGGGCTCCCTCTTACCTACGACACTCACTGCACGCGCGACCGGTCGAGGTCGCGCGTCTGCACTTTAGAGTGAAATGTAAACTATATGTAATACTAAGTAGAATATACCCAACTCGTACCTGGCTAAAATGTAATGTACACACCTGTGTACCGACACGTGGATGGCTGACACAACACCACCCAAGGCTCAGGCCCTCATTGGTTAAAATAACCAATGGTTCGAAACCTTTCAAACCGGTCAATACTGACCTCAACCGTAGTGTTCTCATGTACACCAACACTAAATGTAACTCAAATGTAACCCCGTTACATGCTCCCCCATCAAGACTATTGCTTACGCAATAAACAAAATTTTGTTGGAGAACTCCAACGCCAGTTCCTCTGGCCCTCCATATGTACACCTTCAGTGGTGCTATGGCGTCTCCTCTAGAAGAGGTAGACTACTCCGAGAACTCGGAGGTGGATGCCCTTGGGGATACCTCCCCAACGGTTAACCGCTCCAACAGCGCCGAACGGCGTTTTCGGCAGCCTAATCCGTTCCCCACACGTGGGGAAAATGCACGAACCAGTGCGCCACCTCTGCCCATATCGGATGATACATCCGAATCGCCAAAGGCGATCGTCACTAATGATCTGGACGCAGCTCAAGACACCCAACTTGCCTCACAGTCACTAAGGGCTTCGTTACGCGCCCCCAAACGCCTGTCAAGGGCGGCTTATAATTTTGATGGTCCTCGTGACCTTCCAAGGTGGACCAGGCGTTTGGTAAGGACTGGTTTAGCGTCCTATACCCCTGGCCCCGCGGCTGAACAGCCGTATCAACGCGAACGCCGTGAGAAACTCCGGCAACAACTGCTTACACAAAAGCAGTTCACTAGCGTCTCATATCGAGAGCGCTTAGACAGGCAGGCACAGGGTGCCCGTGCTTAGAATTTCCGCGAGGTTCCTTTCGTTCTTTCTGGGGGTGAAAGTGCTGATGATGCAGAGAAGAAGTTCCGCGCTTGGGCGGAAGGGGAGAAGCTTCTCCCCAGCTTCAATGAGCTGCACGACAGCTATTCCCGTCGAGACATTTGGGTGGAGAGGGCGTTGCTCCTGGCATTTGACAGAGCCAAAGCGATGGAGCTATTACGTGCTCTATATCGCACGCGCTACTCCAGCGTCCCTGTCTCCACCATGGTGCCAGAGGACAGTATGAGCGTCACATCTGCCTCCGGTGAACTCCCACTTACTGGGAGTGAAGGGGCTTCTCATGCCCCTCCGGTCGTTGACCTACAGCGGGATTCTCCCGCTCGAAAGCGTCAACGACGTCGCGGCAATCCTGCCGTAGGGGAGTATCGAACTCCC
>CM047580.1:30435220-30451040 GCA_026184515.1 Peronosclerospora sorghi
CCCCCCCCCCCTCCAGGAGGGGACCCGCCTCCGGCTCCTGGTATGGCATAAGCATACCGACATAGAAGGTTGGATGCGTACTCATCACCTTCGGGTTGTACAAGGTATAAGACAAGCCCTTTTGGGCTAGTACCTTAAAGTCCCCCAAACCCGGGGCGCAGTTTATTGCGCAACACGTTGGAAACTGCATGTGTAGGTAGATTTTTAGCGTTTAATAAAACACTTTCTCCTACTTTGTACACATTTTCGTTACTCCTCCCCTGCGATCAGCTTGCTCCTTCTGCTTGTCTTGGCTTTCCGCCATGGCATCGCAGACGTGTCGTAAGACACTAAGGCGCGTCGATAAAACATTATCGATGTGCTTTCTCACAGATACAGGGATGACATCGGGTAATCCTCTCCCCTCAAGCCCTGGGCCATACACACGTGGCGTCAACGGAACCCTCGGATTCACTTATCCGTTCACGTAAAAGGGGTAAACCCCGTAGATGCATGTACCGAATTGTTGATAGCAAATTCAACCATCGGAAGCATCTCACTCCAACTCTTTGGGGAATCCGGACAAACTCCGGAGAATATCTCCAACAACGCGATTAACGCGTTCTGTTTGACCGTCCGTCTGGGGATTATCCGCAGTGGACATGAGGAGCTTGGTGCCTAGCACCTTAAACAACGCTCCTTAGAATTGTCCCGTAAAACTGGGATCCCGATCCGACACAACGGAATCGGGTAGACCATGCTGTCGAAAGACACGGTCTAGGAACACTCTCGCTGTTCCCTGTCCATCTATGGACTCTGTCACCGCTGCCAGGTGAGCCATCTTGCTCAATCGGTCTACAAAGACCAATATGCCGGTGTTCCCGGCCTTATCCTTCGGAAAACCGAAGATAAAACCCGTGCTAATGGATTTACAACATTCCCTTGGAACCGACAAGCTCGCCAAAGGCGCAGAACTTGCAGAGGGTTTAACCCTCTGACACGGCTCACAGGTGCGAATGTTGGCAGCGACCCATTTATACATGTTGGGCCACCAATACAAAGCGCTTAAAGCGCTGTAGGTCTTATCCCGACCTAAATGACCCCCGGTAGGGGCGTCATGTGACTCAAAGAGGACTCTATACTTCAGTTCCTCATCATGAGTAACTACCACCCGCGGAGTGTCCTCCGCGCTCGTGCTATAAAATAGCAGACCTTCACAGTACCTGTAACGGTGTAAACGAGCTTTAGCTCGAACTTGACAGGGTTGGCTCAGACGAGCCAAGACCCTTTTCACCTAACGCGCTGATTAGCGCCGTACACTGTGGATCTTTCTCATACGCCTGGCGTATGAGATCCACCACAGACGAGGTGAAGAATGTCGCGTGAGCGAGCTCGTAATCGGTACGACGGGACAACGCGTCTGCAAGCACGTTCTGCTTGCCAGGTTTATACTTAACCTCAAAGTTGTACTCCGCAAAGAAGGAGAGCCAACGGGCCATCCGTTGCGAGAGATGAGGCGACTTTGTCGCTGTCCGTAAGGACGCGTGGTCAGTATAAACCACGAACGGCTTGTCATGAACGGGATAATTCCGTTCCGCAGCTTTAAGCTGCCTCGACTCAAACGCAATAACGCGTTACCTTCCTGCATCGTCTGCTTGTAACAAAGCACATCCGATTGCGAAATCGGAGGCGTTGCAGACGACACTAAATGGTTTTCCAGGATCTGGGAGAGCAAGAACGGGAGATTTTAACAAGCTCCCCTTAACCGATTCAAAAGCGTTTTGGTGTTTGGTTTCCCAACACCAATCAACGTCCTTCCTAAGAAGTTCGGTTAATGGCTTTGCCATTTCAGCGTAATTATCGCTGTACTTGTGGAGATAATTGGCTAATCCAAGCCACTTCCGTAAATCTCTTAGATTTACAGGCGAAGGCCACTCCACAATGTCTTTCACCTTCGCAGGATCCGCCCGCACTCCATCTTTACCGATGAAGCATCCGAGGAAAGGAATTTCCTCAACACCAAAGATACATTTGGATGCGTTTGCATACAACTTATGCTCTCGCATACGTTCGAGCACCGCTCGAAGGTGTATAAGGTGCGTCTGAACATCAGACGAGTCGCCTTCCGCACGACTATGAACGAATATATCGTCGAAGTACGTCTGAGCGTACTTCCTATGAGGGCAGAAGAGTTGGGTCACCAAGCGATTTAAAATCGCTGGTTCATTGTTTTGTTTTCACCAAAACTGACTCCTCCATCGTGGATGAGGAGTTCAAATACTCTTCCGGACGCAATACGACAACCTCGTCGATTTCGTCTGCTTTTACAGCAGTCTCAAATTCGTTGAAGGACATCTCCTCCAACGACAACAGTTAGCCTACCCCAGGAAACCGTTCCAGGCTTACGCCTTCTGTGACAGCACCTGTCACACTATTCAGCATACTATAGGATTCCTGACTACTGGTCTCGGGACTCATCCCGACACCCAGATGGGGGGAGTCAATTGCCCCATCTATTGGAAGCGCCGCGCGCCTATCCACAGAGGTCTCTACCTCTACCACCGGTGACTCGCCTGTCACACCTATATCGGCGTAGTCGGAATCACTTCCGACGTGCGAAAGAGACAAACTTCGGGTCTCTTCGCTTGGAAGAGCCTCGTGCTTAACCACAGGGGTCTATACCCCTCCCACTGGTGTCGTCTCAGAGGAATCCACCTCTGTCAATGGCGACCCACCAGTCTCGCCTATAACGGCGTGGTCGTAATCATTTCCGACGTGAGAAAGAGACGGACTACGGGTCTCTTCGCTTGGAAGCGCCTCGCTCTTAACCACAGGGGTCTCCACCCCTACCACTGGAGTCGCCTCAGAGGAATCTACCTCTGCCACTGCCAACACACCGGTCTCATCGTTAACGGCGTGGGGATTAACCACAAAATTTCCCTCGTTAAGGAATTTTTACTTAACGCCATTGGGAATGATCATCTCAGACATCCCAATCTCTGGCATCTAACGCCTGAATCACTTTTGCGATCGAGCAAAGGTGGGTTCATGACTCGCCAATGCTTCACCCGACCGCGGGTGCGTTGAGCCAATGGACTTAGACTTCCAGTCTATCCATGGCTCGTGGCGTTCCAGCCACTTCATGCCCATAATGAGGTCATACCTCGAGTCCAAATCCAGGACTAGGCAACATTCTTAGCTATCGAAGTTTGCAAACTTCAGCTTAAGGTCAATCGAGACCTTGGGTACAGAAACCTGTACGCCCGCCGCAAGACGGACCGTGACAACGTCACGAGAACGTGCCTCTAGGGCCTCTGCATACAGCCGACTCTTCTCAACAGAAGTCCGTCCGACATAATTTTCAGACGCTCCAGAGTCTATCAAGACTCTCCAAGGCTTATCAAAGCCTTTCACGTCCGCAAGGACTACCAGCAAACCTGGCTGGTTTACCAACTCGGTGCTAGAAAGCACCGCTTCCTTCGGGGCTTTGTGCTGTCGTACCCTACCCTGGGGATTAACAGCACTGAGGGGTCCCCCAGTAGGTCGCCCCGCACCTACTGGGAGCGTCGTTTCCCGACGGCTTGGGCAAGGGCTTTTTCCCCACCTTTGGCCCCTTGTAGCGAGTGTCTCGATGGGGATTTTTCGGACATCTGTTCCTCAGATGATCCGTGATTCCACACAGGAAGCATCTCAGCGACCCATGTAGCTGCAGCATAGCTAAGAGCTCCGCCTCGAAGCTATGCGAAAAAGAGTCAGAGTGACTCTTAGCGGGAGGTTTTTCCTCCGCTTCGACCTGACTAAGGTCCATGGGTTCGGGACCCACCTTAGAGGAAGGGAAGTTCCTCTAGGCGTTGAACGCCATCTTGAATGCCTCCCCCAGGGATTGGGGTCTGCATCGGAACAATTCCGAACGTGCTGGACTTTCTTTCAGGCCTCACATGAAGACGGGGATGGACACATCGTTCGAATACGCTTTCGCGTACATCCCTGCCAACAGGGTCTTAAGTTCAAGGATATATGTCTCAAGGTCCCTAGTGCTCTGACGGTACCTCAGAAACGCCAGTTGATTCTGGAAAACCAGATCAGGCGTGGCGTACATGTCCATAAGCTTCTGCTTAAGGACCTCCCAGGTTGGGAACACGTCCGTGACTGACTCCAAACACGTAAACGCCCATGTACGGGCTTTGCCCGTAAGATGGGTCAGTGCAAGTCCCACTTGCAAGTGATCAGCGATCACACTCGCTGTGGCGAAGGCCTTTTAGACCTCTCGCAACCACACGTAAAGGTTGTTACCCTTCTCCCCGGTGAACTCCTTTATTTTGAATGATAATGGAGGGCGCACCCCTGTGGAACGACCTCCACTACGACTCGACTCATGAGCGATAAGGGCATTTACCCTTGCGTGTACGGCCTCAAGGCCCTGCTCCACTAGGAGCTTCATGCCTTCGTCACCTATTAAGGGTAACAGCCTTTTAAAGGCTTCCTGCTGGACGAGTGTCAAACTATCCCAATCGTCCAGATTCATCCTTTGCAGAGGATGCCTTAGTCTACCAACACAGGTGTTGGATTGACTACAAGTTCTACCAGATGTAGCCGGTGCGTATACGCACGGTGCGGCTAGCGCACAGAGGAAGACTCTTCCTTAAAGTGGTATCTATCGCTACTTAGCCGATGCGCTCTTATAAAGGGCTTAGTAGGAGAGCTCTTATACTAGGGGCCAAGATTCCCGGGTTGGTTTACTACTTAGCCTTAACGGCTGTGTCCCCTTTACGGGGTGTAAGTAAAGGTAGGGCTCCCTTTTACCTACTACACTCACTGCACGCGCGACCGGTCGAGGTCGCGCGTCTGCACTTTAGAGTGAAATGTAAACTATATGTAATACTAAGTAGAATATACCCAACTCGTACCTAGCTAAAATGTAATGTACACACCTGTGTACCGACACGTGGATGGCTGACACAACACCACCCAAGGCTCAGGCCCTCATTGGTTAAAATAACCAATGGTTCGAAACCTTTCAAACCGGTCAATACTGACCTCAACCGTAGTGTTCTCATGTACACCAACACTAAATGTAACTCAAATGTAACCCCGTTACAAGTGCGATCAGTGGAACTTGTCGATCAGCGTGGTCAAATCGTACTGGGGGCGAAGCGAAGTACCTTATTTGGGACATCACGTCTCTGGCCCTGGTCTGGAAGCGAATCCGAAGAAGTTGGATGATCTGATCGATTTGCCTTTTCCTGGCACTTTACGTGCCATGCAATCGTTTTTGGGGAGCCTGAATTATTACCGTCGATTTATCGAAGACTATGCGATTTATGCCGCTGTGCTCTATGAATTACGAGAAATTGATTATCAAGAGTTAAAGAGCCGGGCATTGGTCAATGATAGCACGGATTATGAGGATGATCGATTAACTAGGGCACGAGTGGAATTCAGCATGCTGAAAGCTAAGATTGCGTCAGCCCCAACTCTGCACCATTTCGACCAAGCAAAGACGCCGGTGATTGTTGTGTATGCCAGCAAGTGGGCAGTGTATGTCGCGTTGGTGCAAGAGCATGATAAAGTATATTGCCCCGTCGCATTTGCCAGCCGGACACTGAAGAGCGGTGAGTTGGATTACAGCCCCGTTGAAAAAGAAGTGCTGGACCTTCTACGAATTCTAGACGTATATATTACAATGCTGGTCGGAAAGGCAATAGTTGTCCTGTCGCGTCGATCCACGTTGAAGTGGCTATTGACGTCTAACGGGTTAGATGGACGATTGGGAAAATGGGCTGCAATATTATCACAGTGGGACTTGGAGATCAAGAAATGCGTGCATGGAGAAGAGTAGGTACTAGTGGCGCTGGCCGCAAGTATCACTCCTCGCACTGAACTTGATGAGGCCCTGATCGCAATCGCACCAAAAAGGGAGCCTCGACAGAAGATTGAAGTACCACCTCCCACGGTCGAGAAAGGCGAAGACCTGTACGTGATCAGCTTCGACAGGTCTGCTAGTGTTAAGCGATGTGTTGGTGCGTTCGGTGCTATCGTGTGGAAGCTGCCGGAGTGGAAGATCATGATCGCGGTTGCGGACCATACACCCAACATCACGGTGAATGAAGCCGAGTACAAGGGACTGCTGCTAAGTTTGGGTTTACTATCGCAATATCCCAAAGGAAGGATAATCGTGTGTGGAGATTCGAATTTGGTGATCAGACAAATGCGTGGAGAAATAGAGTGTAAAGCTCCCCGGTTGCAAGTATTGCAACAGCGCGCGTTGAAACTCCTTCGCGAATGGCCAGATCATGACCTGTTGCATTTTAAACGAGAGTGGAATAAGAGTGCCGATAACATCACCACTACGCCCATGCGGGATGAGGTACGATGTGAGATCAATGATGGGAAGCAGATGAAAGAATTGGCCGATCTTAACAGATTGCCGGAGGTGATTACTTGGAAGGAAGATCCCACTGCCGCACAAGTGATGGTGACGACGCGATCACGTAACATTCGTCAAACGCAATCGTCAACGTGGCCCGAAGTATCCATAAAAGGGATAAGGGCGGAACGTGTTAAAAAGTCGCAAGACGAAGAAAAGTGGATCTGTGCTTTGCGATGTTACTTGAATGGTGACGTGTCACAGCTGAGTGCAGACGAGGTGAAAGAGTGCGCGAAAATCGCCGATTTTTATGACGTCGACGACCAAGGGTTGTTGATCTACTGCGGAAACATGACCAAAGGATAAGCCAGCTGTGATCAAGATGATCGAGACGAGCGACGCTCCTCAATTAAGCTGGTAGTGCCGGAAACCTTACATGCGGATGTCCTCCACCATTATCATGTGAGTTTGGAGGGGGGACACCAGGGTATAGGGCGAACATATCAGCGGATCAGACGTTACTTTCATTGACGTGGATTATTTCGTAGCGTGCAAAGCTTCGTTGGGCAATGTGTAGATTGGAAACGGGGAAGGGTCAACCTACGATCAACGGGACGTCACCCGGAAATATTGAGGCCACGTACCCGTTCCAGGTGATAGCCATGGATCACATCCCGTCACTGCCTCGTTCGACTGATGGGCATACGGAGTTGTTGATATGGACAGACCTATTCACGGGTATGGTAATCGCGAAAGCTGGATCGTCTCGTACAGCACAGAAAATTGCTGAAAATTATGAAGAATGTGTGTTCCGACGATTTGGAGCTAGTGAGGTGATTAAACACGACCGAGAACCCGGTTTTATGTCCGAGGTATTTCGGGCGTTCAACAAGATCGTGGGACAGCGGCAGAGTGCAACTATGGCATACCGTCCGCAGGCGAACGGCAAGGCAGAGAGAACAGTGCAGACGATTACACGAGCTATTAAGATGTATGTATCAGATTTCGGTCAGAAGGATTGGAGTTCGTATGCAGAGCGACTGGTGTTCGCGCTGAACTCGACCCCAGATCGTATTCGTGGAGAAACACCGTTTTATTTGGCGTATGGGTGGGATCCACGATCATCGTTGGAATCGACATTGCAACTGGGCGGAACTCGGCGTAAAGACCACGATGCACGTCGATGGAGATAAAGGCTACAGAAAGACTACCGCTACGCCCGTGATCAAGTGAGCACCCGACTGCACCAAGCAGTAACAGGCCGAGCGGAGAAGCATAATGATCAGGTGACACCGCACAAGATCGAAGCGGGGTCGAAGGTCTGGTTGTACCTCGATCGAGTGAAAGAAGGATTCGCAAAGAAACTGGCGCATATGTGGTCCAAGTTGAAACTGGTCAAAGTGTTTCCATATCGACCTACCGCTGTGCTAACAGCTGGGGTAGAGGATCGTTTTGATTTCGATGAAGCACTACTACCCGAAGACAGCTGGGAGAGGACTCTAGAGCCGGACGAATTTGAAGTTGATCGCGTCACCGATGTCCGATCTGGTCTAAAGACCAGATTCGGCAGAACGTTGCGTGAATATCAAGTATATTGGAAGGGTCATGATGAGCCGTCATGGGTAGACGAGTCCGATCTGAATTGTGATGCCCTAATCAAGGACTTCGAACGGAAGATGATTACCAAACACCGGTTTGATGTAATGCAGGTGGATGAAGAGTCCCACTAGTCCATGACCGGCTAATGGACTGTGGAATTACGATTGAAGACTTACGATTAATGGAGAAATAACGATTGACTTAATGTGGTGAATTTTCGGTGGATATTGCGCAATATGGTGATGGAGTAATGGCAGATGAGACTATGGAAGAGCGATTTATGTGGATATACTGAAATTGATGAAGCAACAATTGGAATTATTACGATCAAGAATGTTTATCGATTGAAAAAGAAAAGATGATCAGCGAGCTAGCTCGATCCGTAAAATTTGCGACGAAGGCGGGTAATCTTGTTGCCGGGGTGATCGTCCATGGAAAGGCGATACTGGAGCCGCCAAGGCTCAACGACGTCCACCTTGCACAACGCATCCTGCAAGGTTGAATGCGGTGAGTCAGATAGGTAACCAGGGTACTAAGTGCCGTCGTCCGCCGGAGCATATTTCAAGGGGGGATAGCGGGCGCAGTGTGAAATCGCCGGATCCCAGAAGATGTCAAGATCGCATTCCCCTCGGGTCATGCCTTGCAGTACGAACCCCACGACCCTCTTCCAATACTGCCCCGGCGCGGCTTCTACTCTGGCGTCGACCCTCGTAAAATTCTCGAAAAAAGGCGTCGCGCTCTCTGAGGCCCTGATCTACGTGCAGGTAATGAGTGGACTCCCAGATCGCCTGCGCGTGATGGTCCAGGAACGTCTGGTACCGCGCCTTGAAGTCAGCAAACCAGCCGACCGAGCGGAACGAGATGGGTGGCAACATATGCTTGAAACAATCCCGCGGGCGCTGCGAGTACAATAATTCAACTGCAGATTGGGTAATCATGTGACTGCACCACTCATCAGGCGCAGGGGCGTCCGTAACGGTGGGGAACAGCCATCCCACGGGACGTGTCAAGTACGCGAACACCCTCTTTACTGAAACGCTACCCAGATCGAAGCCGCTGAGTTGCTCCGAGGTCCACGGCAAGATGGCGTCGTCAGTCGCCTCACCCGGCAACTATATCAGCGACTTGAAGTCACCCGTCCGGGGAAATAAGAATTTGGCAGAGTCTAGATCAGGCGGAACTTCGCTGCCCCACTCCCTGATCGTGGGACTGGACGGAATTTGCGCACCAAGTAAAGCATAAGAACCACCTTGGACACCATCCGGTTGGCCAGGCGGGAAAATAACATGTGGGGACCAGCTCATATCAGGAATGGCAGGAGCGAGATGTGGCCGCTTGGATCGGGAGGTGGATTGCGAGCGCAGAGCGCGCTTTTTGGGTGAAGAGGCCGGTCGGATAAAGGAACTTGTAGACGGACCACCTGAAGCAGCAGACGGGCTGGCAGCCGGGTTAATCTCCGCATTAGTGAAACCGGCGCTCGGAGGGATTTGCAGGTGTAATGCTACACCCGCCAACATGGTCTGGACGTCGGAGAATTGAGCCCGCAGTTGTTCTGCCTCATCCTGAACGCGTCGCAACTCGAGGCGCAGTGCGTCGCGCTCCGCAGATGAGTGGTTGAGACGGCGCCGCGCCGCCGAAAGTTCTCCCTTCAACTTGGAACTCTGAGTACGCAGTCGCTCCAGCTCAGCCCTGTCGGCAGACACCGTGTCAAGACGTGCATATAAGTCGTCGGCTCGAGCATGAGCATTGGCGAGATTGTTCATCTTTTGGAGGTTTGTCTCATGCTCCGTCCGGATACGATCACGCTGGATCTTTCGTTTGCGAGCCTTGGAGGAAAGCTCAGCCATCTGCTCGGACAAGCGCTGGTTTTCTGACAGAATGTGGTCGCGTTCACGTTGCACTGCGATCCGGCGCTGACGGAGTCGGTCGAGCGTTGCGTGATCCTGAGATGCCTCAAGACGCGAAATTTTTTGCGCCTGATGATCGACGGTCTCTTCGCGGACCGACAGCAGATACCGGTCCCGGGCCTGGGCACGTTCGAGATCACGTATATGACCTTCCTGTTCGCCAGGTCTCTTCGGATGTCTTCAGTCTGGACTTGAGGTTGCTAACGGTTGTGCGAACGAAGTCGTGCAGGGGTGCGGCTCGCTCACGGAACCACTCTATCTGCTGCTCGCGGTAGGCGAGCTTACGTGCGACGCACTCGTGCCGCTTCTGTTGTAGGCTGGTGGAGTCTTCAAGCACGGAAAGTGAGTCGGTCAGCACGACTATTTCCTCCTGCTGCGTGCGAATTGTCTCTTTCTGCGCCCGAATCGTCTCCTGCAGCGCGTGTATGGTCTCTTGCTGCGAGTAGGCCTGGTGGACCACCGAGACCAAGCTGTCGACCGCGGAACGATCGAGCTATGAGCTTCCACCTGCGGTTATATCCATGATCAACCTCGCAGAAGAAGTAAAAGAATGGATGATTACGAGGGCTTGATCGGGGACGCTACAGTTGAATGAGTGGCAACGCTATGCTCACCTGCGGCTCGCTCGAAGGAGACAGGGACGATTGATGGGCGCAGATTGCGCCCATCCTTGCAGCACGGCCTATTGTCTGAATAAGTGACGTTTCTGATCGAAGAAAACCTTCTTTATCTGCATCAAGCACAGCAACAAGAGCGCACTCAGGAATATCCAATCCTTCACGGAGAAAATTCACCCCAACTATTATATCTATTTCTCCGGACGTTAAATTTCCTTCTTTTCCTAGAATATTTGATAGGTCACTACTCATTGCCTGTACCGATAACTTAACGGGGATGTCTGATGCCATAGATGGTGTTGTGCGAGAAGTGCAAGATAGGAGAAGGGTAAGTAACCAGCTCTTTTGCTAATTATTGGTATTTATCTAACTATTCCACTTGCAGATGCTGTCGCGCGAAAGGCTGGAACAAAAATGAAGTAGCCGACGGTAAGCCCAAGAGTTATTTTTTAATTAGCCGTTCTAGAACCAGTACTGATTTAAGCAATATTGAGCTAGAAGATAAGTACAAGCTTACATCTGTAAGATCTATACATCTGGAATCTTCAGAAGGGGCGCTGACAAACAAGGGAACTATCATGACGCATGACGTCATGGTTGATGGATGCCGACCAAGATCGACGCTATCATGACTAATAGGTGACAACGTGACAACGGCATGATCGACCCCCGCCCAAACCGCTGTCCGGCTGGTACGGGGTTCAGGGGCGGCTGTGGTAAAGCGTACCGTAAAATTGGTACGTAATTAGGGGCATAATTATAGACAACCTTATAGGCGTAGCTGTGGTAGAGGGTACCACAAATTTTGTCGGTACAATAGTCGGTACAAAAGCTGGTACGATAGTGGGCACCACAATCGGTACCACAGTTGGTACCCCAGACGGTTCAGCTGTTGACACAACGGTGTCGGACTGGGACGAGGCGTGGATAGGACGTCTCAGACGATGTGACAACTGGCACGGTTACCTGACGGTAACCCGAAGGTAAGCGGTCGAATGGTCGACAAAATGCGTAGGGATGGGTAGTTATGATTGGTTGATATTAGGTTTTTGGTAGATATTAGGATATAAGCAATAATACAGTTCTTCTTTTGCGTACGATCTGGCTGATCGTTTACAGGGACGGTAACTTAGGGCCTCCCTTCTTCTAATAAATACCTCTACGTCCCGGGCGGGAGCACTGAGTGCGTTTTTGGCCCACCGGTAGGCGTAGAGTGTGAGGACTCACCCGCAACTCGGCCCGCTGTGTCAGCGGTTCTTCTTTTAAAGTTTTTTTTTTGGTCTCGGGAACGTGATCGAGCAGTGCGCTCTCACCTCTTCCACTATTGGTCCACATTTTTGGCCCCTAGTGTTCGGCTGCTTTAAGCGTCCCACGGGAACACTAGGCGGATTTTAGTGGAAACTGTCGATCAGCCCGTCGCTGATCGACCCTCCTCTACAGCTTAAGATTGGAATATAAGGTACTTTGGGTATTCTATTGACGGATTAAGCTTAAAGAGGCTCTGTTATCGGACACTGAAGATTTCCGCTGCCTGATCGAGTACCCCTTCGCCGATCATCACCTGATCGACACGCTGCGACTCGCGACCCGCACTCAGCTGCTCGCAACTCGCGCCAACTAGCTGATCAGCGACTTTTAGCACCTGGTCGCGCCTGATCGAGTCTGATCACCGCTGATCGACGACTCTTAGTGCCTGCCCGAGCCTGATCACTGTTGATAACACCTTATCGCACGTGGTTCACGCTTGATTGCGCCTGATCACCGCCTGATCGCATCAATCGACTCATCACAAGTCAACTCAGTCTTGCCACAAGGAATTGTAGTGTGTCATCCCCGCCACCTGGAGAGCGACCCACGCCTAAGCCGTCGGGTACACAAGGTGAGCAGAAACACAAGCATTCAAGGACAACCGGAGAACCCCTTCGTTAGTCGGCAGTCCGGGCGCCGTGGTACCGGCTGATCAAGCCTCAAAAATTTTGATCAGCCGCTCCACCACACCACAAGGGCTTCGAATACACCAGTGACTTTTAATCGCTTGGTGACTCAACTCTTCCGGCCTCATAGGAAGTACGCTCAGACGTATTTCGACGATATATTCGTTCATAGTCGCGCGGAAGGCGACTCGTCTGATGTTCAGATGCATCTAGTACACCTTCGAGCGGTGCTCGAACGTATGCGAGAGCATAAGTTATATGCAAACGCATCCAAATGTATCTTTGGTACTGAGGAAATTCCTTTCCTCGGATGCTTCATCGGTAAGGATGGAGTGCGGGCGGATCCCGCGAAGGTGAAAGCCATTGTGGAGTGGCCTTTGCCTGTAAATCTTAGAGATTTACGGAAGTGGCTTGGATTAGCCAATTATTTCCACAAATACAGCGAGAACTACGCTGAGATGGCGAAGCCATTAACTGACCTTCTTAGGAAGGACGTGGATTGGTGTTGGGAAACCAAACACCAAACCGCCTTCGAAGCGGTTAAAGGAAAGTTTGTTGAAAGCTCCCGTTCTTGCTCTCCCATATTCTTGGAAACCATTTAGTGTCATCTGCGACGCCTCCGATTTCGCAATCGGATGTGCTTTGTTACAAGCAGACGATTAGGGAAGGGAACGCGTGATCGCGTTTGAGTCGAGGCAGCTCAAAGCTGCGGAACGGAATTATCCCGTTCATGACAAGGATCTACTCGCAATGAAGTATGCCCTTCTCAAATTTAGGGTCCACCTACTAGGCTCAAAGCCGTTCGTGGTGTATACTGACCACACGTCCTTACGGTCAGCGACGAAGTCGCCTCATCTCTCCCACCGGGTGGCCCGGTGGCTCTCCTTCTTTGCGGAGTACAACGCTGAGTTTAAGTATAAACCTGGCAAGCAGAACGTGGTTTCAGACGCGTTGTCTCGTCGTCCCGATTACGATCTCGCTCACGCGACATTCATCACCTCGTCTGTGGTGGATCTCATACGCCAGGCTTATGAGAAAGACCCACAGTGTACGGCGCTAACCAGCGCATTAGGTGAAAAGTGTCTTGGCTCGTCTGAGCCTACCCTGTCGAGTCGAGCTAGAGCTCGGTTACACCGTTACAGGAACTGTGACGGTTTGCTATATTATAGCACGAGCGCGGAGGACACTCCGCGGGTGGTTGTTCCTCATGTTGAGGAACTGAAGTATAGAGTCCTCTTTGAAGCACATGACGCCCCTACCGGGGGTCCTTTAGGTCGGGATAAGACCTACAGCGCTATAAGCGCTTTGTATTGGTGGCCCAAGATGTAACCGGGTTACATTTGAGTTACATTTAGTGTTGGTGTACATGAGTACAATACGGTTGATGTCAGTATTGACCTGTTTGAAAGGTTTCGAACCATTGGTTATTTTAACCAATGAGGGCATGAGTCTTGGGTAGCGGTGTGTCAGCCATCCACGTGTCGGTACACAGGTGTGTACATTACATTTTAGCTAGGTACGAATTGGGTATATTCATCTTAGTATTACATATAGTTTACATTAGTTTAAATTAATTTAGACTAATTACATATTAAATATATTCAGTTTACATTTCACTCTAAAGTGCAGGCGCGCGAGCACGCCCGGGCGCGCGCGCAGTGAGTGCCGTAGGTAAGAGGGAGCCCTCCCTTTACATACACCCTTAGTAAGGGACCTTGCCGTTAAGGCATTAGCGGAGCTTCTTGCCGGTAAGGCATTAGCGGAGCTTCTTGCCGGTAAGGCATTAGCGGATATCCTTGTCGTTAAGGCATTAGCGGAGCTAGGCGCACAACCACGCCCGGTCGCGCGCGCAGTGAGTATTGTAGACTAAGGGAGTTCTCCCTTACACTACCTCCCTTTATAAAGGAAGTCTTGTTACAAGGGGTTAGCGAGAGCTATCTGTAAACCACCCCGGGAATTTTGGCTCCGAGTAGGCGAGCTGTCTCCTACTAAGACCTTTTATAAGGGCGTATCGGATAAGTAGCGGCAAACACCGCTTAAAGTAAGTCTTCCTCTATGCGCTAGCCGCACCGTGCGTGTACGCACCCGGCTACATCTGGTACCACTTGTAGTCAATCCAACACCTGTGTTGGTGATCAACATCCTCTGCAAGGGATGGATCAGGACGATTGGTGTAAGCTAACCACCGTCCAACAGGAAGCCTTAAAAAGGCTGTTACCCATATTGGGTGAGGATGGCATGCGCCATCTAGTGGAGCAGGGCCTCGATGCCGTGCGTGAAAGGGTGAATGCCCTTATCGCCCATGGGGCGAGTCTTCGCGGGAGTTATCCCGCGTCTACGGGGGTGCGCCCTCCGATGTTCTTTAAGATAAAGGAATCCACCGGCGAGAAAGGTGAAAACCTTTATGTGTGGCTTCAAGAGGTTGAAACCGCATTTGCCACCGCGAACATGATCGAGGATCACCTGCAAGTGGGACTTGCACTGACCCATCTTACGGGCAAAGCCCGTACATGGGCGTTTACGTGTTCGGAGTCAGTCACGGACGTGTTCCCAACCTGGTAGGTCCTTAAGCAGAAGCTTATGTACATGTACGCAACGACTGATCTGGTTTTCCATAATCAACTGGCGTTTTGAGGTGCCGTCAGGGCACTAGAAACCTGGAGACATATATCCTTGAACTTAAGACCCTGTTGGCAGGGATGTACGCAAAAGCGTATTCGGACGATGTGTCCATCCCCGTCTTCATGGGAGGACTGAAAGAAAGTCCAGCACGTTCGGAATTGTTCCGATGCAGACCCCAATCCTTGGGGGAGGCGTTCAAGATGGCGTTCAACGCCTAGAGGAACTTCCGTTCCTCTAAGGTGGGTCCCGAACCCATGGACCTTAGTCATGTCGAAGCGGAGGAAAAACCTCCCGTTAAGAGTCACACCGACTCTTTTTCGCAGAGCTTCGAGGCGGAGCTCTTAGCTATGCTGCAGCTACATGGGATGCTGAGATGCTTCCTGTGTGGGAGCACGGATCATCTGAGGAACAGATGTCCAAAAAATCCCCAGCGAGACACTCGCTACAAAGGTCCAAGGGCGGGGAAAAATCCCTTGCCCAAGCCGTCGGGAAACAGCGGCTCCCAGTAGGGCGCCCCGCACCTACTGGGGGACCCCTCAGTGCTGTTAAGCCCCAGGGTAGGGGACGACAGCACAAAGCCCCGAGGGAAGCGGTGCTTTCTAGTACAGAGTTGGTGTACCAGCCAGGTTTTCTGGTAGTCCTTGCGGACGTGAAAGGCTTTGATAAGCCTTGGAGAGTCTTGATAGACTCTGGAGCTTCTGGCAATTATGTCGGACGGACTTCTGTTGAGAAGAGTCGGCTGTATGCAGAGGCCCTAGAGGCACGTTCTCGTGACGTTGTCACGGTCCGTCTTGC
>CM047580.1:30457071-30467769 GCA_026184515.1 Peronosclerospora sorghi
TAGAGGCACGTTCTCGTGACGTTGTCACGGTCCGTCTTGCGACGGGCGTACAGGTTTCTGTACCCAAGGTCTCGATTGACCTTAAGCTGAAGTTTGCAGACTTCGACAGCTTAGAACGTTGCCTAGTCCTGGATTTGGACTCGAGGTATGACCTCATTATGGGCATGAAGTGGCTGGAACGCCACGAGCCATGGATAGACTGGAAGTATAAGTCCATTTGATCAACGCACCCGCGGTCGGGTGAAGCATTGGCGAGTCATGAACGCACCTTTTCTCGATCGCAAAAGCGATTCTGGCGTGAGATGCCAGAGATTGGGATGTCTGAAATGATCATTCCCAATGGCGTACAGGAAGAGTTCCTTAAAGAGGGGGATTCGGCGGTTAATCCCCACGCCGTGAATGGTGAGACTGGTGAGTTACCAGTGGAAGAGGTGGATTTCTATGAGGTAACTCCAGTGGTAGGGGTAGAGACCCCTGTGGTTAAGCGCGAGGCGCTTCCAAGCGAAGATACCCGTAGTTCGTCTCTTTTGCACGTCGGAAATGATTCCGATTACGCCGTTATAGGCGAGACTGGCAAATCGCCATTGACAGAGGTGGATTCCTCTGAGACGACTCCAGTGGTAGGGATAGAGACCCCTGTGGTTAAGCGCGAGGCGCTTCCAAGCGAAGAAACCCGAAGTTTATCTCTTTCGCACGTCGGAAATGATTTCGACTACGCCGTTATACGTGAGACCGGCGATTCACCGGTGGTAGAGGTAGAGACCTCTGTGGATAAGCACGTGGCGCTTCCAATAAATGGGTCAATTGACTCCCCCCATCTGGGTCCCGGGATGAGTCCCGAGGACAGTAGTCAGCAGTCCTATCGGATGCTGAATAGTGTGACAGGTATTGTCACAGAAGGCGTAAGCCTGGAACGGTTGCCTGGGGTAGGCGAACTGTTGTCGTTGGAGGAGATGTCCTTCAACGAGTTTAACCGCTTTGAAAGCAGATGAAATCGACGAGGTTGTCGTATTACGTCCGGAAGAGGAGTTGAACTCCTCATCCTCGATGGACGAGTCAGTTTTGGTGCAAACCAAACAGGCATTGAATGCCCGAAGCGGCCTCAAGATCCTCGCGGATCCTGAGGACCCTTACCATTCCTTATTAAAGGAATTTGGAGATGTCATTAGTGAAAGCCCACCGATGGGGTTACCACCGGATCGGGGAGTCCGACATGAAATTGATTTGGTTCCTGGAACCAAATACTGCGTCACTAGGCAGTGGCCTCTCCCAAGGGAGCAATGCGACGTCATCGACGCATTCTTCAAGGGGAAAGAAGAGGCAGGGATGGTACGGGAGAGCAAGTCTCCCCATTCATCTCCCATTTTTTGTGTTCGTAAGCCGTACGGAAAGTGGCGCATTGTGCATGCGTACAACAAGCTGAATGCAGCTACTGTGCCCATATAGACTCCGATTCCTCGGAAGGATGTCCTCCAGAACAATATGGCGGGCTGTACTGTGTACAGTGCCTTAGATCTGGTGGACGGGTATTATCAGATGCTCATGCGAGCGTCCGATATTCTGCTGATAGCGGTTAGCACGCCTAGTGGCATGCTGTAGGAGTGGCTTGTTATGCCGCAAGGGCTTTCAAATGCACCGGCGACTTTCAATCGCTTGGTGACTCAACTCTTCCGCCCTCATAGGAAGTACGATCAGACGTACTTCGACGATGTATTCGTCCATAGTCGTGCGGAAGGCGACTCATCTGATATTCAGACGCATCTGATACACCTTCGAGCAGTGCTCGAATGTATTCGAGAGCATAAGTTGTATGCAAACGCATCCAAATGTATCTTTGGTGCTGAGGAAATTCCTTTCCTCGGAATCTTCATCGGTAAGGATGGAGAGCGGGCGGACCCCGCGAAGGTGAAAGCCATTGTGGAGTGGCCTTCGCCTGTAAATATTAGAGATTTACGGAAGTGGCTTGGATTAGCCAACTATCTCCACAAGTACAGCGAGAATTACGATGAAATGGCGAAGCCATTAACCGACCTTCTTAAGAAGGACGTTGATTGGTGTTGGGAAACCAAACACCAAAACGATTTTGAAGCGGTTAAGGGGAGCTCCCGTTCCTGCGGAACGGAATTATCCCGTTCATGACAAGCATCTACTTGCAATGAAGTATGCCCTTGTCAAATTTAGGGTCCACCTACTCGGCTCAAAGCCGTTCGTGATGTATACTGACCACGCGTCCTTACGGTCAGCGACGAAGTCGCCTCATCTCTCCCAACGGTTGGCCCGTTGGCTCTCCTTCTTTTCGGAGTACAACGTTTTGGTTAAGTATAAACCTGGCAAGCAGAACGTGCTTGCAGACGCGTTGTCTCGTCGTCCCGATTACGAGCTCGCTCACGAGACATTCATCACCTCGTCTATGGTGGATCTCATACGCCAGGTGTATTAGGAAGACCCACAGTGTACGGCGCTTATCAGCGCGTTGGGTGAAAAGGGTCTTGGCTCGTCTGAGCCTACCCTGTCAAGTCGAGCTAAGCTCGTTTACACCGTTACAGGTACTGTGACGGTTTGCAATATTATAGCACGGGCGCGGAGGACACTCCGCGGGTGGTTGTTCCTCATGATGAGGAACTGAAGTATAGAGTCTCCTTTGAAAAATAAGACGCCCCTACCGGGGGTAATTTAGGTCGGGATAATACCTACAGCGCTTTAAGCGCTCTGTATTGGTGGCCCAACATGTATAAGTGGGTCGGTGCGTATATTCGCACTTGTGAGGCGTGTCAGGATTTCAAACCCTCTGCAGATTCAGCGGCGCCTTTGGCGAGCATACCCGTTCCTACGGAGGGTTGGAAATCCATTAGTACGGATTTTATCTTCGGTTTTCCAAAAGATAAGGCCGGCAACACCGGCAGTTTGGTCTTTGTAGACCGTTTAAGAAAGATGGCTCACCTGGCGGCGGTGCCAGAGTCCATAGATGGACAAGGAACAGCGAAAGTGTTCCTACACCGTGTCTTTCGACAGCATGGTCAACCTGATTCCGTTGTGTCGGATCGGGATCATCGTTTTACGGGACAATTCTGGGGAGCGTTGCTTAAGGTGCTAGGCACCAAGCTCCTCATGTCCACTGCGGATCATCCGCAGACGGACGGTCAGACGGAACACGTTAATAGCGTTGTGGAGGATATCCTCCGGAGTTTATGTCCGGATTCTCCAAAGAGTTGGAGTGAGATGCTTCCGATGGTTGAATTTGCTATCAACAATTCTGTACATGCATCTACGGGGTTTACCCCGTTTTACGTGAACGGATTGGTAAATCCGAGGGTTCCGTTGACGCCACGTGTGTGTGGCCCATGGCTTGAGGGGAGAGGATTACCCGATGTCAGCCATGTATCTGTGCGAAAGCACATCGATAAGTTTTTATCGACGAGCCTTAGTGTCTTACGACACGTTTGCGATGCCATGGCGGAAAGCCAAGACAAGCAGAAGGAGCAAGCTGACCGCAAGGGGCGGCGTATAAAAAAGGTGTACAAAGTAGGAGAAAGTGTTTTATTAAACGCTAAAAATCTTCCTACGCATGCAGTTTCAAATGTGTTGCGAAATAAACTGCGCCCCAGGTTTGTGGGTCCCTTTAAGGTATTAGCCCGAAAGGTCTTATCGTACACCTTAGACATCCCGAAGGCGATGCATACGCATCCAACCTTCTATGTGGGTATGCTTAAGCCATACCAGAACCCTGAGGCGGGTCCCCTCGGAGGAGGGTGAGAAGCCGGATAGCCGAAAGGCGCAACAGGTCGGAACATCTCCGACAGGGTTGAAATACGAACCTGAAGCTCCGCAACGAGAGACTCGAGAGAGGCAAGCCGCCCCTCGATGCGTTCATTCGCACTCCCCTCGTTGCGAAGTCCCTCCTGATCATCTTGGATGCGACGGCTGTGCCGATCACAGAGCTCGTGGAAGTCACGCCGCAATAGCGCGACCCCCTCCTCCAGTGCTCGATACGGAGGGTACTCCACATTATCATGTGGAACGCCTGATGGCACGACGCCATCACCGGGGTGAGACACAGTACCTGGTGAAGTGGAAAGGGTATCCACATTCCCAGAACTCGTGGGAGTACGAGACTCCCCTGCGGCAGGATTGCCGTGACGTCGTTGACGCTTTCGAGCGGGAGAATCCCACTGAGAGTCAACGACCAAAGGGGATGAAGAAGCCCCTTCACTCCCAGTAGCTGGGAGTTCGCCGGAGGCAGATGCTGTGCTTGCATTGCTCTCCGGCACCACATCGAGAGCAGAGCGCGTAAAAAAGGAGGAAGGTAATTGCCCTTGCGCTTTGGTCTGAGCATAGGCCAAGCGTAGCGCTCTCTCTACCCAAACGTCGTGTTCGGAAAAGCTGTTGTACAACGCATCAAAACTGGGGAGGCGTTTCTCCCTTTCCGCCCAGGCGCGGAACGCCTGTTCTGCGTCTTCGACGCTTTCGTCCCTCAGGAGAACAATGGGAATCTCGCGGATAATATCCACGAGGACACCGCGTGCCTGCTTCCCGAGGCGCGTTCGGTAGGATTTAACGGAATAATGTTTGGGCGTTAGTAGTCGGGCCCGGAGTTGGTTCCGATGCGCAATTTCACGCGGCAGTATAGCCTCTGGACCAGGGGTATAGGAGGCTAAACCCCTCTTGACCGCGTTCTTAGCCCTCTTTTGAAGGTCGCGAGGTCCCTTCCGTGCCCGTCCGGCACGTCGGGCCTCTTGAACCAAGGACGGTTCATTGGTGGTGGTTGCCTGTGGCAACCTGGAGGTATCACCCCTAGCGGGTAACGGTGTCGCACGAGTTAGTGCGTTTTCCCCACGTGTGGGGAATGGGTTGGATGACTGATAGCGCCGTTCGGCGCTATCAGCATGGTCTGCCGTTGGGGAGAGCTCCCCAAGGGCGTCCACTTCCGAGCCGTCGGAATAGTTTGCGTCCATAGCACCGCTGAGGGTGTACAATGGACAGCCAGAGGTACTGGCGTTGGACTTCTCCAACAAGATTTTGATTATTGCGTAAGCAATAGTCTTGATGGGGAGGATGTAACCGGGTTACATTTGAGTTACATTTAGTGTTGGTGTACATGAGTACACCACGGTTGAGGTCAGTATTGACCGGTTTGAAAGGTTTTGAACATTTGGTTATTTTAACCAATCAGGGCAGGGGCCCTTGGTGTGGTGGTGTGTCAGCCATCCACGTGTCAGTACACAGGTGTGTACACTACATTTTGGCAAGGTACGAATTAGGAATATTCTTCTTAGTATTACATATAGTTTATATTAGTTTAAATTAATTTAGGCTAATTACATATTAAATATATTCAGTTTACATTTCACTCTATTTTGCGGACGTGCGACCTCGACCGGTCGCGCGCGCAGTGAGTGTCGTAGGTAAGAGGGAGCCCTCCCTTTACTTACATCCCGTAAAGGGAATACAGCCGTTAAGGCTAAGTCGTAAACCAACCCGGGAATCTTGGCCCCGAGTAGGAGAACTTTCCTACTAAGCCCTTTACAAGGGCGTATCGGCTGAGTAGCGGTAGCTACCGCTTTAAGGAAGAGTCTTTCTCTGTGCGCTAGCCGCACCGTGCGTATACACACCGGCTACACTGGCCGACCCCGTGAAGAGGCCCTTTACTAGATCGGCCCGTGCTGTCAAAGCAATTGTGAAGGAAGACATCACTGGGTCGGAAGAGGAAAGCAGCGGCCTGTCCAGACAGGAGTCGGATGAAGACCAGTACCGCCACGTTTGCATTACGGAATCCGCCCGAAGAGCCCGATCGACGCCTAACCAGGCAGATCGGAAGGGCAGGAGCGGGAACAAGTCTGACCCGGACCGACCTCGCAAGAAGTGTGTTCACTGCGGGTCGAGTAAGCATGACGGTGGGGATTGCTGGAAGAAGTTGACCTGCAAGAAGTGTGAAAGACGCGGCCACCCCACCGATCACTGCCTTTTCGTGTGAAAGTCATGTGGAGAGATCCACGAGGCCGGCCAGTGAAAGATGGAAGAATTTTTCAATCTGATGCGCAAATGGTATGTGCCGAACAAGCACGCGGGGATGCTTCCACCGGACGTGGAAAAGATGTTAAACTAGAACGCTCGCCAGCTTGGAATCTGGATCGAGCCGAGCGTTCTACGTTTGGCATCTGTGCATATGTCGGCAAGGAGAATAAAACCGACAATACATGTTCTATTCGCAATCGCGTCGGTCGGGATCATCCGGTCTACAGTCTTAAAACCGATGAATATTCCCGATCGAAGGTGGTCATGCAGTTGGATTTGATGCCGGGGGAGTCTCGCGGATACTGGAAGTATCACGCGCCCAACAAATGGTTTAAGCAGGCGAAAGCCTGTGGCAAGATTAATAACCAGAAGGCGACGATGTTGTTCGACTCCGGGACCGAAGTCTCGATTATCGACTCCGCCTTTGCTCGTAAGGTCGGATTTCGTATAGACGACACCCAGATACAAGAATGCGTCGGGATCGGTGAAAACTCTTACATGACCGAAGGAAAGACGCGCGTGAAGATCACCCTATCCGGCTCGGTTGTCTACTTCTTCAGCGCTTGGGTTGGCAAGCTGGCCGGTCAGGATGACCTGTTAGGCATGGATTTTATGGTGCCGGCGGGTATTCGCCTAGATCTGTCTCATGGAGTGCTTACACTCCCGGATGAGGTCCAGATCCAGTTAGCTGTTCGGCGGCCCCTATACGGATCACACACCGATCCGGTCAGGTGGGATCAAGATGTCACCATTCCAGTCGGCCATCCACTGATACCCCGGTCGATAAAGGTTTTCGATCAAGGAAGTTATGGGTGACCAGGGGCGATCGGTGAGTGTCGACCTTTGTGAAGAACGTCGGCCGGTTTGATTACGTTCGACTCACTAATATCGGTGACAAGACGCTTACGCCCGACAACAATACTATTGTTGGCATGTGGCTAGCGGAAGGGAAGGTGCCAAGAAAGTCGGGGTTCGTCTCGATCGGATCGAGACGGTATGTCGAGTGGCAGAACTTGGCATACCAAGCGACCACCGATCTGGTCAGCAATGATGGACCGGTGAAAGAATATATCTCACCTATGGTGGAACGACCCAGCTATGCAACCCCAAAGAAGATGCTGGTCCGAAGAAAGGCTCCGCAGTCGCCGGATACGGTGGACCATCGAGAAGATGAGCCAAGGCTCGTCAACATGGTGGTTTCACATGAACAGGCGACAGAGGAGCCGGAACCAGAAACGGAGAAAGGAGAACAAGGGATTGCTGGGGCGGACCACGATGGCGCGCCTAAACAGGTCGATGTTGTTGAAGAGCAGCCCGCCGACCGGGAACAGCAGTGTGCAGCCGATCGGGACGGGTCGGGTGATGTCACCCCAGAAGATGACCAAGTTTGCATACATGAGGGCGGGGATCAGTACATCCAGGAGCTGGAGAGCCAGATGGCAGTCCTTACTGAAGTGTCTGCCGATCCGCCCGAAGTCACCTGGGACGAGCTTCAAGTGGGTGATCGGGATGTCAACAGTCCCGACCAGATCGATGAGCTTAAGAAGATCATCTGGAAAAAGAAGCACCTGATGATCAGGAAAGGCAATGCCCTACCCCCTGCTGCTCGCGGAGCAATCTGCGACATCGATGTTGGTGATGCCAAGCCTATCGCTCAGCGATGCCGACGTGTGGCGCCACAGTACCGGGAGAAATTATCTGATCTGATTAAAGGACTGTTGGCTACCAAGATTATCAAACCGTCGACCTCGTCTTGGGCCTCGCCGATCGTGATTGTAATCAAGAAGAACGGCGTCGACATCAGGTTGTGCATTGACTATCGGTTGGTAAATCGGTTGACCAAGCTTATGGTGTACCCGAAGCCGCTGATCAATGATCTGCTGGAAGACCTGGACAAGACCCTATGGTATTGCTCACTGGACATGGCAAGTGGATTCTGGGTGGTTTCAATGACCGATCGGGCACGCGAGATCTCCGCATTTGTTACGCCGTTCGGTCTGTTAGAGTGGAACCGCATGACGTTTGGTTTGAAGAACGCGCCTCAGATCTACCAGAGGCTGATCTACAACGCACTATATGGACACTTCAAGATCAGTACCGATCGGGACCCCACCGAAAACTATGATGTATTTACAGAGGGTGAACCCGATCGGGAAATTAGACCGTCCGTTCTGGGGAGGCGATCATACATCGACGACCTACTGATCCCTGCCTCGTCATGGAGCGATCTGTGGGAGAAGGTTGAACGTTTGTTGGAGACATGCGATCGCTGGAACCTGTCGATCAGTGCTGTGAAAAGTTTTTGGGGCATGTCCAAGGTCGCCTATTTGGGTCATATGGTATCAATCAGCGGGATAGAGGCCAATCCTAAAGATATGGAGTCACTAACCAACCTCCCGTTTCCCAGATCGCTGAAGGCAATGCAGCCCTTCCAAAGGAGCCTGAATTACTACAGCCGCTTCATTGAAGACTTCGCGGTCTACGCGGACGTGCTGTACAAGCTCCGGGAAGTCGACTATCATATGTTGCGCGAAGAAGATCGGGCAACTTTACGAAAGGGCTGCGACTCCGATCGGGCTGCAGAATTGCCGCCGATGGAGGCAGAGGATCACATGAGGCGTGCACAGGTTGATTTTGGTATGTTGAAGGCTAAGATGACGACGGCACTGATTCTCAGGCACTTCGATCCGGAAAAAATGCCGACCGTCATTTTGTAACGGGGTTACATTTGAGTTACATTTAGTGTTGGTGTACATGAGTACAATACGGTTGATGTCAGTATTGACCTGTTTGAAAGGTTTCGAACCATGGGTTATTTTAACCAATGAGGGCATGAGTCTTGGGTAGCGGTGTGTCAGCCATCCACGTGTCGGTACACAGGTGTGTACATTACATTTTAGCTAGGTACGAATTGGGTATATTCATCTTAGTATTACATATAGTTTACATTAGTTTAAATTAATTTAGGCTAATTACATATTAAATACATTCAGTTTACATTTCACTCTAAAGTACAGGCGCGCGACCACGCCCGGTCGCGCGCGCAGTGAGTGTCGTAGGTAAGAGGGAGCCTTCCCTTTACCTACACCCTTAGTAAGGGAGCCTTGCCATTAAGGCATTAGCGGTGCTCCTTGCCGTTAAGTCATTAGCGGAGCTCCTTGTCGTTAAGGCATTAGCGGAGCTAGGCGCACGACCACGCCCGGTCGCGCGCGCGGTGAGTATTGTAGCCCAAGGGAGTTCTCCCTTACCCTACCTCCCTTTATAAGGGAAGCCTTGTTACAAGGGGTTAGCGAAAGCTATCTGTAAACCACCCCAGCAATCTTGGCCCCGAGTAGGATAGCTCTCTCCTACTAAGCCCTTCTATAAGGGCGTATCGGCTAAGTAGCGGCGAACGCCGCTTAAAGGAAAGTCTTCCTCTGTGCGCTAGCTGCACCGTGCCTGTACGGACCCGGCTACATCTGGTACCACTTGTAGTCAATCCAACACCTGTGTTGGTGATCAACATCCTCTGATAGGGATGGATCAGGACGATTGGTGTAAGCTAACCCCCGTCCAACAGGAAGCCTTTAAAAGGCTGTTAGCCGTACTGGGTGAGGATGGCATGCGCCATCTAGTGGAGCAGGGCCTCGATGCCGTGCGTGAAAGGGTAAATGCCCTTATAGCCCATAGGGCGAGTCTTCGCGGGAGTTATCCCGCGTCTACGGGGGTGCGCCCTCCGATGTCCTTTAAGATAAAGGAATCCACCGGCGAGAAAGTTGAAAACCTTTATTTGTGGTTTCGAGAGGTTGAAACCGCATTCGCCACAGCAAAAGTGATCGAGGATCACCTGCAAGTGGGACTTGCACTGACCCATCTTACGGGCAAAGCCCGTACATGGGCGTTTACGTGTCAGGATTCGGTCACGACCGTGTTCCCGAACTGGGGAGTCCTTAAGCAGAAGCTTATGGACATGTACGCAACGACTGATCTGGTTTTCCATAGTCAACTGGCGTTTTGAGGTGCCGTCAGGGCACTAGAAACCTGGAGACATATGTCCAAGGACGGAAGACCCTTTTGGCAGGGATGTACGTGAAAGCGTATTCGGACGATGTGTCCATCCCCGTCTTCATGGGAGGACTGAAAGAAAGTCCAGCACGTTCGGAATTGTTCCGATGCAGACCCCAATCCCTGGCGGAGGCATTCAAGATGGCGTTCAACGCCTAGAGGAACTTCCGTTCCTCTAAGGTGGGTCCCGAACCCATGGACCTTAGTCATGTCGAAGCGGAGGAAAAACCTCCCGTTAAGAGTCACACCGACTCTTTTTCGCAGAGCTTCGAGGCGGAGCTCTTAGCTATGCTGCAGCTACATGGGATGCTGAGATGCTTCCTGTGTGGGAGCACGGATCATCTGAGGAACAGATGTCCGAAAAATCCCCAGCGAGACACTCACTACAAGGGGCCAAGGGTGGGGAATAATCCCTTTCCCAAGCCGTTCGGAAAAGACGTCTCCCAGTAGGTGCGGGGAGCCTTACAGGGGGACCCCTCAGTGCTGTTAATCCCCAGGGTAGGGGACGACAGCACAAAGCCCCGAGGGAAGCGGTGCTTTCTAGTAACGAGTTGGTGTACCAGCCAGGTTTTCTGGTAGTCCTTGCGGACGTGAAAGGCTTTGATAAGCCTTGGAGAGTCTTGATAGACTCTGGAGCGTCTG
>CM047580.1:30467869-30485456 GCA_026184515.1 Peronosclerospora sorghi
TGCGCCTATGTCTTGACACCCTTATGCAATGCTGACAGTTCGTCTTCACAATCTTTTTGTCTTGTTATATCATGTGCCCTAGAGCCCCTTTGTTGTTGACTATGATACCAAAGGCGCATGACTTTTCGTTGGCTCTGATGCCACGAACATATCCGCCGTTGTGCTGGTAAGTTGCGCCTATGTCTTGACTCCATTATGCAATGATAAAAATTCATCTTTACAGTGTGTTTGCCTCGGTTATTTGATGTGCCTTAGTGCACCTAGTTGTTGGACCTCGAATTAGACAGTTATGAAGCTGAAGAAGCTCAACTAAGCGTTTAGCGTCACTCCCATGATGCTAGAGCTAAAGCAACTGTGTCGAAACCTTGTAAAATGTGGGAAGCATCAGTTGGAACTAGTAATGAATTGATGCATCTTGGTAGAAGACATAATCTCCGCACTACTAACATCGCGTTACACTAAGTATTCGTATTGTTCACCTATTAAAGGCATGACACAATCTTTGTCACTAATATTCAGTGTTTGAAGGAATCACCAGCGTAACAAACGTCATCGCGCTAGTATGTAGAGTTTGGCGAGATAAAATATACCAAGCATTGATAACTACCATAGTCCATCTTTAATATACTGTAAATAAAGACTCCACTTCACCACAGGTCGGTGCACCGGGAACAGTAAAAGCAGCCGTTAGTCTTGCCGTCAACGCAGCCTCAGCCAATGCGGACGCCAAGCCAACCGACAACGCAATTGACAATCCAGCAGGCAACTTCACCGCCAAGGCACCTTGATCAGACCCCAAGGCGGAGAACTCGGCAGCGATACTGAGGTGGGTTACTACGCGAATGCGTCACATACAACTACCCGCCGCACTACCGATGGCCAAAAAGGACCTAGATCGGTGGATAATGGACTGTACAACCGAGCTCACCAAGCTCGTCACGGCGTTCCCACTTCCAATTGAGTTCCTCCAAGGAATTCCTCGGGAATCACTGCTGAACTTCGGCCACGCGATCAACAGCGAGGCGCAGCTTGCTATCATCCGCAAGTACGCCGCAGATCGCAACCTCTTAGCGAATATCCGCAAACTCTGCACAAGATGGGCAGCTGTGGCAAGCGTCCAGAAGGGCCAGACCAGGTGGAGAGCTACAGACTCTATTGACAAGTGGTATCTCGTGGAACAGTATGACAAGAAACTGCTCTGCGCAACAGTCGTTCAGTCAGTGGACATCGACGAGTGGGGAGCACACAACGCCATCTGCGTGCTCCTACCCAACATCGTGCCTGCGGACACAGAGACTGCCGTAGTAAGCCCGCAAACAAAGGCGTCGCTATACTTCACCTCCGACTCTGTGCGCGCAGCGATCGAAGGTATCCTCAGCAGTCCAGCTGACTGGCATCCTGTTTTCGATCTCATCACAAATGTGGTGGAGTCGAGGTCGAAATCAATCACCGAAGTGTCCTGAACTCGACCACCATCGCCCCCAGCCGACAAACATACGGGGGGGGGGGGTGCCTCGCGAACCTTCTCCTACATCCCGATCGGGTGAGCGATCTGCACTGTAGGACGCCTGGTCCGATTTGTCTTCAGAGATCTCACCTTGTGTACCCATTGGTTCGGCTGGTAACACACTCGGTGGACCGTCGCGCAATATGAGTTTCGGTAGGTACCAGTATGGGATGTACCCCTTCTGGGGTAACTAGTGTCAAGGGCAGAAAGTTGCCCTTGATACGTCAATTTCCGACGAAAGATAATCCAAACAATCCGAAGTGAAAATTAAGCGGAAATTATCACTCCAAATACGATAATAGCTTGGGGCAGACCGCGCGTAGTGGTGTGTAGACCCAACCAATAATCTGGGCGGACCACGTGATGCGATTCGTAGACCCAATAGATAATTTGGGGCGGACCTCGTGATGCGATGCGTAGAACCAACCAATACAACGATAAAAACACCTTCCAAACGTGTGCGACTTGAGGGTTGAGTGCCGTTAAGGAAACGCTTCCCGTCGTGGGACTTCCGGAGGACCTTTGCGTCTGCTATGCGTAGTGCCAGTAAAGATGAGCAAGAGGGGACCGTGTTAGCCCTCTGCTCCCAAAGACTCCGTGGTAGGAGGGGGCAACGTTTGCGCAAATCAAAGAAAAACGAACACTATATTTAATACCCAATTAAAAACCTAATATGGAAACTACATGCAAAATCGTGTGACTCACCTAAATTTGTGTAAGTAAAACTGCAGACACACGGTTGGCCCAAAATACTCTCCCCTTTCTACCAACCCGATCGCTCCAGCTTGATCAACGGTATATCGGTACATACTAGTCAAAAAAATTTCACCTTCACTTCACCACACAAACGAGGGCCAGACGTCACCTCGTCGGAACTAAGGGCGCCTCGGGCGCTCTTCAAGCTGCGGCAGGACGGACACCGGTGCGGCTCGTGGCGAGCCGCAGCTTGCACACGACAAGTGGTTTTCAGGACCCCAGGGAGAGACCACTCGAGAAAACCATCGGACTGCACACGCAGAACGTTGAGGGACTGCCGAAGGACCCAACGCGGTGGACATTGTTCTCCTCCAAGAGACGCGAGTCGTAGAAGGTGAAGCGAAGAAGATGAACGGGCTATAGTGCGCGGTATGCGGTTTCAAGGCTGAGGAAAAGCGCGGGCTGACGATATGGACTGAAACAGAGCTTCGACGGGGTGGATTCGCTCTACTCCTCAATCGGTACTCTACCGTCACTGCGTTTGAGCCATGGAGAGAAGAACTCTGGACGGAGCACTGACTTGCAGCTCGGGTCGAGCACCACGGCGGCGACTTTGTCATTGCTAACGTATATGCGCCAACAGACAAACATGAGCGCGAGGCGCTGTTAGAGGGGCTCACTCCAATCCTCGTCCAACATAAAGGTCCGGTCCCTACTTGGCGGAGACTTTAACTACACGCTCTACGCAAGCCTCTCCCGCTCATACGATGTTCCGGGAGTCGACACGATTCGCCCGCTCTCCGGCACCTGCTGACGCGCACGAGTTTGGTGGACGTCTTTGACGATGAGATGGAGCGAATGGAAGAAGAACGAGGACACTACGAGTTCCACGCCCGAGCGCACACGTACTTCTACCACCTTCCCGACGGTACCCGAGCAAGCTCCCGCCTCTATCGGTGGTACATCAGTGCATCACACGAGGACTGGGTTCGAGACATCAAGCAATCCGTCCCAGGACCTGCGGCTGATCAGAATGGGGTGACTATTCGAGTCGGCGCACCCTCACAGTCTGTCCCGGTGCGGACGCTTCGCCAAGTCTATCCGGTAACCGCGAATTCAGAGAAGACAATCGCGTTGGTCATCGATAGAGCACTCGACGCACCGAGACGCGAAGTAGAAGGGGCACAGGATATCGACCACGCCGACACGGTGACAGCGCAACAGCTCGCGAACTGGTGGGACAGCTGGAAGGATAGGATGCGCAAGAATATCTTGATCGAGGCTCGTCGCGTCAAGCGCTGCATGACCCGGAGATATCGACTACGGCTGCGCAGACTTCACCGGCACCTCAATGCAGCGCAACCGGCTACACAACGTCTGATTCAGCAGAGTGAAGCGCGATCCACGCGAGAAGCCCGCACCGGTGAAAATGAAACAGACGAGACCCACGACGAAGATGACGACGTGAATATGCCGGAAGCTATCAGGGATCGACTTGCCGAGTGCCGACTCAGGTGGCAGCGAGATAAATACATGCGTCTGCTCCGACAGCACACGTACTGTCCGGGACAGTCGTCGCGGCGTCGTACGGGCCGAAACGCTGGCGAAAGCTTGCGGAAGAGATGGAGGACGGCGGGGAGAGCATCATGCAGTGGCTTTACGACTCCCCCTATGAGACTGCTTTCTTCCTAAGCGGAGTTCCGCTACGTCACGGTCCGGACGACACGGCTGTTTTCTCCAATCAGTCCGGACGTCGTTGCCGCTGCATGAGGAGGTGAAGGGCGGCAAGGCCGCCGGGCCTGACAAACTCGGAAACGCCTTCTATCGCGACAATGCATTGCCGCTCGCACCGATCCTTGCGCCGCTGTTCACGCGGTGTAGTGCTGGCGTCTTTCGGAGAAGCCAACATCCAGTGCCTCAAGAATTCAGCTGCCGCGGCCCTGCTGCTGTACCACAGGACCATCGCTCTTCTGAACAGCGATTACATGCTGTTCACGAAGATCCTCGCTTCAAGGCTCCGTTCGATACTTTCGGGGACAATCGACAAGTCGTATTTGTACCTGGTCGTGCGATCGAAACGGCACTCAACATCTACGCGGCAGCCAAGATCGCAGCAACGATTGAAGAGACGTTGCGTGGGTCACTCGCGCTTCTGATCGACTTCTGGAAGGATTACGACTCGCTCCAAATACCTTTCCTTCTCGCTGTTCTCAAGTGGCTCGGATTCTCGCGGAAGTTTGTGACCATGGTCGCCGTGCTCCACGAGAGCACGAACTGTCGGTTAATCGTGAACTGCTTCCTGTCACGGCGGCGTAACGTGTTGTGTGGGATACGACAAGGGTGCCCAATGGCCCCGCTTCTGTTCATCCTCACGCTCGACAGCCTGTACAAGGTGATCAATGCACGAAATGACATCGAAGGGATCGTGCTCGTGCCGGTGGTAGATAGGAGAAGATCACCGAGTCTGGCTATGCGGACGACATGGCAGTGTACCTGCGCGAGAGTGGTGACATCCCGCGGGTGCTAGAGATCCTGGACGTTTTCGACCAAGTGTCTGGCCTCGCCATCAAACACGCAAGTCCATTGTAGCTGTGCTCGGCCTACACGAACGATACAGAACAGTCGAATCGCACGGGCTTACTTTGATCGGGCTGAACGAGCGGTGCAGATACCTTGGGGTGCAAGTGGACAAGGCGACACGACGGCATCGAACTGGGACCGATTTCTCAAAGCGATCTGGTCCCATATCGCTCTAGCCCGTGAGAAGACTCACACGGTAGAACAGAGAGCGCATCTCGACGGAGCCTTCGCCGTCCCCAATATCCTCTACGTCGCGCGGCACTGCTGGCCCCCCGACAGCCACTACCGCTAAGCTCCACGACCTGATCAAGGATTTCGTGTGGGGTAAGCGCAACGGAAGGCGGTCCCGCTTGTGGGTGAAAGAGGAGCAAGCATCACTGCCCATTCGGCGGGGAAGCATGTCCATCCCGTGCATCCGGACCGAACTGACGACGCTTGCATCCTCTACAGTCGGCAAGTGGGCGTCGTCCGCTACCACCCGAGACCCCCTCATTGGCGACATGCTATGGGGCGGTGGAGACACGAAGCCACGCTACATCACTCCATGCTGGGAGACTGACGCGGAACCACAAATCCTCGATTCACTCTGGGCGACTGGGGCAGATGCGGTCGCGGTGGAGACTGCAGAACACGCTGGAGGAAGCGACATGGCGACGGTGAAGAAGCGGGTGGAGCGTTTCGTAGAGAAGGCAAAGGTCTGTGGTGAAGTGTACCACAAATTTGGTCACCTTTGGTCAAGGCAGTTGGTCGAGTTTCCGATTGGTCTAAACAAGGGGGGCTTTTTAGCCTATCAGATTCAAGGAGTATCAAGAACGCAGGTCTTGGGTGAGTCACCTGACATTGGGTATTTTACAGAATTTTGTGTGGGTACATTAGGGACCTTAGGGAGGTAGTATTATTGGTTAGTTGCGGATTTTCCAAGTAAAAGTCTTTTGGTCTAGGAATAAGTGGCAAAAACCTCTTCTGGTCTTGGTCTACACCGCAGCAAGGGGTCTCCGTTATTCTTTTCACGTACACTAGTCGCCTCCGCCCGCCGCGGAGTGTTTGGGGGCAGCGGGTTGAATTATCCCTGTTGCCTATTATACCCGGTATTATGACTAAATCCTAATTTTAAAATTAATTTGTTATTTTTAATAAAAGCTTTAAACCAATACCTTGTAAAACTAAACTAATTTTAAAACCTTGTGAAACACCTTTTATTTTTATTTTAATTAATTTATCATATAAATTTAAAATATTTTTTTATTTTTAATTTTAGTATAGTTCTGGACGCGCTGCACGCGCACTTTGGTCGCCGGAAGTCCGTCGACGGGAGTACGATTTGGCGATCTCGATACTTTGACTCAAGTACGTTTGGAACGTGCTATTCACTGGATTGGTCTTTACGTGGAGATATCGTCTGTGGAGTTTCACGGGCATATTGGGTCTTTATGTGGATATATTGGCTTATTGTAACATTGGTTGGAGTTTAGATCGGTTTTGGTCTTCTCTCATATTGGTCAGGGGATAGACCGGTTGATTGGTATACCCTCTATTATTTCGTATTGGTCAGGTCTAGATAGTTTGGGCGATCGAACTATTGGAATTTATCTTTTGGAAGTGTTTCTGGTCTGTACGTACCTGGGGTGAAGATTTCCGCCCTAGGTACACCTATCCAGCACGGTCTCATAATCAAGACCAAATCAGATCGATCTGCGATCCGGATCCACCGAGTGTGTAACTAGCCCATTCCATCAGGTACACAAGGTGAGATGAACTTAAGTGAATCGGACCAAGTGTCTTTGGATGATGACCGGTCGTCTGCCAGCAGCGGACGATCGGACCAGATTTCGAGTGGAGGTCCGCGGGGTACCCCCCCCGTAAGTTGGAAGGCTGGGCACGATGGTGGTGGTCAGGTTGTCGATACAAATGTATTCGATTTCGAACTTGACTCCACCACAATGGTGCGCGTGCCCGGATCACTTGGTGATCGTGGATATCACCGTGCTGATATTCCATCAAAAATTGGATTCGAAGATTTGAATGATTTGAATATGGAGTCGTTCTGGAGAGGACGTAAGGAAAGGCTATCGCCTTACGTTCTCGTTGTTGATAAAGATGGCGATGTCCGATCTGGCCTGTCGGAGGACCAGATCGGGATTAATAAGTTTTTTCCTCCCCAAAAGGCTCCCACCGGAGCCGATCGGGACTATAGCAAGTCCTGCTATAGTCCCGGAAAGGATCAGAACCTTGGTCCTGATCCTATGTATGTGCATAAAAAAGTTGATGGAAAATCAAAAGACGAAAATACTTGGAGGATGATCAGAACGATCAAAACAACCTCCCCAAGGTCCCCAAGATTCCCAAGAAAGGGTTGGGAATGCCGGCCGACGAAGACGACCGCGAAGAAAAGTCGCAGGTCGGAGATGGAGGCATCACTGAAGAAGACCTAAACAAGATGTATTACATTTTTGAGCTTAAACGATTTTTCGCTTTGACGTGGTCTTTTGGGTGTTGAACCTCCAGATCCCCGATCATCTTCTCGGTCCCACTACCGAGCCGATCCAATGTGATCGTCCATTACTGTTGGTGAAGAACTTGGTGACGATGTTGGCGGAGGTTGGCATTAAAATGCAGAACCTCGCCGATGTCCAAAAACTATTTGAATTTGAGACTTGGAGGCTAAAATCGTCGATGTCGACCTTCCACGACCATTTGGTCCCACTGGTGGGGGCGGTTCGCCGCCCAACTCCCACCGCAGCAGTGAAGGTCGCTGAAGCCTCCACAGCGCTTGTCGACATTGGTTCTGATGACGAATCGGTTTATCAGTCTCCACCGGCCTCTAACAGCTCATCAGAGTTGGAGACCGGTGTCGAGCGGATGACCATGGGGGTGGACCATGTCCAGCCTGAACAAAAAAGGGACATGCGGCAGCAAAGGGCTGCTTGCCAGTCGGGGCTCCAGCAGCCCCCACAGGCCTCAGCCGCAAGGGAGGGTATCAACACGTTGACCATGACTGCAGCTAACGTCCAAGCCATGTTTGAGACGATGATGGAACGTTTCATGGAAGAACGGGTTAGACCACCTTTGTACCCACATGTCCAAGACCGGTCTACCCAGCAAAGTGCCAATGTTTGCCGAGATGTGGATATGGAATCGGTAACATCTGTGGACAAGCCCACTCGAAGTGATAAGCAAGTCGGCAAAGGGAAGCGCAAGCCGCAACCGGCCAGACCGCGTAGACCAAGCAAGACAAGTGACTGTGACATGGAGTCGGTCGGCGGTCTTGACGACCACTGTGGGTCAGACGGTACGGGCGCTGGAAAGCCACGCAAGGCTAACATAGCCTCCACTATTGCTTACGACTTTGGATCTGATGCGATTCCGCGCATCCGTATGGCCGACACGGCCGACCTCAAGGGCTTCACTGGCAATGATACTGATGAAGACCAGGCCCGGTCTTGGTTCGGTCGGGTCAAGTCTGCGTTCCTGCGAGACCAGACCCCGAAAAGTGAAAAGTGTCTGATCTTCCGGGATTTGTTGAAAGGACCGGCTGCCAACTGGATCCAACAGTTGAGTCGGGATGTCCGGTCTGACTGGGACCTGCTATGTGCAGAGTTTGAAGGGCAATACTGCAACTCGGGAATTTCGTGTGCCCGCAAGTATCACCATATGCAGAAGTGGGGCGACGAGACACCGATCGAGTATTTGCATCGGTTGAACGTGGCTGCACTTCGTGCCGGCATAACAATTACAGAGAATAAACCGCCGAACGGTGCTTCTCTGGAACATGTGGGTCACTACATTAGTACCCTGGACGATCAAGAACTGGCGAGCCAGCTTACTCTGCTGCGTCTTAGGGACGCGGGTGAAGTTGAACAGACTCTACGGACGCTACAGCAGTCGCGTAGCATGAGGGCGAAGAGTGCTGGTGGATCAGGTCGCTACCGATCCAAGACCCAGACCCAGACCGATCCCGTCAAGAGACCCTGGACCAGACCGACCCGAGCGGTCAAGGCGATCGTAGCCGAAGACAGCACGGGATCGGAAGGGAAGTGGAAGTCAATCCAGCCAGGAGTCATCGGATGAAGAACAGTATCGTTACGTCTATGTTGCGGGACCTGCCCCGAAGACCAGGTCGAAGTCCGACCAGGTAGACCGGAAGGGAAGGAACGGAAGCAAGTCCGATCCGGACCGACCTCGTCAGAAGCGCTCCCACTGTGGGTCGAGTAAACATGATGGTCCACACTGCTGGAAGAAGATGGTGTGCAAGAAGTGCGAGAGACGCGGCCACACGACTGACCACTGCCTTTTCGTATGCAAGTCATGTGGAGAGATCCACGAGGCCGGCCACTGCATGATTGAAGAATTTTTTAACATGATACGCAAGTGGTACGTGCCGGACAAGCACGCGGGGATGCTGCCGCCGGACGCGGAGAGGATGTTAAACTAGAACGCTCGCCAGGTTGGAATCTGGATCGAGCCGAGAGTTCTACGGTTCACATCTATGCATATGTCGGCAAGGAGGATAAGACCGACAATACACGTTCTATTCCAAATTGCGTCGACCGAGACCATCCGGTCTACAGTCTGAAGACCGATGAGTACTCCCGGACCAAGGTGGTTATGCAGTTGGACTTGCTGCCTGGAGAATCCCGCGGATACTGGATGTATCACGCGCCTGATAAATGGTTCAAGCAGGCGAAAGCCTGTGGCAAGATTAATAACCAGAAATCGACGATGTTGTTCGACTCTAGATCTGAAGTCTCGATAATCGACTCCGCCTTTGCTGGTAGGGTAGGATGTCGTATAGACGATACCCAGAGACAAGAATGCGTCGGGATCGGTGAAAACTCTTATATGACCGAAGGAAGAACGCGTGTGAAAATTACTTTGTCGGGATCGCTGGTCTACTTTTTCAGCGCTTGGGTTGGCAAGTTGGCTGGTCAGGACGCTTTACTAGGTATGGATTTCATGGTCCCAGCTGGTATTCGCCTAGACCTGTCACATGGAGTGCTTACACTCCCGGATGAGGTCCAGGTCCAGTTGGCTGGTCGAAGACCTCTGTATGGTTCGTATACCGATCTGGTCCGGTGGGACCAAAACCTCACTATCCCAGTCGGTCGGTATGCCGATACCCCGGTCGAGAAAGGTTTTCGTTCGAGGAAGTTATGGTTGACCAGGGGCGATCGGTGGGTCCCGACCTTCGTAAAGAGTGCTGGTCGACGTGACTTTGTCCGTGTTACCAATATCGGTGACAAGCCGCTGACACTGGACAATAACACTATTGTCGGTATGTGGTTAGCAGAAGGGAAGGTACCAAGGAAGATGGGGTTCGTCTCGATTGGGTCGAGGCGGTATGTCGAGTGGCAAAACCTGGCGTAACAATCGACCACCGATCTTATCAGCGATGATGGGTAGGTGGAAGAAGATACCTCACCTTTAGTGAAAAGACCAAGTTATGTCACCCCAAAAAAGATCTTGGTCCGAAGAAAGGCGTCGCAGTCACCAGGAACGGTGGACCATCAAGTAGACGAGCCAAGGTTAGTCAACGTGGTGTCAGCACAAGACCAGGCGACAGCGGAGCAAGAAACGGAAGAAGGGGAACATGAAATTGCTAGGTCAGACCATGACGGTATTCCTAATCAGACCGATATCAGTGAAGGACAGCCCGTCGATCAAGACCAGGGGCGTTCAGCCGGTCCAGATTGTCTAGGTGATATCGCCCCAGAAGATAAACAAGTCTGTATACATGAAGGCGGGGAACAGTACATTCAGGAGCTGGAAAGCCAAATGGCAGTCCTCCCTGAAGTGTCTGCCGACTCGCCCGAAGTTACAATGGATGATTTACAAGTGGGTGATCAAGACCTTAACAGTCCAGACCAGATCGAGCAGTTGAAAAATATCATATGGAAGAAAAGACATCTGGTGATCGGAAAGGGCAACGCCTTACCACCTGCAGCCCGTGGTGCGAATTGAGATATTGACGATGGAGATGCCACGCCGATTGCCGAGCGATGTCGACGCGTGGCACCACAGTACCGTGAAAAGCTTTCTGATCTCATTAAAGGACTGTTGACCACCAAGATTATTAGACCGTCGACCTCGCCATGGGCCTCGCCGATCGTAATTGTTGTCAAGAAGAACGGCGTTGACATTAGACTGTGCATCGACTATCGTCAGGTAAATCGGTTGACTAAACTCATGGTGTACCCGATGCCGCCGATTAATGATCTGTTGGAAGACCTCGACAAGACCTTGTGGTATTGTTCGCTAGATATGGCAAGTGGATTTTGGGTGGTCTCGATGACTGATCGAGCCCGTGAGATTTCCGCATTTGTGACGCCGTTTGGTCTTTTCGAGTGGAATCGTATGCTGCCGTTCGGTCTGAAGAACGCGCCCCATATCTATCAAAGGCTGATACAACGCATTGTACGGACACTTCAAGATCAAGACCGATCGGGACCCTGTTGAAAATTATGATGTGTTTAGAGAGGATGAACCCGATCGGGAAACAGGACCGTCCGTTCTAGGGAGGCGGTCGTACATCAACGACATTCTGATACCTGCCTCGTCATGGAACGATCTGTGCGAGAAGGTTGAACGATTGTTAGAGACATGCGACCGCTGGAACCTGTCTATCAGTACCGTGAAAAGTTTTTGGGGTATGTCCAAGGTCGCCTATTTAGGCCATATGGTCTCGAACAATGGTTTAGAGGCTAATACCAAGGACCTGGATTCTCTGAGTAACCTCCCGTTCCCCAGATCGCTGAAGGCAATGCAGTCCTTTCTGGGAAGCTTGAATTATTATAGCCGATTCATTGAAGACTTTGCTATCTACGCGGCTGTGCTGTACGAGCTCCGGGAAGTTGACTATCATATGTTGCGCGAAGTAGATCGGGCAACTTTACAGGAGGGCGCCGACTCTGGTCTTGCTGCAGTTTGTCCGCAAGTGGAAGGCCGAAGATCATATAAAGCGTGCACAGTTTTCCTTTGGTATGTTGAAGGTTAAGATGGCGACGGCACAGATTTTGAAGCATTTCGATCCCGAAAAGGTCCCGACCATTATTGTATATGCTAGTCAGTGGGCCATTTCGGCCACTCTAGTACAAGATCATGATGGTGTGTACCATCCGGTCACGTTCACGAGAAGAACGCTGAAGCCAAATGAAGTGAACTATGGAATTGTCGAGAAAGTAGTGCTGGCGTTGCTACGAATTCTGGATGTGTGTTACAACCTGCTGGTCGGCCGACCTATAAAGGTCCTGTCAATGCGGTCTACTTTGGCCTGGCTATTATCAGCCAATGGGATGGACGGACGTCTAGGCAGATGGTCGGCGGTCTTGTCGCAGTGGACCCTCGAGGTCGTTAAGTGCACCGGGGGCGAGGAAGAGATATTGGGCACATTAGCTGCCAGTATCACCCCTCGGTCTGAAGTGGACGAGGCCTTGACAGCGATTGCCCCGAGGAAGCAACCTCGGCAGTCAGTTTCGAGACCGCCACCGATCGTCGACCATGATGAAGAGCTCTTGGTCTTAAGTTTTGACGGATCGGCAATCGTAAAGAAGAAGGCCGGCGCCTATAGTGCCATAGTGTGGAAGTTGCCACAATGGTCTATAGTTGCAGCCGCTGCTGATTTCACGCCGGATATTACGGTTAGCGAGGCGGAGTACCGAGGTATACTTCTATGTCTGGACCTGCTGTCGTCGCAAGAGAAGGGGCGAGTCATCATATGTGGTGACTCCAACCTAGTGATCAGGCAGATCACCGGAGAGATCGACTGCAAGGCTCCACGGCTGAGGTCGTAAAATGATAGGGTAATGAAGGCATTGAGAGACCACCCCAACCACGAGCTATTGCACGTGAAACGGGACTGGAACAGAAGCGCCGACTACCTCGCGACCAATGACATTCAAGACCAGACCGGGGCTACGATCACCGAGAAGGCCGTTCTGGATGAATTGGTGAATATAAACAGGCTCCCAGAGGTGATCGGACCCAAGAACGCTCCGGACCAGGTGCATGTGATGATCGCGACTAGATCGAAAGCTCAGAAGTCTCACCGACCGTTCCCGAAGGAAAGTTTGAACGAATATGCAGTGCAACAGTTAAGGATGGAACGGATCCTCAAGGCGCAGGACGAAGAAGAATGGATTATGAACCTGAAGACCTACCTGCGTGGTGAACTGTCCAAGTTGACGAACGATCAAGCGAAAGAGTGCATAAAGATCGCGGATAGATACGAAGTGGATGATAATGGATTATTGTATTAATGCCGCGATGCCGACCAAGACAGTGCAGACCGGGACCTACTGGCGAAATTAGTGATCCCCGAGTTGCTGCAGCCGGATGTCCTTCATCACTATCACGTGAGTCTGGAAGGGGGACATCAGGGCATAGGCAGGACCTATCACAAGATCAGGTCCCACTTCCACTGGAGAGGTCTTTTCCGCAGTGTGCAGAAATATGTGGGCTGTTGCACGGATTGCGAGACCGGAAAGGGTAGACCGATAATCAAGGGGCGATCGCCCGGAAATATCGAAGCTACCTACCCTTTCCAGGTCATAGCGATGGACCACTTACCGTCACTGCCTAGATCGACGCGTGGCAACACTGAGCTGCTGATCTGGGTAGACCTGTTCAATGGTCTAGTTATCGCGAAGGAAAGTGCATCTCGTTCTGCGGAGCAGATCGCCCAGAGCTACGAAGAATGCGTGTTCCGAAGATTCGGCGCCAGCGAGGTCATCAGGCACGATCGGGAACCCAGTTTTATGGCCGAGGTGTTCCGGTCGTTCAATAACATGCTGGGCCAGAAACAGAGTGCGACGATGGCATATCGTCCGCAAGCAAATGGATCGGCGGAACGCATGGTGCAGAACATAACGAGGGCGATCAAGATGTACGTTGCTGACCCATACCAGCGCGATTGGGACGAGTATGCAGAAAGGCTGGTGTTTGCACTCAACTCGTCGACCGATCGGGTCCGAGGACAAACGCCTTTTTATCTGACATATGGATGGGACCCTCGGTCGACACTGGAAGCTGCGATACCTATCGGTTGCACTTGGACCCGCGATCGCGATGCTCGACGCTGGCGCATGCAGGTCCAGAAACACTACCAGCATGCTAAAGAATTCGTTAACGAAAAGCTGCGTCAGGCCACACAAGACCGGGCAGACCGGACCAATGACCAGGTCCGACCCCACGGTATAGAACCAGGGGCGAGGGTATGGCTATACCTAGACCGAGTGAAAGAGGGCTATGGCGAAGAAGCTGGCTCACATGTGGCACGGACCTTTCCGTGTTGCCGAGCTGATCGGTGAGCAGGCTGCCCGTCTAGTAACAACTGGTACAGATTACAAGGTCTTCCCGATCGTGCATGTGTCCAAGTTGAAGCTGGTCCGAGAATTTCCGGATCGACCCAAAACTTCCTGTCTGGTAGACGAAGAAAAGATTTAATTTCGATGAAGCGTTACTGCCGGAGGACAGTTGGGAACGACCATTAAAGGAAGACGAGTTTGAAGTGGAGAAGGTCTTAGATGTTCGGTCGACCAAGAAGACCAGGTTCGGTCGGACTCACCGAGAGTACCTGGTCCGCTGGAAGGACCATGAAGAACCAACTTGGATCGACGAGCTCGACCTGAATTGTGGGGATCTTCTACGAGAATTCGAGCGAGAACGAGTCAGTCGGAATCGCTTCGCAGCGATGCAGACTCATGAAGACCAAGACCAAGACACGCAGTAGCATCGGTCGGTCTAGACCGGTGTGAAGATGTGGAAAGTCCGGAGTTGATATGATATTGTGATGAACTGTGACGAATTGGAGTAGCGGAATGACGAATGTGATGACTATTTTTCGTGATGGGGGTGGAACTGTTTACGTAACGTGTTAGGTGCAACTATGGAGAGAGTGGTAAAATTAGCTCAAGTGATTTGACGATTGGACATATGAAAAAGAAATGATGACATGTATTGCGAGTTATCTGGTAGACTACCTACGACTTCACTTGCTATCGCCCCATAGACGGCCGATGACCATCGACGGATGATTTTGCACTTGATCCTGAAACTGGTAACGCCAGGGGTCCTTCCGGTCAAGCTGGACCAAAGCATCCTTGAGGTCCGCGACCGGCTCAGCGCAATCAAGACCGGGGTACCATATGCCGTCGTCGGCCAGCAGTCTGTTCTTCTCAACGCGACGCCTAGGCATGTGGAGGAACACCGGGTACAAGAATACGTCGACGTCACACTCGCGGGCTCGCCTCCCGTCCAAAATTTACTGGCACAGGGACTGCCAAGCCTCGCCAGCCCGAATTCGACGTCGCTTGCGCTTTCTCTGGAATGTCGCCAGGACCGGATCTTGTCGCACCCGGTCGGGGGGAAGCACCAAGTAGTGGGACGCTTCCCAAATTGCTTGCCTTGGATCTTGTTGAAATTCTTCACCCGGCCTAGCAAAGTGCCGATCCACGGAGTCAAGTGGAACACAAGTCCTATCTTGGGGTGTTCGAAAAATTTCCATGGTTCATCGCCGTATAGGCGGGAGATCTGCGCCGACGTAATCAAGTTCGCCCTCCATACAGACGCATCAGGGGTTTTCTTGGCCGGTGGAAAAAGCCAGGGGTCCGGGCGAGAGAAAGACCGGGCCAGAAGCTGCTTGGTCAGGGTAGACCGGCGCAAACAGCCGATTTGCCCCGACGACCACGGCAAAGTGATTTCAAACGTCCGCGGCGGAAGGGAGCTGGTGTCAACCGCCAGTTCTTCAGTAGAGCGTACTGGTGAAGCTCGGATGTCCCGGGGAGAACCGAAGGCGCCGGCTTCGCTGATGTAGATACTGGTGTGGCGTCACTTGGAAAACCGGTCTTCTGTTCTGACCCCAATGTCGACGCCACTTGGATGAAACTTTCACGTAAATTCGTTCGTGACTTGGACTGGATGGCGACCATAAACTCGGAATCGCAAGACCCTTCGCTGGAGTCCTCCTCGGACGAGACCCCTGTGTTCTTGGTGCGATTTGCAGTACGGCGCGAGGGCGCTCGACTTTCCGAGGGGCTGTAGATTTCGTCCGTGTCCGAGTCCGAGTCCATAAGAAGCGCCTGTGTCTTGGCTCGCTTATGAGGCACTGCACGCGTCCGGGTCCACGCGCAGTGCCCCGCGCCCTCGAGCTACCCGGCGCGTCCGCGCGCTTCTTCGATTTTTGTGCAATTTCGGGCTGCTGAATATCAGCCAATGAACGGTGTCGGTCTTGGTCCTGCTGCAAGCGGTCTTGGTCTTGCTCCGAGGCGACTAAGGTTGCCGACGCAGACCAATCTATGCTGGAGGAAGCAGCCGAACACGGATGCAGCAAGTTCATCAAGCGCTGGCGGCAGTGGTCTAGTGCCACCTGACGACGACCTGACTCTAGCGTCCAAGCGTCTGACTTGTCTTGATAAGACCGGACCTTCCCGATCTGGTCTTGAATTGAAATATGAACCTCGGCTGTGCGTCGCGAGAAGTCGTTGCCGTGCATGCGCAGTGAGGTCGCGGCAAACTGTCCGTCCATCTGCTGCCGGTGAACAAGTGCAAGTTGATCCCGGAGATGGGACTGATGAGCCTCCAGACGGGACAGCTCATGACGCGCGCTTACCAGCTCCTCTAAAATTGGTCGAAGCTGGTCAACATGATCGTCGGACTGCCTATCGGCATCAAGCAAGGCACCTATTGCCTTGACGACGCTGGGAGGGATGAGAGCTGAAGACAAACGAGGGCCAAGACAAGTACAAGACGAATACCAAAGATGCGCACCTCGTGTTGCCTGGTGGGACACCTGGGTCCTGAGACGCATGTTTTCTGTAAGCATATCCTTCATCTGCGTGTCGGCTGCAGTCTGACGCCCTTCCGATGTTTGAAGTGCACAAGAGTTACGTGGGCTGTCAGACCGAGCCGACCGGACAGGCGAAGCAAGGTGGGGCGACTCGGCGCATAGAGTTTTTGCAAGAACAACAAGAACAAGCGTCAAAGGGAAGCATAAGAAGATCAAGTGCAGTAAAGGAAGTACCTGACGCAGGTGTCGAAGATGTTTGATCCATGGGGAAGAAGTGTGAGTGACCAAGGTACATTTGGTCGAGTGATGGGTGAGTCAGACCGTTATCGTTGTGCGACACGGTCGGACTCAGGGGCGGCTGTGGTGAAGTGTACCACAAATTTGATCACTTTTGGTCAAGGCAGTTGGTCGAGTTTCCGATTGGTCTAAACAAGGGGGGCTTTTTAGCCTATCAGATTCAAGGAGTATCAAGAACGCAGGTCTTGGGTGAGTCACCTGACATTGGGTATTTTACAGAATTTTGTGTGGGTACATTAGGGACCATAGGGAGGTAGTATTATTGGTTAGTTGCGGATTTTCCAAGTAAGAGTCTTTTGGTTGCGGATTTTCCAAGTAAGAGTCTTTTGGTTGCGGATTTACCAAGTAAGAGTCTTTTGGTTGCGGATTTTCCAAGTAAAAGTCTTTTGGTCTAGGAATAAGTGGTAAAAACCTCTTCTGGTCTTGGTCTACACCGCAGCAAGGGGTCGCCGTTATTCTTTTCACGTACACTAGTCGCCTCCGCCCGCCGCGGAGTGTTTGGGGGCAGAGGGTTGAATTATTCCCTCTTGCCTATTATATCCGGTCTGGACGCGCTGCACGTGAACTGTAACGGGGTTACATTCGGGTAACACTGAGTGTTGGTGTACATGAGTACACCACGGTTGAGGCCAGTATTGGCCGGGTTGAAAGGTTTTGAACTTTTGGTTATTTTAACCAATCAGGGCATGGGCCCTTGGGGTGGTGTGTCAGCCATCCACGTGTCAGTA
>CM047580.1:30501703-30521224 GCA_026184515.1 Peronosclerospora sorghi
TACCGCCTGATCAAGTCTCAAAAACTTCGATCAGCCGCTCCACCACATCAGGAATCCCGCTGGTTTTTTGGTCGGAAGCGGCTGGGTATGTTGTCTACATACTCAACCGCACTCCGTCGAGGGCTAATCAAGGGCGTTTATCGCCTGTCGAACTGTTGACTGGAAAACGGCCAGTGCTTACCGACAGTTGTATTTGGGTCTCCGTTCATGTTTGGAGGGACCCGAGGGAGAAAGCGCTTGCACGCCATGCCGAACGCGCGCTGATACTGGGCAAGAACGATGATATGAAAAGCTACAAGGTGCTAGTGCTCAAGGATCTAGTGGTCACGGTGACGAGGCATGTCACCGCTATTGAGACACTCAGTGAAGGTGCGAGCAAGCAGATCGCGAAGAATCTGGATGATGGAAGCAAATTGGAGCTACGGAAACGACGTGCATTCCAAGGATAAAAGCGGCGAGTCATCTAGTACAATTAAAAAGGGTAAGAATCAGAAATTGAAGGTCCGAGTAGAAGAAGATCCAGCAGAAAAAACGAAGACGACAAAGGCCAAGGAATACGAGGAGTCAAGAAAGCAAAAGGCAAGTTCAAGTGACGGCATTTCGAACGACATTGGAGCAACTGTTGAAACGGTTGACATCGGTAACGGACAAGTTGGTGGGGCTGAAAGCGCTCTATGCGCATTCGCCGTGAGTGAACCGAAGATTCAAAAGGACCCCAAATTGATGGCAGATCCTGACCCCAAATGTTTCAGGGAGGCGCACGCAGGTGCAAGTAGTAACATGTGGAGTCATACATGATGGAGGAACTAATGTCGCTTGAAAGCCTGGATATATAGAGTATAGTTCGCCTACAACAAGGGAAGTTAATTATCCCGAATAAATGGGTCTATAAGAGTAAAATGAATCCAGATGGGTCGATGAGAGGTACATGGCGAGGCTTGTCACCAGGGGCGACAAGCAGATATAAGGGAACGATAAATTCTTTACTTTTTCGACGGTTATGGAATTAAATGGTTGTCAATCATCTGCGACTTCAATTAACACGTCTTATAAAGAGCTATCTTTGGTTGGGACCGCAACGGTGGAGCGAATGGGGGCGAACTTTTTCTGCATCGATGGTAACTTAGGTCTCACCTGGCTATCCGTAGTTTTCTCTTTGTCTGAAGCTCAGCATACATTGTCTCCTTTTTGTTCGTCCGTCGATCCGAAGAATGACCAGAGAGTGACCAGGGCGTTATTCCGATCTCCTATGTTTGCGGTCGATACGACGTGTCGTTCAGTCGGCCAAGTGGGTGTTTTATAATAGGGTCGATCAACCATAGACTTTGATGAACCTCCTCGGAATATCATTCAACCCCTTGATCATTAGTTGCATTCTGCCATTTGCGATATCTTTAGATTGCATCCTTAGCCAGCCACAGGCTCACAAATAGGCCATCATGCAGAATCATTGGTTCATCAGTGACATTTGGGACAACGAGATACTACCCAACGATTCTTTCAGTAATAATCTTAATCTTCCGCAATCTTCCATCCATACAGGCACCTTCGCTTATTGTACAGGGGTAATATGTAGATAATAACCCATCGTCAAGAGATTTGATCTAGCTCCTAAGCGAAGTCTTCCAGTCAGCTTTATCATAGCTTACATAGTGATATTTGGTCATATCCCAGAGGGAACTATGAAATACATCCTCAATATGCGGACAACGTTCCAACCCATACATAATAGTAGTATAATAATGTTTCAGCGTGGGTGATCTTACCTTGGTGCGACCGTCGGGAGGTGCTTTTACTCCCAAACTCTTGCAGTAGATACGAATAAACGCGGCACTCCAACTGCCGAGCAAAGGTTGAATCAATATCGATACGTCAGATATTCAGTTCAGAGTCGAACAATAACGAATATTTTTCGTTCTTGTCTCCCCCGTCGCCTTATCTTCTTAACTCATTTCCCGGGTACATTATCGCTTCAATAACTACATCATTCTCCATGTAGTAGATCTATGATTGCCTCTAATTTACCAAATTCTTCAACACGAAGGAGCTCACTTGTATTGTTTGATATTCTTGATTTTATGCTGATCAAGACCTCCGTCAACGTATGTAAAAATGCATAGCCCAGGACACTTGGCTCGATCGAGATTTCAGCCTGGACATCTTAGTTAATCATCTTCTGAGCGTCCGCTGGAACAATAGGGCATGCCGATCAAGCTTGTCCGCTGGAAGATCAAGTTGAAAATTGCTGCATCGGCGTTGTGGACCTTCCTGCAAGCTTGACACGTAAACAGGTACGGTGCCGTATTCTCTTGCACTTCGGACAGAAAAAGGCGTTTCTAACTACTGCGATCGTTCATGTCTGCCGGAGCCGCAGTGTGAACATCTTTTGTTCTGGCAAGACTGGTCGACCTTGATTAGCATTTCGCTGATCATTGTTTGTGAACTCGGCTGTGAACAATAGCGCAAGACTTCGTCTTCGTCTTCATCTGAATTTCTGCCTTCAGAATCAGATTCCCCACTGTTATTGATCAATCCAGATCACCTTAATTTCCCGTGGCTGCTTAGACGCAGTGGACGAAAAAGTTTGCACTGGCTTCTGCCTGTATGTGACCTTCTGGATGCTCTGTTATCTTAGTAGAGTCTCTTCTAGCTCTTCACTGTAGTAACGTTAGCTGATCAGCCAGGAACCGCCGTCCAGCGTATCTATTAAATATGCCACATGTTAACGTCTTCACGAGTCGCTTCCGTGCGTGATAATACTGTCGGACTATCTACATTCCCTGACATACTACAGGAGTTCGTGTGGTGAAGTGCAAGTGAAAATTATTGACCAGTTTGTACCAGTGTACCCGTTTTCAAAGCAGATCGACCGGGTTGGCTGAAAGGACGGAGTATTTGGGCCAATCGTGTGCTTGGAGTGTTTGTAGGCGGATTTAGGTGAGTCACATGATATTGCGTGTACTTTACATATTTCATGTTTGTACATATTGGGGACCGTAGGGAAATAGGATTGGTTTAGTTTTGGTTTTTCCTTCTAAGAGTTTTTTTGGTTTTGCTTTTGGTCGCTTAATCCTTAACAAGGAAGTCGTTCGCATCTTTGCGCCGTACATCAGTCGCCTTCGCACGCCGCGGAGTGTTTGGGAGAAGAGGGTCAAGTAATCCCCTCTAGCTCATTATACCCGGCCGGGACACGTTACAGACACACTTGGCCCGCCGGAAGTCCCTCGACGGGAGTACGCATTGGTCGGCTTCACAAGCCCAAGTTACACAAGTTTGAACGTGTAACCAAAGTTTTGGATCGTTACGTGGAGATATTGTTCGTGGAGTTTGTCACGTTCTCTTTGGATCTCCACATTGGAATATTGGTCTTTTATTTTCGTATTGGTTGGGCTCTACGATCGATTGAGCGATCTGCCCTTTGGAGTATACTTACTTGGAGTATAACCGGTCTACCCGTACCCAGGGTGAAGAGTTCCGCCCAGGGTGCACCACCCAGCACGGTCTCACGTTTAAGACCCAAATCAATTCACGACGACGATCCACCAAGTGTGCAACCAGCCCATTCCATCGGGTACACAAGGTGAGATGGAGACGCAGAAATCGGACCAGGCGTCCTATGCTGATGATCGGTCGTCCTCTAGCAGCGGACGATCAGATCGGATCGTAGGCGAATGTTCGCGGAGTCCCCCCCTGTCAGTTGGAAGGCTGGGCACGATGGTGGTCAGGTTCTCGACACTACGGTGTTCGATTTGGAACTTGACACCACCACAATGGTGCGCGTGCCCGGATCACTGGGTGATCGCGGATATCACCGAGATGATATCTCGTCAAAAATTGATTACAATGAATTAAATGTGGGATCGTTCTGGAGAGGACATAAGGAACGGCTATCCTCTTATGTTCTCGTTTTCTATAAGGATGGCGATGTCCGATCTGGCCAGGTGGAGGATTAGATCGGGATTAATAAGTTTTTTCCTCCCCATAAGGCTCCTACCGGAGCCAATCGGGATTATAGCAGGTCTTTCTATAGTTCCGGAAAGGATCAGGACTTTTGTCCTGATCCTATGCATTTGAATGAACGATTTGATGGAAAAATAAAAAATGAAAACGACTCGGAGGCTGATCGGAACGATCAGATCCACCCTCCCAAGGTTCCCAAGCAAAGGCTGGGAATGCCACCCGATGAAGTTGACTTGGAAGAAAAGTCGCAGGTCGGGGATGGGGTTATCAAGGAAGAAGACCTAACCAGGATGTATAAAATCCACGAGTTAAAGTATTTATTAGTGAAGACCAAGTCATGCAGATCTTAAACCCCCAGATCCCCGATCGCCTTCTCGGACCCACCACCGATCCGATCCAAAACGATCGGCCGTTGCTATTGGTGAATAACCTGCTGGCAATGTTGGCCGAGGTCGGCATAAAAATGCAAAACCTCGCCAACGTACATAAGCTGTTTGAGCTGGACACTCGGAAGCTGGAGTTGTCGATGTCGACCCTCCATGATCATTTTGTGCCGTTGGTGGGAACGGTTCGCCGCCCAACTCCCAACGTGGCATTGAAGGTCGCTGAGTCCACGGCAGCACACGATGATGTGTGTTCCGATGATAAATCGCTGTATCAGTCTCCACCTTCCTCTGATAGCTCATCGGAGTTGGACGTCGGTGTTGAGCGGATGAACATGGGGGTGGATCATACCCCCATGGGAGTATAAAACGGAAGTGCGGCAGCATGTGGCTGCATGGCGGTCGGGGCCCCAGGAGACCCCACAAGTTTCAGTACCTCCAAAGGAGGATTCCAAAACGCTTCCCATGACCCAAGCTAACGTCCAAGCCATGTTTGAGGCAATGATGGAGCGTTTAATGGGATACTAATACCGAAATCCTCCGCACCCGTATGCCCAGGACCGATCTGCCCGGCAAAATGTCAATACTTGACGGTATGTTCATATGGAGTCAGTGGCATCAACGGATAAGGCTACCCGAGGTGGCAGACCAGTTGGCAGAGGAAGGCGCAAGCCGCAGTCACCCCGACCGCGCTGATCAAGCAAAAACAGCGATTACGACATGGAGTCGATCGGAGATCCGGATGACCACTATGGGTTAGACGGCGCAGGTTCGGGCAGAACGCGCAGGGCTAATCTAGCCTCCACGACCGCTTTTGATTTCGGATCTACTGCGATCCCGCGCATTCGCATGGCTGCGACTACTGATCTCAAGGATTTCACCGGAAAGGACACCGACGAGGAGCAGGCCAGGTCGTGGTTTGGTCGGGTCAAGTCTGCTTTCTTATGGGATCAGACACCAAATAAGGAACGGTGTTTGATCTTTAGAGATCTGCTGAAAGGACCGGCTGCGAACTGGGTCCAACAGTTGGGTCGGGATGTCCGATCTGACTGGGACCTGCTATATTCAGAGTTTGAGGGGAAGTACTGCAACTCTGGATTCTCCAGCGCCCGCAAATATCATCACATGCAGAAGCGGGGCGACGAGACGCCGATCGATTATTTACACCGTCTGAATGTGGCTGCAATTCGCGCCGGCATAGTGATCAAGGAAGGCAACCCGCCGACCGGTTCCGCTTTGGAACACGTGGGTCACTATATTAGTACCCTTGATGACCAGGATCTGGCAGATCAGCTCACCCTGTTGCGTCTGAAGGATGTGGGAGAAGTCGAGCAGACGTTTCGAACGTTGCAACACTCCCTTCAGCATGAGATCAAAGGGCGCCGTTGGATCAGGTCGTTACAGATCCAAGACCCAGACCGATCCGGTGAAGCGACCCTTGACCAGATCGGCCCGTGCTGTTAAGGCGATCGTAGCTGAGGACAGCACTGGATCGGAAGAGGAAAGCAGCGGCCAGTCCAGTCTGGAGTCAGACGAGGACCAGTACCGCCATATCTTCGTCGCGGAACCTGCACCGAAAACCAGATCGACGCCTGACCAGGCAGATCGGAAGGGCAGGAGCGGGAACAAGTCTGACCCGGACCGACCTCGCAAGAAGTGTGTTCACTGCGGGTCGAGTAAGCATGACGGTGGGGATTGCTGGAAGAAGTTGACCTGCAAGAAGTGTGAAAGACGCGGCCACCCCACCGATCACTGCCTTTTCGTGTGAAAGTCATGTGGAGAGATCCACGAGGCCGGCCAGTGAAAGATGGAAGAATTTTTCAATCTGATGCGCAAATGGTATGTGCCGAACAAGCACGCGGGGATGCTTCCACCGGACGTGGAAAATATGTTAAACTAGAACGCTCGCCAGGTTGGAATCTGGATCGAGCCGAGCGGTCTACGTTTGGCATCTGTGCATATGTCGGCAAGGAGAATAAAACCGACAATATATGTTCTATTCGCAATCGCGTCGGTCGGGATCATCCGGTCTACAGTCTTAAGACCGATGAATATTCCCGATCGAAGGTGGTCATGCAGTTGGATTTGATGCCGGGGGAGTCTCGCGGATACTGGAAGTATCACGCGCCCAACAAATGGTTTAAGCAGGCGAAAGCCTGTGGCAAGATTAATAACCAGAAGGGGACGATGTTGTTCGACTCTGGGACCGAAGTCTCGATTATCGACTCCGCCTTTGCTCGTAACGTCGGATGTCGTATAGACGATACCCAGATACAAGAATGCGGCGGGATCGGTGAAACCTCTTATATGACCGAAGGAAAGACGCGCGTGAAGATCACCCTTTCGGGCTCGGTTGTCTACTTCTTCAGCGCTTGGGTTGGCAATCGGGCCGGTCAGGATGCCCTGTAAGGCATGGATTTCATGGTGCCGGCAGGTATTCGACTTGATCTGTCTCATGGAGTGCTTACACTACCGGATGAGGTCCAGATCCAGTTAGCTGGTCGGCGGCCCCTGTACGGATCGCACACCGATCTGGTCAGGTGGGACCAAGATGTCACCATTCCAGTCGGCCAATCCGCTGATACCCCGGTCAACAAAGGTTTTCGATCAAGGAAGTTATGGGTGATCAGGGGCGATCGGTAGGTGTCGACCTTTTGGAAGAGCGTCGGCCGACATGATTTTGTCCGAGTCACTAATATCGGTGACAATCCGCTTACGCTCGACAACAATACTATTGTTGGTATGTGGAGGTCGGAAGGTAAAGTGCCAAGAAAGATGGGGTTCGTTTCGATTGGATCGAGAAGGTATGTTGAGTGGAAGAACTTGGCATACCAAGCGACCACCGATCTGATCAGCGATGATGGATCGGTGGAAGAAGATACCTCATCTATGGTGGAACGACCCAGCTATGTAACCCCAAAAAAAGATGCTAGTTAGAAGAAATACACCGCAGTCGCCGGACACGGTGAACCATCAAGCAGATGAGCCAAGGTTCGTCAACGTGGTGGCGACACAAGAACAGGCGACAGCGCAGCCGGGAATAGAAAAAGGGAAACATGGCGTTGCTGGGGCGGACCACGATGGCGCGCCTAAGCAGATCGATGTCGTTGAAAGGCAGCCCGCCGATCGAGAACAGCAGTGTTCAACCGATCAGGACGGTTTGGGTGATATTGCCCCGGAAGACGATCAAGTTTGTATCCATGAGGGCGGGGATCAATATATTCAGGAGCTGGAGAGCCAGATGGCAGTCCTCCCTGAAGTGTCTGCTGATCCGCCCGAAGTCACCTTGGACGATCTGCAAGTGGGTGATCGGGATGTAAACAGTCCCGATCATATTGATCAGCTAAAGAAGATCATATGGAAAAAGAAACATCTGCTGATCGGGAAAGGCAACGCCTTACCCACTGCTGCTCGCGGAGCGATCTGTGACATCGACGTGGGTGATGCCAAGCCGATCGCCGAGCGATGCCGTCGTGTGGCGCCACAGTACCTTATTAAAGGACTGTTGGCTACCAAGATCATTAAGCCGTAGACCTCGCCGTGGGACTCAACGATCGTGATTGTGATCAAGAAGAACGGCGTCGACATCAGGTTGTGTATCGACTATCGGTTGGTAAATCGGTTGACCAAGATTATGGTGTACCCGATGCCGCTGGTCAGCGATCTGCTAGAAGATCTCGACAAGACCCTATGGTATTGCTCACTGGATATGGCAAGTGGATTTTGGGTGGTTCGATGACCGATCGGGCTCGCGAGATCGCCGCATTTGTTACGCCGTTCGGTCTGTTCGAGTGGAACCGTATGCCATTTGGTTTGAAGAACGCTCCCCAGATCTGCCAGAGGCTGATCGACAACGCATTGTATGGACACTTCAAGATCACTACCGATCGGGAACCCACCGAAAACCATGATTTATTTACAGAGGGTGAACCCGATCGGGAAAGGAGACCGTCCGTTCTGGGGAGGCGATCGTATATCGACGACCTACTGATCCCTGCCTCGTCATGGAGTGATCTGTGGGAGAAGGTTGAACGGTTGTTGGAGACATGCGATCGCTGGAACCTGTCTATCAGTGCTGTGAAAAGTTTTTGGGGCATGTCCAAGGTCGCCTATTTGGGTCATATGGTATCAATCAGCGGGATAGAGGCCAATCCTAAAGATATGGAGTCACTAACCAACCTCCCGTTTCCCAGATCGCTGAAGGCAATGCAGCCCTTCCTAAGGAGCCTGAATTACTACAGCCGCTTCATTGAAGACTTCGCGGTCTACGCGGACGTGCTGTACGAGCTCCGGGAAGTTGACTACCATATGTTGCGCAAAGGAGATCGGGAAACTTTACGGGAGGGCTGCGACTCTGATCTGCCCGCAGATTTTCCGCAGGTGGAGGCAGAGGATCACATGAAGCGTGCAAAGGTTGCTTTCGGTATGCTGAAGGCCAAGATGGCGACGACACCGATTCTCACACACTTCGATCCGGAAAAAATGCCGATCGTCATTGTGTACGCTAGTAAGTGGGCCATTTCTGCCACTCTAGTGCAAGAACATGATGGTGTGTACCATCCGGTCACTTTTACGAGCCGGACGTTGAAGCCGAACGAAGTTAACTATGGGATCGTCGAAAAGGAAGTTCTGGCTTTACTACGGATTTTGTATGTGTGCTACAACCTACTGGTCGGCCGATCTGTAAAGGTTCTTTCGAGAAAGTCGACATTGGCCTGGCTGTTATCAGCCAATGGGATGGACGGTCGGCTCGGCAGATGGTCAGCGATCGTGTCAAAGTGGTCCCTTGAGGTCGTCAAATTCACCAATGGAGAGGAAGAGATATTGGGCACATTGGCTGCCAGTATCACCCCTCGGTATGAAGTGGATGAAGATCTGATGGCGATTGCCCCAAAGAAGCAACCTCGACAGTCAATCTCGCTGCCGCCACCGATCATCGATCTGGATGAGGAACTACTGGTCTTGAGTTTCGACGGATCGGCTATCGTGAAGAAGAAGGTCGTCTCCTATAGTGCCATACTGTGGAAGTTACCACAATGGTCTATAGTAGAAGCCGCCGCCGATTTCACGCCTGACATAACGGTCAACGAGGCGGAATATCGGGGACTCCTTCTATGTCTTGATCTGCTGTCATCACAAAAGAAAGGGCGGATCATCATATGTGGTGACTCCAACCTAGTGATAAGGCAGATCACCGGGGAGATCGACTGTAAGGCGCCACGGCTGAAGTTGCTTGAATGATCGGGTGATGAAGGCACTGAAAGAATATCCCAACCACGAGCATTGTACGTGAAACGGGATTGTAACAGAAGCGCCGATCGCCTCGCGACCCAAGCCATGCGGGACCAGATCGGGGCGACGATCACCGAGGAGGCCGTTCTACATGAACATATGAACATAAACAGGCTCCCGGAGTTGATCAAGATCAAGGACAGCCCTGATCATGTGCATGTGATGGCAGCGACTAGATCGCGAACTCGGAAGTCTCGCCGATCGCTCCCAAAGGAAAGGCCGAGTGAGTACGTTGTACAACAGATAAGGGCGGAACGGATCCTCAAGGCGCAGGACGAAGAAGAGTGCATCGTCAACTTGAAGGCCTATCTGCGCGGTGAACTGTCCAAGTTAACAAATGATCAGGCGAAAGATTGTACCAAGATTGCGGACAGTTACGATGTGGACGACAATGGATTGCTGTATTACTGCCGTGACATTGATCAAGACAGTGCCGATCGAGATCGACTAGCAAAACCGGTGATCCCTGAGTTGCTATAGCCGGATGTCCTTCATCACTACCATGTGAGTCTAGAAGGGGGACATCAAGGCATAGTCAGGACATACCACAAGATCAGGGCCCACTTTCACTGTAGAGGACTTTTTCGGAGCGTGCAGAAATATGTGGGCTATTGCACATATTGCGAGACCGGAAAGGGCAGACCGATAATCAAGGGCCGATCGCCCGGAAATATCGAGGCTACTTACCCTTTCCAGGTGATATCAATGGATCACATACCGTCGCTACGCAGATCGACATGCGGCAACACTGAGCTGCTGATCTGGATCGACCTATTCACTGGTCCGGTGATCGCAAAGGATAGTGCATCCCGATCTGCGGAGCAGATCGCCCATAGTTACGAGGAATGCGTGTTCAGAAGGTTCGGCACCAGCGAAGTTATTAGACACGATCGGGAACACGGTTTTATGGCTGAGGTTTTCCGATCGTTCAATAACATGCTATGCCAAAAGCAGAGTGCGACGATGGCATATCGTCCGCAAGCGAACGGATCGGCTGAACGCATGGCGCAGACAATTACAAGGGCGATTAACATGTATGTGGCCGACCCAGACCAACGTGACTGGGATGAGTATGCAGAGATACTGGTATTCGCACTCAACTCTTCAACCGATCGGTCCTAGGAGAAATGCCTTTCTATCTGGCGTATGGGTGGGACCCTCGATCGACACTTGAAGCGGCGATACCGATCGGCTGCACTCGGACCCGCGATCGCGATGCCCGTCGATTGCGCATGCAGGTCCAGAAGCATTATCAGCATGCAAAAGAAGTCGTCAATGAAAAGTTGCGTCAGGCCACACAAGATCGAGCAGATCGGAATAACGATCAGGTCCGCCCTCATGGTATTGAACCAGGGGAGAGGACATGGTTATACCTCGATCTGTTCAAGTAAGGCTATGCAAAGAAGTTGGCTCATATGTGGCACGGTATTTTCCGTGTAGCAGAGCTGATCGGTGAGCATTCTGCCCGTCTGATCACGACCGGCACAGATTACAAAGTTTTCCGATCGTGCACGTGTACAAGCTGAAGCTGGTCAGAGAATTCCCCGATCGGCCTAAAATGCCCTGTCTGGTGGACGAAGCGGAGAGGTTCGATTTTGATGAGGCTCTGCTGACGGAAAACAGTTGGGAAAGACCATTGGAAGAGGACGAATTCGAGGTGGAAAAGGTGCTAGATGTCCGATCGGTCAAGAAGACGCGTTTCGGTCGCACCCACCGAGAATATCTGGTCCGATGGAAGGATCATGACGAAGCAACTTGGATCGACGAACTCAATCTAAATTGTGGATCACTGCTACGAGAGTTATAGCGAGAACGAGTCAGTTGGAATCGCTTCGCAGTGATGCAGACTCATGAAGATGAAGATCAAGACCCGCAGTAGCACCGATCAGTATACCGATCGGTGTGAACATGTGTAAGGTCTCAAGTATTGTGAATTAGTGTGATAAACTGTGATGAACTGGAGTAGTGGAGTGACGAACGTGGTGAAAATTTTCGCGATGTGGATGGAAACTGTGTGTGATAACGTGTTGGTACAAGTTCGGAGAAAGTGATGAAATTTGGTCAAGTGATCAGGTGATCAGGAATTTGGAAAGAATGATGACATGTATTATGGATTATCTGGTCACCTAACTGCCGCATCAAGATTCGCAGTCACCCCACAAACGACCGATAGTAAATGCTGGATGGTCTTCGATCTGGTCCTGATGCTGATTGCGCCAGGGCTGTTTCCGATCGATCTGGATCAAGGCGTCTTTCAGGTCTGCGATCGGATCGTCACAATGGAGACCGGGATACCAGATACCGTCCTCGGTCAACGCCCCGGGGCTCTCAACGCGACGCTTGGCCATATGAAGAAAAACGGATACAGAAATATGTCGATGTCGCACTCGCGGTCCAGCATCCTTCCAGAATAAACTGGCATAGAGCCAGCCAAGCCTCGCCCGCCCGACTCCGGCGCTGTTTCCGGCACTTCTGAAACAGGATCAGGTCTTGGTCACGTAACTTCCGACCCGCGGGATGGAGGAGATAATGCGTGGACTCCCAGATCGCCTGGCAGTGGGCTGTATTAAAAGCCCGAAGTCGACCCAGAATCGAATCGATCCAAGGATTCGACGCGAACGTGGAGTCCAACTTGGCGCTGAGTAGCACTGCCCATGGTTGAACTGCATACAGACGGGCGATTTGCACCCCTGTGATTAGGTCCGCCCGCCACGCAGACGGGTCAGGGTTTTTTTAAGCTGGAGGGAAGATCCAGAAGTCAGGTCGGGACATCGACCAGGCCAGATCTTGTTTGGTCAGGGCTGATCGGTGCAAGCTACCGATCTGCCCCGGTGACCATGGCAAAACGGCATCCGAAGACAGCGACGGAAGAGGCCGATCTCCAATCAACACCCCTTTCAACCGGGCGTGATGACGCAGCTTATATGTGCCGGGAAGGAAAGAAGGCGCCGACTCTGCTAACGCACGCGTTCGTGCAGCACCATCACCCTGGGATCTGATCACCTCATCATTATCCGATGCAGGCTTCGCTGGATTAGGACCTCGGCGTTGATCGGATCGGGACTTGTACAAAGCAGTGTACAAGAACTTGGAATCTCCCGATCCGTTTCCCTAGTCTTCCCCAGAGGAGATCTCCATGTGCTTGGTGTGAGCAGCGCGGGGGCGCAAGGGCGCATACGATTTGGCGATGGTAGATGTGTCGGCTGCGTCAGATCTTGGGATTGGAGGATGCGCCTGCGTCTTGGCCTTCTTGTGAGGCACCGCTCGCTTCTACTCGAGTTCGGAGTCGCGCGCTATGCCCCGCGCCCTTGAGTCCTTCGACGCGTCCTTACGCTTCTTGGAAACTTTTGGAGTTTTGGAATATTGACTTTTGTCCAATGAATGACGTCGTTTCCGATCTTGGTGTAGATCGATAAGAGCGGCCGATGCAGATCTGTCAACGCTAGATCCTGCAGCCGGACGCCGGTACAACAAGTCGGTCAACTGTTGGTAGCACCAATCTACGGCCGCCCAACGATGGTTTGACTCCTGGGTCCAGGCGTCCGATCGGCTCTGGAAGGACTCGACCTTCCCGATCTGGTCCTTGACGACGACCTGCAACTCGCAGATCTGCCTCTCCAGGTAACCATGTTGGGTGCGGAGTAAAGTCCGATCGGACTGATCCTCCAACCTCTGCTGGTTGACCATCGCGAGCTGTTCCCGGAGGTGTGACCTGTGGGTCGAAACGAGACAGATCGTGGCGTGCGATGATCAGCCCGTCCAAGATCGGTCGGAGCTGATCGCAGTGGTCATGCAACTGCCGATCAGCCGCGAGTAGGCCGTTAAACGCTCTGGCGATGTCGGTTGGCAGCCTATCTACACGCGAAGAAAGGTTATACCAGACCCAAGATGAAGACAACGACCGATCAGCTTACCTCGCGTTGTTTGTTGGGCGATCTGGGCCCGGAGATGCGCGTTTTCGGCGATCACATCCTGCAACTTCGTGGACATGGGAATCAAAGTATCCACCTCCTTCCGCAGTTGCAGGAGTGATGAATTCTTAATGGCTAACTCCGACCGAAGTTCCCTGATGGTTTTCTGAAGCTGATCGGCCCCGATCTTATGCCCATCCGGTGTGTCGGAATCTGGAGTGCTGCGAAGGGCTGTCAGATCGGGCCGATCGGGGAGGAGAATTAACATGGTGCGATTGGGAAAACATGGCACCTGCAGCAACGAGCGTCAAAAGAGGTTTCAAGATGATCAGGTGCACAGGAAAAAGGCGGATTTGAAGATCTGTCCATCGGTGCAGTCCACTACTGCAAAGATCTGGGATTCCAACTGGTGGTGAGATCGGGTCGCTACCGTTGCGCGGCTGCGACCAGACTCAGGGGCGGCTGTGGTGAAGTGCAAGTGAAAATTATTGACCAGTTGTACCAGTGTACCCGTTTTCAAAGCAGATCGACCGGGTTGGCTGAAAGGACGGAGTATTTGGGCCAATCGTGTGCTTGGAGTGTTTTGTACGCGGATTTGGGTGAGTCACATGATATTGCGTGTACTTTACATATTTCATGTTTGTACATATTGGGGACCGTAGGGAAAAAGGATTGGTTTAGTTTTGGTTTTTCCTTCTAAGAGTTTTTTGGTTTTGATTTTGGTCGCTTAATCCTTAACAAGGAAGTCGTTCGCATCTTTACGTCGCACATCAGTCGCCTTCGCACGCCGCGGAGTGTTTGGGAGCAGAGGGTCGAGTAATCCCCTCTAGCTCATTATACCCGGCCGGGACGCGTTACAGACGCACTTGGCCCGCCGGAAGTCCCTCGACGGGAGTACGCATTGGTCGGCTTCACCAGCCCAAGTTACACAAGTTTGGAACGTGTAACCAAAGTTTTGGATCGTTACGTGGAGATATTGTTCGTGGAGTTTGTCACGTTCTCTTTGGATCTCCACATTGGAATATTGGTCTTTTATTTTCGTATTGGTTGGGCTCTACGATCGATTGAGCGATCTGCCCTTTGGAGTATACTTACTTGGAGTATAACCGGTCTACCCGTACCCAGGGTGAACAGTTCCGCTCAGGGTACACCACCCAGCACGGTCTCACGTTTAAGACCCAAATCAATTCACGACGACGATCCACCTAGTGTGCAACCAGCCCATTCCATCGGGTAATCAAGGTGAGATGGAGACGCAGAAATCGGACCAGACGTCCTATGCTGATGATCGGTCGTCTGCTAGCATCGGACGATCAGATCGGATCGTAGGCGAAGGTTCGCGGGGTACCCCCCCCCGTCAGTTGGAAGTATGGGCACGATGGTGGTCAGGTTCTCGACACTACGGTGTTCGATTTGGAACTTGACTCCACCACATTCGTATGCTTCGACGAGGGATTTCCAATTCTTCCGAGCCTCTATTAGCTATTGGAACCAATTGCGTGCAGGTCCCTTTAAATTAGTCGACCGATATTAAATATCGCTCTTGACCACGTAGAAAAGCCGATTTCAACAGTGTCAACCAACTACTCACTGATCTTCGTCCGTCTCTCTTCCTGAAAATTATTTTTAATCGCTACAGGAGGAAACTCTAATTCGAGTGATGGGTGGTGGGATAACAGGTGATACCGGGCTCTGAGTCGTTGAAACAGCAGGAATCTTTGTTGTATCTTCACCCAGATCAATACGGTCAAGCAGCTTGACCCGGATTGAGCCGATTTTATGTTGAGTCTCGTACCAACGGCTCTAATAGACTCTCCAAGCGGTCCGCAATTGTTTGTCTGCTTCCGTGGAACACGCAGAACGATGAGGCTAAATCTTTTTTTGGCCCTTAAGCGCGATACCATTTTGCTGCCTGCCCGCTAGATTGGTGGTGGGTTCACCGAAGCCAGTTCCCCACAGTGGCGCGAATGGCTAGAGCCATACTGTCAATTTCGCCAACCAGTGCACCATCGTAAAGAGTATTCTCGTATGGTAGACGGACACTCAGATGGGATAGGAGCACGCTTTCTGGAGAGTTGCAGAAGCATTGGTATTGTTGGAAGGACCCGCGCCCCACCTTCAGTCGATGCCGAACGCAAATGGTCAAATGCAGTTTTTCAGCAAAATGCATTTTGGGTAATACAATTTTATGGGTCATACCCAATTTTATACATACATTTAATTAGGTTAAGTATTAAACTTAAATCTAATATAGTCACTTTTGTTCTTTACACACAAGGCTCATGTGGTGAAGTGCTATTGAAAAATTTTGACTAGCATGTACCAGTGTACCAGTTGTCAAGGCGGATCTATCGGGTTGGCTAAAAGGATGGAGTGTTTTGGGCCGATCGCGTGATTGGAGTGTTTTGTACGCAGATTTAAGGTAAAGCAAACGGTTTTGCATGTAGTTTACATATTGCTTTTTAATTGGTTATTAAATATAGTGTTTGTATTACTTTGGGTTGCATAAGTCGCCGCTCCTCAGGAGTCACTGGGAGCAGAGGGCTAACACGGTCCCCTCTTGCTCATTTAATCCCGGCCAGGACAGAGCTCCACTGGAAGTCCCACGACGGGAAGCTCCCATTATGTTCACTCACCCCTCAACTCCCTCTACGTTTGGAACGTGTTTCTTCTTTTTGTATTTCGTCATACTTGACCTCCATGCAATCGACCTCTTTGAACTCTGTTTAGCACACAAACGGATTAGGTGGGTAAGGAGACATAAGGTAATCGACGTGGTAAATATCGTGAGAAGTACTCAATGGTATATCGATAATGTGCTAACATTCTGATTAGAGTGAGACAAGTAGAAGTAGTGAAAAGGGGTCAGAAGTAAAAACGGAATTGTTGGTTCAAGAAGGTTAAGACATCTACACAGCCAAATACGAAGCAATTTCTTAAGTGTATGCTCCAATTGAACGGCGAGATTTAATTCGAGTCTGTAAACAGGAATATGGAGAAGGACTAGCCACAAAAGTTCGAGACGGTATTAAGGGTGAGAGAAAGATTTTTAAAGGCTACCCAAAGGAGCCATAATCACACGCCACATGCTCCCCTTCCTACGCAGTATCTTGACAAATGATGTTGACTACTATTGATTTGACAATTTGAGTTCAAGCGAATGATGTGGCTTTTCATGGATATATACCCAACAAGCTTATCAAAGCACGTGGAGTATTCAAAAGAGCATTTTGATGGGGGCATCAGAATGTATAATTATGGGAAATGTTAGCTAAATTGAAGGACATTGTAGCAGGTGCGTAAACGCACGGTGCGGCTAGCGCACAGAGGAAGACTTTTCTTAAGCGGCGATTCGCCGCTACTTAGCCGATACGCCCTTATATAAGGGCTTAGTGAGAGATCGCTCTCCCACTCGGGGCCAAGATTCCCTGGGTTTACTTGTTAGTAAACAATAACGCCTTGTTACAAGGCTTCCCTTAGAAAGGGAAAAGATAAAGGAGGTACTCCCTTTTGCTTTAACACTCACTGCGCACGCGACCGGTCTGGGTCGTGCGCCTAGCATTATTAGAGTATTTTGTAAACTGATTTATACTTAAAATGAAATTAGCCTAAATTAATAAACTAAAGCAAACTATATGTAATACTAAGTAGAACTTACTCAATTCGTACCTAGACGAAATGTAATGTACACCACCTGTGTACCAACACGTGGCAGGCTGCAACGCTTTCACTACGGGATCTCGCCCTGATTGGTTAAAACAACCAATAGGTCCAAACATTTCGGACCGGTCAATACTTGACCTCAACTGTTGTGTATTTACGTACACCAACGTAACCAAATGTAACCCTGTTACATCCTCCCCCATCAAGACTATATGCACGCAATTATCAATTATAGTTGGAGAACTCCAACTGCCAGAACTCTGGCAACCTATAGTGGTGCTGGTGATTCTCCCCGAGAAGGGGATGACAACTATTCTGACTCCGGTATTTCGGAGGAGGAAGCCTTAGGGGATATGTAACCTAAGGATAACCGCTCCGACAACGCGGAACGGCGATGTCGGCAGCCTAATTAGTTCCCCACACGTGGGGAAAATGTAACTCTTGCTCCCCCTTTACCAACTTCGGATGATACATCCGGGTCGCCAAAGGCGACCATCACCAATGAGCTGGACGCGGCTCGGGAAGCCCAACTTGCCATACAGGCACGAGAGGCAGCATTACGCGCCCCTAAACGCCCGCCACGGGCGGCATATCGCTTTGAAGGTCCTCGTTCCCTACAAAAGTGGGCTAAAAATGAGGTAAAGAACGGTTTAGCCTTCTATACCCCTGGCCCTGCGGTTGAACAGCCGTATCAATATGAACGCCGGAAAAAACTCCGGGAAAAAGTGCTCACGCAGAAGCAGTTCACTGGCGCCTCATACCGATAGCGCCTCGATAAACAGGCACAAGGTGCCCAAGTTGAGAGCCTCCGCGAGGTTCCCTTCATTATACTACCAGGAGAGAATTCTGCAGAGGCAGAACAAAAGTTCCGAGCTTGGGCGGAGGGGGAGAAACGTCTCCCTAGCTTTACTGAGCTGCACCACAGCTATTCCTCCCGTGACGTTCGGGTGGAGAGAGCGTTGTGCCTGGCGTTTGCCAGAACCGAAGAGATGAGGCAATTACGTGCCCCTTATCGCACGTGCTATTCCAGAGCCCCTGCCCCCAACGCGGTGACAGATAACAGTGCGAGCGCCGCATCTGCCTCCGGACCACTCCCAACTACTGGGAGTGAAGGGGCTTCTCCCTCCCCTTTGGTCGTCGACTCGCATCGGGTTCTCCCGCTCGAAAGCGTCAACGACGTCTCGGCAATCTCGCCACAGGGGAGTCTCGGACTCCCACAAACTCCGTGAATGTGAAAACGTTTCCACTTCACTAGATACTGGTTTTCACCCTGGTGATGGCGTCGCGCCATCAGACGCTCCACATGGTAATGTGGAGTACCCTCCGAGTCGAGAATTGGAGGAGGAGGTCGCACAATTGCGACGTGAGGTTTACGCGCGCTGTGATCGTCACAGCCGTCGCCTCCAGGAAGTACAGGAGAGACTACACGATGAGGGGAATGCGATTGACCGCATCGAGAGACGGCTTGACTCTCTCGAGTCTTCCGTTGCGTAGCTTCGTGGTCGCATTTTGACCCTGTCGGAGTTACTCCGCCCTACCGCGTCTTACGGCTATTGCGGATAATTGCCTTCTCAACCCCCTCCAAGAAGGGACCCAGCTCCGGGTTCTGGTATGGCTCAAGCATACCCGCATAGAAGGTTGGATACGTACGCATCGCCTTCGCAATATCCAAGGTATACGCCAGGCCCTTTCGGGCTAGCACCTTGAAAGGCCAAACAAACCTGGGGCGCAGTTTGTTTCGTAACACGTTAGAAACTGCATGTGTAGGAAGGTTTTTAGCGTTTAATAAAACACTTTCTCCTACTTTATACGCATTTTTGTTACGTTTTTACGTTGTTGGTTTTTAGCGTTTAATAAAACACTTTCTCCTACTTTATACGCATTTTTGTTACGCCGACCCTTGCGGTCGGCCTGTTCCTTTTGCTTGTCTTCGCTTTCCGCCATGGCATCGCAAACGTGTCGTAAGACACTAAGGCGCGTCGATAAGAACTTATCGATGTGCTTTCGCACAGATATAGGGATGACGTCAGGGAAATTTCCCCTCTCAAGCCCTGGGCCACACACACACGTGGCGTCAACGGTACCCTCGGATTTACTAATCCGTTTACGTAAAACGGGGTAAATTCCGTAGATGCGTGGACCGAATTTGTTATAGCAAATTCGGCCTTAGGAAGCATCTCACTCCAACTTTTGCAGAAACCGGACATCAACCCCGGAGAATGTCCTCGACAACGCGATTAACGCGTTCTGTTTGTCCGTCCGTCAGCGGATGATCCGCAGTGGACATGAGGATCTTGGTGCCCAGCACCTTA
>CM047580.1:30531904-30542040 GCA_026184515.1 Peronosclerospora sorghi
AACCGACGATCAGCAATATTCCGTCTTGATCGCAAGTGCGATCAGGCACTGAAACGATGTAGATCAGTGGTAATCAGGCTTGATCAGGCTGGTGCTGATGCTAATAGCCGTAGTTCAGTTGTATTCGGTCTTGATCGCAAATGAGATCAGGCTTCTTGATCGCAAGTCGTGATCAGGTACTAAAACGAAGCCAATCGGTCGTGATCAGGCGCGATCAGGCTTTGGCTGACGTTAATAACCGTCGATCAACAATATTCTGTCTTGATCGCAGATGCGATCAGGTATCTTGATTGCAAGTGCGATCAGGTACTGAAAGGCTCGATCAGGGGATAAAAGCTGCTGCCCAGTCGCAATATACCTTGATCAAGCACCGGAAGTCGTTCAAGTAGAAGTTGGCGCGATTTGCGATCAGCGATCACGATCACGATTCGCAAAAAGTGTCGATCAGGTGTTGATCGGTAGGGGGGGGGGTACTTGATCAGGCAGCGGAAGTCTTCACTGCCTGATCGCGGAGCCTCTAAGCCGTCAAACAGCTAAGGAACTCCCAAATCAATGCGATCTTAGCCTAGACTATATGAGGAATAGGTATTTATATTAAAATCCACCTATAGTTCCCGTGGGGCGCTTAAAGCAGCCGAACTCTAGGGGACAAACGTTAATTTCACGGGGAAAAGGTGAGAGCACTGCTCGATCACGTTCCCAAAACCAAAAACCTTTAAACGAAGAACCGCAGACACTGCGGGCGGAGTTGCGGAGTGAGTTCTCACACTCTACGCCAACCGGTGGGCCAAAAACGCACTTAGTGCTCCCGCCCGGGACGTAGAGGTTTCAATAAGGTGGGGGCGCAAAGGTGCCTTCCCAAAAAACGATCAGCGCGATCGTACGCAAAAGGAGAACTATATTAACAATTAAACCCTTAGATCTACCCTGTTCCTACTTTCAACCAATCCGCATCGTCCATTTGCAACGCCTTCCGTTCACCAGTCGACCTGATTTTTCCGCTTGTTCCTTGTTTGTCCGCTGGTGTTCGCCGCGTACCTGTAAGTAATCAGCACATCTTCCGTGTCCTTTCTATATCATGTCTATGTACACCACGGTGGTACGTACTACTGTACCCACCGTGGTACACATGGCGGTACCTAATTATGTACTACTGTATCCACTGGTACGTACTACTGTACCCACCGTGGTACACATGGCGGTACCTAATTATGTACTACTGTATCCACTATCTGTGTCCACTATCAGGCCCCTAATTTAGGTCCTAATATTAGTCATAATATTAGGCCCCCTATGGGCCTAATAAAATGTCCAACATTAGGCCCTATTTTAGCCTAAAAAGTCCGCTTTACGACAACCGCCCCTGAGTCTCTTCCCAGCCGTACAGCGGTTGGGGCGAGGGTCGATCATGCCGTTGATTCTGGGAATCATACTGCCGTTGGAGAATTGTCGTTGCACATCGATCAGGTCTCCATCCAACTGTCGATCATCACCCATCATCTGCCCTTCTCCCATCAATCAGGTCCAATTCCATCAGGCGGTTACCGTTGGGGTTGTCCACTGCGATCTAACACTCGACTGAGGCCAACCGTGACAACTGCGATCAGGCTGTCTCGATCAGGCATTCACAGTCTGCTATGCCATCTTCAACGGACAGCTTGTCACCCCACATCACCAACGTTCCTGCCTTGGATAAGGCCGCAGCTGATCAGGCGATCGCCGCGATCAGGAAGGCCTGCGATCTGCAAGAGGCTCTCCGTTCCAGCAACGAGCAGGTCGCCTTGTTGTCTGGATCACTCGCCATGAGTGAAGACACGGTTGCGATGCTTCGTCGGCGGATCACTCGTACCCAACGTGACGCGGCGGACCGGAAGAAGGAAATCGAGGGAAGCCTTAAAAAACTGGAGCCGCTGCGCGATTTTATCAACGCTGCGGTCAAGAAGCTCGAAACCCAGTTAAAAGACGCCAAAAGCACTATCGCCGATCAAGAGCAGACCATATACGATCAGGGTGTCCAGATCCGAGAGCTGGAGTGTCGCAACGACCGTGAACGTTACCTACGATCAACGCGTGACGACACAATTGCATACCGAACGAAGGAATTGGAGCAACTCGAGCAGCGTATATCCACGTTGAAGCACGAGCGCGATCAGGTTACTTCCCGCAATGTGCGCTCGGTCCAACGGGCGGTAAGTCTATGGGTCTGAATAGTCGGTCGATCACGTTTCTTCAATCAATACATTCTTTCGATCATGTCATTTCACTGTTGTCCTTTGTCCTTAAATGCATAATATAAATTGGTAGTCCATCGGCTCATCTGCCGTATCCAATCACCATACCTCGCAACATCCATCGTAATCACACCACTGCAAGTCGTTCATTGTACCTCCATTAATCGTGAGTTTCATCAACCATTTCTGCGATCAGAGATTTTTCGATCGTGATTCCTGATCGGTACGTCGATCGCGCGCTAGTTGGACTCTTCATCCACTTGCATGACGTCAAAACGATGTCTGTTAACCATCTTCCTTTCGAAATCCTTGATCAAGGCATCACAATTCAAATATGCCTCGTCTACCCACGACGGCTCGGAATACCCCTTCCAGTAGACTTGATATTCTCCCAACGTTCTTCCATATCTAGTCTCGACCCGATCGCACATCGGTAATACGATCAACTTTAAATTCATCGGGATCTAGCGTCCTTTCCCAGCTATCTTCAGGTATCAAAGCTTCGTCGAAGTCGAAACGATCTTCTATTCCAGCTGCTAGCACAGCAGTGGGACGATCACGAAATTCCTTGACTAATTTCAACTTGGACAGGTGTACCACTGGGAACATACGATAATCGGTGCCGGCGGTGACCAATCTCGCTGCATGATCGCCGATCACCTCCTCAACTCGGAAGGGTCCATGCCACATATGCGCCAGTTTCTTCGCGAACCCTTCTTTCACCCGATCAAGGTACAACCAGACCTTTGAGCCAGCCTCGATCTTGTGCGGCGTCACCTGATCGTTGTGTTTCTCAGCCCGATCAACCATCGCTTGGTGCAATCGAGTGCTCACTTGATCGCGGGCATATCGGTAGTCTTTTTGCAACTTATATCTCCACCGACGAGCGTCTCGATCTTTACGTCGAATCCCGCCCAGTTGTAACGTTGATTCCAACGACGATCGTGGGTCCCACCCATACGCTAAATAGAATGGGGTTTCCCCGCGGATGCGATCAGGGGTTGAGTTTAGTGCGAATACCAGGCGTTCTGCATACAAACTTCAATCTTTTTGTCCAATATCCGACACATACATCTTGATCGCTCGCGTAATCGTCTGCCCCGTCCTTTCCGCCTTGCCGTTCGCCTGTGGTCGATATGCCATAGTGGCACTCTGACGTTGTCCCACGATTTTGTTGAACGCGCGAAATACTTCCGACATAAAACCAGGTTCTCGATCATGCCTGATCACCTCACTAGCCCCAAACCGTCGGAACACGCATTCTTCATAATTTTCGGCGATTTCTTGCGCGGTACGGGACTATCCAGCTTTCGCGATCACCATACCCGTGAACAAATCTGTCCAAATCAGCAGTTCCGTATGTCCATCCGTTGATCGGGGCAGCGATGGGATATGATCCATGGCTATCACTTGGAATGGGTACGTTGCCTCGATATTTCCCGGCGACATGCCCTTGATCGTAGGCTGGCCCTTCCCTGTTTCGCAATCCACGCATTGCCCGACAAATCTTTGTACGCTTCTGAATAGACCAAGTCAATGGAAATACCGTCTGATCCGCTGATATGTACGCCCTATGACTTGTTTTCCTCCTTCCAAACTCACGTGATAGTGGTGGAGGACATCTGCATGCAAGGTCTCGGGTAGTACCAGCTTAATTGACGATCGGCGATCATCTTGATCATCCTGATCATCCCCGGTTTTCTTTTTGGCCGCATTTCCACAGTAAATCAGTAATCCTTGTTCGTCAACATCATAGTTGTCGGCAATTTTTGCACACTCCTTCACCTCGTCTGCGCTCAATTGGATAACGTCACCGTACAGATAACACCGCAAATCGTGGATCCATTTCTCTTCATCCTGTGCCTTTTTCACCCGTTCCATTCTTATTCCGGCTACTGGTACATCGGTCCATGTTGACGGTCGTGGTTGCCGGTGGTTACGCGATCGGGTCGTCACTAGCACTTGCGGGGCGGATCGATCTTCGTTCCATGTGATTACTTCGGGTAGACGGTTGAGATCAACTAATCCTTCCAGCTGTTTCTCATCTTCGATCTCAACTCTTGTTCCACCCTGCATAGCCATGGTGGTAATGTGATCTGCACTCCTATTCCACTATCTCTTGACATATACCAAATCATGATCACTCCACTCGCGTAGGAGGTTAAATGCACGCTGCTGTAGCACTTGTAATCACGGAGCTTTGCACTCCATTTCTCCTCGCATTTGCCGGATCACCAAATTAGAGTCCCCACACACGATCACCCTTCCTTTGGGATATCGTGCCAACAAGTCCAGACTTAAAAGAAACCCGTGGTATTCTGCTTCATTCACCGTGATATCCGGTGCATGATCGGCGATCGCGATCATAATCTTCCATTCCAGTAACTTCCACACAATGGCACCAAATGCACCCACACGTCGCTTGACACTTGCCGATCCATCAAAACTGATCACGTAAAGTTCTTCACCTTTTTTAACCGTGGGAGGTGGTACTTCGATCATCTGCCGCGGTTGCTTTTTCGGTGCGATCGCGACCAACGCTTCATCAATTTCGGTGCGAGGGGTGATGCTTGCGGCTAACGCCCCTATCACCTCCTCTTCTCCATGCACACATTTCTTGATCTCGAGGTCCCACTGTGATAGGATCGCAGCCCATCTACCTAATCGTCCGTACAACCCATTAGATATTAGTAACCACTTCAATGTAGATAGACGTGATAAAACGGTGATCGTCTTTCCGACCAGCATCGTGAAATAAGCATCCAAAATTCGTAAAAGCGCCAGAACTTCCTTTTCGACGGGGCTGTAATTCAGCTCACCGCTTTTCAACGTTCGGCTAGCGAATGCGACGGGATGATACACTTGATCGTATTCTTGTACTAGAGCGGCAGATACTGCCCATTTGCTAGCGTAAACCACGATCACCGGCGTCTTGTCCTGGTCAAAGTGTCGCAGGGTTGGAGCTGATGCAATCTTCGCCTTCGGCATGCTGAGTGCCACTTTTGCTCTAATTAGTCGATCGTCTTCGTGATTTGATTCCGCCTCACTATGTGATCGTTTCTTCAACTCTTGATAATCTATCTCCCTCAATTCGTAAAACACGGCGGCATAAATTGCGAAATCTTCAATAAATCGACGATAGTAATTTAGGCTTCCCAAGAACGATTGCATAGCACGTAAGGTGCCAGGGAAAGGCAAATTGATCAGATCGTCCAGGTTCTTTGGATTTGTTTCTAACCCGCGGCAAGAGACGTGATGTCCTAAATAGGGCACTTCGCTTCGCCCCCAGTACGATTTAGCCACGCTGATCGACAAAATCCATTGATCGCACTTTTCCAGCAAGTGCCGCACCTTATCGCATAGGGTGGACCAAGTAGGTGCAGGGATTAGTATATCATCGATATATGATCGCCGTTGCAGCACAGACGAGCCCGGCGTTTGGTCGGGTTCTCCTGCTGTAAATACGTCAGCTGATTCATCTGCACCGTCTTTGACCCTAAGATATCCATATAGTGCATTGTCGATCAACCGCTGATAAATTTGCGGAGCATTCTTGAGGCCAAAGGGCATCCTATTCCACTCAAACAATCCAAATGGAGTGACAAACGCCGAAATTTGGCGTGCTCGATCGGTCATAGACACGACCCAGAAACCACTCGCCATATCCAAAGAGCAAAACCACAACGCTTTATCCAAATCTTCGAGTAGATCGGTGATCAGGGGCATTGGGTACACCATCAAACGCGTGAGTTGATTCGCCGCGCGATAATCGATGCATAGACGTATATCGACCCCATTCTTTTTCACGATGATCACTATAGGCGATGCCCAGGGTGACGTTGACGGCTGAATGATCTTAGTTGCTAGCAACCCCTTGATCAGGGCCGACAACTTCTCGCGAAATTGTGGGGCCACTTTCCGGCACTTTTGGGCGATCGGGCGCGCATTACCCACATCGATATCACAAACAACTCCTCGTGCAGCGGGGTGTAGCGCGTTTCCCTTCCCGATCAACAGATGTTTTTTCGACCAAATTATTTCGCGAAGTTGATCTATCTCCTCCACTCTGTTGACTGTGGGATCTACGACTAGCAAATCATCTCTGGTTACTTCTTCGGTGCTTGCAGACACTTCGGGTAACGTAGCAAGCTGCTTCTCCAATTCTTCCACATACAAATCTCCACCTTCGTGATAACAAACCTGATCGTCAATAGGTCTCACGTCGAATTCGCTGGGGCTAACTGAGACAGGGTGATTACACGCATCTTGAGTAGGTGTATCGCTTGAAACAGGCTGTTCAAATCCATGATTGAGGGTCGGACCTTTCACTTCCGGCCCCTGATCGCACCGCTCTTGCACCCCTTGCACCTTTTGCGCCCCTTCGGTTACCAACGCTACAGATGTGACGATCGTGTCCGTGGGACGTACTAAGAAACTTCGAGGAGTTGGATACTCCTTCTTCTCGACTAATGGACCCTGATCGACACTTTCTTGATCGTCAGATACCAGATCGGTGGAGGCTTGATACGCCAGATTTTGCCACTCTTTGTAACGGTTGGACCCGATCGAAACAAATCCGGGGCGGCGGGGCACATCATCTTTGCTCATCCAAATACCTAAAATAGTCTCTTCTTGAACAATGATGGGGTGATCGACGATGTTCGTAACACGTAAATACCTCAAATTGCCCGCGCCCCCAGCGATAGTGGGGACCCAATCTCTTCCACGAGTAATCCACAACTTGCGAGATCGCTGATCGTAAATTCGTACTTCGGCTAATCGACCTACTGGGATCTGTTCATACTGATCGAGCTTCATATAATTACCGCGCGACCCATACAACTGTCGACGTCCCTCCAGTGGGATGATCACTTCGTCAGATAAACTTAGTGCGCCATGAGCGATATCTAATCGAACACCAGCTGGTATCAAGAAATCCATACCCAATATGGCATCTTGACCAACAAGTTTGCCCACCCATGCCTGGAAATAATAAACCAATGAGCCCGCTAGCGTGATCTTGATTTTTTCACGTCCTTCTGTTTGGTATGCACTTTCTCCAATGCCGACACATCCTTGTGTTTGACTCGTGTCAATCCAACAACCCACCTTAGGAGCAAAGGTTGAGCCGATGATCGATACTTCGGCACCAGAATCAAATAATATCATAGCTCGCTCGTTATTGATTTTTCTACTCGCCTTGGCTTGCTTGAACCATTTCTTTGGCGAGTGATATTTCCAATATCCACGTGATTCGCCTGGAAGTAACTCGACTTCCATGATCACAGGTGATCGAGAAAACTCATCAATATGTAAATTAGCCAAACGTGGTAAATCAAGCTGATCGCGTTTTTCTTTATCTCTTGTTGCTACTGGTCAGCCCTCTTCTTATCCACAAATGCAAAAATACACAAACTAGGACGCTCGTCTCGTACCAGATTACAACCTGGCGAGCGTCCTAGCTTAACAAATCTTCGGCTTCCTTGGGCAACAGTCCTGCATGCTTGGTAGGGTTATACCACTGGCGGATGCGGTTGTAAAATTCTTCCATAGGGCACTTCCCCGCATCGTGAATCTCGCCGCATGGTCGGCAGACGTACAGGCATTGATCGGTGGGGTGTCCTTTCTTGCCACACTTCAGGCAAGTCAGGCGCTTCCAGCAACGTAAGTTGTCGCGTCTGACCGATCCACAATGACTGCACTTCTTTATATCCCCTTGATCGACTGCGTTGGAGTCGCTTCGTTTGCCTGATCGTGACTCGCCAGGCTGATCGTGCGCCCCTGGTTGACCGCGCATAGTAGCAATCATATATCGGCGCTGATCGCCATCACTTCCACTATCATCAGCACTTGATTCTTCGCTCCCAGACGTTACCTTGATCGCACGTACGCCCCTAGGCTTTCGCGTCGCGGCCGGTGCTCGATCGTCGCCGGATTTTGGGAGGAATCTGCTGGTGCCTACTGCCGCTGTTGGCTGATACCACTTGTTGCGTGCGTATGACCGCAACGTTTCTTCCAAGTCCGAAGCACGATCCAAGCGTAGGAGAGCCAGCTGATCGGCGAGTTCGCGATTGGCCAGAGTGTCCAGAAAATGTTGGACATGTTCGCGCAGATTTTCGGGCGGTCCATCTCTGATCGGTAATTTAGCTCTCAGTCCCGCCACATTCAGTCGGTGCAAATATTCGATAGGACTTTTGTCTGATCGCTGCTTCATATAATAATACTGGCGGGATACCGATTTACCAGTTCACAAGTATTGTACTTCGAATTCATCCACGAGACTTTTCCAACTTGATCGGGTGGTTCTACTCAACTGTCGATGCCAGTTGCGCGCTGGTCCCTTCAGTAAATCGCCCAGGATTAGACACTTTTCTGGATCAGAAGCTTGATCGCGCATAAATGCTGACTTAAGACGACTGATCCAGTTCCTCGCTTGATCTTCATCCCCTTCTTTTCCCGAAAATTCTTTCAAATCGCTGATCGTAGACATCCGAATTCTGGCAATTGGCTGCTGATCAGGTGTCCCAGTATACGCGGATGCCACTGTGGCTCGCCGTGGCAGTGTGATCGGTTCATCAGGGTCGACGTAGTCAATTTGAGACCGTTTATCGTGAAACGAGTGCACGGATTCCAGATCCACATCTTTTACCGTCGTCGACCTATCTGGTTTCGATTGCTGACCACGCAACGAGTGTACGGACTCCATATCGACATCCTTGATCGACGCAGCTCTTCCTTGATTTGGCTGGCGGATTTTGGCGCCAACGACTCCAGGTGCCCACTTACTGCTCTCTTCAGCTAGAAACTTCTTCATGGCTTTGTCAAAAAACATCTGCCACTGTGGCCCTTGATCGTTTTCTGTCTTGATCGACTGAGGTTCCGTCTTGACAACCGGCAATTTGGAGTTGTCCTTTTGGCAAACTTCCATTCTGGTTATCTAGGGCTCCATACTCCCAGAGCTACTCGACTCAATTCCCTGATCGTCACCCTCTGAAGGGGCAGATTCGTAGCACGATGACCCCGAATGTCCCGCTACGTTGATTGACGGACGACTCAATCTTCAACGGGGATTGTGGTGGTGAACTGGGGAAATCTTTATCGTATGCTTCGCCCACGATGGGTATCAACAGGGAATGCAACAGCTGGGTGGCCTCTGCCAGATCTTCGGAGTCCTTATCGAATACTTCCTCGGCATCGTAGGCGCCTGTTATCAGACCAGCCTGCTTGATCAGGCGTATTAGCCTTAGCACAATCGTTAGCTTATCTTTTCCCTTCGTGATTGGCTGGTTGACCGGTCTACCCAGCTTCCCGCTGATCGTGACCCCGAGCAGGCTCATGATCGAGTTCTTCATCAGGTAATCTTCCAGGTGCTCTCGGTAAATCTTTTGGTAAAACGTCTTTACCAGATCGGCTTCCGTTGGCGGCGTACTTGATCGGATTTCGTCGCTCTACGACCCAGGCGCTTTGATCAACATCTTCGGTTGGTCGGTCTTGTAATACTTCTCCATCGGATCCCAATCTGTATCATTATATACACGTATTTTTGGCGGATCATAACGCAAGTTATGATCCGCATGGGCTACCCAAGGAGCCTCGGGAGGTGGTTGAGGCTTCTCCTCCTTTACGTCATCTGGATTCCTCCCCAGGTCCTGATGATCGGCATTTCCTTTCTTCTTCAGGCATGAAGACGGCGAACTGCCTTCCGTCCTCACAACCACCTCCTCCTTTTCCACCTTGATTTTCACCTCTGCTTCAGCTTCCGTTTTCACTCTCACATCCGCGCTATTGCGTAGAATCGCGGTGATATCCCGTGTCGCCCAAATACCCGGTCACGCGCACCATTGTGGTGGAGCGGCTAATCGAAGTTTTTGAGACTTGATCAGGCGGTACCACGGCGCCCAGACT
>CM047580.1:30542140-30553927 GCA_026184515.1 Peronosclerospora sorghi
AGAGTGTTCCTAGACCGTGTCTTTCGACAGCATGGTTTACCCGATTCCCTTGTATCGGATCGGGATCCCCGTTTTACGGGACAGTTTTGGGGGGCGCTGTTTAAGGTGCTGGGCACCAAGATCCTCATGTCCACTGCGGATCATCCGCAGACGGACGGTCAAACGGAACGCGTTAATCGCGTTGTCGAGGACATTCTCCGGGGTTGATGTCCGGTTTCTGCAAAAGTTGGAGTGAGATGCTTCCGATGGCCGAATTTGCTATAACAAATTCGGTCCACGCATCTACGGAATTTACCCCGTTTTACTTGAACGGATTAGCGAATCCGAGGGTTCCGTTGACGCCACGTGTGTGTGGCCCAGGGATTGACGGGGGAGGATTACGTGATGTCAGCCCTGTATCTGTGCGAAATCACATCGATAAATTCTTATCGACGCGCCTTAGTGTCTTACGACACGTCTGCGATGCCATGGCGGAAAGCCAAGACAAGCAGAAGGAGCAGGCTGACCGCAAGGGGCGGCGTAACGAAAAGGTGTACAAAGTAGTAGAAAGTGTTTTATTAAACGATAAAAATCTTCCTACACATGCAGTTTCCATCGTGTTACGGAATAAACTGCGCCCCAGGTTTGTGGGACCTTTTAAGGTACTAGCCCGAAAGGGCTTGTCGTATACCTTGGAGATCCCGAAGGCGATTCGTACGCATCCAACCTTCTATGTGGGTATGCTTAAGCCATACCAGAACCCGGAGTCGGGTCCCCTCTTGGAGGAGGGTGGGAAGTCGGATAGCCGAAAGGTACGACAGGTCGTGAAATCTCCGACAGGATCGAAATACGACCCTGAAGCTCCGCAACGAGAGACTCGAGGGAGGCAAGCCGCCCCTCAATGCGTTCATTTGCACTCCTCTCGTCGCTGAGTCCCTCCTGGGCATCCAGGATGCGACGGCTGTGTCCATCACAGCGCTCGTGGAACTCACGTCGCAATTGCGCGACCTCCCCCTCCAGTTCTCGATACGGAGGGTCTCCCCATTATCATGTGGAGCGTCTGATGGCACGACGCCATCACCGGGGTGAGACCCAGTACCTGGTGAAGTGGAAAGGTTATCCACATTCCCAGAGTTCGTGGGAGTCCGAGACTCCCCTGCAGCAGGATTGCCGTGACTTCGTTGACGCTTTCGAGCGGGAGAACCCCGCTGAGAGTCAACGACCAAAGGGGCGGAAGAATCCCCTTCACTCCCAGTAGCTGGGGGTTTGCCGGGGGCAGATGCAGAGTTTGCATTGCTCTCCGGCACCACATCGAGAGCAGGGCGCGTGTAGTAAGAAGCAGGTAATTGCCCCTGCGCTTTGGCCTGGGCATAATCCAAGCGTAACGCCCTCTCTACCCGAACGTCGGGTTCGGAAAAGCTGTTGTACAACGCATCAAAGTTTGGGAGGCGCTTCTCCCCTTCCGACAATGTGCGGAATGCCTGTTCTGCGTCCTCGACGCTTTCGTCCCGTAATAGAGCAAAGGGAATCTCGTGGAGAATATCAACGATGGCACCGTGTTCCTGTTTCCCGAGGCGCTCTCGGTAGGACTTGACAGTGAACTGCTTAGGCGTTAGCAGTTTGCCCAGGAGTTGTTTCCGGCGCGCGATTTCACGCGGCAGTACAGCCGCAGGACCAGGGGTATAGGAGGCTAAACCCCTCTTGACCTCGTTCTTAGCCTTCTTTTGAGGGTCACGAGGTCCCTTCCGTGCCGGTACGGCAAGTCGGGCTTCATGAACCGTGTCTGGTTCATTAGTGATGGTCGCCTTCGGCGACCCGGATGTATCATCCTTAGTTGGTAGAGGTGGCGCACGAGTTAGCGCTTTTTCCCCACGTGTGGGGAATGGATTGGATGACTGACAACGCCGTTCGGTGCTGTCGGAGTGGTCATACTTTGGGGAGATATCCCAAGGGCATCCACCTCCGAGTTATCGGAAAAGTTTCCATCCACAGCACCACTAATGGTGCTCATGGTTGGCCAGATGTTCTGGCAGCTGGAGTTCTCCAAATAAATTGATTTTTTGCGTAAGCAATAGTCATGATGGGGGAGGATGTAACAGAATTACATTCTGGTTACATTTAGTATGGTGTACGTGAGTACACTACGGATGGGGTCAGTATTGACCGGTCCGAAAGGTTTGGACCTATTGGTTGTTTTAACCAATCAGGGCAAGAGCCCTTGGTGGAGGCGTGGCAGCCATCCACGTGTTAGTACACAGGTGGTGTACACTACATTTTGGCTAGGTACAAATTTAGTAAGTTCTACTTAGTATTACATATAGTTTACATTAGTTTAAATTAATTTAGGATAATTACATATTAAATATACATTCAGTTTACATATCACTCAAAAGACTGTAGGACGCACGACCTCGACCGGTCGCGCGCGCAGTGAGTGTTGTAGTGTAAGGGAAATTCTTCCCTTAGATACCCCCTTATTAAGGGAGCCTTGTGTTAATGCGTTAGCTCACGCTAACTTGTAAACCATCGTGGAATCTTGGCCCCGAGTAAGAGAGTGCTCTCTTACTAAGCCCTTTTATAAAGGGCGTATCGGCTAAGTAGCGGCACATCGTCGCTTAAGAAAAGTCTTCCTCTGTGCGCTAGCCGCACCGTGCGTGTACACACCGGCTACAGGAAGAGTTGTGTCACCAAGCGATTAAAAGTCGATGGTGCATTTGAAAGCCCCTGTGGCATAACAAGCCACTCCCACAGCATGCCACTAGGCGTGCTGACCGCTGTAAGCGCAATATCGGATGCTCGCATGAGCACCTGATAATACCCGTCCACCAGATCTAAGGCGCTGTAAACAGTACAGCCCGCCATATTGTTCTGGAGGACATCCTACCGAGGATCGGAGTTTGCATGGGTAGAGTAGCTGCATTCAGCATGTTGTACGAATGCACAATGCGCCACTTTCCGTTCTGTTTTACCAACACAAAAAGTGGGAGATGAGTGGGGAGACTTGCTCTCCCGTACCATCCCTGCCTCTTCTTTCTCCTTAAAGAATGCGACGATGACGTCGCATTGCTCCTTGGGGAGAGACCACTGCCTAGTGACGCAGTATTTAGTTCCAGGAACCAAGTCAATTTCATGTCTGACTCCCCGATCCGGTGGTTACCCCATCGGCGGGTTGTCACTAATGACATCTCCGAATTCCTTAAGTAAGGAATAGTAAGGGTCGTCAGGATCCGCAAGGATCTTGAGACCGCTTCGGGCATTCAATGTCTGTTTGGTTTGCACCAAAACGGACTATTCCATCGTGGATGAGCAGTTTAACTCCTCTTCCGGACGCAAAACGACGATCTCGTCGAGTTCACCTGCTTTCAAAGCAGTCACAACTCGTTGAAGGACATCTCCTCCAACGACAACAGTTCGCCTACCCGAGGCAACCGTTCCAGGATTACGCCTTCCGTGACAACACCTGTCACGCTATTCAGCATCCGATAGGACTGCTGACTATTGGCCTCGGGACTCGTCCCGGGACCCAGATGGGGGGAGTCAATTGCCCCATCTATTGGAAGTGCATCGCGCCTATCCACAGAGGTCTTTACCTCTACCACCGGTGAATTTCCGGTCTCACCTAATACGGCGTGGTAGGAATCATTTCCGACGTTCGAAAGAGAAAAACTCCGGGTCGCTTCGCTTGGAAGCGCCTCGCGCTTAATCACAGGGGTCTCTACCCCTACCACTGGAGTCGCCTCAGAGGAATCCACCTCTGCCACTTGCAACACCATTATCGCCGTTAACGGCGTGGGGATTAACCGCCGAATCCCCCTCGTTAAGGAACTCTTCCTTAACCTCATTGGGACTGATCATTTCAGACATCCCAATCTCTGGCATCTCACGCCGGTATCGCTTTTGCGATCGAGCAAAGGTGGGTTCATGACTCGCCAATGATTCACCCGGCCGCGGGTGCGTTGAGCCAATGGACTTAGACTTCCAGTCTATCCATGGATAGTGGCGTTCCAGCCACTTCATGCCCAGAATGAGTCCAAATCCAGGACTAGGCTACGTTTTCAGCTGTCGAAGTCTGCAAACTTCAGCTTAAGGTCAAACGAGACCTTGGGTACAGAAACCTGTACGCCCGTCGCAAGACGGACCGTGCCAACGTCACGAGAACGTGCCTCTAGGTCCTCGGCATACAGCCGACTCTTCTCAACAGAAGCCCGTCTGACATAATTGTCAGACGCCCCAGAGTCTATCAAGACTCTCCAAGGCTTATCAAAGCCCTTCACGTCCGCAAGGACGACCGGCAAACCTGATTGGTACACCAACTCGGTGCTAGAAAGCAACTTTCCCTCGGGGCTTTGTGCTGTCGGCCCCTACCCTGGGGTTTAATAGCACTGAGGGATCCCCCAGTAGGGCGCCCCGCGCCTACTGGGAACCGTCGTTTCCCGACGGCTTGGGCGAGGTCCTTTTACCCGCCCTCGGACCCTTATAGCGAGTGTCTCGCTGGGGGTTTCGCGGACATCTGTTCCGCAGATTATTCGCACTTCCACACTGGAAGCATCTTAGCGGCTCATGCCGCTGCAGCATTGCAAGGAGCTCCGCTTCGAAGCCCTGCGGGAGGGAGTCAGAGTGTCTCCTAGGGGGAGGTTTCTCTTCCGCTTCGACCTGGCTAAGGTCCATGGGTTCGGGACCCACCTTAGAGGAAAGAAAATTCCTTTCGGCGTTAAACGCCATCTTCAACGCCTCCCCCAGGGATTGGGGTCGGCATCGGAAGAGCTCCGAACGTGCTGGCCCTTCTTTCAGGCCACCCATGAACACGGGAATGGACACATCGTCCGAATACGCTTTCGCGTACATCCCTGCCAACAGGGTCCTAATTTCTGGATGTATGTTCAAAGTCCCTAGTGCCCTGACGACACCTCAAAAACGCCAGCTGATTCTGGAAACCCAGATCAGGCGTAGCATAAATGTCCATACGCTTTTGCTTAAGGACTCCCCAGGTCGGGAACACGTTTGTGACAGAATCCGGACACTTAAACGGCCATGCACGGCTTTACCCGTAAGATGGGTTAGTGCAAGTCCCACTTGCAAGTGATCTGCGATCACATTCGCTGTGGCGAAGGCCGTTTCGACCTCGCGAAGCCACACATAAAGGTTATCACCTTTTTCACCGGTGAATTCCTTTATCTTAAAGGATAACGGAGGGAGCACCCCCGTAGACGTGGAATGACTTCCACGAAAATTCGCCTCATGGGCGATGAGGGCGGTAACCCTCTCACGCACGGACTCAAGGCCCTGCTCCACTAGGAGCTGCATGCCTTCGTCACCCAGTAAGGATAACAGCCTGTTAAAGGCTTCCTGCTGGACGAGGGTTTACCTTTCTCAATCGTCCTGATTCATCCTTTGCAGAGGATGCCGTCTACCAACACAGGTGTTGGATGACTACTAGTGCTACCAGATGTAGCCGGTGCGTAAACGCACGGTGCGGCTAGCGCACAGACGAAGACTTTTGTTAAGCGGCGATTCGCCGCTACTTAGCCGATACGCCCTTATAAAAGGGCTTAGCGTGATATAACACTCTCGCTCAGGGCCAAGATTCACCCAGTTTCCGGTTAGCGCATGCAAACACTTAAGCTTAACTCTTTCCTTAAGTAGGGAGTAGCTAGGGGAGGCACTCCCCTACTACAACACTCACAGCACGCTCGACCCTTGCGATCGAGCGTCTAGCTGGATTTAGTGCTAATTGGAAACTGATTTTTATTTATAATGTAATTAGCCTAAATTAATAAACTAAAGTAAACTATATGTAATACTAAGTAGAACTTACTCAATTCGTACCTAGCCGAAATGTAATGTACACCACCTGTGTACCAACACGTGGCAGGCTGCCAAGCCTTCACTAAGGGATCTCGCCCTGATTGGTTAAAACAACCAATAGGTCCAAACCTTTCGGACCGGTCAATATGTGAAGAAGCGTGCCCAAAATTTCGGCACACTTCTGGTCAAGTTTTCTCAAGGCATTTGGTCTAATTTCGGATTGGTTTAAACAAGGGGGGCTTTTCAGCCTATCAGACTCAAGAAGTGTCAAGAACGCAAGTTTTGGTGAGTCACCCGACTTTGGGTATTTTACATATTTTTGTGGGGGTACATTGAGGGACTATAAGGTAGTAGTATTTTAGTTGTGGTTTTACCTTTTAGGAAAGAGGTTATATCTAAGTAAGGAAACCTTTTAGCTTTCGGATAAGTGGCTGAAACCTCTTCTGGTCTTGGTTCACATCACAGCTTGGGGTCGCCGTTCTTCCGTTTTCGTACACTAGTCGCCTCCGCCCGCCGCGGAGTGTTTGGAGGCAGATGGTCGAATTATCCCCTCTCGCCCATTATACCCGGTCTGGACGCGCCGTACGCGCACTTTGGCCCACCGGAAGTCCCTCGACGGGAGTACGATTTGGCGATCTCAACACCTCAACTCAAGTACGTTTGGAACGTGCTATTCACTGGATTGGTCTTGGCGTGGAGATATCGTTTGTGGAGTTTCACGAGCATATTGGGTATTTACGCGGACATATTGGCCTACTGTAACATTGGTTGGATACTAGACCGGTTTTGGTCTTATTTCGTATTGGTCAGGGGCTAGACCGGAACTTTCGGTCTACCCTCTATTATTCCGTATTGGTCAGGTCTTGATCGTTTGGACGATCGACCTATTGGAAGTTATCTCTTGGAAGTGTTTTTGGTCTTTTTGTGTATGGGGTGAAGAGTTCCGCCCCGGAGATACCTACCCAGATCGGTCTTCTATATTCAAGACCGCTCCGATCCAATCTGCGATCCCGATCCACCGAGTGTGTAACTATCCCATTCCATCGGGTACACAAGGTGAGATGGACACTAAACAATCGGACCAAGTGGGTTCTGATGACGACTGGTCGTCTGCTTGCAGCGGACGATCGGACCAGATATCGAGTGGTGGTCCGCGGAGTACCCCCTCCGAAAGTTGGAAGGCTGGGCGCGATGGTGGTAGTCAGGTTATCGATGCTAATGTTTTCGATTTCGAACTTGACTCCACCACAAATACTTGACCTCAACCGTTGTGTATTTACGTACACCAACGAAACCAAATGTAACCCTGTTACAGACATAAGTTATTGTCCGTCTTAATTTACATTTCACAAGCGAAGCTGTGGTGGAGTCAAGTTCAAAATCGAGCACAGTTGTGTCGAGAACCTGACCACCATCGTGCCCAGCCTTCCAACTTACGGGGGGGGGGTACCCCGCGGACCTTCGCTTGCGATCCGATCTGATCGTCCGCTGCTAGCAGACGACCGATCATCAACAGAAGACGCCTGGTCCGATTAATATTGCGTTGCCATCTCACCTTGTGTACCCGACGGAATAGGCTAGTTTAACACTCGGTGGATCGTATCGCTGGTTGACTTGGGTCTGATAGTATGCAGACCGTACTGGTGGGGTGTACCCTGGGCGGAACCCTTCACCCTGGGTACTTGTAGACCAGTTACACTTGAAATATGTATAGTCCAATGGGTCGACCGTCCAATCGATCTAGACCCGACCAATACGAGATAATAGAGGGTAGACCACTCAACTGGTCTAGCCCCTGACCAATATGAGAGAAGACCAAAGACGGTCTAAACTCCAACCAATGTTATAGTAAACGAATATGTCCACGTAAAGATCCAATATGCTCGTGAATTCCACAAACGATATCTCCAAGTAAAGAACAATCCACTTGTTAGTACGTTCCAAACGTACGTGACTTAAACTTGTGAGAAGTCAGCCAATGGATACTCCTGTCGAAGGACTTCCGGCGGGCCAAATGCGTCTGCGACGCGCCCCGGCCGGGTATAATGTGCAGGAGGGGATTACTCGACCCTCTGCCCCCAAACACTCCGCGACGTGCGAAGACGACTTAGAAAACCAAACTTTTAGAGAGTCTCTTAGGACCTCATAGCCACTTTTCCAATCCAAGACCAATTTACTTCTTTTCCACTAACCTTACGGTACCAATATGTACCAAACACTAAAATATGTAAAATACATGCAATGCCATGTGACTTACCAAAATCCTTGTGCTTGACACTCCTTGCACATGATAGGCTTAAAAGCCCCCCTTGTTTCCACCAATCCGATCGCTGACCAGCTGATCGGCACGCCGTTGACAGAAGGTGACCAAAATTTTGCCTTCGCTTCGCCACAAAGCCGTACCACTGGTTCTATGATGGGATACGGGTTGAACACGAAGGCGAAGATGCACGGTCGTCATAATGGACAAAGCAGCAATTATCTAGAGTTAATATGCTAGAGTGTGCGTCGACGTCGTTTTTAATTGTCAGGAACACTACTCGTAGCATGGGCATAACCTGATCTTACGCATAGCTGTAGGAAAAGATCAACATACAGTTGTAATTAGATAAGTTAGATTAGTGAAGACCTTTTTCGACAAGTCGTTACATTGGGAGCTACCATTTATGCCGGATAATGTCTTCCAGTGCTCTGTGGTGTAACAAGAATTAGTTGTGTTGGCCAATCCTAACGTTGAGCATCCGATTACATAGTGGACAAATCTCTATAATAAGAAGAAATTAACGACGATCCTAAGCCATTGATATGATGATTATGCCGACCTCCGAGTATGATCGGGTTAATATCGGATTTTCAGGTAAGAGCTTGTCATTGATGAAAAGTCGTAATGACCTAAAACCTCCCGTGTTGTGTAGCGCACGAAGGGCGGGTCCTTTCAAAAGTTATTATATTACTCATTCAGCGAATTTGGGTGCCTTTATTAGGGGTCAGCGTATACTGACCCCCCATTTCCGTAAAGTGACCCCCGGTGTAAAAAAATACAGCGTACATTATCGAGGGCATTAATACAATGTGGAAAGTCTACTGGAGGTGTAGCCTCGACAAATTTCGAGCCATCCCATGCATTCAATGTTGTCTCAGTCGAGTTGATACTGCAACCATTGCAGAGTTAAAACAAGGAATTCAAGGAAATTAATCACGAGATCAGTTGCGAGATCGCCGTGTGTCTATCGCTGAAATTGAAGTTAAAACGCTCAACCTAAGCAAAACCTGCGCAACGATGCTATTTCTTGCAATGATAACCGGCATGTGCTGACAAGATGGACCTTCTTAGAATGTCCATGGACAAGAAGACCAACAAAACTGTTGAGCAGACCAAGCCAGTCAACGGTTGTCCGTTAGATAGGCAAGTGTTTGGCAATGCTACATGGGGACTGGTGCGTGGTGTGCTAGCAATATCGGCTTGATATTTGTTAAACTCATTGCGTTTATTTGTAGCTGCATTAGATCGGCATTTACTACCCTGATAAACCATCATCAGAGTATCAGGCCAAGACCAAGACTTTATTGAGGCTTTAGCGCTGATGTATCCATGCGTGCATTGTGCTGGCGATTTCCAGAAGGGAATTGCCAAATCTCCGCCACGGTAATAACGACAGCACCTCATTCTAGTCAACGGGGTAACTGATTATGCCGATTATGCTACGCTGTTGTGGTAGATTGGAATCTCGCACAGCTTTTTCGATGTGGCTGTGCAAACAGCAAAACATTTTCAACCGCAAGCTTAACAAGCCTGTGATTTTGTGTACTATGAAGAACCTGGAGGCACGGTGTGGCGAAAAGGAAAGCCGTCGTGCTGGGGCGAAGGGGGCGACGAAGATTCTTCTCAGGAAGCTCTTGGATAGGTAACATTCGCTAATAATATACCAGGCAATAGCTTTGTATGCACAACTTTCTCTTTTGTCCATCTATCTACAGTATTACTGCAGGAGCAGAAAAAAATTTTTCTTTCTTATGTAGCTGCCTCGCTCTGAACTAGCAGCAATACTACACCTTTGCCCGTCCAAAATGAAATTTTTTGCATCCAAAGTGAAATAGGTAGCGAATTAAAATATATATTTAACAACTTTTGCATCCAAAGTGAAAATCCTTGCATCCAATGTGAAATGGAACAATTAAATAAAAAACAAGCCTCAATTTTATCAACGTGATGACTATTGATTAAAAATCATCGTGTCCCCTTATTTTAGTCTAAACTTTTACCGATGCTTGCCTCCTTCGACCAGTTCGTGAAATAAGCGATAGACGTCATAATATGGTATAAAAGCATCGAACGGTACTCGAAGTGGGCCCTCAAACGAAGGGCTCCAGTGCACCGCGACCACTTCGTCGCGATGATTGAGTTGGATGTGCGCGCGCTGGTATTCCAAGATAATTGGATTTTTGCGTCTCAAATGATGCTTTTTGAACGTCGCAGGAACACGGCAAAATGTCATGAAGTGTTCAAGATAAAGACGACGAAATTCTTCAGCTACAGCGAACACGTCAACAATTGTCTACTCACCACCTTTAACAGATTCATCAAAACGTAATGAATGCAAGAGCTGAAATCCAAGAGGAAATTCATAGTATTCCAAATCGATGTGGATCTTCAAAAACGCAGTTGTGAATGCGATGTTTACCTAACCAGGAGACAAATCAGTTAGACTCGAACATTACATCAGCATGCAGCTTGAAGACTTACAGGATTAGGCTCTGTCACGACGTCAAAGACTTCGCCATACTGGAAACTGTACCGAATTTGGTTGATTGCTTGGGTTTAATGAAGCGGGATTACTAACAAGCCTTAATTGACAACGTACGAGTGCGATATGGAAGCAATGCGCTCCGCAAGTTGTTTTACTTTCACCGGGTACGTACGGAGAATTGCGAATTACCACAAATACGTGCTCTACGATTTGGCGAAGAACTTTGTAAAGACCCTCGTTGTCGCTTGTGTCCATCATACGATCATACTCCTCAGATGGAACAGGCGCATCAAGAGCTAACGGTGTAGTAGTCATATCATGGCTGCGACGGTCCGTGTAGCAGGTGCGTACACGCACGGTGCGACTAGCGCACAGAGGAATGCTTTCCTTAAGCGGCAATACGCCGCTACTTAGCCGATACGCCCTTATATAAGGGCTTAGCAAGAGATTGCTCTCTTACTCGGGACTAGTTTACAGTTAGTAAACACTAACGCCTTGTTACAAGGCTTCCCTTAGAAAGGGGGTAGCTAAGGGAGGTGCTTCCTTTTGCTACAACACTCACTGCGCGCGAGGCCGTTCGGGGTCGTGCGCCTAGCAGTATTAGAGTATTTTGTAAACTGATTTATACTTAAAATGAAATTAGCCTAACTTAATAAACTAATGTAAACTATATGTAATACTAAGTATAACTTACTCAATTCGTACCTAGCCTAAATGTAATGTACATCACCTGTGTACCAACACGTGGCAGGATGCCACGCCTTCACTACGGGCTCTCTCCCTGATTGGTTAAAACAACCAATAGGTCCAAACCTTTCGGACCGGTCAATACTTGACCTGAACCGTTGTGTATTTACGTACACCCTTGTAACCAAATGTAACCCTGTTACATCCTCCCCCATCAAGACTATTACCACGCAATAATCATTATAGTTGGAGAACTCAACTGCCAGAACTCTGGCCTACAATGAACACCTTTAGTGGTGATGAAAATTCTCCTCGAGAAGAGGATGTCGACTATTCTCATTCCAATATCTCGGAGGAGGGTGGCCTTAGGGATAGCTCCCCAAAGGATGACCGCTCCGACAACGCCGAACGGCGATGTTGGCAGCCTAATACTTTCCCCACACGTGGGAAAAATTCTCTAGATAGCGCGCCACCATTACCAATGTGGTGGAGTCAAGTTCAAAATCGAACACGTAGTGTCGAGAACCTGACCACCATCGTGCCCAGCCTTCCAACTGACGGGGGGGGG
>CM047580.1:30559013-30601513 GCA_026184515.1 Peronosclerospora sorghi
GCCTATTTGGGTCATATGGTGTCGATCAGTGGGCTGGAGGCCAATCCCAAAGATCTGGAATCACTGAACAACCTCCCGTTTCTCAGATCGCTGAAGGCAATGCAGTCCTTCTTGGGAAGCCTAAATTACTACAGCCGCTTCATTGAAGACTTTGCGATTTACGCGGCTGTGCTGTACGAGCTCCGGGAAGTCGACTACCATATGTTGCGCGAGGAAGTTCGGGCAACTTTACTGGAGGGTAGCGGCTCTGATCTGCCCGCATATTGTCCGCAAGTGGAGGCAGAGGATCACATGAGGCGTGCAAAGGTTGCTTTCGGTATGCTAAAGGCCAAGATGGCGACGGCACCGATTCTCAAGCACTTCGATACGGAGAAAATGCCGATCGTCATTGTGTATGCTAGTAAGTGGGCCATTTCGGCCACTCTAGTACAAGAACATGATGGAGTGTACCACCCGGTCACTTTTACGAGCCGGACATTGAAGCCGAACGAGGTCAACTATGGGATCGTCGAAAAAGAAGTTCTGGATTTACTACGGATCTTGGATGTGTGCTACAACCTACTGGTCGGCCGATCTGTAAAGGTCCTTTCAAGAAAGTCGACATTGGCCTGGTTATTATCAGCCAATGGAATGGACGGTAGGCTCGGCAGATGGTCAGCTATCTTGTCGCAGTGGTCTCTCGAGGTCGTCAAGTGCACCAAGGGAGAGGAAGAGATATTGGGCACATTAGCTTCCAGTATCACCCCTCGGTCCGAAGTGGATGAGGCTTTAGTGGCGATTACCCCAAGGAAGCAACCTCGACAGTCAATCTCGCGGCCGCCGCCGACCGTCGATCAGGAAGAGGAACTCCTGGTCTTGAGTTTTGACGGGTCGGCCAGCGTGAAGAAGAAGGTCGGCTCCTATAGTGCCATACTGTGGAAGTTACCACAATGGTCTATAGTCGCAGCCGCCACCTATTTCACGCCTGACATAACGGCCAACGAGGCAGAATATCGGGTTCTACTTCTATGTCTTGATCTGCTGTCATCACAACAGAAAGGGCGGATCATCATATGTGGTGACTCCAACCTAGTGATAAGGCAGATCACCGGGGAGATCGAATGCAAGGCGCCACGGCTAAAGTTGCTAAATGATCGGGTGATGAAAGCGCTGAAAGACTACCCCAACCACGAGCTGTTGCACGTGAAACGGGACTGGGACAGAAGCGCCGATCACCTCGCGACCCAGCCATGCGAGACCAGACCGATGCGACGATCACCGAGGAAGCCGTTTTACAGGAACTTCTGGACATAAACAGGCTCCCGGAGGTGATCAAGCCCAAGGACAGCCCTGTTCACGTGCATGTGATGGCCGCAAGCAGATCGCGAGCTCGGAAGTCTCTCCGATCGTTCCCGAAGGAAAGGCTGAGTGAGTACGTTGTACAAATGCTAAGGGCTGAACGGATCCTCAAGGCGCAGGACGAAGAAGAGTGGATCGTCAACCTGAAGGCTTATCTGCGCGGTGAATTGTCCAAGTTTACAAATGGTCAGGTGAAAGAGTGTGCCAAGATCGCGGACAGTTACGATGTGGATGAAAATGGATTGCTATATTACTGCCGCGACACTGATCAAGACTGTGCCGATCGAGATCGACTGGCGAAACTGGTGATCCCTGAGTTGCTGCAGCCGGATGTCCTTCATCACTACCATGTGAGTCTAGAAGGGGGACATCAAGGCATAGGCAGAACATATCACAAGATCAGGGCCCACTTTCACTGGAGAGGACTTTTTCGAAGCGTGCAGAAATATGTGGGATGTTGCACAAATTTCGAGACCGGAAAGGGCAGACCGATAATCAAGGGCCGATTGCCCGGAAATATCGAGGCTACGTACCCTTTCCAGGTGATAGCAATCGACCACATATCGTCACTACCCAGATCGACACGCGGCAACACTGAGCTGCTGATCTGGGTTGACCTATTCACCGGTCTGGTGATTGCAAAGGCTAGTGCATCCCGATCTGCGGAGCAGATCGCCCAGATTTACGAAGAATGCGTGTTTAGAAGGTTCGGCGCCAGCGAAGTTATCAGACACGATCGGGAACCCGGTTTTATGGCCGAGGTGTTCCGGTCGTTCAATAACATGCTGGACCAGAAACAGAGTGCGACGATGGCATATCGTCCGCAAGAAAATGGATCGGCGGAACGCATGGTACAGACCATAACGAGGGAGATCAAGATGTACGTTGCTGACCCAGACCAGCGAGATTGGGACGAGTATGCAGAAAGGCTGGTGTTTGCACTCAACTCGTCGACCGCTCGGGTCCGAGGAGAAACGCCTTTTTATCTGGCATATGGATGGGACCCTCGGTCGACACTGGAAGCTGCGATACCTATCGGTTGCACCCGGACCCGCGATCGCGATGCTCGACGCTGGCGCATGCAGGTCCAGAAACACTTCCAGCATGCAAAAGAAGTCGTCAACGAAAAGCTGCGTCAGGCCACACAAGACCGGGCATACCGGACCAATGACCAGGTCCGACCCCACGGTATAGAACCAGAGGCTAGGGTATGGCTATACCTAGACCGAGTGAAAGAGGGCTATGCGAAGAAGCTGGCTCACATGTGTCACGGCCCTTTCCGTGTTGCCGAGCTGATCGGTGAACACGCTTCCCGTCTAGTAACAACTGGTACAGATTACAAGGTCTTCCCGATCGTGCATGTGTCCAAGTTGAAGCTGGTCCGAGAATTTCCTGATCGACCCAAAACTTCCTGTCTGGTAGACGAAGAAAAGAGATTTGATTTCGATGAAGCGTTACTGCCGGAGTGCAGTTGGGAACGACCATTAGAGGAAGACGTGTTTGAAGTGGAGAAGGTCTTAGATGTTCGGTCGACCAAGAAGACCAGGTTCGGTCGGACTCACCGAGAGTACCTGGTCCGATGGAAGGATCATGATGAATCAACTTGGGTCGACGAGCTCGACTTGAATTGTGGGGATCTTCTACGAGAGTTCGAACGAGAACGAGTCAGTCATAATCGCTTCGCAGTGATGCAGACTCATGAAGACCAAGACCAAGACCAAGACACGCAGTAGCATCGGTCGGTCTAGACCGGTGTGAAGATGTGGAAGGTCCGGAGTTGATGTGAAATTGTGATGAACTGTGACGAATTGGAGTATCGGAATGACGAATGTGATGACTATTTTTCGTGATGGAGGTGGAACTGTTTACGGTAACGTGTTTGGTGCAACTCTGAAAAAGTGATGAAATTAGTTCAAGTGATTTGATGATCAGATATGTGAAAAAGAAATGATGACATGTATTACGAGCTATCTGGTCGACTGCCTGGGACTTCACTCGCTATCACCCCACAGGCGTCCGATGGTCAGCGCCGGATGGCATGCAATTTGGTCTTGAAATTGGTTGCGCCAGGGTTCCTTCTGGTCAAGATTGACAAAAGCATCCTTGAGGTCCGCGACCGGCTAAGGGTAATCAAGACCGGGGTACCATATGCCGTCATCGGCTAACAACCTGGTCTTCTCAACGCGACGCCTTGGCAGTGTCCAGACCATATCGGGTCGTTTGAGAGTCGACAGTGGCCAGAACAGAAGGAGGAAGAGTCACGTCAACCTTCAATGCCCACGACAAAGCCTGACAATATCGAACAGAAGGCCCCGGCAGAAAATTTGGTTTGGGCGCGTCGACAGCCAGTTTCGACGACCCTTTATCGATGTCACCCTCCGAGTGCGCCACTTGGTCTTCTTCTGACGTCCGCTCTTCAACTGCGACAGCGGACCGACGATGCTGGGTGGATCGGGATCAAGATAAAGCGGGAAGGAGATCATCTGAACCCACCGATCCACCCTCCGAAGCCGCCCCAGGCGAGACCAATACCGACTTGGACCGAACGGCGAAACGGGTCGAGGGCGCGCGATTTTTGGAGTCCTTCCTCTCCGTAACTGCATCCTTCACCGCACTTGGGAGTTGCGCCCGTATCTTGGCTAGTGATTACACCATTTCCAGTTTCATCTCGTGCTCTAGGTCGCGCGCAAGGGCCCGCGCCCTCGTGCCTCCTGATGCGCCCTTGCTCTTCTCATTGCGTGCGTGAATTTGGGGGGGGGGGCAATTTCAGCCAATGAATGGCGAGAATTTCCGCCCGAATTTTGCTGGGAAATCGTACCACCTGAATGCTCCCGCGGGGGCGTGAGGGCGCATGGGATTTGGCTATGTTAAAAGCATCACTTGCATCCGATTTTGGCTCATGAGGAGCTCCTGCGTCTTGGCTTTCTTGTGGGGCGGCGCCTGCTTCTCCTCGTGTTCGGAATCGCGCGCTACGCCCCGCTCCCTTTAGCCACTCGACGTGCCCGCGCGCCTATTGGAATGGCGCCGATCTCGGTATTGATGCGGACCGGACCAGGATTCCGAGGTCTGCGGCGGAAGTGGGCGATCTCCAATTGTCATATCTTTTAGCCGGACGTGGCGGTGCAGTCCAGAAGTGCCAGGCAGGAACGAAGGCGCCGATTTCGCTGACCCATATGCTGGCGTGCTGTCACCTGGCAGACTGGTCTTCTGCTCCGACCCCGAAGACGATGCCGCTTGGACGGAACTTTTACGCCGACACGTCTGCGACTTGGACGGGATGGCGATCATGAACTCTGAGTCGCCAGACTCTTCACTGGAGTCCTCCCCGGACGAGATCCCTGTGTACTCGGTACGGACGGCACAAGGGCGCGAGGGTGCTTGAGTTTTGGCAGGGTTGCAGGCATCACTCACGTCCAATCTTGGGTTCACGAGAAGCGCCTGCGTCTTGGCTCGCTTATGGGGCACCGCACGCTTCCCCCCTAGTTCGGGGTCGCGCGCTATGCCCCGCGCCCTCGAGCCACCCGGCGCGTTTGCGCGCTTCTTGGAATTTTCTAAAATATTGGATGGTGGAATTTTGGCCAATGGATGGCTCCGGTCTTGGTCCTGGTGCAAGTCGACCAGAGCTGCCGACGCAGATCGGTCTACGATGGAGGCAGCAGCCGGACGCGGATACAGCAGGTCCGTCAAGCGCTGGTGGCACTGGTCTAGCTCCACCCGACGACGACCCGATTCCTGCGCCCAAGCGTCCGACAGGTCCTGAAAAGACTGGACCTTCCCGGTCTGGTCTTGGACCGAAACTTGGAGCTCAGTAAGGTGTCGCTCAAGATCGTCGCCTTGCATGCGCAGCGAAGTCTTGTCCAATTGATCGTCCAACTGATGTCGGCGGATTCGGCTCCAGTCTGACACCCATCCGATGTTTGAGGTGCAGGAGAATTATGTGGGCTGTCAGACCGGGCCGACCGAACAGGTGAAGCAATGTGGGGCGACTCGTCACATAGAGTTTCTACAAGAACAAGCGTCAAGAGAAAGCACAAGAGTATCGAGTGCAGTAAGGAAGTACCTGGCGCAGGTGGCGAAGATGGCTGGTCCATGGTGAAGAAGTGTGAGCGACCAAGGTCCATTTGGTCAAGTGATGGGTGAGTCAGACCGTTATCGTTGTGCGACACGGTCGGACTCAGGGGCGGCTGTGGTGAAGTGTACCACAAATTTGGTCACTTTTGGTCAAGGCAGTTGGTGGAATTTCGGATTGGTCTAAACAAGGGGGGCTTTTTAGCCTATCAGATTCAAGGAGTGTCAAGAAAGCAAGTTTTGGTGAGTCACCTGACATTGTGTATTTTACATATTTTCATGTGGGTACATATTGGGACGGTAGGGAGGTAGTATTGGTTTGAGTTGTAGATTTGCCTAAAAGAGAAGTCGTTTGGAATCTTTTGGTTTTGCCTTCGGTATAACACCTCAACATGGGGTCGTTTAAACCTTTGCTATGTGCGTCAGTCGCCTCCGCCCTCCGCGGAGTGTTTGGGAGCAGAGGGTCGAGTAATCCTCTCTAGCTCATTATACACGGTCCGGACGCGCCACACGCGCATTTGGCCAGCCGGAAGTCCCTCGACGGGAGTACGATTTGGCGATCTCGACACTTTGACTCAAGTACGTTTGGAACGTGCTATTCACTGGATTGGTCTTTAAGTGGATATGTCGTTTGTGGAGTTTCACGGGCATATTGGGTCTTCACGTGGACATATTGGCTCATTGTAACATTGGTTGGAGTTTATACCGGTTTTGATCTTCTCTCATATTGGTCAGGGGATAGACCGGTTAATTGGTATACTCTCTATTATTTCGTATTGGTCAGGTCTAGATCGTTTGAACTATCGACTTATTGGAATTTATCTTTTGGAAGTGTTTCTGGTCTGTACGTACCTGGGGTAAAGAGTTCCGCCCTAGGTACACTTAGCCAGCACGGTCTCATATTCAAGACCGAATCAAATCAATCTGCGATCCCGATCCACCGAGTGTGTAACTAGCCCACTCCAATGGGTACACAAGGTGAGATGGTCTTAAGTGAATCGGACCAAGTGTATCTGGATGATGACCGGTCGTCTGCCAGCAGCGGACGATCGGACCAGATTTCGAATTGAGGTCCGCGGGGTACCCCACCCTTAAGTTGGAAGGATGGGCACGATGGTGGTGGTCAGGATGTTGATACAAATGTATTCGATTTCGAACTTGACTCCACCACATAATTTGGAAGGCTGGGCACGATGGTGGTCAGGTTCTCGACACAACTGTGTTCGATCTTGAACTTGACTCCATTACATAAGCTCCTCCATTTCCGCCTGTCTCCACATGCTTGATTGTGGGCCACCGTGCGCCTCACGGTAATTCTTTGGATCCGGCAATATCATCGAGCCACCTGTCGGCTCACAACCGGGGTCACATACTGCATACGCGCATAAAACGCCTTCCACACTTTCATTTATTCCAGTAATTTTTCGGGAATTTCCACACTTGGTGTCACCCTCTTGGCCCTTGAATCTTCATATTCTTGGCCCTTCAATGTCTTCTTTGTCTTCCTTCGGGTCTTTCTCGTGCCCTGTACTGGTTTCTCGGCGCGCCTCGGATCGTCTGCAGCCTCCGGTATTCCTTGACTTCCACGCGCCTTTATTTTGTGCATTCGAACCAGTATTTCTTGAACGCGACTCGGCCATTTCCTCGAGTTCTTGGCTGCGTTCACCTTCCAACATCTTGGTTATTTTCTCACTTGTTTCTGCACTGAGTGTCTCGATCGCGGTGACGTGCCGCGTCACCACGACAAGCTGTCCTTCATCAGCAGCACCTTGAAACCCTTGGTTTCATCACTCTTGCCCAGAAGTAGGGCGCGCTCGGCATGTTTTTCCAGCGTCTTCTTCTCCGGGTCCCGCCAAACCATGCACGGGGACCCCAAAACCACGATATCATTTACTGCCGGCCTCTTGCCGGTCAGTACTTCCAATGGCGAAATTCGCCCAACGTTTGATCTCGTTGGAGTACGGTTGAGTATGTACGCAGCATACTCAGCCGCCTCCGACCAATATGTGAGGGGTACGCCTGACCCAAAAAACATGCACCGGACCATATTGAAAATGGTCCGGTTCATCCGCTCTGCCTTCCCGTTTGAGGCCGGATTCCCTGGATCCGTTATTTGGCGGCGGATACCGGTCTGCTTAAAAAACAGATCCACGTTTCAGTACTCTCCGCCGCCATCTGTCCTCAGCACGTGCACCCTGCACGAAAGTTCATTTTCAAACCAAGCCAGGAAGTGTCCAAACATCTTTGCTGCTAAATCCTTGGTGCGTGCTGCAAAAACTCTGACGTAACTCGAATGATGATCCACGAATACAACCAATTATCGGTTGCCACGTCTGTCGCGGGGAATGATCGGACCTTTGAGGTCACTGCAGATCACTCCTCCAATGCGGTCAATTGGTGCATTTCCACCCGAATCTGTCTTCGGTTGCGCCCTTCTGGTAGCCTTCCCTTCGGCGCACGTAAGGCAATTCGGCCGATCGTGTCCGTTAAGGCAATACCAGACCTTGGGTCCCTGGCCAACATTTCAATGGTATCGTAGGCCAGGTGGCCCAGACGCATATGAAAATGGTGTAGGCTGCCAGTGTGGACGTCCTTACTGACATCTTCCGACACACTGTTTACAACCATGTCACCGAAATTTTCCGAAAAACTTTGCGCCTTTTCGGCCTTGAACTTAGCCGCAAATACAGAACCATACGTCATTACGTCGAACAACTTTTCACCTTTTATCATGAGGCCCATCTTGCTGCCATCATCAACCATGGTACAACCCTTTTCGCGCAACCTACCAAGCGAGATCAGGTGTCGGGCTAGTTGCGGAGCGAAGTATACTTCGGTCAAAACAACGACCGTTTCACTTTTGTCGCACGTCCGCAACGTAAGCCGCCTGACCTTGGTTGCCTGAAGTGTGCCACCATCCGGCAAAGCAAAAATATCATCGGGACTTGAATCCCTAGCGTCTTCCAACAAACTGGCGTTCGACACCAAGTGTCTACTATCCCCACTATCGATAATCCAGATATCTTCATTTGCGCTTCCATTTCCACAAGCATTTAAAATACCATCCATGGTCGAAAGCACGAAACGCTTTGACGACCCTTTATTTCCACCACGGCTCTGCCTTTGGGTGCGTTCAACTCCACTTTTTCGGCGCTTTTCGGGGCAATACCTCTGTATGTGCCCCTCGCCACCACAGCGGTAGCACACGCGCCGCCCCTGACCAGATGTTGCTGCATGCACGTGCAACTTAGGGGCGGGCTTCGACTTTATCATGTCGTCTTCGAGCTTCTGCGCCCATGCGATTAACTCTTGCGCATGGCTTAGGTAATCCCCCCTTCTCGGGTCATACCTATCCATCAACATTATCTTGAGTCGCGGCGCGGCAAACTTGACGATATTTTCAACTATTAATTTTTCACTCTACCCGCTTCGCGAGCCAGAGCTACTAGGTATAAATAGTTCTCCGTCCAGCAGCGTTGTGGATACTTTTCACTTGCAAATCTCGCCGCGGCTTGGTGGTGGGATATCGTCGTCCTAAATCCCAACCACATCTGATCCATAACGTGGATCAACGTCGTCCGCACCCGCCACCACCACGAAACATTTGTGCGGTAATATTCGGCGGCGGTGCCCTCCAAATACTCGCCGAACTTGTTCACCTTTAATCGTTCACTCCACTGGAAGCAAGAGGTCATCTCTGCGATCTCAATGGCTTCCATGAACAGGTACGCCCACTGGCGATACCCTGCACCGAGACCGGGATATAACTCGCGTCCCGAAAACTTGTCGATGCTTATTTTCGGTATCTTGTACCCAGCGTACTGCATGGGTACACTTGGCTGCGCGGCGGGCGCTTCGTCACCGTCTGCACCTTGCGCCACAGCGGGCGCCCCACGTGGTGCATTATGCGCTCTCGGGCGTGGCTTCGCGCCAGCTTCCACCCCTTCGTCCTCGGCCAGATCATCCAGTTCCATCTGCTGGCCGAACGGACGGTAGTTTCTCAAACTTTCACGGAAGTTACTTTTCGGTATACGCACCGGCGCTTCTCTCTTGCGCTCGGGCGACCTCCTCGCTGGTGCGGGTCTAGCTTGCCCTGCATCAGGATCATTCGCAGATCTTGCTGCTTCATGCCAATTGTTCAATAGCTCTCTGAATTGCTCCGGAGAGGGCATATCATCGTCATCAAAATCAATCATGTCAAACTTATTTAAAAACTTCAATCACGTCCGGCACTAGCTTCTCTTTCAACAGAGGGATTTCCACAAGCTCCACGGAACGTAACAATAAGAAAAACGTAGTGCAAGGTGCTCCAAACTACCAAGAAAACTCCACTGGGTTACTTGACGCAACTTGGGTTCATAACCTGTTGAAATAGCACAAAAAAGGTTGCAAACACTTAACGCGATCAATACTCACCACCTGGACAAGTTTCAGTGTGGGAGGATCAGCGGAAGGTGTCAAACGGTGTGCGCAGCGTCGAAGCCCTTGTAAAGATTCAGTCTGGCACTGTACTTTATAGTGCAAAACGGAAAGTGAAATATATTATGTATAGTTACTTAAGTCGCTATCCAGTCCTTACTGCAACTTTAAGCTGTAACTGATTTTTATATGAAAAAATGTATGGCTTACCTGCAACAGCCAATGGGCTTCCACTATACGGAAGAGTGCAAACTCCAAAATGGGTACACACTCTTCCAACAGTGGGTGGACAAGTATCGCCCGACGTCCCTCTCGTCGCTAGATTACCACCCGGACGTGACGAAGCGTCTAACAAATCTCTCTCAATCATCAAATCTAACCCATCCGCTTGTGTACGGACCTTATGGTGCTGACAAGAAGACGCGCATCATGGCTTTACTACGTGCGCTATACGGAGACGGTGCCCTCAAGGTTCGTCCTCTCGAGCACAAATCGTTTAAGGTCCCTAATCGCAGCACGAAAGTTGATATCACAACTGTTGCTAGCAACTTTCATATCGAGATGAATCCTTCGGACGTGGGGAGCAATGATCGACTTGCCGTTCAAGTAGTGCTCAAGGAGATCGCACAGTATCATCTGGCAGACAGAAATGCCCAAAAACCTTTCAAAGTGGTGATGCTCATGGAAGTGGACCGACTCAGTAAACATGCACAGCATGCACTCCGTCGAACAATGGAAAAGTACACGGCTACGTGCCGCCTTGTGCTGTGCTGTAACAATCCGTCTAAAGTAATCGATCCACTTCGCAGTCGCTGTCTCGGTGTTAGGGTGGGTGCACCCACATTCGATGAAGTGTGCAACATCTTGCAGGGTTTTTTGCGAAAGAAAAATTGGTTATTGTGCCCCATTTGGCATGCATATTGCGATCAAGAGCGAGCGGAATCTTCGACGGGCGCTGCTTATGCTTGAGACGTGCCGTGTCTACCAGTGGGTCTTCTTAGATGTTCTGCGGACTTACAGAAAGACGTTTATGTAGAAACAGGCACTTGTGTTGGCGTAGGATTAGTGATCTGGATGGGCTGTAGCGGCTCTCAATAGCCGTAGCCCGTAGTCCCTTGTGCGTGCGTCCCAAAAGATAAAAGTAAAAGTCAAATATATTGTATAAAGTTAAAAAGTAATTCACTAAATCAGGCTTAAATTACCTAAGCGCAAGAGACTTAAATCTGTGCACATATAAAAAAATATCAGCCAATCCGTTTCCAGCATTCAGTTTATCTGTAAAGCCAACATTGCTACCCCGGAAACCGACACTCTTCCTGAAACGGTGCGCGCTGTAATGCCGTCAATACAATCCAATTTGTTTTCGCAATTTATCCATCCGTTGCGCACTGAGGTCCTTCGTGAGCAGGTCTGCTACCATCTCCAGACTCGGTACGTGCGTAGGCTTAATGAAGTTCCGCTTGTGTAGGTCTTTCATGAATTTCAACTTGATGTCGACATGCTGGGTGGCTACAGCACTCGACTCAGACTCGACGTGGTTGATAGCAGCTTGATTGTCCATGCGCATCAACAGGGGTGCTCGGGCAAAAAATCCCACTTCCATGAGCAGCTCTGGGAGCCGCAAAGCTTCGTGACCACCGACAGCGGCCGCCACGAACTCAGCTTCGGCCGTCGATAGGGCGACTGCGGTTTGCTTCTTTCATTTCCAAGAAACGATAATTTCATTTAAATAAACCACCACTGCACTTTCGGTTTTCCGATCCGCTTTGTCACCCGCGAAATCTGCATCGGTGTAGCAGGCGACGCGGACCGGCAGCGGCAGCTCATTATCGGGAACCAGTCGAATTTTCATTGTTTTCGTGCCCTTGAGGTACCGCACGATACGTTTTGCAGCTTTAAAATCTCCAATGGTGGGCGCATTCGTGCGCCGCGTCACACGGTGCACGGAAAAAGCGATATCCGGGCGCGTGCACCGTGAGATCCAGAGAAGGCTGCCTACTAGCGACTGGAAACTCTTCACGCTGAGGTGATGATCGCGTGACTTGGTCGGCAACAATTCGTCAAAACCTTCGACATCGTCCACACTAAAAATCGGTGTGCGGGTCGAATTCATATTTCCAAAATCATGTTGGACCAGGAGCTCATCGATAGCAGCCTCCTGGTCTAAACTGTATCCGTCATGAAAATTTCCGGCAATCCGAACATCTAGAAATTTGTTAACCGCCCCAAGATCCTTGAGATCGAGAATCTTCATATCATCGAAAAATGTATCCACTGCTTCCAAACGGGTTCCGGTGACCAGTAGGTCATCTACGTATGCCCCGAAAAGAACGGTGCCGTCCGCACCACGATTAACAAATATGCAGGTGTCCGTGACACACTGCTGGAATCCCAAATCTTCAAGTGTTTGACACAGCAGCTGGTGCCATAAACGTCCAGCCTGTTTGAGTCCATAGAAATTTCTCTCTAGTTTTAGCGATAGGTCATCACTTGATTCCACATCGAAAATTTCGAGAGTTTCCAACGAAATATCCATCCCTTGAGGGGTCTTCAAATAAATTTCATAATCGTCCTCCGTTTTCGCGTTATGGTAGGCGCTCGGCACATCGCCGTGCCGCGCCGGTACCCCCCAAATCTGGGACATCGCCAAAATAACCTTGACATTGTCCACTTCCATGACTGTCGAGAATGTGAAGAGGTAGTCTTGACCGTAAACTTGCCGATCACCGCTTGCCACCAGTCGAGCCTTATAGCGCTCGACCGTGCCGTCAGCACGCAACTTGGTCTTGTACACCCACTTCGTGGGTAGGAGTTTTTTGTTGGGACGACGCTTGACAATCTTCCAAGTGCCAATATCTGTAAGCGCCTTCAGCTCCTGCTGTTCCGCCGCTGTCCACAGATTTGAATATGCGCCTGCATGCGCTTCCTTAAACGTCTTGGGATCGGGGACTCCAACCCCAGGCACACCTCCTGGTTCGTTTTCGTCAATCACCGCGTAAACAACCATTTTTTCATCAATCTAATCAACTTTGGCCTCCTCCTGTTCGTAAGCCAGGTCATCATTCCACACGTCAATGTCAATTTCTTCAACTGCATTCACTTCATTTCGGGCCGTCTTGCGCTTCGACTCTTCATAGGCGGCCGCCTTTGCTGTTTTCTTCACTTCCCGCCCCGATTTTCCGGGGCGCTGTTCTCCGTTTGCGCTTGTACCTTGCGCTCCAGAATGTCCGGGTGCAGCTGCAGTGCCTTGAGATGGCGTTGCACCTGTACGATGCACGGCTTGGTGTGACAACTCTTCCTCATCCGCCTCACTTAAGGCTTTGGTGATCTGGTCACTCGCCGCCTTGTCTAGCGTCTCAATCGCACTGACATGGCGAGTGACCGTAACCACCCTGTCGCGTAGGAGTAACACTTTAACCCCCTTGGTTTCTTCGCTTCGTCCAAGGATCAGCGCTTTTTCTGCGTGCTTGGAAAGTGTTTTCTTCCGCGGGTTTCGCCACACCATACACGGCGAGCCAAATACGACAATCTCCTTTAATGATGGCTTCTTGCCCGTGAGCATCTCATACGGTGAAATTCTTCCAGGATTCGACCGGGTCGGGGTACGATTTAGGATGTACGAGGCGTATTCCGCTGCCTCAGACCAGTACACCAACGGTACCCCCGACCCAATAATCATGCACCGGACCATGTTGAATATGGTCCGGTTCATGCGTTCAGATTTTCCATTGGAGGCTGGGTTCCCAGCCTCCGTAATCTGCCGTCGAACGCCGGTCTTCTTGCAAAATAATTCGACTGTCTTGTATTCGCCTCCACCATCCGTTCCCAAAACGTAAATCCGGCAATTAAACTCATTTTCAAACCATGCGAGAAAATGTTCAAACATCTTCGCCGCTCTATCTTTTGTTCGAGCGGCGAATACCCGAACGTAACTTGAAAAATGGTCCACGAACACCACTAAATAGCGGTTTCCACGCCTGTCGCGCGGTGTGATCGGACCCTTTAGGTCGCTGCATATCACACCGCCGACGCGTTCAATTGGTGAGTTCTCACCCGAATCAGCTTGTGGCTGAGGCTTCCTTGAACCATTTCCCTCGGCGCAGGTCAGGCAGTTTGGTCGACTGTTGTCGGTTAGCTTGATGCCTGACCTTGATGCCTGACCTGGGGTCCTTTGCTAATTTCTCGATCGAGTCGTAAGCCAAGTGACCCAGGCGGACGTGAAAATGATGTACCGATCCTTCCTGTACATCATCATCACTTTTCGCAGCGACAACGTTCAGCAACATATTCTTGAACTGTTGCGCGCGTCCGCCCAGCCCTTCCGGTATCAGATTCGCCACAAATATAGATCCAAAAATTTCAATCGGGAATAAAATGTTCCCATTCCACTGTATCGCCAATTTTCCATTCGTAATAACTATTTCGCACCCTTTTTCATGCAGCTTGCCAGGCGAAATCAAATTTTTGGCAAGCTTGGGTGCGAAATATACTTCACCAAGCTCGATTGAAACTGGATCGGCACCAGGCGTGACCAAATTAATTTTGCCAACCTTAGTCACTGCCAATTTGCCACCATCGGGCAACAAAAAACCATCTTCAGGTCCACACGTGACAGCATCCACAAGTAGGCTTTCATCGGCCGCGAGGTGCCGGCTGGCAACGCTGTCAACAATCCACGTAGTGGCAGATGGATCATTGTCATTGTTTACTGCACCAATTTCCACCGTGGATAGGGCGACCTTCCGATTCCATTGATTTCCGGAACTTCCTTGGTCTTTCGCGCCCTTCTGTGACTTCTTGACCTTTGGTGGACACTCGCGTCTCACATGCCCCGGCTTTCCGCAGCCGTAGCATTTTCGAACGTGTTCGGTGTCCGTCACCGAATTTGCATGTAGTCGAACTGGTAACTTCGACTTCACCGAATCTTCATCCAGATCCTGCACCCAGCAAATGAGTTCCTGCGCATGGCACAGGTAGTCCTCCCGCAAAGGGTTGTACCTGGCCATGATCGATGTCTTCAGGCGAGGAGCCGCATATTTAACAATATTTTCCACAATCATAAGCTCACCCAGCCCGCTCTCGCGAGCCAGGGCCACCAGGTACAGGTAGTGCTCAGTCCAGGTCCGCTTAGGACTCTTTTCTGAAGCGAACCACACTGCAGCCTGGTGGGGAGAAATCGTCACGCGAAATGCCATATGCATAAAATCCAAAATTCCGAGTAATTCAGGGGCAACTTGCCACCACGTGCCAATGTTCGCACGGAAATAATCAGCTGCCACACCTTCAAGGTGCTCACCCAGATTATTTACTCTCAGGAGTTCAGTCCATATGAACCCCGAGGTCATCTCCGCTATTTCCACCGCTTCGATGAACAGATAAGCCCATTTCTTAAAACCGGCACCGAGTCCGGGGAATATCTCCACCCCGGAAAACTTCTCGATGCCGAGCTTGGGTATATTGGCGCAAGTTGGCTGGATGGGCTGCTGTGCAGGCGCGCGGGCTGCCTGCCTAAACTCCATTCCGGTCGCCTGTGCCCCTCCAGCATTTGCTTGATTCATTTGCGGGAGCCTCGCCGGGTTTGGCCGAGCTGCTCTACCGACTTCTATCCCGATGTCATCGGTCAAATCATGTATCGTCATCTCCTTGCCGAACGGCCCACAATTTTTGAGCGACTCCCGGAACACACTCTTCAGGGCGGCAAGGAGAGAGTCCTTCTTCGGTGCTGCCGGTGCGGCAGGTGCTGCAGGCGCTGCTGCCGCATTTGCAGCGGATGCACGCGCTTGTGCTAGCTCTATCGACTCCATGCGAGTCCTCATATCCACCATGCCATTCATGATCGCCCGTAAAGCCGCTTCTGGCTCGAAATCTGATTCACCGACGCTCTCTCTGTCATCCATTTTCCACACGAAATCACTTCCAAAACAACAGCAAAAACCACTGCCAACAATTCAACTAGCCCTATAACCGTGAGGGGACTTTCGCTAGTAACGAGAACTGTAAATCCACGAGAAATATCCACTCGAAAAAACAACCGCATGAAAATAGCCTGCTTGGAAGCTTGAAACGACTTAAAGAGACACTTCCAAAATCACGAGGCCACTTGGGCTCATAACCTGTAGAAACAGGCACTTGTGTTAGCGTAGGATTAGTGGTCTGGATGGGCTGTAGCGGCTCTCAATAGCCGTAGCCCGTAGTCCCTTGTGCGTGCGTCCCAAATGATAAAAGTAAAAGTCAAATATATTATATAAAGTTAAAAAGTTAAGTCACTAAATCAGGCTTAAATTACCTAGCGCAAGAGACTTAAATCTGTGCACATATAAAAAAATATCAGCCAATCCGTTTCCAGCATTCGGTTTACCTGTAAAGCCAACATGGCTACCCCGGAAACCGACAGTTTATTCTTACTTACTCTACTTACTCTTGATGTTTGCTGCTCTAGGTATCCGTTTTCGCCTGAACAACAGATTCAGCTGCCAGCATGGGAAGAATATATATGCACTCTAGCTAAGATTGTGCTGCAGGAGCAGTCACCCGCTGGGTACGTCGAGTCAAACGAGAGAGCTGTGGAAATGATTGTGCTGACCAGTGCTGCACTTGTTTGTGTTGTGCTTTCAGCCTCTTGAAGGCGCGCGAGATGATATACGAGTTCATGTCCAACTGCGTGCTGTCCGAAGTAATTCTCAAAGTTCTATGTCGCGAGCTCATGAGCCGTCTAGACGACGATCTCAAGCATGAGCTGGTCCAATGGGCCTCGTACTACGAACACCGAATGCAGCGTGGCTCGAAAGATATTTTCCACTTTGAGGCCTTCTTGGCCAAATTCATGATGCTCTACAAGAAATTCTTGTTGGACTTGTACATGTAGCAAGTAGCGAGCGAACAATAGAGATATTCTCACACCTAAAACGTTTGTCTGTCGCCCGTTATGCACGACAATCTGAGTGGTTGCTAGTAATTCGCCCTTAGTGAGACCATGTGGCGCCTGGCTGTGATTCTTCGCTTCCAAGCTACGCAAGCATTTTTGTCAAGCGACGAGTGCGAGAGCGTCAAGTGTGCGCTATTCGAGCAGTGGGGGGATGCTTACGTCAACGACGTTTCCAGTGTGAAAGCAAATGAGACAAGCGCTGCATTCTCGGCCCATCTCGAGCGGTAAGTAGACTGCATGTATGACCCTAAGTGCTAACTGCTCGACAATTGCTGATAGGGTGGGAGAAATGGAAGCTGAAGGGCGAAGCGATTAACAGAATTACGTCGACAGCCAGCAAGGAAGCGGACATTGCGCTGGTGATTTTAGATAGAAATGTGGCTAACTTGCGCTTTTTTGCTCGCGGTAAACGCGGCGTCTTGTATGCCGGTGAAATGCGATCAGATAACAAACCTGTAGTGGCTAAACTGGCAGCGGATGCGACCTCTGTTCGCTCAGTGACGCAAGAAGCTTGTTGGCTTCGACTTATGAGCCGCATGACAATTGGACCTAAAGTGATTGATGCGGGGAATGGCTGGTTCCTGTGCGAGCGACTAGAAGGCGAAAATGTAATAGAGTTCCTCGGATTAGATAACAAGGTTTCTACTCAAGCCAACGCTATGTTGATCATTCGTGAAATGTTGTGTCTGGTGCGTTCAGTCATGGCACTGCGGTAGCTAAGCACCAGGGGTGTGCGGTATTGATCCCGGTATTGAGTACCGGTATTTTCCCATATCGATACCGATACCGGCCTTACTAAAGTTGGTACTGAGCCAGGGTATACCATACCGTCCAACGTAAAATCGGTATGAAATGTCGGTATACCCTACCCTGCCACACAAAGTCGGTATCAATTGCGGGTACACCCTACCGCTCTACACAAAGTCGGTATCATTTGTGTGGCTACCGTACCGCTCAAGACAAACTTGGTATCAATTGTCGGTATACATACCGCGCTACACAAAGTCTGTATCATTTGTTGATATACCTATGGTGGAGCGGCTGATAAAAGTTTTTGACGCTTGATCAGGCGGTACCACGGCGCCCGGACTGCCGACTAACGAAGGGGGTACTCCGGTTGTCCTTGACTGCTTGAGTTTCTACTCACCATGTGTACCCGACGGCTTAGGCGTGGGTCGCTCTCCAGGTGGCGGGGATGTAGACACGGCAATTCCTTGATGCAAGATTGGGGAACTTGTAATGAGTTGATCGAGGTGCTGATCAGACGTTGTGCCGGTGCGTATACGCACGGTGCGGCTAGCGCACAGAGGAAGGCTCTTCCTTAAAGCGGTATCTACCGCTACTTAGCCGATACGCCCTTATAAAGGGCTTAATAGGAGAGATCTCCTACTCGAGGCCAAGATTCCCGGGTTGGTTTACTACGTAGCCTTAACGGCTGTGTTCCCTTTACGGGGTGTAGGTAAAGGGAGGGCTCCCTCTTACCTACGACACTCACTGCGCGCGCGACCGGTCGAGGTCGCACGTCCGCAAAATAGAGTGAAATCTAAACTGAATATATTTAATATGTAATTAGCCTAAATTAATTTAAACTAATATAAACTATATGTATAAGAAGTCGAATATTCCTAATTCGTACCTAGCTGAAATGTAGTGTACACACCTGTATACTGACACGTGGATGGCTGACAAACCACCACACCAGGGGCCCATGCCCTGATTGGTTTAAATAACCAAAGGTTCGAAACCTTTCAACCCGGCCAATACTGACCTCAACCGTGGTGTACTCATGTATACCAACACTCAGTGTTACCCGAATGTAACCCAGTTACATCCTCCCCATCAAGACTATTGCTTACGCAATAAACAAAATTTTGTTGGAGAACTCCAACGCCAGTTCCCCTGGCCATCCATATGTACACCTCCAGTGGTGCTATGGCGTCTCCTCTAGAAGAGGTAGACTACTCCGAAAACTCGGAAGTGGATGCCTTTGGGGATACATCCCCCATGGTGAGCCGCTCCGACAGCGCCGAACGGCGTTGTCGGCAGCCTAATCCCTTCCCCACACGTGAGGAAAATGCACAAACCAGTGCGGCACCCCTTCCCGTATCGGATGATACATCCGAATCGCCAAAGGCGATCGTCACTAATGAGCTGGTCGCAGCTCAAGACACCCAACTTGCCGCACAGGCACTAAGGGCTGCGTTACGCGCCCCCAAACGCCCGTCAAGGGCGGCTTATTATTTTGACGGTCCTCATGACCTTCCAAGGTGAACCAGGCGTTCGGTAAGGACTAGTCTAGCGTCCTATACCCCTGGCCCCGCGGCTGAAGAGCCGTACCAACGCGAACGCCGTGAGAAACTCCGGCAACAACTGCTTACACAAAAGCAGTTCACTAGCGTCTCGTACCGAGAGCGCTTAAACAGGCAGACACAGGGTGCCCCTGTTGAGAAACTCCGCGAGGTTCCTTTCGTCTTTCTCCGGAAGAAAGTGCCGATGATGCAGAGAAGAAGTTCCGCGCTTGGGCGGAAGGGGAGAAGCTTCTCCCCAGCTTCGATGAGCTGCATGACAGCTATTCCCGTCGAGACATTTGGGTGGAGAGGGTGTTGCGCCTTACATTTGCCAAAGCTAAGGCGATGGAGCAACTACGTGCTCCGTATCGCACGCGCTACGCCAGCGCCCCTGTCTCCACCATGGTGTCCGGATACAGTGTGGTCGCCACATCTGCCTCCGGCAAACTCCCACTTATTGGGAGTGAAGGGGCTTCTCATGAACCTCTGGTTGTTGACCTACAGCGGGATTCTCCCGCTCAAAAGCGTCAACGACGTCGCAGCAATCCTGCCGTAGGGGAGTCTCGAACTCCCACGAACTCTGTGAGTGTGGATAACCCTTCCACTTCACCAGATACTGGGTTTGACCCCGATGATTGCGTCGCGCCATCAGCCGCTCCACATGAAAGTGTGGAGTACTCTCCGCATCGAGCATTGGAGGAGGAGGTCGCGCAATTGCGACGTGAGATTCGCGCGCGCTGTGATCGACACAGCCTTCGCATCCATGATCTCCACGAGGGGATCCACGATGAGCGGGATGCCACTGATCGCTTCGAGAGGCGGCTTGCCTCTCTCGAGACGACCGTTGCGGAGCTTCGTGGTCGCATTTTATCCCTTTCGGGATTACTTTGCCCCGCGGTGCCTTACGGCTATCCGCCTTTCCACCCTCCTCCAGGAGGGGCCCCGCCTCCGGGTCCTGGTATGGCTTAAGCATACCGACATAAAAGGTTGGATGCGTACGCATCACCTTCGGGATGTCCAAGGTATACGATAAGCCCTTTCGGGCTAGTACCTTAAAGGGTCCCACAAACCTGGGGCGCAGTTTATTGCGCAACACATTTGAAACTGCATGTGTTGGAAGATTCTTAGCGTTTAATAGAACACTTTCTCCTACTTTATATATATCTTCGTTACGCCGCCCCTTGCGGTCAGCTTGCTCCTTCTGCTTGTCTTGGCTTTCCGCCATGGCATCGCAGACGTGTCGTAAGACACTGAGGCGCGTCGATAAAAACTTATCGATGTGCTTTCGCAAAGATACAGGGCTGACATCGGGGAATCCTCCCCCCTCAAGCCCTGGGCCACACACACGTGGCGTTAACGGAACCCTCGGATTCACCAATCCGTTCACGTAAAACGGGGTAAACCCCGTAGATGCATGTACCGAATTGTTGATAGCAAATTCAACCATAGGGAGCATCTCACTCCAACTCTTTGGAGAATCCGGACATAAACTCCGGAGAATATCCTCCACAACGCGATTAACGCGTTCCGTCTGACCGTCCGTATGCGGATGATCCGCAGTGGACACGAGGAGCTTGGTGCCTAGCACCTTAAACAACACTCCCCAGAAGTGTCCCGTAAAACGGGATCCCGATCCGACACAACGGAATCGGGTAGACCATGCTGTCGAAAGACACGGTCTAGGAACACTTTCGCTGTTCCTTGTCCATCTATGGACTCTGGCACCGCCGCTAGGTGAGCCATCTTGCTCAAACGGTCTACAAAGACCAATATGCCGGTGTTCCCGGCATTATCCTTCGGAAAACCGAAGATAAAATCCATGCTAATGGATTTCCAACACTCCGTTGGAACCGATAAGAACGCCAAAGGCGCATCTGAACTATCAGAGGGTTTAACCCTCTGAAACGTCTCACATGTGCGTATATACGCACCGACCCACTTATACATATTGGGCCACCAATACGAAGCGCTTAAAGCGCTGTAGGTCTTATCCCGACCTAAATGACCCCCGGTAGGGGCGTCATGTGCCTCAAAGAGGACTCTATACTTCAGTTCCTCATTATGAGGAACTACCACCCGCGGAGTGTCCTCCGCGCTCGTGCTATAAAATAGCAAACCGTCACAGTACCTGTAACGGTGTAAACGAGCTTTAGCTCGACTTGACAGGGTTGGATCAGACGATCCAAGACCCTTTTCACCTAACGCGCGGATAAGCGCCGTACATTGTGGGTCTTTCTGATACGCCTGGCGTATGAGATCCACCACAGATGTGGTGACGAATGTCGCGTGAGCGAGCTCGTAATCGGGACGACGCGAAAACGCGTCTGCAAGCACGTTTTGCTTGCCAGGTTTATACTTAACCTCAAAGTTGTACTCCGCAAAGAAGGAGAGCCAACGGGCCATCCGTTGGGAGAGATGAGGCGACTTTGTCGCTGTCCGTAAGGACGCGTGGTCAATAAACCACGAACGGCTTTGAGCCGAGTAGGTGAACCCTAAATTTGACAAGAGCATACTTCATTGCAAGTAGCTCCTTGTTATGAAAGGGATAATTCCGTTCCGAAACTTTAAGCTGCCTCGACTCAAACGCAATTACGCGTTCCCTTCCTGCATCGTCTGCTTGTAACAAAGCACATCCGATTGCGAAATCGGAGGCGTCGCAGACGACACTAAATGGTTTCCCAGAGTCTGGGAGAGCAAGAACGGGAGCTTTTAACAAGCTCCCCTTAACCGCTTCAAAAGCGTTTTGTTGTTCAGCTTCCCAACACCAATCAACATCCTTCTTAAGAAGGTCGGTCAATGGCTTCGCCATTTCAACGTAGTTCTCGCTGTACTTGTGGAGATAGTTGGCTAATCCAAGCCACTTCCGTAAATCTCTAATATTTACAGGCGAAGGCCACTCCACAATGGCTTTCACCTTCGCGGGATCCGCCCGCACTCCATCCTTACCGATGAAGCATCCGAGGAAAGGAATTTCCTCAGCACCAAAGATACACTTGTATGCGTTTGCATATAACTTATGCTCTCGCATACATTCGAGCACTGCTCGAAGGTGTATAAGGGGCGTATGAACATCAGACGAGTCGCCTTCCGCACGACTATGGACGAATATATCGTCGAAGTACGTCTGAGCGTACTTCCTATGAGGGCGGAAGAGTTGAGTCACCAAGCGATTGAAAGTCGCTGGTGCATTTGAAAGCCCTTGTGGCATAACAAGCCACTCCCACAGCATGCCACTAGGCGTGCTAACCGCTTTCAGCGGAATATCGGACGCTCGCATGAGCACCTGATAATACCCGTCCACCAGATCTAAGGCACTGTACACAGTACAGCCCGCCATATTGTTCTAGAGGACATCCTTCCGAGGAATCGGAGTCTGCATGGGTACAGTAGCTGCATTCAGCTTGTTATACACATGCACAATGCGCCACTTTCCGTTCGGTTTACGAACACAAAAAGTGGGAGATGAGTGGGGAGACTTACTCTCCCGTACCATCCCTGCCTCTTCTTTCCCCTTGAAGAATGAGTCGATGACGTCGCATTGTTTCTTGGGGAGAGGCCACACTGCCTAGTGACGCAGTATTTGGTCCCAGGAACCAAATCAATTTCATGTCGGACTCCCCGATCCGGTGGTAACCCCATCGGTGGGTTGTCACTAATGACATCTCCAAATTCCTTTAATAGGGAATGGTAAGGGTCCTCAGGACCCGCGAGGATCTTGAGGCCGCTTCGGGAATTTAATGCCTGTTTGGTTTTCACCAAAACTAAATTGTCCATCATGGATGAAGAGTTCAACTCCTCTTCCGGACTCAACACGACGACCTCGTCGATTTCATCTGCTTTCAAAGCAGTCCCAAACTCGTTGAAGGACATCTCCTCCAACGACAACAGTTCGCCTACCCCAGGAAACCGTTCCAGGCTTATGCATTCTAGGACAACACCTGTCACACTATTCAGCATCCTTTAGGACTGCTGACTACTCGCCTCGGGACTCATCCCGAGACCCAGATGGGGCGAGTCAATTGCCCCATCTATTGGAAGCGCCACGCGCCTATCCACAGAGGTCTCTACCTCTACCACCGGTGGCTCGCCGGTCTCACCTATTACGGCGTAATCGGAATCATTTACGATGTGAGAAAGAGACGAACTTCGGGTCTCTTCGCTTGGAAGCGCCTCGCGCTTAACCACAGGGGTCTCTACCCCTACCACTGGAGTCGCAACTTGTTCGCCGGACACGGCGTGGTCGGAATTAATTCCGACCTGTAGAAGAGACGAACTTCGGGTCTCTTCTCTAAGAGCCTCGCGCTTACCCTCAGAGGATTCCACCTCTATCACTGGCGACTCACCAGTCTCGCCTATATCGGCGCGGTGATTAACTGCCGAATCCCCCTCGTTAAGGATCTCTTTCTTAACGCCATTGGGACTGATCTTTTCAGACATTCCAATCTCTGGCATCTCACGCCAGAATATCTTTGCGATCGAGCAAAGGTGGGTTCATGACTCGCCAATGCTTCACCCGATCGTGGGTGCGTTGAGCCAATGGACTTAGACTTCCAGTCTATCCATGGCTCGTGGCGTTCCAGCCACTTCATGCCCAGAATGAGGTCATACCTCGAGTCCAAATCCAGGACTAGGCAACGTTCTAAGCTGTCGAAGTTTTAAAACTTCAGCTTAAGGTCAATCGAGACCTTGGGTACAGAAACCTGTACGCCCGTCGCAAGACGGACCGTGACAACGTCACGAGAACGTGCCTCTAGGTCGTCGGCATACAGCCGACTCTTCTCAACAGAAGCCCGTCTGACATAATTGTCAGACGCTCCAGAGTCTATCAAGACTCTCCAAGGCTTATCAAAGCCTTTCATGTCCGCACGGACTACCAGCAAACCTGGCTGGTACACCAACTCGGTGCTAGAAAGCACCGTTCCCTCGGGGCTTTGTGCTTTCGTCCCCTACCCTGGGGTTTAACAGCACTGAGGGGTCCCCCAGTAGGGCGCCCCGCCCTTAATGGTAGCCGTCGTTTCCCGACGGCTTGTACAAGGTCTTTTTCCCCGCCCTTGGTCCCTTGTAGCGAGTGTCTCGCTGGGGATTTTTCGGACATCTGTTCCTCAGATGATCCGTGCTCCCACACAGGAAGCATCTCAGCGGCCCACGCCGCTGCAACATGGCTAAGAGCTCTGCCTCGAAGCTCTGTGAAAAAGAGTCAGAATGACTCTTAGCGGGAGGTTTCTCCTCCGCTTCGACCTGGATCAGTTCCATGGGTTCAGGACACACCTTAGAGGAACGGAAGTTCTTCTCGGCGTTGAACGCCATCTTGAATGCCTCCTCCAGGAATTTGGGTCGGCATCGGAACAATTCCGAACGTGCTGGCCCTTCTCTCAGGCTTCCCATGAAGACGGGGATGGAAACATCGTCCGAATACGCTTTCGCGTACATCCCTGCCAACATGGTCTTAAGGTCCTGGACATAAACCTCCAGGTCCTTAGTGCCTTGACACCTCAGGAACGCCAGTTGATTCTTGAAAACCAGATCAGGCGTTGCGTACATGTCCATGAGCTTCTGCTTAAGGACCTTCCATGTTGGGAACACGTCCTTGACTGATTCCGAGCATGTAAACGCCCATGTACGGGCTTTGCACGTAAGATGGGTCAATGCAAGTCCCACTTGCAAGTAATCAGCGGTCATATTCGCTGTGGCGAAGGCCGTTTCGACCTCTCGAAACCACACGTAAAGGTTGTCACCCTTCTCCCCGGTGAACTCCTTTATCTTAAACGATAATGGAGGGAGCACCCCCGTGGAATGACCTCCACCGCAACTCGCCTCATGAGCGATGAGGGTATATACCCTTGCCTTTACGGCCTCAAGGCCCTGCTCCACTAGGAGCTTCATACCTTCTTCCCCCGTTAAGTGTAACAGCCTTTTAAAGGCTTCCTGCTGGACGATGGTCAAACTATCCCAATCGTCCTGATTCATCCTTTGCAGAGGATGCCTAGTCTACCAACACAGGTGTTGGGTTGACTACAAGTGCTACCAGATGTAGCCGGTGCGTATACGCACGGTGCGGATAGCGGACAGAGGAATGCTCTTCCTTAAAGCGGTATCTACCGCTACTTAGCCGATAAGCCCTTATAAAGGGCTTAGTAGGAGAGATCTCCTACTCGTGGCCAAGATTCCCGGGTTGGTTTACTACGTAGCCTTAACGGCTGTGTTCCCTTTACGGGGTGTGGGTAAAGGGAGGGCTCCCTCTTACCTACGACACTCACTGCACGCGCGACCGGTCGAGGTCGCGCGTGTGCTATTTAGAGTGAAATGTAAACTGAATATATTTAATATGTAATTAGCCTAAATTAATTTAAACTAATATAAACTATATGTATACTAAGTAGAATATTCCTAATTCGTACCTAGCTGAAATGTAGTGTACACACCTGTGTACTGACACGTGGATGCCTGACACACCACCACACCAAGGGCCCATGCCCTGATTGGTTAAAATAACCAAAGGTTCGAAACCTTTCAACCCGGCCAATACTGACCTCAACCGTGGTGTACTCATGTACACCAACACTCAGTGTTACCCGAATGTAACCCCGTTACAGACGTGATCCGGTGTAATCGATCTCAAATCAGGTCCGAACAGGCTTGATCAGCAGTGATCAGGCTTGGGCAGGCACCGAAAGTCGTTGATCAGCTGTGATCAGGCTTGATCAGGCTTGATCAGGCACCAAATGTAGTTGATCAGCGGTGATCAGACTTGATCAGGTGCCAAACGTCGCTCAGGTCCAAGTTGGTGCGGTCTGCGAGTTGTTGATCGCGGGTCACGAGTTGCAGAGTGTCGATCAGGTGTTGATCAGCGACGGGGGTACTTGATCAGGCAGCGGAAGTCTTCACTGCCCGACCACGGAGACTCTGAGTCTTTAAACAGCTAAAGGAACACCCAAATATATGTATTCCTAGCCTAGACCTACGAGGGGGGTGGTAAATTTTGCTTAATCCACCTATAGTTCCCGTGAGGCGCTTACAGAAGCCGAACTCTAGAGGCCAAACGCAAACCAAACGTGGAGAGGTGAGAGCACCGCTCAATCACACTCTCAAACCCAAAAAAACCTTTACTGAAGTACCGCTGACACAGCGGGCGAAGTTGCGGAGTGAGTTCTCAACACTCTACGTCTGCCGGTGGGCCAAAAATGCACAAAGTGGTCCCGCCCGGGATGTAGAGGTGTATACTAATAAGGGAGGCGCACAGGTGCCGTCCCGGAAACGATCTGCTAGATCGAACGCAAAAGGAGAACTTTATTATTGCTTAAATCCTAAGAACTACCAATTTCCTAATATCAACCAATCAGAACTACCCGTTCCAGCGTCCTCCGTCGACCAGTCGACCTGATTTGTCCGTCGTCCGTCGCCGCTCGTCGATGTTCGCGGAGTACCTGTACGTAATCTTCCCATCTTCCTATGCCCTGCCTATGTCCTGACTATGAGCACCACGGTTGTACACGCAACTGTATACGCCGGGGTACCCACAATCCTATACAATTACGTACCGATTCTGACCGTAATCGCCCCCCATAAATCAGGCCCTATAAATAGGCCCTATAATAATGCCCTATAATAAGGCCTTATAATAAGGCCCGTTATTGGGCCCAATTATAACACGCTTTACGACATACCCTACCGTCCAATACAAAGTCGGTATCATTTTTCGTTAGGGGTATGACGTGGCCCCACTAGTAGCCTCCAGCTGATTGACGACAACAGAAGAAGCTACCTGAACTCTAATATATATTGCGAGCATCACAAGAAGTGGTTGATAGTATTATATTATAAGGACGCAGATAATGCTACAATAGTCCTTCTAACTACTCCTCCAATGTTGTTGGTGTCCAGTGCCCATCCTCACCTATCACGAGTACCACGTTAATATCTACTATGTTAATAGAGACTCAAGCTTTAGCAACTTCTTCCAATACCGATGCTGCAAGCATTATACCACGGCTTTTTGCTGCCACTGCTCTCCTTCATCATGCTGCTACGGCAGTTTGCCTGATGTTTCCACAAGTGCTACTGTACTGTACACCTCTCACAGATCTCTATAATAGCTACCTCTCACGTACTCTAATAGATGTACTCTAATTTCGGTGTTGGTACCGGTATTAGATACCGCTTTGCCCAAAGTCGGTATCGTTACTGGTACTGGATACCGCATGTTGGCAAAGTCGGTATTGATATCGGTATTAAATACCGCTGCTGCCAAAGTCGGTATTGTCTACCGGTATTAGGTACCGCTCTCCCGTTGTCTCGGTACCATACAGGTTGTGTGGTGGAGTCAAGTTCAAAATCGAACACAGTTGTGTCGAGAACCTGACCACCATCGTGCCCAGCCTTCCAACTTACGCGGGGGGGGGATACCCCGCGGACCTTCGCTTGCGATCCGATCTGATCGTCCGCTGCTAGCAGACGACCGATCATCAACAGAAGACGCCTGGTCCGATTGATCTTGCGTTGCCATCTCACCTTGTGTACCCGATGGAATGGGCTAGTTCAACACTCGGTGGATCGCGTCGCTGGTTGACTTGGGTCTGATAGTATGCATACCGTACTGGGGGGGTGTACCCTGGGCGGAACTCTTCACCCTGGGTACTTGTAGACCGGTTACACTTGAAATATGTATAGTCCAATGGGTCGACCGTCCAATCGATCTAGACCCAACCAATACGAGATAATAGAGGGTAGACCACTCAACTTGTCTAGCCCCTGACCAATATGAGAGAAGAACAAAGCCGGTCTAAACTCCAACCAATGTTATAGTAAACCAATATGTCCACGTAAAGATCCAATATGCTCGTGAATTCCACAAACGATATCTCCACGTAAAGACCAATCCACTTGTTAGTACGCTCCAAACGTACGCGACTTAAATTTGTGAGAAGTCAGCCAATGGACACTCCTGTCGAAGGACTTCCGGCGGGCCAAATGCGTCTGCGACGCGCCCCGGCCGGTTATAATGGTCAGGAGCGGATTACTCGACCCTCTGCCCCCAAACACACCGCGAAGTGCGAAGGCGACTTAGAAAACCAAACTTTTAGAGAGTCTCTTAGGACCTCTTAGCCACTTTTCCAATCCAAGACCAATTTTCTTCTTTTCCACTAACCTTACGGCCCCAATATGTACCAAACACTAAAATATGTAAAATACACGCAATGCCATGTGACTTACCAAAATCCGTGTGCTTGACACTCCTTGCACATGATAGGCTTAAAAGCCCCCTTGTTTCCACCAATCCGATCGCTGACCAGCTGATCGGCACGCCGTTGACAGAAGGTGACCAAAATTTTGCCTTCGCTTCGCCACAGCCGCCCCTGAGTCTGGTGGCAGCCGCGCAACGGTAGCGACCCGATCTCATCACCAGTTAACCCTTTCTCCAGCGGTTGACTTCCTTGACCTTCACGGCAACCAACATTCCACCAATGAACAGGTCTTCGGCCCCGCCTTCACCAGGTATGCGCCCCTTGTACCTCTGATCTCCTTGTAACTTCTCTTGACGATTGATCCTGCAGGTGCCCTGTGCGCCCAGTCACCACAAATCGATTCCCTTAGCCGATCGACCCGATCTGACAGCTCTTGCAGCACCCCAGGTTCCGACAGACCGGATGGGGATTAGATCGGGTCTGATCAGCTTCGAAAAACCACTGCGACCTTCAGTCGGAGCTGCCCACCAAGAATGCATCGTTCTTGCGGCTGCGGAAGGATGTCGACACCTTGACCCCTTGGCTGCGCAGTTGAAAGATGTTCTCGCCAAGAACGCACATCTCCGGGCCCAGCTTGCCCAACAAACAGCGCGAGGTAAGTCGATCGATCCGATTTTCACCTTGGAACTGCCCTAACCTCTCTTCGTATGCAGATCGGTTGCCCACTGACATCGCTCAACCGGTTGATGCCTTGATTGCGGCTGATAGACAGTCACGTGACCACTGCGATCAGCTCCGCCCTATATTGGACGGGCTGATCGGCGCTTGGCATGATCTGTCTCGCCTAGAAGCGTACTGGTCACACCTCCGGGAACATCTCGCGCTGGTCAACCGGAAGAGGTTGGATGATCAGTCCGACCGAACCCTACTCCGTACCCAACATGGTGACCTAGAGCGGCAGATCGGCGAGCTACAGGTCGTGGTCAAGGATCAGGTCGATAAGGTCTGGTCTTTCCAGAGCCAATCGGACACCTGGACCCAGGAGTCAGGCCGCCGTTGGACTGCCGTAGAGCAGTGCCATAAACAGCTGACCGACTTGCTGTACCGGCGTCCGGCTATTAGCTCCAGCGCGGACCGGTCTGCATCGGCCGTTCTGGTCGACCTACACCAGGGTCGGGAACAATGCCACTCATTGGCTAAAATTCGGCGTACCAAGATTTCGAAAACTTCCAAGCGTAAGCTCAAGGACGCGTCGAGGGGCTCAAGGGCGCGGAGCATAGCTCGCGACTCCGAATTCGAGGAGAAGCAGGCGGTGCCCCAAAAGAAAGCCAAGACGACGGCGCATCTCTCAAGCCCAAGATCGGCTGCAAATGACACTTCTAACACGCCAAATCTCATGCGCCATCGCGCCCCCGTGCTGTTCGTACCCAGCACACAGAGGTCTCCTCCGGAGGAGACTCGGACAGCGGATCGGGAGATTCTGAGTTCACACACAGCGCGTTATCTAAGTCCCGTTCCGATCGGCGTCGAGGTCCTGCTCCGATGAAGTCTGCATTGGGGACTGATCAGGCGATCAGTTCCCAGAGTAACAAAACTGCACGGGCTCGTGAACCATCCGGATCGGCGCCTTCCTGCCAGCCTGGCACTTCTGGACTACGCCGTCACGCCCGATTGAAGGGAATTTCGATTGAAGATAGACCTCTCCCATCGCGTACTTTCGACGCCGTTATGCCGTGGTCACCGGGGCAGATCGGTAGCTTGCACCGGTCAGCCCTGACCAAACAAGGTCTCGTCCGGTTTCTGTCCCGACCCGACTTTTGGCTCTTCCCTCCAGCTCCGAAGACTCCTTACCCATCTGCGTGGCGAGCATATCTGGTTACAGCACCACATATCGCCCGTTTGTATGCAGATCAGCCATGGAAAGTGTTCATCCGCCCCAAGCTCGGGTTCATATTTGCGCCGGCTGCCTGGGTTGACTCGTTCTTGGGTCGAGTGAAAGCCTTCAATGAAGCCCACCGCCAGGCGATCTGGGAGTCTACGCACTATCTAGTGCTTCCTCCTGACCGATTGCAACATGACCACGGATTGGTCTCGTTCCAGAAGAACCGGAAGAGGCGCCGGAGTCGGGCAGGCGAGGCCTGGCTGATCCTATGCCAGTTTGTACTGGAAGGGATGTTGGCCCGCGAGTGCGACCTCGACGTTTTCTTATATCCAGTGTTTCTTCACATGGCCAAGCGTCGCATCGAGAGCTCCGGGGCGTTATTTGAGGATGGCATCTGGTATCCCGGCTTCCGCTGTGACGATCCAGTTGCAGACCTGAAGGACGCCTTGATCCAGATGGATCGGAAGGAGCCTTGGCGTAATCCGTTCCAGGACCAGATTGTAGATCACCCGGCGCTGACTATCGGTCGCCTGTGGGGTGATCGCGAATCCTGATACGGTAATAGCTGACCTGATAATTCATCATATATGTCATCATTCTTTCAAACTTCTTAATCACCTGGTCACTTGACCAAAATTCATCACTTTATCCAAACTTGCACCAACACGTTATCGTATACAGTTCCATTCACATCGCGAAATCATCATCACGTTCGTCACTCCACTACTCCAGTTCATCACAGTTTATCATATGTTCACAATAATTCAGACCTTACACATATTCACACCCATCGGTCTGATCGGTGCTACTGCGTGTCTCGGTCTGCATCTTCATGAGTCTGCATCACTGCGAAGCGATTCCGACTGACTCGTTCTCGCTCAAACTCTCGTAGCAGTGCTCCACAATTTAGATCAAGTTCATCGATCCAAGTTGCTTGATCATGATCTTTTCACCGGACCAGATATTCTCGGTGGGTGCGACCGAAACGTGACTTCTTGACCGATCGGACATCTAGAACCTTCTCCACCTCGAATTCGTCCTCCTCCAATGGCCTTTCCCAACTGTCCTCCGGCAGCAGAGATTCATCAAAATCGAATCTCTCCGGTTCATCCACCAGACAGGGTGTTTTGGGCCGATCGGGGAACTCTCTGACCAGCTTCAATTTGGACACATGCACGATCGCAAAAAATTTATAATCCGTGCCGATCGTGATCAGACGGGCAGCATGCTCACCGATCAGCTCTGCTACACGGAAAGGACCGTGCCACATGTGAGCCAACTTCTTCGCATAGCCTTCCTTGACCCGATCGAGGTATAACCAGACCCTCGCCCCTGGTTCAATACCGTGAGGTCGGACCTGATCGTTATTCCGATCTGCTCGATCTTGTGTGGCCTGACGCAACTTTTCGTTGACGACTTCCTTCGCATGTTGATAGTGCTTCTGGACCTGCATACGCCAACGGCGGGCATCTCGATCACGGGTCCGAGTGCAGCCGATCGGTATTGCCGCTTCAAGTGTCGATCGAGGGTCCCATCCATACGCCTGATAGAAAGGCGTCTCTCCTCGGACCCGATCGGTTGAAGAGTTGAGTGCGAATACCAGTCTTTCTGCATACTCATCCCAGTCACGTTGGTCTGGGTCGTCCCCATACATCTTGATCGACCTTTTTACTGTCTGAACCATGCGTTCAGCCGATTCGTTCGCTTGCGGACGATATGCCATCGTCGCACTCTGCTTCTGACCTAGCATCTTATTGAACGGCCGGAACACATCGGCCATAAAACCGGGTTCCCGATCGTGTCTGATAACTTCGCTGGCGCCGAACCTTCTAAACACGCATTCTTCGTAAATCTGGGCGATCTGCTCCGCAGATCGGGATTCACTAGCCTTTGCAATCACCAGACCGGTGAATAGGTCAACCCAGATCAGCAGCTCAGTGTTGCCGCGTGTCGATCTGGGTAGTGACGGTATGTGGTCGATTGCTATCACCTGGAAAGGGTACGTAGCCTCGATATTTCCGGGGAATCGGCCCTTGATTATCGGTCTGCCCTTTCCGGTCTCGAAATTTGTGCAACATCCCACATATTTTTGCACGCTTCGAAAAAGTCCTCTCCAGTGAAAGTGGGCCCTGATCTTGTGATATGTTCTGCCTATGCCTTGATGTCCCCCTTCTAGACTCACATGGTAGTGATGAAGGACATCCGGCTGCAGCAACTCAGGGATCACCAGTTTCGCCAGTCGATCTCGATCGGCACAGTCTTGATCAGTGTCGCGGCAGTAATATAGCAATCCATTTTCATCCACATCGTAACTGTCCGCGATCTTGGCACACTCTTTCACCTGACCATTTGTAAACTTGGACAATTCACCGCGCAGATAAGCCTTCAGGTTGACGATCCACTCTTCTTCGTCCTGCGCCTTGAGGATCCGTTCAGCCCTTAGCATTTGTACAACGTACTCACTCAGCCTTTCCTTCGGGAACGATCGGAGAGACTTCCGAGCTCGCGATCTGCTTGCGGCCATCACATGCACCTGAACAGGGCTGTCCTTGGGCTTGATCACCTCCGGGAGCCTGTTTATGTCCAGAAGTTCCTGTAAAACGGCTTCCTCGGTGATCGTCGCATCGGTCTGGTCTCGCATGACTGGGTCGCGAGGTGATCGGCGCTTCTGTCCCAGTCCCGTTTCACGTGCAACAGCTCGTGGTTGGGGTAGTCTTTCAGCGCTTTCATCACCCGATCATTTAGCAACTTTAGCCGTGGCGCCTTGCATTCGATCTCCCCGGTGATCTGCCTTATCACTAGGTTGGAGTCACCACATATGATGATCCGCCCTTTCTGTTGTGATGACAGCAGATCAAGACATAGAAGTAGAACCCGATATTCTGCCTCGTTGGCCGTTATGTCAGGCGTGAAATAGGTGGCGGCTGCGACTATAGACCATTGTGGTAACTTCCACAGTATGGCACTATAGGAGCCGACCTTCTTCTTCACGCTGGCCGACCCGTCAAAACTCAAGACCAGGAGTTCCTCTTCCTGATCGACGGTCGGCGGCGGCCGCGAGATTGACTGTCGAGGTTGCTTCCTTGGGGTAATCGCCACTAAAGCCTCATCCACTTCGGACCGAGGGGTGATACTGGAAGCTAATGTGCCCAATATCTCTTCCTCTCCCTTGGTGCACTTGACGACCTCGAGAGACCACTGCGACAAGATAGCTGACCATCTGCCGAGCCTACCGTCCATTCCATTGGCTGATAATAACCAGGCCAATGTCGACTTTCTTGAAAGGACCTTTACAGATCGGCCGACCAGTAGGTTGTAGCACACATCCAAGATCCGTAGTAAATCCAGAACTTCTTTTTCGACGATCCCATAGTTGACCTCGTTCGGCTTCAATGTCCGGCTCGTAAAAGTGACCGGGTGGTACACTCCATCATGTTCTTGTACTAGAGTGGCCGAAATGGCCCACTTACTAGCATACACAATGACGATCGGCATTTTCTCCGTATCGAAGTGCTTGAGAATCGGTGCCGTCGCCATCTTGGCCTTTAGCATACCAAAAGAAACCTTTGCACGCCTCATGTGATCCTCTGCCTCCACTTGCGGACAATATGCGGGCAGATCAGAGTCGCTACCCTCCCGTAAAGTTGCCCGAACTTCCTCGCGCAACATATGGTAGTCGACTTCCCGGAGCTCGTACAGCACGGCCGCGTAAATCGAAAAGTCTTCAATGAAGCGGCTGTAGTAATTTAGGCTTCCCAAGAAGGACTGCATTGCCTTCAGCGATCTGAGAAACGGGAGGTTGTTCAGTGATTCCAGATCTTTGGGATTGGCCTCCAGACCACTGATCGACACCATATGACCCAAATAGGCGACCTTGGACATGCCCCAATAACTTTTCACCGCACTGATCGACAGGTTCCAGCGATCGCATATCTCCAACAAACGTTCGACCTTCTCGCACAGATCGTTCCATGACGATGCAGGGATCAGAATGTCGTCGATATACGATCGCCTTCTCAGAACGGACGGTCTCCTCTCCTGGTCAGGTTCACCCTCTGTAAATACATCATAATTTTTGGTGAGTTCCTGATCGGTGCCGATCTTGAAGTGTCCATATAGTGCGTTGTCGATCAGCCTCTGGTAGATCTGGGGCGCGTTCTTTAACCCGAACGGAATACGGTTCCACTCGATAAGACCGAACGGCGTAACAAATGCGGAGATCTCGCGAGCCCGCTCGGTCATCGAAACCACCCAAAATCCACTTGCCATGTCTAGTGAGCAATACCACAGAGTCTTGTCAAGGTCTTCTAGTAGATCGCTGATCAGCGGCATCGGGTACACCATAAGCTTGGTCAAATGATTTACCAACCGATAGTCGACACCGTTCTTCTTGATCACGATCACGATCGGTTAGGCCCATGGCGAGGTCGACGGTCTGATGATCTTGGTAGCCAACAGTCCTTTAATAAGGTCAGACAATTTTTCGCGGTACTGTGGCGCCACACGTCGGCATCGCTGGGCGGTCGGCTTGGCATCTCCAACGTCGATGTCACAAATCGCTCCGCGCAGCAGGGGATAAGGCATTGCCTTTACCGATCAGCAGATGTTTCTTCTTCCATATGATCTGCTTTAGCTCATCGATATGATCGGGACTGTTGAGATCCCGATCACCCACTTGCAGATCGTCCATAGTAACCTCGGGCGGGTCAGCAGACACTTCAGGGAGGACTGCCATCTGGCTCTCCAACTCCTGAATGTATTGGTCCCCGCCCTCATGGATGCAGACATGGTCATCTTCCGGGGAAATAACACCCAAACCGTCCTGATCGGCTGAACACTGCTGTTCCCGATCGGCGGGCTACCCTTCACCGACATCGACCTGCTCAAGCGTGCCATCATGGTCCGCCCCAGTCTCGCCATGCTTCCCTTTTTCTATTTGCGGCTCCGCTGTCGCCTGTTCTTGTGTCGCCACCACGTTAACGAACTTCGGCTCATCTACTTGATGGTCCACCGTATCCGGCGCCTGCGGTGTATTTCTTCGAACTAGCATCTTCCTAGGGGTTACATAGCTGGGTCGTTCCACCATAGGTGAGGTATATTCTTCCACCGATCCATCATTGCTGACCAGATCGGTGGTCGCTTGGTATGCCAAGTTCTGCCACTCAACATACCGTGTCGATCCGATCGAGACGAACCCCATCTTCCTTGGCACTTTCCCTTCTGCCATCCACATGCCAACAATCGTGTTTTTGTCGAGCGTAAGCGGCTTGTCACCGATATTAGTGACTCGGACAAAATCATGTCGGCCGGCGCTCTTCACAAAAGTCGACACCCACCGATCGCCCCTGGTCACCCATAACTTCCTTGAACAAAAACCTTTATCGACCGGGGTGTCATCGGATTGGCCGACTGGAATGGTGACATCTTGATCCCACCTGACCAAATCGGTGTACGATCCGTATAGGGGCCGCCGACCAGCTAACTGGATCTGGACCTCATCCGGTAGTGTAAGCACTCCATGAGACAGATCAAGGCGAATACCCGCCGGCACCATGAAATCCATGCCTAACAGGGCATCCTGACCGGCCAGCTTACCAACCCAAGCACTGAAGAAGTAGACCAACGAACCCTATAGGGTGATCTTCACGCGCGTCCTTCCTTCGGTCATATAAGAATTTTCACCGATCCCGACGCATTCTTGTCTCTGGGTATCGTCTATACGACATCCGACCTTACGAGCAAAGGCGGAGTCAATAATCGAGACTTCAGCCCCAGAGTCGAACAACATCGTCGCTTTCTGGTTATTTATCTTACCACAGGCTATCGCCTGCTTAAACCATTTGTTGGGCGCATGATACTTCCAGTATCCGCGAGACTCTCCAGGCAGCAGATCTAGCTGCATGACCACCTTCGATCGGGAATATTCATCGGTCGTGAGATTGTAGACCGGATGATCCCGATCGATGCAATTGAGAACAGAACATGTATTGTCGATTTTATTCTCCTTGCCGACATATGCATAGATGCCAAACGTAGACCGCTCGGCTCGATCCAGATTCCAACCTGGCGAGCGTTCTAGCTTAACATGTTTTCCACGTCAGGTGGAAGCACCCCGCGTGCTTTCCCGGAACATACCACTTGCACATCAGGTTGAAGAATTCTTCCATCTTGCAGCGGCCGGACTCGTGTATCTCTCCACATGACTTGCACAAGAAAATGCAGTGATCGGTGGGGTGGCCGCGTCTTTCGCATTTCTTGCATATTAACTTCTTCCAGAAGCCCCGATCATCATGCTTGCTTGACCCGAAGTAAGAACACTTCTTGCGGGGTCGGTCCGGGTCAGACTTGTTTCCGCTCCTGCCCTTCCGATCTGCCTGGTCAGGCGTCGAGCTGGTTTTCGGGGCAGGTTCCGCGACGAAGATATGGCGATACTGGTCCTCGTCTGACTCCAGACTGGACTGGCCGCTGCTTTACTCTTCCGATCCAGTGCTGTCCTCAGCTACGATCGACTTAACAGCACGGGCCGATCTGGTCAAGGGTCTCTTCACCGGATCGGTCTGGGTCTTGGATCTGTAACGACCTGATCCAACGGCGCCCTTTGATCTCATGCTGAGGGAGTGTTGCAACGTTCGCAACGTCTGCTCGACTTCTCCCACATCCTTTAGGCGCAACAGGGTGAGCTGATCTGCCAGATCCTGGTCATAAAGGGTACTAATATAGTGACCCACGTGTTCCAAAGCGGCACCGGTCGGCGGGTTGCCTTCCTTGATCACTATGCCGGCGCGAATTGCAGCCACATTCACACGGTGTAAATAATCGATCGGCGTCTCGTCGCCCCGCTTCTGCATGTGATGATATTTGCGGGCGCTGTAGAATCCAGAGTTGCAGTACTGCCCCTCCAACTCTGAACATGGCAGGTCCCAGTCATATCGGACATCCCGACCCAACTGTTGGACCCAGTTCGCAGCCGGTCCTTTAAGCAGATCTCTAAAGATCAAACACCGTTCCTTATTTGGTGTCTGATCCCATAAGAAAGCAGACTTGACCCGACCAAACCACGACCTGGCCTGCTCCTCGTCGGTGTCCTTTCCGGTGAAATCCTTGAGATCAGTAGTCGCAGCCATGCGAATGCGCGGGATCGCAGTAGATCCGAAATCAAAAGCGGTCGTGGAGGCTAGATTAGCCCTGCGCGTTCTGCCCGAACCTGCGCCGTCTAACCCATAGTGGTCATCCGGATCGCCGATCGACTCCATCTCGTAATCACTGTTCTTGCTTGATCGGCGCGATCGAGCTGGTTGCGGCTTGCGTCTTCCTTTGCCAATTGGTTTAACACCTCGAGTGGCCTTGTCCACTGATGCTACTGACTCCATATCTACATCCCGGCAAATATTGACATTTTGCCGGGCAGATCGGTCCTGAGCATGAGGGCGCGGAGTTGATCTGCATCGATCTCCCATGAAACGCTCCATCATTGCTTCAAACATGGCTTGGACGTTAGCTTGGGTCATGGGAAACGTGTGGGTATCCTCCTTTGGAGGTACTGACACCTGTGGTGGCTCCTGGGGCCCCGACCGGCATGCAGCCCCATGCTGCCGCACGTCCTTTTTATGCTCCCATGGGGTATAATCTGCCCCCATGGTCATCCGCTCAACACCGACCTCCAACTCCGATGAGCTGTTAGAGGAAGGTGGAGACTGATATACCGATTTATCATCGGAGCACGCATCGTCATGTGCTGCCGTGTCTTCAGCAACTTTCAATGCAATGTGGGAGTTGGGCGGCGAACCGCCCCCACCAACGGCACCAAATGATCATGGAGAGTCGACATCGACAGCTCCAGCCTGCGAGTGTCCAGATCAAACAGCTTGTGGAAGTTGGCCGGGTTCTGCACTTTTATGCAGACCTCAGCCAACATCGCCAGCAGGTTTTTCACCAGCAGCAGTGGTCGATCACTCTGGATCGGATCGGTAGTGGGTCCGAGGAGGCGATCAGGGATCTGGGGGTTCAAAATTTGCATGACTTGGTCTTCACGAATAAATCGCTTCAACTCGTGGATGTAATACATCCTGGTCAGGTCTTGTTCGTCAATAACCCCATCCTAGACCTGCGACTTTTCTTCCAAGTCGTCCTCCTCGGGCGGAATTTCTAGCCTTTGCTTGGGGACCTTAGGCATGTAGATCGGATGGTTCCGATCAGCCTCCGATTGGTTCTCATTTTTTATGCCATCAATTTTTTCCATGTAAGTGCATAGGATCAGGACAAAAGTCATGATCCTTTCCGGAACTATAGCAAAACTTGCTATAGTCCCGATAGGCTCCGGTAGGAGCCTTATGGGGAGGAAAAAACTTATTAATCCCGATCTGGTCCTCCACCCGGCCAGATCGGACATCGCCATCTTTATCAACTACGAGAACAGAAGGTGACAGATTTTCCTTATGTCCTCTCCAGAACGATTCCACATTTAAATTACTTAAGTCAACTTTTTACCGGACATCATCTCGGTGATATCCACGATCACCAAATGATCCGGGCACGCGCACCATTGTGGTGGAGTCAAGTTCAAAATCGAACACAGTTGTGTCGAGAACCTGACCACCATCGTGCCCAGCCTTCCAACTTACGGGGGGGGGGGTACCCCGCGGACCTTCGCTTGATATCCGATCTGATCGTCCGCTGCTATCAGACGACCGATCATCAACAGAAGCGGCCTGGTCCGATTGATCTTGCGTTTCCATCTCACCTTGTGTACCCGATGGAATGGGCTAGTTCAACACTCGGTGGATCGTGTCGATGGTTGACTTGGGTCTGATAGTATGCACACCGTACTGGAGGGGTGTACCCTGGGCGGAACTCTTCACCCTGGGTACTTGTGTACCGGTTACACTTGAAATATGTAAAGTCCAATGGGTCGACCGTCCAATCGATCTAGACCCAACCAATACGAGATAATAGAGGGCAGACCACTCAACTGGTCTAGCCCCTGACCAATATGAGAAAAGACCAAAGCCGGTCTAAACTCCAACCAATCTTATAATAAACCAATATGTCCACGTAAAAATCCAATATGCTCGTGAATTCCACAAACGATATCTCCACGTAAAGACCAATCCACTTGTAGTACGTTCCAAACGTACGTGACTTAAACTTGAGAGAAGTCAGCCAATGGACACTCCTGTCGAAGGACTCCCGACGGGCCAAATGCGTCTGCGACGCGCCCCGGCCGGGTATAATGGGCAGGAGGGGATTACTCGACCCTCTGCCCCCAAACACTCCGCGACGTGCGAAGGCGACTTAGAAAACCAAACTTTTAGAGAGTCTCTTAGGACCTCTTAGCCACTTTCCCAATCCAAGACCAATTTTCTTCTTTTCCACTAACCTTACGGCCCCAATATGGACCAAACACTAAAATATGTAAAATACACGCAATGCCATGTGACTTACCAAAATCCGTGTGCTTGACACTCCTTGCACATGATAGGCTTAAAAGCCCCCCTTGTTTCCACCAATCCGATCGCTGACCAGCTGATCGGCAACCCGTTGACAGAAGGTGACCAAAATTTTGCCTTCGCTTCGCCACGGTTGTATCATACCTTGTGGCCTAAACTCGGTACTGGTACCAGTCCTTGAGGCAAAAGACGGTATCAATACCCTAATACCGATACCGTTGATTTGAAAATCGGTATCATATACCTAATACCATACCCCCTCCATCTATTTTCGGTATTCACCTAGAAATACCATACTGAATCTTAAAATCGATACCGCACACCCCTGCTAAGCACTTAACTTTCCTCTCAGTGCTTTGCCATGGACCTCATGAGGGTGAATAAAGAAGAGATGACACATCCTAATCGTCATATCATCGTACACCGCTCACATGGGAAATGGCGATGCACATTCATTGGCTTTGAAAGGTGCTCATCTACCAAGAAACCCAAGAACTCTAAACTGCGGGCCTGGCTAAAGTTACAATCTGTTCCTTGCTACTGGACAAAAAAGGAAGTACTTTAACCGAAAAATAAATCGGGAACGCGATTGGTGTCGGTCTATCTTATTTTGGTTTCGCTCTAGCGCGCCCCCTATTTGCCCCCCCCCCCAAATTATTTCCTTGATATTTTAACTATGAATTACTGCATTAAAATTATGCGCTTGGTACCGCTTTTTCTGACATTAGTCTGCGTTTGTGGAGAAGAATACCATCGACATACAAACAATTGGGCAGTGATCGTAAGGGAAGGGCTAAAAGTTTGTGGTCAAGGTGTGCTAACCAGCGCAAATGTGATCTTCGTATCAGGTGGACACTTCTCGCTTCTGGAACAACTATAGACACGTTGCCAATGCATTGTCACTTTACCACTCCGTCAAACGTCTCGGCATTCCAGATAGTCAAGTTAGATTAAGCGATTTTTTTAAGAATATGGATATAGCGCTGATTAACAGTGTGGTCTATCCAATGCTGGGACATAGATTATCCTGATGCTGGCAGATCAAATGCCATGAAACGCTCGCAACTTCTTTCCAGGCCAAGTATTTAACAGCCGGACGCAAAATATCAACTTGTTGAGTTACAAGCTACCATTAATTTTCCTAAGGTGCACGATTTTTGCATTTCTTAATTTCATGTTGCTGAGCAGGTATGGAAAAAATGTCGAGGTGGACTACCGTGGCTCTGAAGTCTCTGTTGCTAACTTCATTGCTGTCCTTAATGGTGCGTGTTTTTTTTGGAATGGTCAGACTATACAAAATTGCCTTAGTCACTTCTTGTAACCTCAGGTCATCATGAGCACGGGACGCCAGTATCCAAGAAGATCGATACGGATGAGAACAGCAACATTTTCGTGAGAGTTTCAAATCAAAGAGCTCGCGCAGTCCCTATCCCTTACATGTTTTGTAAATGTTGTGCAGATATACATGTCGTGACATGGTGGTGACTGCTTTTGAAATTTCAGGTTCGTGCCAAATCCGAATTAATGAAGTTCACCATGGAAATGCTGACATTACTCACCATGACCAGGATTTGGAAGAAATGTCAAGCCATTATCAAGCTGATTCTATTAAGGAGATGCATGTCAAGAAGCGGTGCGGCCGAATTATCTATCTTGTCATGAAACTTCTACACTGATCGAAACGTGACGTCACCTGCACAGTTACAATGAAATATTTTTCATGGTTGACACGTGCCAGGCAGGCTCTCTGTCTAATGCCATTCAATCTCCGAAGGTTGTAACAATTGGCAGCTCCAAGACGGGTGAAACTCGTACGCGCACCATTCTGACTTCGGGGTTCGTTTGATGCAATGAACTCCTCGACTTAGCTGACCTGCTCATCTTTTTATATACAGTACGGACTTTCGGTCATCGATCGCTTCACCTTCTCCACCCTGGACTATTTGCAGCGTATAAAGGTCGGGTATTCAATTCGCAACAAGACGCTCCAAGACCTCTTTAACTTTTACGACCCTAAGATGCTCTCATCAACTCCTGAGTATCGAGCTGATATCTTGGGTCACCCAATTGACGAGGTGCCTATCACGGAATTTCTCGGCAAAATGCTCGACGTACACCTTCTGAAAGATGAAGAAGCTTATCCGATAAAAGCCACACCTGTTTCTTTTGATTCCAAATTTGACGACCCCACATCTACGACTTTCGACGACTCAGTTAAAAATACTGCACCACTCAGCAAAAACGCGACCTCGGTAGGATCCCAACAGTTTGGATTTTCCAAAGGCTTTATAGCTGGTGACATAGCGACCATAATTACTGCGGTGTTGGTATCCGCAGCATCTAAAACTGAAATAACACTGAGTGATGTTACAGTTTCTTTATCGATTAATGATTTACAGGAGTGAGTGGATCGGAGTAAAATTTGATTGGCTGATCCAAGGAAATAATTTTTTGGGGCAAATAGCAAAAATGGGGGGGGCAAATAGCGCTTTCCAAGATTTATCAAGGGTCGCCCTACCCGCACCCCCCTCCACCCTAGGGGCACCCCCCACGTGACTTTCGACCAATAGAGATGAATATTGCTACTACTAATAAAGAGATGGTATCGTGCGGTCAAAAAAGGTATCCTGCAGCGGTAACCGTCTCTTAATAATTTAAGAGAGTTGGTATAACGACACCCCATTTAAAAAGTTTACCAAAAAGGAGATATATACCTAAAACCCTAAACCCTGTAACCCTAAACTCTAAACCTTTATATAATTAAACCCAATTGGATAATAAGCTCAATTTTAGTGAACTTTAAATGGGGTGTCGTTTTAAGTTGGGATACCTGGGTGTTGTGGTGGAGCGGCTGATCAAAGTTTTTGAGGCTTGATCAGGCGGTACCACGGCGCCCGGACTACCGACTGACGAAGGGGGTCCTCCGGTTGTCCTTGACTGCTTGTGTTTCTG